>BPTQ01000008.1:132234334-132302459 GCA_019973895.1 Chrysanthemum seticuspe | reverse complement strand
CGTCTATACAATCTGTATGTGTGTAAATATTAAAATCCGTAGGTAAATTTAGGATCACACAACATATAGGTAAAGACGGTAGATATCGATGAGAAACGAAATCAGAATCACTTTCGCGATCCACCATGATGTAAGAATCCTCCACTTCGCCCTCGATGACACTATCGTTACCAACGGAATCTTAGATTTCTACCACCAAATGGTTCGTGTCTGAATCTTACTAATCACCCGGATCTCCATAAGGTCAAGAATCCTAAGGCATTAGCTCTCTAATATCGAAATCGTTGTGTAAACAGTACTGTAAGTCTTAAGTATGAGAAAACTGTTTATTGTGTTCCACGTAGTCTGACTTATAGTTTTCATGAGTTGCCAAATCGTAAGCAATGTAGTGATAAAGATAATGTAAACAGTCTGCGTTGTAGATATCACCTTCATTGAACTCAAAATAAGTCTCACAAGTTGCTAATGTGTTTCCCTCTACTGAAACAGGAATAGTTGCATCTTTTCCAAACGTCCGCACTTCACAGCCTAGGAGCACTCAATCGCAGAATAGGAAGTTGCGACCTAAGAAAAGATCAATAAGGAATGCTAAAGTAGAAGAACACCCTAGGAATCTGAATAAAACTCAAGTTACTTCCACTATAGATGTTGCGTCTGACAAATGTAATAGAAATAGTGATGTAACGAATGCTAAACCGTTGAGTACTTTTGATATTCAGTCTGATGCACCTTGTGTTATTTGTCAAAAGAGTATGAATTCTGAATGTCATGACAAATGTGTTGCTAAAGCTATAATCTCTCGATTACGGAATCCTAAGAACTGGAATACCTCTAGGCCCACTAATCATTCTAAGTCTGTGCTTGGTAAACCACCATCTTTAGATTCTAAGGCAACCATTGCTATCACAGTAGCTCCCGCTTCACCTCCTAAGAATGTAGTACCACCTAGCGCTTTCACTAAGACTAAAGCAAAGAGTAGCTATAGATGGCAGAAATGGATATACAACACACTAGGATTTAAATGGATGCCTAAAATTATAAATGTGTGTATGTCTAACATATCTGCTTCGGAACCCTCTAACATTTCGGGTTCCACATCTACTTCTATTCCATCTGTGTCGTCTGTGTGTAGTGCAGGTGATACAGATCATTCTCTGGATTGTTGATAGCGGATGTTCCCGACACATGACAGGCAACCTTAAACTGTTATCAAACTTTATTGCAAAGTTCATTGGCACTGTCAGATTCGGGAACGATCACTTCGCAGCCATCATGGGCTACGGAGATTATGTTAATGGGAACATCGAAATCAGCAGGGTTTACTATGTGGAAGGCCTCGGTCACAATCTATTTTCAGTAGGTCAATTTTGTGATGGTGATTTGGAGGTTGCTTTCAGGGAGAAAACTTGTTTCATTCGTGATCTACAAGGAAACGACCTTATGTCTGGCTCGCGTAATTCTAGTCTCTACACTATCTCTATGCAAGACATGGTTGCTTCCTCTCCCATTTGCTTACTTTCAAAGGCAACATCTACAAAATCATGGCTATGGCACCGTCGTCTCTCACATTTAAACTTTCAAACCATCACCAACCTTGCTCGACACAAACTAGTTGAAGGACTCCCACGATTCCGGTATTCAAAAGATCACCTTTGCTCAGCATGTGAACAAGGGAAAAGCACTCGTGCTCATTTTCCTTCAAAGGTGGAACACAGCTCTCAGCATGTGCTTCATCTTCTTCACATGGATTTGTGTGGCCCGATGAGTGTACAAACGATTAACGGCAAACGCTACATCTTAGTAATTGTTGATGACTACTCACGATGGACTTGGGTCTATTTCCTTCGTAGCAAAGACCAAGCTCCACAAATGATCATCACCTTTCTCACAAAAATACAGGTTCAGCTCCGCAGCACCGTCAGGATTATTCGGACAGACAAAGGAACTGAATTTGTTAACAAAACCCTTCGTGAATTTTATGAGAAAGTGGGAATTCAGCATCAAACATCTATTGCACGGACACCTGAACAAAACGGAGTTGTTGAAAGACGAAACCGAACGTTAGTGGAAGCTGCAAGAACAATGTTAATCAATGCTAAACTTCCAGATTACTTATGGGCAGAAGCTGTATCTACTGCATGCTATACTTAAAACCGTTCTATGATCACCAAACGCCACAACAAAACACCTTTTGAGCTTGTCCACAACTACAAACCGAACCTCAAACACTTTCATGTATTTGGATCCCTTTGCTATCCGAATAATGATCGTGATGATTTTGGAAAGCTCAAAGCAAAAGCTGATATTGGAGTCTTTATTGGATACTGTGACAATTCTAAAGGTTTCCAAATCTGGAATCGTCGAACTAAGGAGGTAATGGAAACGATTCATGCTCATTTCGATGAACTCACGGAAATGGCTTCTGAGTATAACAGCTTAGAACCCGGTCACAACCGTTTAAACTTCCCTCAACCCCCATCATCAGCTGAAGAAAGCCCTCAGCTAACTCGTCAACAAATGGAAAGGTTATTTGCTCCTCTGTTCTGTGACGATATTGATGAACGTGCTCCTGGTGCATCCGCTGTCTCCGCTGCACAACCTGACAATATTCCTATACCTGATACACCTGCTACAACAACTACTGTTGAAGATGCACCTACACCAATTGACTCCAACACAACAGTTGAACACACCGCTTCCAACAATGATGAACCAGCTGATGATATTCTGAATGAAGTACCCCCACCCGCAGATTTTGATCCAAATGCGTTCTTCAACCCGTTTGCCAATGAGACTGCTGCACCAGATGTCGCGGAATCCTCAACAAACCATTTGAATCCTCAGAATCTGCACAATGTATACCAACATCAACCCTCTACACATAGATGGACAAAAGACCATCCTCTGGCTAACATTATTGGCAACCCGAATCAACCAGTCGTTACGAGACAACGTCTCCACTCAGATGGTGAACATTGCATTTATGCACTCACTGTCTGCCAATCTGAACCTAAAAACATTAAGGATGCAATGACAAAAGACAACTGGATTGAATCCATGCAAGAAGAACTCAACCAATTCAAACGTCTTGAAGTATGGGAACTGGTTGAAAGACCAACAGGGGTCTACGTCATTGGTCTAAAATGGATTTGGAAAAACAAATTGGATGCTGAAGGGAATGTGATCCGAAACAAGTCACGGCTAGTTGCTAAGGGTTATCGTCAGGAAGAAGGGATAGACTTTGAAGAATCTTTTGCTCCAGTTGCTCGTCTTGAGGCTGTTCGGATATTTCTAGCGTTCGCGGCTCATATGAACATGACGGTCTATCAGATGGATGTCAAAACGGCGATTCTCAATGGGCAACTTAAAGAAACGGTCTATGTCAGCCAACCAGATGGATTCGTTGATCCTGAGTTCCCGAACCATGTTTACAAACTGAACAAAGCCCTTTATGGTCTCAAACAAGCCCCTCGGGCATGGTACGATAAGCTATCATCTTTCCTCATTGCCAATAATTTCACCAAAGGCTCGGTTGACCCAACTCTTTTTATACAATATCACGGGGCACACATCTTAATTGTTCAAATTTACGTGGATGACATCATTTTTGGGTCAACACATAAAAAGTTTTCAATCGCTTTTGCAAAACTCATGAAGAAAAATTTTGAAATGTCCATGATGGGTGAACTTACGTTCTTTCTAGGACTGCAAGTTCATCAATCACACCATGGTATTTTCTTGAGTCAGTCCAAATATGCCCTTGAATTGTTAAACAAATTTGGAATGAATACCTGTGATACTTATGCCACACCAATGGCCCATACCAAGAAATTAGATGCTGATTTACATGGGAAATTGGTTGACCCTACCAAATACCGAAGTATTATTGGGTCTCTCATGTATCTAACAGCTAGCAGACCTGACATTGTATTTGCCGTTTATCTATGCTCCCGTTATCAGTCGCGACCAACTGAAACCCACCTCTCTGAGGCTAAAAGAATCCTCCGATACATTAAGGGAACCATTAATTTGGGGATCTGGTATCCGAAGGATTCTGGTTTTGAACTAATCGCTTTTTCAGACGCTGATCACGCAGGATGCCTAGACTCAAGGAAAAGTACTTCAGGAGCACTACAATTTCTCGGTGATAAACTGGTGTCTTGGCAATCAAAGAAGCAGGATTGTACATCACTGTCATCAACTGAAGCAGAATATGTAGCCATGTCCGCGTGTTGTGCTCAAGTCATTTGGATGAGAACACAACTCAAAGACTATGGTTATGTATTTGACAGAATCCCGATGTACTGCGACAATCGGAGTGCCATTGCAATCTCGTGCAACTCAGTTCAGCACTCGAAATCAAAGCACATCGATCTACGCTATCATTTCATCAAGGATCATGTGGAGCAGGGTACCGTTGAATTATACTTTGTGGGTACTGAATACCAATTGGCAGATCTGCTCACCAAAGCCTTGCCTCCCGCTAGGTTTAATGAGTTGGTTCACCGAATTGGTATGAGGTGTTTGACTCAAGAGGAACTGGATGACCTCTTAAAACCGTCTTAAAAACCTGTCAAACACCAAAACATCTTTTGTAAATAAATAAAAATCTTTCAAAAACAAAATACAAAAATATAAAACCTGATAAAACACCAAAAATATTCTCCTCATCTATTTTCTTTAAACATGGCAAGTACATTTCTTCCGTCAACACTTTTATCTTTCAAAATTCAGTATTTTTCCGATCAAGTGTTGAGGGGGAAAAAATAATCCATTAACTGCTTCAAAACATCTGTGTACTTGCATGTTATCATATCTCGGTTGTTTCGTTTTACAAATGGTGGTACATTTCCTGGCTCTAAGACACTCCTCGGACTTTAATAAACAACCTTTCATTATTTTTTCTCAAGTCGAGGGGGAGTGTCGTCAAGGTTCTTTTCTAAAAATCTTCATTTGGTAACAAAATTGGAAGTTAAAAAGCTTTGGATGAAAATGGAAAAGGTGGAGGGACCGAAACTGCCAAAAACACAAAGTCATTTTTGATAAAACACCTTCACCTTACTTTAACTTTTCACATTCATTACACTCATTTCAAATTCTACGCCTAATATTCAAGATTCAAATCCGTGTTTTTGATCATCATATTGTAAGTGTTTTCATAATCTAAACGTAATTACAAGCAATGGTTTTGATTTTCATATAAATCCAACGGTTAAAACAAAAGATATGAATGATTATGTGCTCTACGCGTATGCGTATGAACACACAATCAGTGTGAGTGTGTTTGTGGTGAAATGGTTTGTGTCAAAACGTTCTTAATACATCATTGATTCTATTTTAACCATCAAAATCCACCCAGAAACACGAATAATATGAATTTGAAAAACTAGGGTTTATGAGTCGAATTGGGTATTTTCAAATGAGAAGTGTTGCGGTCTAAAAGATTGTTGGGTTATGCTTATTTCTTGTTGAATTAATCATTTCCATTGTTGAAAACCACCCAGAAACACGAATTGATCATCAATTCGAAACTAGGGTTTAAAGTTCATAAACTTTGGGTGTTTTTGATTCACTGCATAAAAAGTGTTAAAACTTGGTCTACATGTTCACACAACGTCTATGATATACCAGAAAAAGTTTGGTGCTTAATCTATGGCTAGATTTGATACGCGTAGAACTAGGGTTTAGTCTACGCGTATGCAATTCTACGCATAACTGTGTAACATATGTTAGTGCCATGATCTATTGATAAACTGAATGTATGTGTTAATATTGATGATTTGATGGATTTATTTCAGGATTGCTACACTTATAATTCAGAATCAAGGTCATTTGATTATCTACGCATAAGGATCACCTTACGCGTAGATTGTTATGCGTAAGACTTGTCTTACGCGTAGCTTCTACGCTTAAGGTTCTACAATGGACTACGCGTATCCTGTGAAGGATATGCGTAAACAGTGACCCCTACGCTTAAGGTCAACTCTTACGAGTAGCCTTACGCGTAAGGTTAAATATATTCCTACGCATAAGCTCTACGCATACGGACTCCTTTTCCTACGCGTAACATTTCTTACGCGTAAGATAGGATTCTACGCGTAAGTTTACGCCTAAGCATATATCATACCTGTCTACGCATAACTTTGCCAAAACTACGCTTAACCCTGGATTGACCTTCATGATGAATTGTTACTTGTACAAACTTGTAAATAAACTAATCATATCATCACGAATCCAAAAAAAAAATGTCACTAATAAACTTAAATCGTTTGATATGTTGTGAACAATAAGTGATAAAATAAACTTTAAAACTTAAAGTTAACTAACTCACGAAACATTTCACGATATCATTGATTGAACATACAAGTGACTTAGGACTCGTAACAATCATTATCACTGTACATTCAACAACTAGACAATAAGACCTTCTGTTGACTAACATTATGTCTTTCGATATGTTGGTTCTTTTGGCTAATGTTATTTCAGATCACGACATGGCTGAACAAATGAATGTGGATGCACCTGAAGTTCTCTCCATTGCTGATATCTATCCTCATGGCTATCCAATGAAGATTGGAAAGAATAACCTCCGTGTTGACTTTGACACCCTCACTTGCTCTGAATCTTCATGTCTTATTGCCATTGATATTCTGAGGACTCATCCATATCAGAACATGCTTACTAACTCTGCAACTGTCCCTGAGATCTACATCCAACAGTTCTGGAACACTATGGAAAGGGTCAAAGGACAAACTGCTGTGACGGTGACTCTGAATCACAAACAAGTCATCATTACACCTGCAGACTTAAGGGCTGTTCTCCTAATTCCTGAAGTCGATCCAACCAAACTATATGCCTCACCTGCTGAAGAGCTCACTCTCCAATTCTTAATCGATATCGGTTATGACGAGGCTACAGGAGTAATCAACAAGCACTCTCTAGTAGAGCTTAAGAGTATTCCTCAACCATGGAGAACACTCTACATGATCATCACCAAGTCTGTTTCTGGTCGTGACAGCGGCCATGAGCACCCCAAGCTCGTGGAACTGCAGATTTTCTGGGCATTGGTCAACAAGAAACACATCGCTATCGAAGCTCTGATTTGGGATGACATGATGTCATTTCTCAACAAACTTGGCTCAAAGATTCCCTACATCAGATATACCAAATTGTTGATCCAGAGAGCACTTGGACTTCATCCTGACATCCCCAAGAGGCTCAATGACCCCGACAATCACGACATGTTGACGGAACCTATTCTTTCTGTAAGAATCAAGGAAACGTCTACAAAGAAACAAGGTGCTGTGCTGCCAGATTTCCTCCTAACTGAAGATGTCAGAAAGCTCGAAACGTACAAAAGATATCTCGAAGCAGTCAAACAAGGCAAAGTTGGTCACCTCGACGAAAAATCTTCTGGTACACCTGTAAGGAGAACCAGAAAAGGAAGTGCTGGAAGTGTCACAAGTACAGATAGTCAAAGGAATGTTCCTAAGAAGAAACCCATTCCAAAAAGGAAACCCACTCCTAAGAAGAAAGTTCCTTCTCTGGAAGCCACTCCGATCCTTTCACTTGAACCGCAGAGACAACTCAGGGACGAGGATTCTGAGGCTACTGACACAGATGAAGAGATCACATTCTCTGAAACTGCAAAGGATGAAGATCCCTCAGTACCAAAACCTCCAAGTCCTCAAACTATTAAAGGAAAAGAGAAGACTACTGCACTTGTATCTCAGGATGAAAGCTCTGAAGATGAAGAAGAGCAATTGGATCATGCATACAGGAAGAAGTTTCACAAAGTCAGACACCTTCACAAGGCCGAAGAATTTGCTAAAGATCAAATGGGTGGCCCTGGAGGATCAAGTGGAGCTGCCCACTCTAAACCATCTCCTGATGCGGTTAATCAACCCGATAAGGGAGCTGGTGCCACCACTCTTCTGCAACAACAACAGCCTATGGAGGACACTATTGTCTATGATTTTGAGAAACAGATAACTGAGAAAGAAAAGTCTAAGGATGACGAGGATGATTATACAAAGTTTCTTCTAGACAGTCCAACACACTCAAAGGAGAAAACCTCAGAAACTCCTAAGGACATGAAGTCTCCTCATGTCTCCTCATCATCGGACTCTTCATCTCATTCATCACCACCACCATCAACGAAGTCAACCAGATCATCATCCAAATCCGTGAAGAAACCACCTAAATCTTGGATTTCTCAGACTCATCAAAAGATTGTGAAAGCTGTCCAACAAGTCAGAAAGAAGGACATACTTTACAGAAAAATGAATTGGTTTGCTGACCAAATTCAGTACTTGAATGATGAGAAAGACAAGATGGAAAAAGAAAGGGAATTTGTTCAGAAGTTCATGAAGAGTCATCGAAAAGAGGAACTGAATGAAATGATTGACGGTTACACTCAAAAGTACCTTCAGGATATCGTTCCTAAAGTCCAAAAGGAACTGGAGAAGTCAGCAAGAGATCAAACCCACAAGTTTCTTCTCGACACTGTCCCCGGTGTGACTAGAGAAATATTCTCCAGACAACTCACCCCTAACATCGTCGCATTGGTTAAACATACAATGGCCAAAGAAGCTGACCTCTCTGAATCTGAGTTAATCGCTAAACTAATGATGCAAATGTCAAAGCGATCTGGAACATTTACTTCGGAAGAAGCTAAATTTTTTGAAGGTCTACTTGCTTTTCAACTCAGCTCATCATGCAAGGAGTCAGCCGATCAACCCAAACGGCCAAGAGATGACGATGATAAGGATAAGGACTTTGCACCTAAACGTCAGAAGCAGTCTGGTCAATCTACATCTATGCCACCTCCTCCACATCGGACTTCTTCTCAACATAAGTCTCCATCACCTCGGTCTTCTACTGATAAACCTCGGGACGATTCCGAGTTACCACCCCTGACTCATAAAACAGGTGATCACTTTGAGTATACGGGTGGTGACGATGAAGAGGTCCTTGAGCCCCGACAACAACCCACCTCACCCAAACAAGTGCAGAAACCAGTATCATCATCTCGGCCTTCCAAAAAGAAGACGAAGACGACTCAACCTGGAGTCGTAACATGGCTAGATGACGATAAAACCGAAGAGTATGAATGGTTCTCCACACTTGTCAATCAAACTCCCTACCCTGATGAAGGCCAAGAATTGGTAGATGGTTCAACATTGGAGCATGCAAAAATGTTGCAAGAAAAGTTCCATGTGAAGAAAATGACGAAATCTGAATTGAAGCGAATCAAGAATGAAGCCTTTCAACTATGGAAAGACAGCTCTGAAAGTGCCCTCGAGGTCGAATATCATCTTGAGAACATCGCTCGAGCTATGTCTAACAACATGGATTGGCTCAATCCGGAAGCAAACATTGACTTCACACAAAGGGACAACCCTCCATACTACACCGATTGGACCAAACCTCTACCAACCATTGGCCAAGCAGACGAACCAAGGATTCCCTTCCGATATTTCTTCAACAAAGACCTGGAATTTCTTCTCCATGGTGGCGATGGTTCGAGAAAATACACTACATCATTGACTCTTCCATTCCCAGCGGCCATCTACTCAAACTGCATAGCTATCGAGGAACGTGCAACTCACTTGTTTTCTGACAATGTGCAAGCATACGACCAAGATGCATTGTATGGGATTCATCATTGGCCTGAACGCCGAAGAATCTACTACAGAAGCTGCCTGGTTCAGAAGTCTCAACATGCAGTGTACAGCTCTAAGGACATCGTGGCCATCAAACACATTGATCTCAAGTCTAAGTGGGACTACACATTCTTAAAGAATATCATAGTCAAACGACAAGATGAACAGGACTATGGATTCTCCGAAGCTGACTTTGAGAACTTGTCCCTCAACGACATCGAAGACATGTATCTTGCCAAAGTACAGGGTCGTATGAGACAATTCTCGACTGACGTTCAACGTGAATTTATCAAGTCAGTTCTCATCTTCATTAGACGCATCGTGATCAAAGAACGTGTCGAAGATATCCAGATGGCTGTTGAATCATATCAGAAACGTGTAAACTTCACTCCACCACAGCTTGATCTTCCCGACATCAACCAGCTTAAACAACTCACGCTCATCAGCAAACCTTTCGGCGTTGTTTACCGCAGTGAACTTCGAAGAAACTGCTTAATGGCGTGTAGTGAGCTCCACAAATTTGGGGATCATACATTGAAGTTGGTTAGGGATGGATTGGCGTACAGATTGAAGGATATACGCATGAAAGTTGGGAATCCTAAGCGCTGGAACTCTCAGGATAGAAGGGATGTGAGAAGGATCATCACCATGATTGATGAACGGTTGTTCATAAGGGATCAGTTCAGACGCTTGGAGAGCTATGTTGGTGGTTGACCCAGGAAAAACATCACCGGCTTTCAACGCCCCGTGCGCACTCCTGGGAACATCACTGCACTTCCTGGTACCCCTTGAATTGTTTCCTTCATATGATTTTGGATGCATGATTATATATGTTAATGGCTTGTGCACACATAACAGTGTACAACCCGTAATGGTCAAGAAAGGACCCTGTGGTACGCCTCAGTGCCACAATCCTTATAAAAGGAGCGAAAGCTTCTTATTTTTGAGTAAAACCTATCAAACCTTTCATTATTCAAGGTTTTGCTCAAAAAGACAAGTACTTCCCCATATGATTTTTTTCAAAACCTCAACCGTTTATATTACAAGTTGAGGGGGAGTATTTGATTTTCAAAACTTTGTTCACAAATTGTTCACAGTGGTCACTCTTCCCACAAACACTCAAAATGGTCATATTTATTCTCAACCATTCAAAAATAACATTTTATATGCCATTTTTGAGGGGGAGAAAATTTGTGTGATAAGAAATATGTTGTGCTGAATGCAAATGAATCCGTGTACCTCAGACTTAACCAACGAATTGACGGTACTAAACTGTTTGTAACTCGAAAAGACTTGTCCTGGACGGGTAATAATTTCAAGCTAGTTCGCTAGTGATGTAAACGTGTCTCGCAAAGGACTCGTCTTAGTAGAAGGTACCATTCGAGAAGCTCTTGATAGACATGAACTCTGACGGGTATGACAACCTTTCGAGGTTTGTCTACACCTTCAAGGTAGTTATTAGAGCTAGTTGTCACCTAAAAACTGACAATGTAACTCTTTAACTATTCAACGTAACCGTGTCTCGCGGGAGATTGTCTATCTTTAGTGGATCAATTCATAAAGTGCGCGCTCTTTCCTCACTGTGCGTTTAACCATCAAAACTATTAAGCACATGTGGAGGGGGAGTATTTATGCAAAAACTTATCTCTCACTGTGGTTCAAACATGTCTTCCATTTACAAACTCTTTGAGAGATATTTTAACTTACAGTGGTTATAATGGCAAACATAGGATAGTCATGGAGTTATAAGGTGACTAAGGTTAGGAATAACCGTCCTATGATCCGCCAGAGCCGGAGGGATCTACCCAAGGACACTACCATTAGTTAGTGTTAGAAGCCCTTAGGAAAGATTGTAAAAAGGAGAAAATGAGAATCGGAGAAAGAAGGAGTTGAAGAATCAAAAAGAAATGTAAAGAAAAGGGTGAAAAGAAATAGCCCTCCAGATTATTCAACTTAGGGCAGACACCGGGTTCAATTCATATGCTACTGGTTGTCACTTAGTGACACCGGTATTGAAGATTAAAAGTCGTCATGGACCCAGTGACGCATGCACTAAACCTTCTTAGCCACTCAAGTTTCTCTCAACAGAAGCTTGTTTCATTCTCACAGGGAACCCTACATAAACTATTGGCTTTCTCTTAGAGATCGCTGGTATTGAAGAAGGAGACCCTCTCCCTAGTCTCCGCTCAGGAAAACCAAAACGCACTGTTGAGTCTAGAGCCACGAGATTCATCAAAAGATCTCTTAGGAACACTTGACATTTAATCACTTGTTGATCAACAATAAGGTCTTCAGTGATTCAGTGGTTCATATCGAGTCCTTCACAGATCTTAGCAATCTGTCGAGAACATTTATGAGAGGTTCACATCTGTGATCCTCAGTGATTGAATGGAAACTCCTGCTAGGGTCAACATCAAACAGCCCTGACAGCAGGTCGCTTCGGTAACTCCCCGTGGATTACGCGGAGTGTGTCTCAAACGGTCTACAGTCGTGAGGTGATGCTTCGGTGTACCTCAGCGACTCATCTGAACTGTAGATGTACTTCGGTACATCGCGTTATCTCACTTGTGGGACTCCAGTTCAGGAACGGCCTTTGTAAGAATTAGAGTTGTGTTTTCACACTATGCTGTTAACACTCTCGAAGTTCAAACTTGTAAGTGCCGGAAACCGCTTATTTCTAACCGTTTGCAATGTTTTCTTCTTATGGAAGCTCTGGAGCGGAATGATCGTGCTGATTCTTCTCATGCTCACGCCAACATCATCACTAATGGAAGTTCTATTCAAAAGCAACACAACCGTCAGAATGATTCTTCGTCTAACCAAAGAATCTACAAAGTTAAAGACTTAGAGAACTTCATCAGTATTGAATTCCAACGTCATAGAGCGTGTGAGCATGTTGAAGAATGACGTGGAGACATTGGAGCAGCGAAGCAGACCTGAGACAGACTGATGCAGACAACAACATACTATCACTTTCACCACAAAGAACAAATGATCAAAGAACAAAGTTAAAGATGACGTCGAAGCTTAACCGTTCAAAGATAACTATCTCTCTACACTGGGGAGATTGTTTGAATCAAGGCAATTCCTCTCACATGAAAGAAGAATGCCAGAAGACGTCACAGCTACTATTACATCAACGCCTTCACCGTTTATATTCATATATACTTGAGGGGAGATTGTTGGAATCACTCCTAAACAGTATTTCAAGTATTTATATTTCATATGTAATAGGTAGCTTTGTTATGGCCTTTATGTTTGTTTAAGGTCCAGCTTATGTAGAAGGCCCATAAGCTGAGGCCCAAGCCCAATAAGGAATAGGGAAGGAGAGGGAGTGTTGCCCTAGCTCCTTGCCTATAAATACATTGTAATAACCTTCATTTGAAGGTTGGTTGTTCAAGTTATTCTCTTTCACTCACTCCTTTGCATAACCGGTCATACTATTACGTGTGTGTGTGTGTTTAGCTTGTTCATCCGCCTTCATCTCTTTCTCTATAAGCTTGTGTTGTAAAACTAGTGACCTAACACTGTCTGTTTATGTGCAAGATATCAAGTCTCACCTAAGGTCTCTCATATGAATGCAGTGAAGAGAATTTTTAGTTATTTGAAACAACAACCTAAGTTAGGGTTGTGGTATCCAAAGGATTCACCTTTTCACTTGGAAGCTTTTTTAGATAGTGATTATGCAGGTGATAATTATGATAGAAGATCAACCACTGGAGGATGCCAGTATCTTGGAAGAAGATTAGTCTCATGGCAATGTAAGAAGCAAACTATTGCAGCAACCTCATCCACTGAAGCAGAATATGTTGCTGCTGCAAGCACAAGTCTTATGGATGCAGAATCAACTTTTGGATTATGGGTTCAACTTCAAGAATACTCCTATCAATATTGATAATGAGAGTACGATTTTCATTGTGAAGAATCCAGTTTATCACTCCAAAACCAAGCACATTCAGATTAGGCATCACTTTATCAGAGATTGTTATGAGCATAGGCTTATTAATGTTGTCAAAGTTCACACAGATGATAATGTAGCTGATCTACTCACAAAAGGATTTGATGTTTCAAGATTCAATCACTTGGTGGTGAGTATTGGTATGATTAATTACTAAACTACATTTAAGGGGAGGAATGAGTAGTTAGTTAGACAGTCCTATGCATTGCTTGAGGGGAGGCAATTCAATGCCTATTTGAAGTTTTTGCCATTGTGAAGAAGAGAATGGAAAAGTACTGCTTTTTGGTTACATGAAAGTACTGCTCTGAAAGTAGTGCTTTGGAAAGTACTGCACACGTGGAAAGCATTGCTTGTCTTATCAACGTACTGTTCCAACGGTCAAAAGATGGGTTAAAATTCAAATAACGGTAACTTTATTATTATGGGCTGTGATTTTTCAAATCTTACCTATAAATAACTACCCTCCGATTTTCCCTCTCATCTTTATACTTTTCAATCTTTTCCATATTTCTCTCTCTTTCACATTTACTATTCATCAAACCACTTTCTTTTGTAAACATTAATCAATGGCGAATCGAAACACAGTTTCTAAACACAACATGGTGGCCAATTTAGATAAGACTGACGCTAATGTCGCATTCCATGACATAATTGATTTCCTTGCTGGATCAACAATCAATTATGCACTTTTGGTAGAACCGGATGTTATTGAGCCATGGATTCAACAGTTTTGGGTGACTGCTAGAACTCACATGGAAGATGATAAGTCATATATACAGGCTAAGGTTGCTGGAACGATTGTGAAACTTAGTGAAGCTTCAATTCGTGAAGATTAATTATTGGATGATGAAGAAGGAGCTATACGTTTTGATAAACAGCTTCTTTGGGATACTTTAAGAGATATTGGGTATGAAGGGTCTTTAACTGAAACAACATTCAAGAAACCCTTGTTTTGTCCACATTGGAAGTACTTGGTACATGTCTTGCTTCATTGTATCAGTTCTAAGAGTACTTCATGGGAGCAATTTGGATCTAATATAGCATCTGCTCTGGTGGGATTGGCTACAAATCGTGTTTTCAACTTTTCAAGACTCATTCTAGATGGTATGCTATCTCACATTTCTAATGGATCTCCCTGGTTAATGTATCCAAGATTTATTCAAGTTTTCTTGAATAAACAACTTCATGATGTACCAAAGCTTGAGTGCTTATTACCTGTTGTGGTACAACGTGCTAAGATATTCACCTTCATGGCTAAGAAGAGTGATAGATTTTCTGGAAGGCATACTCCTTTGACTACTTCAATGATGGAGATTGCTCAAGCAGTTAGAGATGAAGCTGCTGCAAGTGAAGAAAGAGAAGGTACTGCATCAACTCAAGCTGCTGCTTCTCAACATACTGCTTCTTCACAAGGTACTGCTGCACAAGAAGGTACTGCAGCTTCACCTACACCATCTCCACAAAATACTGAATATGCTGAGTCAGAACCAGAAATCAACCCACCATCATCTGGAGGAGATGCAGGTGATATACCTCCTGAGGGATTGGTTCTGGATAATTATGTTTTGACAAGGGAGTTAGTGAGACTGAAGAAAACTACTGAAGCTCAAGCTGCACAACTTATGAAGTTGAACATCAAATTTAAAAGATTGAAGAAATTTGTCTGGCCTCTGGTTCAACATCACAGGTTATGGGTAAAGTCTCAAAAGAAGAAAGGAAGGAAGTTTAAAAAGTCTTCTATAGGCGAAAGGGTTCAACAACAATCTTCTATCCAATTGGGGAGGAATCTGGAGCAAGATAATTTGAAAGAAGATGCTGAGTTTCATGTAGATAAAGAAGATGAACCTCAAGGTACTGAAGCACAAGTAAATATTGAAAGTACTGAGCCTGAAAGAACTGGAGTTCAAAGTGCTGGTGTAGAAAGTATTGATGATCAAGGTACTGGTGATCAAGGTACTACTGTTATTCAAGGAACATACAGACAAGAGTTAATCACACCAAGGACTCTAGATTTTGAAGAAGAAGCTGGTCCTTCAACAGTCCAACAAGAGGAGGAAGCTGATACACCCATGGTCGAGCATACTGCAAGTGATGATGAGACAGTTGCTCAAATTTTGCAAAATTTATCAAGACCAAGAGGTGTTACTATTCTAGGAGTTGCTGAAGAACAACCTCAAGCTTCTCAACCAG
This sequence comes from Chrysanthemum seticuspe, assembly GCA_019973895.1. Classification (NCBI taxonomy): domain Eukaryota; kingdom Viridiplantae; phylum Streptophyta; class Magnoliopsida; order Asterales; family Asteraceae; genus Chrysanthemum; species Chrysanthemum seticuspe. Next base: position 132,286,646 of record BPTQ01000008.1, on the reverse strand, counting down.
TGTTAGATCCTAAGGACAAAGGCAAAGGCAAACTGGTGGAAACAAAGAAGAAGAAGAAACTTACTTTAGCAGAGTTAAGAGCTATTGAAGTGGCTAAGAATGAAGCAACTGCTAGGGAGCTACAAGCTAAATTTGATGCTGAAGCTGCTATACCAGAAAAGTCAGTTGTTATACCTAGAAGACCAATGAGTAATGCTAAAGAAAGAAATGCTATGATGGCTTATTTGAAAGGTCAAGGATATTCTGGATTACAAAAGTTGAATTATATATAGATGAAAGATTTATATGATGCTGTTAGAGAAGCTTATCAGAAGCAAGTTGAGAGTATTATTTCTTTTAAAGATGATGATAAGCAAAAGGAGGATGATACTAAAAGAAGCTTTAAAAGAAAAAGAACAATTGAAGCTGAACAGTCAACAAAGAAGATTGAGTTAAGGTCTGATACAGTTGATGAGCTGAGAAATTACATAAGAGTTGTTGACTTTGATCATCCTAAATCCAAAGATGCTGCAGTAAAGAAGTCTAAGATAACTACATTTGAAGTAGTAGAGTCAAAAGATGGAAACTATCTGATGTTCCATAGGGAGGATGAAAGCTTTAGAGTATTCAATTTGCTATGGGATATACTGCACATAATAGATAGAGCAGTTCTGTTTCAACTATATCAATTAGTGCTAGAGTACTTTGAACATATTCCATCAACTAGAGTTGGCTTAGTATTGCTAGGAGATTTGACAACTATTTGGGAAACTGAAGAAACAAGCACTGATGAACTCTGGCAAAACCAAGAAGTTTGGGAAATTACAAGCTGGAGATTCTTTGAAGAATCAGGAGTGCATGCTTTGGAATTGGAATATGGAACTATGATCCATATGTTAGCTGAAAGAAGATATCCTTTGACTAGTGATCTTATGAGAAGGATGTTGGATCATGGAGTTGAAGAAGAGAATGAAACAGCCCTAATGGTTATTGAATTATATATCAGATGGACAACTATGGCTGATGATGAAGCATAAGTACTGGTATGATGTTTAATGGTATAATTTTTTGTAAAATAAGTACTTTATTCAAAGTACTGCTGGACAAACAGTACTTTAATCAAAGTACTGCTTGCAGCACAAAACCAGTAAATGATTTTAAAAAGCAAACTTTTGTTACGTGCAAAATATTTTGAAACAAAAGTTAACTGCAATAAATGGTTTTTGAGATGGTTACAACAAAAGGTTATCATTTCACCATGGTTAACAAAAGGACTGGCTAATCCATGAGAAAACGGCTCTGGTAAAGATATCTCAAATCCGTTATATAGTTGACAACTTGCTAATAAGTTGTATGGTAATCAACTCACCATATCAGCAAATGTGAAGAGTTGGCTAGCCCACAAGAAAAATGGTTTGTGGTAAAGGCTGTGGAAAAACCATTTATATGGTAATTAGTTCACCATGGTTGCAAGAACTAACTAGTCCAAAAGGGTACGGCTTTTGGTAAAGACAAAACAAATCCGTTGATAGCTGATGATTTGCTAAAAATCATATGGTTATCAATGTACCATGGTCTTACACACCTAAACATTTGGCTATTCCAGAGTTAATGGCTTTGGTAAAGAGACATCAAAATCTATTAAAATTTCAATGATTCACCTCTCACATGAGTTTACACACCTGGAAGTGATGAGAATAGACTAAAACTTTATGAACTGATGTACAAATTGTCATATGTTGCTGAAAAGATGGAACTTGTTGATTGTTGCTGTAAAGAATTGCTGATAAAGACTTCTTTGATGATGATAATACAAGCACAAGGACTACAAAGACAAACTTTGAAGATAAAGCCATAATCTTTCCTTGAAGATAAACATGTTAAAGTTAAACATACAAAAGAACTTGAAATCAAGCAAGTAGAAATCAAGTTAGGGGAGGATTGTTGGGATACAGAAAGTCAAAGTGATGAAGAGTCAAAGTACTGAAGAGTCAAAGTACTTCTTAATGAAGAAAGTCAAAGTACTGCTCACTCATCAAAGTACTGCAAGGATAAAGGACTGTTATGCAATACGTTAAGGATTATTATGTAATTCTAGAATGTTCTCAGTTTAGTTTAGTATTACTTGTCATACAAGGAATAGAGTTGTAAACCGACTAGGGTTATCCTTATGCCTATAAAAGGACCCCTAGATTGGCATTAGATGTACGTGCAATATTAGAGTTTACTAAGTTCGATATTAGAGCTGTTAGGGATTGTTAGTGAATCTGTGTATCAAGCAGGTTCAGAGTTTTAATATAATTATTAAAGTTAAAGTTAATTCTTCTTAGCTTTATTGAAGTAAATTCCGCATACTTAATAGAGTTTATTCAGTGTTTCATTGTTAGTGACTTAGGATTTATCCGAAGTTGCTAAGACCTTACAAGCTACTTAAAGTTAGTTTGGTTAGAGTATATCGATCCAACAACTAACAGGGACGTCATCGAAGGCATAGAATGAAGGCTTGGATACAACCACCATGGTTGGGTAGATGAACTACCTCAAGTACTCTGGGCTCACAGAACGCACACAAAGTCAAGTCATGGGGAGACACCTTTTAGCTTGACATATGGCACGGAAGCTGTTATCCCTTCGGAAGTGAGTTTCGAAACAGAAAGGGTCATGAACTTCGAAGAAATAGACAATGAAGAAAGACTCCGCAGCAACCTAGACCTACTCGAAGAAAGAAGGGAAATAGCCTCGATCAGAGACGCTATCCATAAACAAAAGATTGAAAAGTACTATAACAGCAGGGTTCGACCTTCGACATTCAAGCCAGGAGAATACGTCCTCCGACTCAACAGCGCAAGTAAAGCTGAGTATCAGGGTAAACTAGGGCCTACATGGGAAGGGCCCTACGTAGTAACAGAAGCATATGGCAACGGAGCCTACAAGCTGGAAACCCTTGATGGAGACGCTATTGATAGGACTTGGAATGGCACTACCCTTCGTAAGTTTCACATATGAAACTTACAATGTCTAAGGACATTTTTTAATTTGCTTTCAATCAATGTATTTCCATTCTTCTCACTTGGGGAAAGAAGCATTAATGGTAGGCGTCTAGTATTCATTTCTTAAAATGATGTAATCCTCCCTACCCACTTAATGATATAACACATTTCCCTCAAATCTCTTGTTTCATTCAATACAACAAAGATTTGTCCACCAAGTCATTTTTATAAGTTTCAATGTCGAAGGGATGTACAAAGACTAACAATACGTCTTGCTCATATACTTAACATCCACCTCAACTTCACATTAACTTTCCTACGTGGTCTTAAGGTATTCCAACCCTTTCACTACCCAAAGGATTAAGATGGAATGGGTTGCAACCCTCTATCATCAGTTAAATTATATGATTGCTATATTCTTGGTGAAGTAATTACACACAATGAGGCTATGCATCTACCATATGCCTTAGGTTGTAAAAATTTTACGTGCAAACGAAACGGAAAGAGAAGAATCAAAGATAGCAAAATACAGGCCCTAGTGGCCTTGATGTAGATATTCATTTATGACTAGTTTAACTAGTCCAATAGGTCGTAGCCTTAACGATCAAACAAGCAAGATATTGTCTTAGGCCAAGGCCTTCACCACATACATAAAATGTAAATTGTTTCATCAGGCATATAGCCTGAAAAAAGATACAGACATATTGTTTGAAACATGGTACATACCATACCACCCTGAGGGATCAAATTACTACCACACGGTAGCCTTCATCAAACTTTGGAGTGTGTTGGATAAGCAGAACCTGGGGATGGAACCTTGGGAGATGGTGTCCTCTTTGAAGGAGAGGCAGGCTGAACTTTCCTTGGTTTTTTTGCCAATAGGTCCTCAATAGAGGCCGTTGGGTCCTTTGTCGCCTCAGCAAGGAATGGGAACTCTGCAACAGATAAGGCATTGCCTGCATCATCGTATTCCTGCCCATGGGTTGCTCTGTAGTATGGAACACTTGCAAGCTTCACTGGTTCCCCAGTCTCAGCCACCTCCTCCAAAGTAGTACATTTGCCATGAAATATGGCTGCATTCACCAATTTCCCAATCATAATGCCCACATCATCACTATGATACAGCTCCATGGCGATGTAGGGGATGACTTTGGTCACCAAATCAACCCTATCCTTCTTGAGCATTTTCAAACGAAGGTCCAACCCATCCACCTTCTCCTTAAGATTGATCTCCTGGTCAACTAGCTTTGCCCTCTCTTCTTCAAGGCCTCCACACTTGGATGTAAGAACGGATATTTGCTCTTTGTAGCCAATGACCTTCGTGCCTTCGAGAGATAGCCTGCTGCACTCAGCTTGGCTTTCAGCTAACTGACCCTTGAGCTTTTCCACATCTGCTCGGAGATCTTGAACCAAGGGATTTTTGTCGAAGTCCTCCATAGCTTCTTCACACTTTGCCTGCAGGTCTGCGTACTTCTTGTCCTTAGCCTTCTCCCTATCAAGCATGATGTCCATCTCTTCCCTAGCCTTGGTGACAGCACGAAGAAGCTCCCTTGTCCTGGTGTTGAACTGATTATCCAACATGCACTGTCTGACATAGCTCTTGTCATGAAGATCACATATCCTTTCCATAGACATATTGTCCATTACCCCCTTCCAACTGGATAGAGTCACACGCTCAACGAGCAAGTGACAAGCTAGGGGGCACGGAAGCTCCTTCGTATCAGGGAGTCCTACAACAGAAATAAACTTGTTAGTATGTTATTATTTGCATCTAATTCTTTGTAACAGGGAAGAGGCCTTACCATGAATATCATCTGTGCTTGGCCTGTTGATCCCAGTTGAGCAAACGATCTAATATAGAAACTGACTTGAATAAAGAACTTATTAAGTATTACGCGGAATTTAATACTTAATCTTAAGAAGAAGAACAATTAACATTCAACACCTCAATATTATTTATTAATACGAATACTCTTACAGTATTAGGGTTTTGCAACCTTGAAGTGTATCGACCTTAGATATAAAACATACGTATATCTAACCTAGCCTAGGACCTCCTTTTATAGGTTAAGGAGTCCTATACAATATACAATACGTAACCTACAAGATAAATATCTTTTCCATATTTATCTGATACAATAAACTAACCGACTCTATAGAACTAGCAGTGCTTACAATACTATCAGCAGTTACTCAATACTACTAGCCGCGGTTATCTTCATCAGTGGTTACTCTTCTTCTGTCTGTGGTTATCTTCAAGCTTGTCCGCGGTTCCATCACTTAAAGTAATTCATCATACAAGGAACCTAAAACCCAACAATCCTCCCCTAAACTTGACAAATTCCAACAGAATTCTCAAGTTTCTTTTAAGCTCAAAACATCTGATGTGGAGGATGTAGCCAAACACTTACTTTTAAGTATCTTCTCATACTTCTTCAGCAAGTCATAAGCTTGACTATCATAGGACAATAACATCTTGAAACAACCTGACTTCAACATCTGAGTAATTATTGCTGGATGATTATTCAGTTTAGGATACTCACCTTCTACAAGCATATGAATAATCTGACCAGAAACAGTTAAAACATGAACTCCACAGGTTTGATATAAAAACCAACAAGTAACTTGACCATTGTAGAGTCCTTGCCATTCTGGTTCATCATGAGTAGGCTCAAATAGAATCTTCAAATTATGATACATCAACCTCTCATGATAATCATCTGGATGTACTTCACCAAAATAATTCTTGTAAAGAACCCAAAAATTCATCAAATCATCTCTATCAAAATATTGAAGCATTTGAGAAAATTTATTATACTCAGAAATATCATTATTGAGTCTTTGAATCTTCCAAACTCCTTCACTGCCATCTAAAAGATTAAACTCATAAGAAATGATTGGATTCACTTCAGCAACAACTTTCAACTTCTTAGAATCAGATGTCTCCTGAACTACAGATTTTCTTTTTCGTTTACTCTCCATCCATGCATCATGATCTTTTTCCCACTCTTTTTCCTTTTGAGAATCCATCGGGCAGAAATCATCATTATTAATTCTTATACATCTCTCATAGATTTCCAAAATTCTTGTAAATGAACAAGTAGTAAGATTTTCAGAAACATATATACCAGAATTCTTGATAATTCTCATCAAAACATTCCTCAACTGAGCAATAGAAGGAGGTTTCTTTCTTACAATTTTCTTCTTTCCTCTACTAACCTTCTTTGCCAACATTCCCAGAAGTCTAGCCTTTTCTTCATCATCGAACAAAGCCCATTCTTGTACTGTATATTCATCATTGATCAATTCTGAAGCTTTAAGATATTCTTGAGATTCATACCATATAGCTAATATCTCTTGACTAGCTTCTTCTTCATCATTCTTTCTCTTTTCCAAAACTGCTCTATCCTCCTCTTCCATACTTCTAGCAAGCTCTTTATCATAAGCCTCTTGTTCTGCTTTATTTTTGAACTTCAGTACTACTTCTTTGCCTTTTCCAACATTAGATTTGACCATTTTCTTCTTCACAGATTCACCAATAACCAAACTTTTACCTTTTGGTTTACCTTTTGATTTAGTAGCAGTAGACTGAATAGATAAAGCAGGTGCAATAATTGATGTAGGTATTGATAATGTTTTGCTCAAATTAATCAATGTGCTTGCAGCCTCTTTCTCTACTTCTTTAGGCTTAGATGGTAATGCAGAAAGAGTGGTAACAATAGTAGAAGTAGTTGTAATAGCAGTTGGTATGACAGTATGAGAATCAATAGCCAAATCTGAAACAACATCAGTGGTTACAAAATTACTAACCGGGGTTTCAGATATACCATCAGTGGTTGTGTTCTGTACTATGTCAGCATTCCTCAATTCTTCAAGAACAACAGCATTCCCAGCTTTATCAGAAACTACAAAGTCGAGATCACCACTGTCAACATCTTCTTCCATAGTAACACCAACAGATACATTTCCAGCCTCCCCTGAAGTCATGCCATCACTCCTCCCCTGTTTGAATACATCATCCACATTCAGAGTAGGAGAAGAGTTCACCTTCTTTTTCAGACGCCTCAAAGCCTTCAAAACAGCAAGTCCAGGTCTTTTCACTCTTTCCAAAACCAAGATCCGATGCTTTAATCTCCGAATAGTTTTACCCTGAAGCACAGTGACCTCCTGTAGACTAGAAATCTTATCCTCCATCTTAGAAAACTGAACCGTCAATTCATTTATACGTTCAAGAATATCCTCCCCACTTCGACCTGTGTTATCTGGTCCGAGAGGTGGATCATCGAAAAAGCCCTCATGTACATAGTCATCAACCGTCAATTCATTATCAGGTTCCAACCTATCCTCATCACTTCGAGCTGTGTTAACTGCTCCGAGCGGTGAATCCTTGGATACAAAAGACATAGCACCAGACCGAGCCTGATCATCTATGTACCCTGTAGTAGCCAGTTGGCTAGGGATACCTCCACCTGTGAGAAGCTCTAAAGAACTTTCCACATTAGGAGTTGCCAAAGGTTGGGTCTTATTGATGTTTCCACTATCCTGACCAGCATCTAAGCATGAATCAGTAGTGGAAGCCCTTCCAATCATGTCACCTCCACACCGTGTGACAGCCTCATTAACCAAACCACTAGCACTAGCCTGAGGAAGCTGAGTGCCCTCTGTTCTGCTAACCTCATGAACCTCAGAATCAGTAGGAAAATTTAACATGTGAGGAAACAAAGGAACATCTGGAATAACAACGTTCTGTGGCAGATTCCTCATATATGCAAACACGCGAGGAATCATACGATTTATTTCATACACTCTAACATGTTCAATAGGATCCTGGATTTGGTGTTCCACAAGCAATTGAACAAAGCGAGGATTCAAATAATACTTTCCCTTCTTCCTAATATTCTGCACTAACCCCTCATAAATCATTCTAGACCAATTAAATTTCCTCCCATCTGACAAACAAATAATAGCAGTAGCAATCTTGGAAGGAAAATCATTAAAACCTGTGGTCTTATTACTCATACACATCAACAAAGTGTGAATCAAAAACTTCCATTGTTGAGAAAACAGATTCTTAAAAAATTGTACCTTTTCACCTCTGTATGTGTATCCTAATCTCTCTAAACCAGCCACAATCTCAACATCAGAAAGATTATCAACCCCATCAGCATCATCAAGCCTCAAAACGTCTCTAATAAGCTCCTCAGAAACCGAAATAACATGCTCATCCACCCTAGTACTAAAAACCTCCAATCCATTAACCGCTTCAATTTTAGCATTCTTCCAAAACTGTCGAATATAGGCTTTAAAAATGGTAGGTTCAACCGTTAAAGCAAAATGGATCGAACTATGAGTAAGGAAATCAATCATTTGATGAAACCCTTCAGAGCGAGCATCTTTGGTAAGAAGAGCAACAAGATTATGTGAAGTGGAGTACGTCTCAGGCATTTTCTGTGATTCCATTAATGATGTGAATAAGGTGGGTTTGTGAAGAAATCAATAAAAGTGATTAGGGTTTAAGGATATGGAGAAGTAGAAGTGGTGATTAGTTTAGCGAAAGTGATCCATCCGTGATTTGATAAGTAAGATATACTTTTGCCAAAGTGTCAAAAACAACCCCTGAAGTATCAAAACAGATAAGCATACTATCCGTGCTTCCACAACATCTGTCCGTAGTTGAAATACTCCATCAACGGATGCAGATAACCACTCCTTCCAACTGCACAACATCATTAGAACAAGCAAATCCAGGCCAATGGGAATGGTATCTCACAAGATAAGAAGGAATATATTTGACACAAAACTACCCTAATTTTTTTTTTTTTTTTTTTTTTTTTTTTTTTTAACACAAACATAAGCAGCAAACACACTAGCTCCTTATGCAAAGACATCCTTCTTTTCTGCAAGACAACACAAAACAAACACAAAGACAAAGATTATGATTGTCAGTGGTTAGAAATAGCCAGAAGTGGTTACAAATAACCTATCCGCGGTTAGAACAGTAAAGTCAACATAGTCAACTTCTAGAATATATCTCAGTCCAATCCCCAAGAACCTCATTAACTCTCCAACCACATTTAACCTGCCCCTTAGTTACTTCAGTAACCCTAATCCTCACTTATAAAAAGCACCCATATATCATATAACGCCCAAACCAATCAAGAGATAAAACCCTAATTGCTCCAAAATTCCCAATCAACCAAAATGTGGAACCCTAGTTGGAACAAACCAGAAGTGGTTAATCTAACCACCACCTCATCCTCTTCATCATCTTCATCATCAAGTGAAGATGGAAACCCATGGCTAACCTATTTGCCTCCACTAGAACCAAGACCAAGAAAATCTCCATTTCTCCCATCATCTGAAGATGATAGTGTTGTGGATCCAAGTGATGCTTCAGAAGACTCTGATGACTCTTCTAAGAAGAGAACTGCAAACTCCAAACCTTCATCTTCTAACCCCCAACCAAGACCTCGATCAAGAAACCCACCACTCCCTAGTGACAGAGAGGTGGTTCTTGGTCTTAGGGCACCAAATCATGGTGCTTCTTCACATATCGTAACCAGGAAGGGAAAAGGAAAGATGGAGTAAGTTGCTGAATGGTGGTAAGAGAAGATGGAGTAAGTTGCTGAATGGTGGTAAGAGAAGATGGAGCACAAGAAGAATATCATATCATCCATCTATCTGCCACAATCAGCTTCAGCTTCTGCATTTTCATCAATCCATCCTTTCCATTTTGATCCTTAGCTGCTTCGTTTGCATATGATAAATGCATATCCAACATTCAAACGATATCAGCAAGGATAGTAGTAGTAGAAATATTAGGAGAAAATCATGTATAGTTGTAGTCGTTATTCAGCACTTGAAGTTTCATTGTAAGCTGTAAGCTGTAAACTGTTTTGTTGAATGAACAATGAAATTTCAGTACTTCTTGCATCTCTATAATGATTTAGCATTTTCCTGCACAATGATTAGAGAAAACACAGAACAACTAGCAGAGGATAGACCAACTCTATCAGTGGTTAGAAGCAACACTATCAGTGGTTAGAAGCAACACTATCAGTGGTTATAACAGAGAAAGCAATACTTAAGATTACATAATAACAGTCCAATACTTTTACAATCTTGTACAAAACAATTTGAGAAATTTAGAGAATAAGCATTCCAATACTAACAACAAGATACTGAAACCTCCCCACATCAAAAGCTTTTGTGAGAAGATCAGCAACATTGAAATCAGTATGGATTTTTACCATTTGAATCAACCTTTTTTCATTACAATCTCTAATAAAATGATGTCTTATCTCAATATGTTTAGTTCTAGAATGTAAAACAAGATTTTTGATAATGCAAATTGTACTGTTATTATCAATGTAAATCTTAGTATGCATAAAATTATACCCAAAATCCAGCAATTGATTCTGAATCCATAGAACTTGACCACAGCAACTAGCAGCAGCCACATATTCAGCCTCAGTTGTAGAATTTGCCACAATAGTTTGCTTTTTACACTGCCAAGAAATTAATCTGCTTCCCAAGAACTGACATCCTCCAGTGGTAGACTTCCTATCCAGACTAGCTCCAGCATAGTCACTGTCAGTGTAGGCCACCAAATCAAAAGGAGAATCCTTAGAGTACCAAAGGCCCAATTTAGGATGACCTTTCAAATACCTAAAGATCCTCTTAACAGCATTCATGTGTGATGTATTGGGTGTTACTTGAAATCTTGCACACACACATACTGAGAACATAATATCTGGCCTAGATGCAGTCAGATACATCAAAGATCCAATCATGGATCTATACAACTTCAGATCAACTTTGGGACTCCCATCATCAGGTAGTATAGGTTTCTGAGTCTCCATAGGTGTACTAGCACTTTTGACATCTTGAAACCCAAATTTCTTCAACACATCTGCTACATACTTGTCTTGACTAATGAAAATACCATCAGTCCTTTGTTGAACCTGTAGCCCCAAAAAGAAAGTGAGTTCTCCCATAGAACTCATCTGAAACTTATCATGCATAAGTTTCTCAAAATCTCTGCATAGCTCCTTGTTTGTAGACCCAAAGATGATGTCATCAACATAAACCTGAACAAGTAAAATATCATCTTTGTGCTTTCTAATGAACAAAGTTTTGTCAATCAGTCCTCTCTTAAACCCATTGTCCATCAAATAAGTAGATAGGCATTCATACCATGCCCTAGGAGCCTGATGCAGTCCATACATAGCCTTCCTCACCCTGTAGACCTTGTCAGGATGATCAGGATCTTCAAAACCAGGAGGTTGACAAACATATACCTCCTCATCAATAGTGCCATATAAAAATGCACTTTTAACATCCATCTGATACACAACAAAATTCTTGAATGAAGCATAAGCCAAAAACAATCTAATAGCTTCTATCCTTGCAACTGGTGCAAATACTTCATCATAGTCCAAACCTTCAGTTTGTGTGTATCCTTGAGCAACCAATCTTGACTTGTTCCTCACTACAATTCCTCTTTCATCCCTTTTGTTTCTGAATACCCATTTAGTTCCAATAGCCCTCTTCCCATTTGGAAGATCAACCAATGTCCAAACTTCTTGAAGTTTGAACTGAAGAAGCTCCTCTTGCATTGATTCTACCCATCCTTCTTCTGTTATAGCTTCTTCTATTCTCTTGGGCTCCTTTTGAGATAGAAAACAAGCAAACAAGCAATTTTGCAGATCTTTATGACTGTTTCTTTTGTGAAGAGATCTTGCAAAGAACCCATGTTCAGGAAAGGGTTCTGAATTCTTTACTCTGCTTCTTGTTTGAACTGGAGTATTCAAATTTCCAAGAATCTGTTCCTTGGGATGAATTTTGTGAATTCTGGTAGAGGTAATTGGACTTTCATTTATAACAGTGTCCAAATTAGTCAAATTAGCATTGAAGAATTCATCCAAGTCTTCATCATCAGTAGGAGTATCCATCTCAATCAAGTCAGGCATATTAGGATCATGTGGATACTCATCATCACCATATAGTGGCTTTGGATAAGGTCCAAAGAAAGTACTATCATCAGTGCTTGTAGCCGGAATTGCACTTGTACTATCAGTGGTAGAAGATGGCTTGTCAGCATTTACAGATGGCCTATCAGCACTTACAGTAGGCTTAGCAGTGCTTGCAGACTGCTTTTTCTTCTTTTCAATTTCTTCTACCGACACTGAGTTATCTTGCACCAACTCATCTTTATCTTGATGATGATCAACTTTGCCTCCAGTATTAAGTATATCATCATCAGAGGGACCATGCTTGTGAATGATGGAAGGAACAGTACCAGTTTTCCACTTTTCAACCAAATAGAACTCTGTTGGAGAATCAGCTTCCTTTGAAGATTTATCTACTTCAGAATCCTTCTGTAAACCTGCATCAGCATTAGTGGATGTTCCTGCAATGATAGGCTCATAATTCATAGATTTGGTTAGCATATCAATGTTAAACAACCAGTCTGGTCCTTTGGTCTCAACACTAGGAGTCTTTTCACTGAATTGAACATGTAGGTTCTCTTCAACAATTCTAGTCCTCCTATTGTATACTCTAAAGGCTTTACTATTAGTGGAATAGCCTAAAAAATATCCATCATCAGCTTTCTCTGAAAACTTGCCTAGGTAGTCTATGGTATTCAAAATGGTAACAGGACACCCAAAAGGTTTTAGGAATGCAATCATTGGCTTCCTACCATGGAACAGCTCATAGGGGGTCTTGTTATGAGGCTTCACTACCTTACTTCTGTTTTGCACATAACATGCAATTCCTACAGCTTCAGCCCAAAAGGTAGTTGGTAACTTAGATTCTGACAACATAGTCCTTGCAGCCTCAATTAGTGTTCTATTTTTCCTCTCAGCTACACCATTCTGTTGAGGTGTTCTAGCAACACTAAACTGTCTTTCAATACCTTTATCTACACCGAACTGATTCATCACATTATTCTTAAACTCAGTTCCATTATCACATCTGATTACTTTGACCTTATGACTTACTAGATTTTCTATCTTAGTAATGAAACTCTTAAGAATCTCACTAGTCTCACTCTTAGTAGCCAAAAAGTATACCCAAGAAAATCTACTATAATCATCAGTGATAACTAGGCAATACTGCTTATGGTTCAAGCTTCTAACAAAAGTTGGTCCAAATAAGTCCATATGAAGCATAAACAGTGGTTGTGTTATGGTGTTTACAGTTTTGGTCTTACAAGAGGCTCTATGTTGTTTTCCTTTTTGACAGGCCACACACAGTTCCTTACACTCAAAAACCTTTGAAGGTAACCCTCTCACTAAGTTTCCTTTTACCAGTTTATTGATTGTTTTGAAATTTAGATGACCTAGCCTTCTATGCCACAATATTGACTCATCAACAGATGCTTTAGCAAACAAGCATAAGGACCTATTAGGAAGTACATTTTTAAGATCAAAACAGTATATATTTTCCTTCCTAGGTACCCTAAGTTGTATAAACTTCTCATCAGGCATCTTAAACTCAGGAGATAACACCACACACTCAGTTTCCCCAAAAAGTACCCAGTTTTTCTTATCACACATTTGAGAAACACTGAATAAATTGTACTTTAGTCCCTGTACCAAATAGACCTTCTCAAAGTCTAGCTTCCCTGTTCTGATTGTGCCTCTGCCAAGAATCTTTCCTCCCTTTGGATCATTGCCAAATGCCACATATCCTCCATCATAAGCTTCAAAATCTTCCAAATTGCTTCCATCCCAAGTCATGTGCCCAGAGCAACCACTATCAAATACTCCTTTATCTTTTAGCTCAGTTTGAAGATTGCCCTGCACATAAGATTTCAAAGATTAGTTCCTCTTTTGGACCCAAGTCAGTACAGACTTGGGTCTGCCCTGTGCATCAAAATATTCAAATTTTGTTAGGTCCATTGATGCACAATTGACATATGGTAAAACCTTTGTCTTAGGCTTCCATTGCCAACTTGCTGAGGCCTTAATAGCATAAAAATGATTTCCAACCACTGTATCAGTTATCACCTTTGGAATTTTTAAAACTTCTTTTGAATCAGTGGTGATTTTTGGCTTATCAGTGGTTTGACACTGCTTAGCCGCGTTTACATTTTGTTTAGCCGTGGTTGGAATCCATTTTTGTGTAGCAGTGACAATAGATTTTGTATTCCCATTCCTCATCAGCACTGCTCTTGGAATCATGTTTCTTTTAGGATGAGGGTGTGTTATATTTGAAAATTTTTTATGATTTACCCTCCTCCATTGATTCCAAACTTGTGGTCTGTTTTTATCACAATTCCTCTGTAAATGGTCAAAACTACCACACACAAAACAAGCCTTGTTAACACATTGAAACTCATCACCTAGTCTGTTAGAAATTAGACCATTTAAGCTTCTTTGATTTCCCCTAGGTTTAAATTGTTTCATCTGTTCCCTAGGTATTTCTCTGTACTTTACAACTTTCTTGGTAACTTTAGCTCCAAATCTAGGTACAGGATAGACTTGTTTAGAATCAACTTTCTTAACAGGCTCTATCTTTTCAGACTTAGTTGATTCAGTACTAACATCCTCAGAATCTGATTCCCAATCTTCAATTATGGGAGCACCAGATAACTTAGCAGAACATATCTTAGGTAATTCAGTCTTATTTACTTCTTCAACAGGTTTATTAAAACTGAACTCACTACTAAATGACAGTTCTTTAACTGGTGGTGCATGTTTCATTAAAGGGGGTGGTGGCATATCATTATATCCTATACCAGTACCATCTCTAAGCAGTTTTTGACCAATTGGTTTCTGTACAAGATCAGAAGCATATTGTAATTTAGCAACTCTAACAATATGTTTTTCTTTTTCCTCTAGGGCCTGAACTTTTACATTTTCTGCTTCTGTTAGTTTATCTTTGAGCATTTTAATCTCTCTGTTTTTAAGATCAATTTCGCCACCTAGTATATTGATCTTTTCTACATACTCAAACTCACATTTAATACAGAATTTTAGCTTCTCTTCCACACCCTCTAAACCAACTCTATATCCTAAGTTATCTAGAGTCAATCTCTCTACTTCTTTTCTCATACTCTCAGTGATAGCCTTTTGAGACTCTAAGTTTTCAGAACATGATTTAAAAGAACAAGTAGATGCTTTAGAATCATTAGATACCTCAGAATCTGAACCAGAAGATGAAGCATAGGCCATTAGAGCAAAGTTATGCTCTTTTGAAGCTTCACTAGCAAGAAAAGCTGCATTTGGACCTTCTTCAATCTGATCACTCCAATCATAATCACCAAGTCCATCCTGAGCAACCAAAGCTGAAGAACTAGTAGGTTCTTCTGTTGTCTTCTTAATACCCTCAAGTCTTTTAGGAGCTCGACATTCCCTGGCAAAATGACCTTTCTTCTTGCAATTAAAGCACTCCATCTTGCTTTTGTCGAATCCAGCTCTCCTTTGACCATCATACCTAACATGTCTTCCAGTCCTTCTCAGAAACTTCCTTGCCTGGAGAGTCAGCATTGCCATTTGCCATTGAAGGTTAATTTCATCAAGATCATCAGGATCAATTTGATCTAGATCTTGATTCAAAACATCAACACTAGTAGTTAAATCTGACAGAAAAGCACAAATTGCACCATCACTGACATTATCACTAACAGTGGTATTGTTTGCAATAGCCGTGGTTATACCATAGGCAGCAGTGGATACATCTTGTGAGCTTTTGTGATTTGTGGATACAAAAGCAATGTTTTGATTAGAAGAAGACGAGTTGGAAAAGTTATTCTCAGACTCATAAACCTTCAAGTTATTGAAGAGATTGTCTAGAGTCATTGTAGCAAAGGCCGTCTTATTTCTCCACACAATTGTATGAATAGCCCAATCAGATGATAAACTCCTTATGAACTTCAAATTAATATCTTCTTGAAGGAACTTGTAACCCACTGCCTTCAGTTGACTGATGAGTTTTTGAAGCCTATTGTATGTGCCATCAATCTTTTCTCCACTTTGAGCAGTGAAGGTTTCAAACTGATGCTTAAGCATGTTCATTCTTGACTTCTTGGTAGCTTCATTACCAGCAAACCTTAATTCAAGAGCATCCAATAGTTCTTTAGCCGACTCATACTGATCAAAGTCCAATGCAAATTCATTAGGTATTCCCATGGAGAGAAGACTGTGAGCTTTGATCTCCATTTTCCTCTTAGCTTTATCAGGTTCACTAACAATGGTAATCTCCTTACCATCCTCACCCTTCAAAGGAAGAGTATCTCCTTTTTCAACAACATCCCATAGAGCATAATCAATCATGCGAATGTATTGCCTCATTCGCATCCTCCAGATTTGATATTCACCATGTTTGAGCATAGGAACCTTAGAAGCAGTCACCATGTGAGTTTCTTCAGACATCTTAACTTTCTTGAGTACAAATTAACAGACTTCTTCTTGTTAACAGTTTCTAGATCACAAGCTCTGATACCACTTGTTGATCCCAGTTGAGCAAACGATCTAATATAGAAACTGACTTGAATAAAGAACTTATTAAGTATTACGCGGAATTTAATACTTAATCTTAAGAAGAAGAACAATTAACATTCAACACCTCAATATTATTTATTAATACGAATACTCTTACAGTATTAGGGTTTTGCAACCTTGAAGTGTATCGACCTTAGATATAAAACATACGTATATCTAACCTAGCCTAGGACCTCCTTTTATAGGTTAAGGAGTCCTATACAATATACAATACGTAACCTACAAGATAAATATCTTTTCCATATTTATCTGATACAATAAACTAACCGACTCTATAGAACTAGCAGTGCTTACAATACTATCAGCAGTTACTCAATACTACTAGCCGCGGTTATCTTCATCAGTGGTTACTCTTCTTCTGTCCGTGGTTATCTTCAAGCTTGTCCGCGGTTCCATCACTTAAAGTAATTCATCATACAAGGAACCTAAAACCCAACATGGCCCTTCGATGGCTGGAAACACCACAGCCTTACCCTGGGCACTCTTCTGCCGGGTAGTTCGAGAGTGAGGAGTGGGCAAGATAAGCTTCCTCTTTGATGCAGACTTAGCAGCCTTCACTCTCGTACCCTTCCTGCTTCAGACTCTATCCCCAATGTCGGAGGGTCCTACGATAGCCAACTGTTCCTCTGATGCAGGATATTCTGAGTCTGCCACATTTTCAACTAGCTGGTCTTCGACATCCAAAAGCTCTTTTTCTTTCGTAGGAGGAGCAGATGACACAGGCTCAATAGGTTGAGCATCAACATCACTATTGTTCACAGACACCGAAGGAGAGCCCACACCATAGCTAGCCTCTTGGGGATCCTTCGGGAGAAAGCTGACTTCCTTAGCACCACCAGCAACAACGAAATTCCTGAATGACATTTCTGCAAAAAGGAAGAATAAAGATAAATATCAGAAAGATAAGTTCCTATAACTTATTTTAATTGAAAATTTACATACTTTCTCCAGAACAAACAATCTCGGGATGTAAAGGAGACCCCTCCCATCTTTTAGCAAGACTAGCCATAAACAGTATTGGCTCAGGGAATGTTTGACAATCAGCTGGATGACGAGCTAGATGCTGATACATGGGATTCCTCCTCATAGTATAAGGCAGGGGATCATTAAACCTCTTTTCATCATACTGAAACTCTAGTTTTAGCAAAGCAGGTTATTGTGGAGGAACAATGGTACTTTGAATGTAAAAGAACTTTCCCTTCCAATTTCTGATATTCGTAAATGGCCTATCAATAAGAATGGGCACATCCCGTTCACCCCTTTTTGCCAATGTTAACCAATCTCCTCCAGGGTATAGATTCAAAAACCCTCTAAGCACAGTCAATGACGGTTCATACCCATAGGCTTTACACATTACAATGTATGTTGTGAGTTTGGCTAGGCCAAAAGGGTTAAACCTAGATATGTGTACTTCGTAGTACTAAAGGAGTTCTAAAATCAGAGGATGCAATGGTATCCTAAGGTTAGAGGTGGTGAATGCATGGGTATACAAGCCTACATAGTTCTTTGAGGCATCATAAATACCTTGATTTTTGCTGGGTAACATGATTTTGTATTCTTTGGGAATAGGATAATCAGTAAGGAAAGCTTTAAACTCTTCCCTAGTCAAGGTGCAACCTTGTTTCCTGATTACGAACTTCTTATTGGTAGACATGGAACTTCTAAGCGACAATAAATTATTGAGAACGCAGAAATACGAAGGAATGCTTTACCTGTTTACTCGAAAGCTCGCTTGGAAGGCAGATTAGTAGGTGTAAAATTTGGGCGTGGGATAAAAATGAGTTAGGGTTTTCCTATTTTTGATTTTATATACCCTCTCACATGTTGAATCCTAGCCCTACACGTGTCCTAAGATATCACCTAACCTCCGGATTTGAAATCCCTTTTAAATTTTGAAGGGACGTTTTGATTTTACCGAGATATGGGTGGTTAGGATAAGTACATGCATTAATTACGGGTCAATATTTACTTGACTTTTCATCTTTGTTCAATTTTGTGACGAAGGGGAGGTTTCGTATCTATTTTTGAGTCGTAAGCAATATTTCTAGTTCGTACATATCACTTTCGACTGGGGGGGCTTGATGACGTACCCTCCGATCAGGTCTAAGGACACCCCTTCGACCTCAGTTTAATTTGCAATACAAAGACCCAAGTCTTTCTTCATAAGTTATTGGTGGCGTAAAATCATTCATCATTGACATGGTTACCAGTTGCGAATTCGCCAGCCGAAGACCTATGCCCTTCGGAGTCTTCTCTTGAAGGCACCAAGACAAAGGATAACATTGACTTGGTCTTCCCCCACGTTCCTACTATCTGCTTACCTTCCCCGCCAAAACAGAGAGAGTGGGGATGAAGCCCTAGCGGTTACCATAAATCATGGGACGCCCCCATGATCTCCGAAACGTGTGCAAACACTCTCCAAGCTTATTTCTTCATCTATAAATAGGTTGGACAAGTCATTTCAATGGTATGTTCACTCAACACAGTATTTCACATACTCTACATTACTTACAACACATATCACATACTTACTCTCACGCCGGAGGTGGTTCGCAGGGCCCAACCCCTCCGCAATCACTTAACGAAGTGTCTACTATTTTTTATTGCAGATTGGCTACAAGTTTGGCGCAAGCATATCACCCCTCATACCCTTCGATCACCATCGAAGGCCTGGTCGTACGAATTATTGTACAATCACTTAGTATATACTGTAATGGGTAATATAAATGGGTAGAAGTCTAAGTATTTGACCCATTGACTAGACATATTGAATGTAGTTGGGTAAAACCCATGGAGCATGATTCATAACCCATGACCCAATGCATGACATCATGCATGAAATCATAATGGGTATTATCCATAACCCATGGAGCTAACCCATGACCCATTGACTAGATGCATTGCATCTTTTAGATACATTGTATCTATGTGGATACCCATGGTCCAAAGTCTATGACCCATGACCCATAATCCATGACTGATAACCCATTTATAGGGAGCGTCCTACGGACCCCCAGGAATACACTAGACGGATCCCTCAAGCAAGCGATCCGTGAGATACGTGGGACAGTAGTGAAATTTTGTATATAAATAGTGAGCCATTTCTTCATTGTAAGTTGCCACTTCTACACATACTTTCTCCTAGTATTGTAAACTCTCTAACATCAGATCCAAAGGATCTTTCTATGTAGTTTGTGTTTGTTTTTGTTTGATTCTCTAGGTTCCTCTTAAAGGCGAGATCACCACCTCTTGAAGTCAAGCAAGCTCAAGTCCATGAGTTACCAAGCTTCGTCATCATCAAGACTACTGAAGTTCTCTTGTTGATAGTTCTTTCCTCCTCTCTAGAAGTGTTGTGTTGACGACATTAGTGAAAGATGCCAAAAAGGGTCAAGTCGAAGGCATTAGTGAAAGGTGCCGAAGGTCCGTGTCTAAAGGATTAGTGAAGGGTGCCAAAGGTCCATGATGAAGGCATTAGTGAAAGGTGTCAAAAGATCATGTCAAGGGCATTAGTGAAAGATGCCAAGGATGTACAATCGATATGATGCATCGATGTACAAATATAGATAGGTTGTGTCCAAGGATATTGATATCTTTGATGATGTCGTGATAAGAAGTGAGTCTCTTTTGGGATAGGTGTTGTGTAGTGTTGGGTAGTAGTTCCTCCTTTATAATGGAACTCGGTATCTAGCCTTGTACCGGATAAAGTGTAGGCGATGTTGTGAAGGCTTCTCCGCCATAAGGAGTTTGTGTCGTGTAGTGCTTACGAAATCTCAAGTAGGTGACTCGGGGAGTGGAGTAGGGCAAGGAAGGTGTCCTTGTAGCCGAACCACTATAAACACTCGGGTCGTGGTTTTGTGTTTCTTACCCTTTATCTTTGCATTACATATTTACATACTTATCTATCAACATCCAACATACACATTTAAATAGATTGACATAAGTCGATCTAAATAGTTTAAAATGAAGTTTTAATAGGTAAAACTATTCAACCCCCCTTCTAGTTTTCCACAATTGGTACCAGAGCTTCGTTACCAAGTTTTTTAAGAGTATGTTTTACTTTTAAAACTTGATACGATTCGTGTATGATTGAAAACTACAAGGAAGGAAATTTCTTAAAAACAAAAGGTCACATTTTAAAATCATCATATTTTATAATGTTGGATAATGATAGATCTTTTGGATATTTTCCTTGTTGAGAATTCTCTATAACTAGGATTTGGGCATCCTAAGAAGATCATGAAGAATTTCGCTTTAATATTTCTTTTCTTAATAGCAAAGGATTTGGGCATCCTAAGAAGATCATGAAGAATTTCGTTTAATATTTTTTTTCTTAAAAAGAATAGCAAAGGTATGCTATTTAATAAATTACTTACAAATAAATTATTATTGTATATTCTCTAGATTAAATAATAATATCATTTTGTATAAACATGATTAAGATTAGTAGTCTCATTACGTTTTCTTAAAAGTCACTAAAGTTGTTATCTATATTGAACTCATCATCAAGAATAGTATTCTTCGTTGATCTCTATAGATAAAACTACAAATTAGTGATAATGATATCTCGGCTATTCGATGGTCATCACTCCTCGCATAAGGTTGTTAACATTTCATCTATGTCAATAAGTATCCATGTGAAACTCCTCATATTATGATAAAATAGGATTTTATCATAATATATTAAAACTTCCCAAGAATTATGATTTATTCATAAAAAGAGAACCTCGTCAAATAGGACTAGTAAAACACGTCAAAATCCCAAACCATAAGTTATAGAGCATAAACATATACCCTAGCCAAGAATTAGAACTCCCAAATCAAAATTATCAAAGATTACTTAAACTACTAACTGCTGATATGCCGGATCCCTAAGTTTTCACTAGCCGGATCCCACATTCAAGGGATCCGTGGGAACCGGCACATCAAAAGACAGTTTAAGTAAAATATGATCAATGTGGACTTCTATACTTCACTTTAGTCTCTCAAACTCACGAACATAAAACCCAATTTACTGTTCACAGGAGTTAATTCATCAACTTCTCAAAGGAAACAATCACTTGTGTAAGTATAATCTTCACTACATTGTTATTTCCATTCTTCAATTCCTAGGAGTACAATTTTCATCTTTAGAAATTGAGCTCAAATGGGTTTACCACAATTTGATATCACATTGTTTTCTAAGATAAACTAAATCAAAGAATCAACATTGTTAATACAAATTAAACTCATTTTTTGAATTCAATGAAGATGTATTGAGCAAAAATGTGATGAATCCCATTAGGTTACTATTCACACAATTAACACCACATTGTGGTTTTGATGTTTAGGACCAATCATGTCTAGCAATAGACAACAAGATTACCAAGAC
The DNA here is from genome assembly GCA_019973895.1 of Chrysanthemum seticuspe. Classification (NCBI taxonomy): domain Eukaryota; kingdom Viridiplantae; phylum Streptophyta; class Magnoliopsida; order Asterales; family Asteraceae; genus Chrysanthemum; species Chrysanthemum seticuspe. The sequence continues at coordinate 132,264,798 of BPTQ01000008.1, read as the reverse complement.
ACCGCACATTACATCCCATGTACCATAGAAAGGATGGTTTGAACCCGGATGACCAAAAAGCTTTCAAGTTGTTAGAAAAGAGACTATTCCATGAAAGACGAGTAGTTCACTCCTCATTCACCAATAACACCGACATTCCCCAAGTCTTCGGGGGAATCAACTTCCATTGCCTCTTGAACATCAATGAACAAATTTATCCGGTGTTTGTACTAGAGTTTTACAAGACCATGAGGATCATTCGAAATGAAGATGGAACCATTTTGATATAGTTTATCATCAATGGGCACGAATTCACCTTCACTCTTGAAGAATTTGCTAGGATACTTCGTATCCCATGTCAAGGAGTATGTGATAAGGATTTAAAACATACACTTTTAAGGGGTCATTTAAGCCCTTAATCGCCCACTTTTATATCCGTTACTGCTTAATTTCGTTCCTTTTCACTTTTTAGGTCTCTTGGAAGCAAAATGCTGGAATGATGCATATTTGGACGAAAAGGAGTGAATATATGAAGAAAATGTCTAAGTCAAGATCGAAGACACTCAAGCTACTGGAATTGCACCTGACGGCGTCACAATCAAAGGGCGACGCCGTACCTCTATACGTAATTAAATCTGTGACGGCTCAGTAGACTTTTTGCTAAAATACACCTGACGGCGTCAGGCTTTGAAGAGGAAGGGTATCACGAAGACTTTTCATCCCAGACGGCCTAGATCCAGAATCAGACGACGTCACTACTGAAGTCCGACGATTTCACAACTACAACGTAACGCCGTCCCAACTATTACATGGCCAAGAAGAAACCCTAATGATGGCGATCTGACAGCGTCCCACCTATAAGGCGACGCCGTCGCGAATGTAAAATTATATATAGAAATCGAATTTTTAGAATTTTAGGAGCTAGAATTGTGGAGTAAAACCCTAAAACGATTGTAGTCTGGTTTGGACAGTATCTTAAAGTTCTCATATCCTATTTTACATCAAGATAAGTGTTTTACTTCATTGATTTCATTATGTCTTCGATTGCATGTGTGTATGCTTGCGTGTTTAACATGTTCGGCTAAATTTCTTGTGAGTTTGCTTAGATCTATGAAACCTAGTTATTAATTATTGATTGGTTGTCTCTTATCTTAATTGTAATTGGCTTAGGAGTGTACTAGGCCATCGCTGTGTTTAAATGCTTGAGTAATCTTTGTGAACCTTATTTTATGAGTCACTTAGCGGATTTGTAGGCTAAACATCCAAAGATAACCTTAGAGTTAGTTTATGATTGACCTAGAGATTTCGTAGGCAATAACCTTAAGGTAGTCTCAAAGAGTTAGGGAATAAGGCACACCCTACGACCTTAGAAAACACAACGCGTTAAGAAAAAGGACGTGACAATTCAACCACCAATAAAGGATAACTAGAGAGTAATAGTATCTAGGTAGACACATTTTTAATCATCATACGAGCACACATCAATAAACATAAGACTACGCATAGTTTAGATAATTAGATAGTAAAAGTAATCGGTAGAAGTACCACCCCCCAAATCCAAACCCCGATATTTTACCCTTAGCTTTCTAAAAAATATAAAAAAAAAGATAAAAAAATAATCTTCCTCAACCTCAACCTTAGCGTAGTACACTTCTTACTAGCATTCCTATTCCCCTAGAGAACGATATCAAAACCCGAGGCTTACCCAATACTATTCTACAACGATTAGGTTCACTACCTAGGGTGTTGAAAAACTTGCTCGACGAAAAGGAAGTTCCTTTGAACCCGAACGCGTTGTACGGGCATCAATTTTTGGCGCCGCTGCCGGGGAATAGAATAGCTAGTTAGATTTCTATCTCGCTTAGGTTCCCTTGCTTGATTCCTATCAAGTAAGATTTTTTCAGATTTCTATCTCGCTTAGGTTCCCTTGCTTGATTCCTATCAAGTAAGATTTTTTCTCATTTTTAGCTTCCTTGTAGTCTACCCTTCTTCGTGCCTTTGTTAGTAGCCCCATCACTTTTCGTCATTGAAGGTGATAATCCACCACCACTCATTGACCCACCAAGAGGCTGTACTCTTGGTGAATACTCTAGACCAAGCCACCAAGGCTATAGGAACACTATTGAGCTCCCCGATCAAGCTCAAACTACGGCCCTGCGATCCGACACCATCCGGTTGGTGCAAAACGGATGTGCATTCCATGGACTTCGTTCCGAAGATCCTAATCAGCATCTCAAGGACTTCCTTAAAATCGTTGATTCCATCGACCTTGATGCTACCACACGGGAGACCACGCGCTTGCGTCTCTTCCGATTCTCTCTACATGACCAAGCTAGTAATTGGCTTGAGCGACTTCCCACCGGATCCATCTCAAGTTGGGATGATCTTACCACTCGTTTCCTTGCCCAATTTTTCCCACCGGGGAGAACTATTAAACTTAGGAATGAAATCTTGATGTTCTAACAACGTCAAGGTGAATCTCTCTACGAGGCATGGACTCGATTCAAGGACTTGCTCCATAAAGTCCCTCATCACGGCATCGATCTTTAGCTTCAAGTCCAAATCTTTAATATCGTGTCAACTTCTAAACTAAGCAATCCATCGACCAAGTGGCTGGTGGCAAGCTTAGTGATCTCACCGCGGAAGAATCGTGGGGTACAATAGAGGACCTTGCCCTCTATGACAATGAAAGTTGGAATGACCTTTGTGAGTTGCCCAAAACCATCAAGGCAATCTCCTTGCCTCCCATTGAATCACAAACTTCCAGTCATAGGATGCTCGAGCTTGAAGATCAAGTCAAATTCCTAATGAGCTCCTACAAGAATCCTAAGTCTTCGCACCAAGTGAGCAAAATCACTCTACCTTGTGAGTTATGTAGTGGTCCCCACGACACTCGTGATTGCATAAGACTCCCCGAACAAGCTTTTGCGGATTACGCCTCCACGTGTACCGACAGAGCGGGAGAGAAGTGGTATACTTTCAACCCCGAGCAAAACAACTTAGGAAATTCCTACAACCCCTCATGGAGAAATCACCCTAACCTTATGTGGAGCCAAAACTCAAACCCGCCCCAAAACTCATCTAGTCTACCCAATAGGTCCAACCCTCCAAAGTCCAAATACTAAAAATTCCACTTGCCTCGAGGCAATGGTGTCAAGGTTCATGTCATCTCAAGAAGCTCGTTTGACTAAGCTTGAAGCCGATTTCAAGCAACGACAAGGCGAGATGACAACCAAACTTGACGCTCTCTTAAAAGCCTTCAATGACCGGGAAATCAGAGCACTCCCGAGTGACACTATAAAGAACCCAAAAGTGAATTCGATTTCATCAACTTCATGTTCTTGCTCACCTTGGGAGAGTGCATATCCATGCCCTTCACACTTGAAATTTCACCCGGTCAACGCCATCAACACGGGTTCCAAGTGATCCCTCATGAGGTACGAAGGACCCGAACCATTGGTCCAAACAACTCTTGAGAAACCCATCAACCAAGGACCCAAACCTAATCTAGAAGAGAAGTACAAGGAACTCCACCAAGAAAAATCGGTTCTTGAAGTCTTGACTCATGCACCTTATTATAATGCATTGAAAGAAAAATATGACCAAGAACTTAAGTTAGGAGAACGTGGGTCCACATTTGTGTAAAATATGGTAACCTAAGAAGATAGATGATCCCATGCTATTCATTCTTCCGTGTAGGCTTGGAAACTCCAAACCTTTCGACACTTTAGCCGACTTAGGATCAAGCATTAATCTTCTTCCGTTGTCCCTCCATAGAAACCTTAACCTAGGTAAGATAGAACCAACGGAAACCATCTTAGGTCTAGCGGATGGAAGCATTGCGTATCCGGTAAGGATAATAAAAGACATGGTAGTACACGTAGGTCAATTGACTCTTTTGGCGGATTTCCATGTGCTAGACATGAATAAAGACCTGACATGTCCATTGTTAGTAGGAAGAGGATTCCTAGCTACCGCTAGTACCATAATTGATTGTAAGATGTCTAAGATAATGGTAGGAGAAGGGAGTGTTAGGTCAATTTATGATGTCAAAAAGCATATCTACTACAAAGAGGAAGAAATTCCCTATGAGATCATGTTAGATAGAATACCATCTAGATATGGACCTTGGACTAATAAAGATTTTATAGGTCCTCAACGACCTTTCTATCTAGAAGAAGCCTTTGTAAGTAATTCAACTTTCCATGAGCAAGAATTGGCTAGGGACATGGAAGTGAACCCGTTCGAGGATGCCTTAGTATTTAGGAAGATGACCGAGTTCCTAGGAACCTTGCCCGTTAATCTTAATATGAATAAGTGGAAAGTTGAGAGTGAGAAGCCTAAGCATAATTAGAATTGGGATAGACCACCTAGTGATGGAAATGGAGAATGGCACATTATGATGACAATCTATGACCCCGATGGAGAAAAGTTTGAAAAGGCATACCGGACTAAGCATACCACTAGGAATTTAAAAGATAAGTTTGATCCCTATGACATTCTTGAGGATAAACTTACTTACATAGGTACGTAGGAGCACGACTTCGAGTCTAGCTACAAGACTCATAAATAAAGAAAAGTGCTTCGTGGGAGGCAACCCATGCTTAATTATTTGCTTTTTTGTGCGTCATATGTCTTTTCATTATTGTTTGTTCTCATGTTCGAATTTGTAAAAATGCTTTATTTTGTCCTTAACATCGTCTTAATTACATATAAAAGTATTTTAAAAAAACGACAAGTGTAGGGAAGATTACACACGTTTTCAAAAGAACGTGAACATGAGAACTACGATTATTGAATTTGATATATATGTGTGTTTGTTAGAGTCAAATGCTTGTATCGAGTCATAATGGGTGTTTTTCAGGAATATTTCCAGATATTAAAGGTGTAATATTTCCAAAAAAATGCAGCAAACCAGTTTCTATCAGGATAACCTGACGGCGTCAGGATTAGAACTTGACGACGTCATGAGGAGCAGAAACAGCTTATAAAATTCTTCTCGTTTTCTATGCTAATTATAAATTTTTGAAAATTTTCATGTCTTAATTTTCCAGAAAATCTGCAAACATCCATTCCACAAGCATTATATCATGATGTAGTAGAGTCATATACAATTTTACCGCCGATTTTACGCGAAGGTTTTGTCTATTTTCTTAAAGTGTGCAGGTTTTATTTATCAAGAAGAAGAAACATAATATTGGATGGAGCTTATCACGCATACATTCTTCTTGGGAAAGAATTTAACCACTACTTCACACGGATCCTACCGAGCTAATCAGGGGAGTACTAGTTTCTTTCTCTTTTAATTACCTTCCGTTATGATAACTTTGATACTTTTGGAGAACATTGGGGACAATGTTCAGTTTAAGTGTAGGGAGGGAGAATAAAACGGGAACTTTGAAACTATGCTTATCCTTGATCATTTGTCTTGTCCTATTTCATTTGTGTAATAAGTTATGAGAAATATTTGTTAGTGCACTTTTAGCACCAAATTTAAAATTTTTCATGACATGTACGGGTGAGACTTTAGTCTTAATAAAGCGTCTCATGGATAGGAGTTATATGACTAGCACAAAAACCATTACCACTCAAATTCCACCCCAAAAATGTGAGGTTCACCCCTAGATCTTTAGGAATTAAAGCATTCACCTTTAATGCTTCGAGAGTGTACCGGTAGTATAATAGATTCTAGAACTTGTTTTGTGATGCATTCCGAGATCGCTAGTGAGACTACACTTGTGTAGTTAGGAATAACTAAATGATAAGAGGCATTAGGATAACCCTTGTTTGATACCCGTATTATAATTACTTCTTCCACATTGGTTGAGTAATTACCCCACACCCTTGCGATGTACTCATCTTTAGTACACGATACCCCTAGTTAACCCCTCAGAGCCTATCCTTTTCGCGGTTCTCGTGATATTTCGGTTTTCCGGAATATCAATGAAGAGCATTGTTTACAATCCACCCGCAAATGTATACCCAAATCGCCTTAGCCTACCTTGTATGCACTCACCTTTAGTGCAATATTGTTATCATACTAAACCCTTAGTTCAATTATCTAGTTACTTGCATGGTTGCTATATCGAGTTATATCTTTTGTACACAGTATTGGAACGATTGGGACTCCAAAGTAAAATTTTATGGAGTGACAGGAAAGAACGTTAAATTCAAATTCCCTTTATTTACGTAATTAAATACTCCAAGTGTTTTGATCTTTTCAATTCGGGTCAAATTAGTGTTAGAGTAATAAAAACTCAAGTGTAGGGATGCTCCTATATATCCCTTATATTTTGATGTTATCGTAGAGGATGGTACAGTAAAAGTGTATGCTGAAAAAATAAATAAATAAAAAATAAAAGAAATAAAAAAAAGAGTGTTGAAAAAAAATGTGGGCTACCATCCTACATCTATCTTTATATTTATGTTTGTTTCTTTCAAAGTATCTAGATTTTAGTGAGTCGAGTCTTGGCTTAGCAACGCCATTCTATTCATGCTTGTAACATAAGATTTTTGACTTGCCACCACTAAATCGCCAATCCAACCAAACCCTTTGTTTCCCTACCGTAATCCTAATGTTACAACCCTTGAAAAGACCTCTTAGATAGTTTTTCCTAAGTGCTTACACCAAAGCGGTGGAGGTTTGATCTAGTCTCAAGCCTATGGCAATCTATGTACTATGACCGGTTAATAAGTGTTTATCTTCCATTTCCATTTACTATATTTCATATACACCCGAGAGATGAGAGAATCCAAACACCCCTTGTGAGGTGCTAGTATATAATTTCCGTGCTTGTTATGACTATTGCGGTGCTTTTACTTGTTATGAATTATGTTAAACCAATGCTTCATGCCCCCTAACTTATAAATTGATTGGCCAAAAGCACATTTGCTTGAGAACAAGCAAATACCAAGTGTAGGGATATTTGATAAGGATTTAAAACGTACACTTTTAAGGGGTCATTTAAGCCCTTAATTGCCCACTTTTATATCTGTTACTGCTTAATTTCATTCCTTTTCACTTTTTAGGTCTCTTGGAAGCAAAATGCTGGAATGGTGCATATTTGGATGAAAAGGAGTTAATATATGAAGAAAATGGCTAAGTCAAGATAGAAGATACTCAAGCTGCTGGAATTGCACTTGACGGCGTTACAATCAAAGGGCGACGCCGTCCCTCTATACGTAATTAAATCTGTGACGGCTCATTAGACTTTTTGCTAAAATACACCTGACGGCGTCATGCTTTGAAGAGGAAGGGCGTCACGAAGACTTTTCATCCCAGATGGCCTAGATCCAGAATCAGACGACGTCACTACTGAAGCACGACGGTGTCACAACTACAACGTGACGCCGTCCCAACTATTACTTTGCCAAGACGAAACCCTAATGATGGCGATCTGACGGCGTCCCACCTATAAGGCAACGCCATCGTGAATGTAAAATTATACATAGAAAAATCGAATTTTCAGAATTTTGGGAGGTAGACTTGTTGAGTAAAAACCTAAAACGATTGTAGTCTGGTTTGGACAGTATCTTAGGGTTCTCATACCCTATTTTACATCAAGATAAGTGTTTTATTTCATTGATTTCATTATGTCTTCGATTGCATGTGTGTATGCTTGCGTGTTTAACATGTCCGGCTAAATTTCTTGTGTGTTTGCTTAGATCTATGAAACCTAGTTATTAATTATTGATTGGTTGTCTCTTATCTTAATTGTAATTTGCTTAGGAGTGTACTAGGCTATCGTTGTGTTTAAACGCTTGAGTAATATTTGTGAACCTTATTTTATGAGTCACTTAGCGGATTTGTAGGCTTAACATCCAAAGATAACCTTAGAGTTAGTTTATGATTGACCTAGAGATTTCGTAGGCAATAACCTTAAGGTAGTCTCAAAGAGTTAGGGAATAAGGCACACCCTACGACCTTAGAAAACACAACGCGTTAAGAATAAGGACGTGACAATTCAACCACCAATAAAAGATAACTAGAGAGTAATAGTATCTAGGTAGACACATTTTTTATCATCATACAAGCACACATCAATAGACATAAGACTACGCATAGTTTAGATAATTAGATAGTAAAAGTAATCGGTAGAAGTACCACCCCCCAAATCCAAACCCTGAGATTTTACCCTTAGCTTTCAAAAAAATATAAAAAAAGATAAAAAAATAATCTTCCTCAACCTCAACCTTAGCATAGTACACTTCTTACTAGCATTCCTATTCCCCTAGAGAACGATATCAATACCCTAGGCTTACCCAATACTATACTACAACGATAAGGTTCACTGCCTAGGATGTTGAAAAACTTGCTCGACGAAAAGGAAGTTCCTTTGACCCCGAACGCGTTGTACGCGCATCAGTATGTATGTACTCAAATGAATGGTCATTGGCGGAGCTTCATGACATGGTGGATCATCACGAGGTATACTTGACACCAATCCCGGAAGCAATTACGGTAAGAGATACCGTCTTCATGGAAAGAGCATCTCCGTCAAGAGTCATTAGAAAGTCCAAGGTTTTCTATAGAGATCCGTTTTAAATGGAGCTTTCGGAAATGTTCCCATTATACAAGAAATGGGAACTAGTGTTAAGGGAGAACGTCCTTTGTTTAGTGGGAAATAAGGATCATCCCAATGCTTGCCTAAGCTTCATGATCTATTGCCTTGAAACCGGGACTTATTTCAATCTCGCCTACTACATGGTGAAACGAATGGCAAGTGTAAAAAGGACGGACAAGATGGTGCTCCCCTATGCCATGCTCTTAACTCGCCTAGCAAATTTCGTCTTTGCTTTGGACCCATCTCCCTACTTCAATGACCACACCTTTTGCAACAAGATCATGTTGCCTCTATCCGATGAGAAGACCACAAGGATAATGGTTGAAGGCAAGAGACCTCCCCCACCAACGGACTCATCAGATGAAAGAGAAAGAGAGGGAAAAGGTAGCAACCCCATTGGCAATGTGCAAATCGACCCCCTAGCATACATTGACCAACTGCCGAAAGTCCCGAGCCCTTCACAGGAATTCCAACAAACAAAGGGCATGTTCAAGTGTTTTTGTAACTTCCTCATGAAGAAGAAAAAGTAGGGGTGGAGGGGTTAAGAGTGAAGAGTAGAGGCAATGAAGATGGAGTAGGAGTTTGAATGGGATGAACGTAAGGTCGTGGACCTTAATTTATGAACAATTTGTGAACAATGGTCGGTAAACAATTTAAACAATATTTCTGTAGTTTAGGACGTAGCTCTAAGTAGATGGCTTGACATAAACTAAAACATTCTAACCTAGGAACCCAAAAAATGAGAATTTTACAACGACTTGATCAGCATCAAGAAGTTGGTCCCCTCTCATTTTGCTTAGCTTCTAGTCGCCCTTACTTACTATGCGTAATATTGTTGCTTGCATATTTTATTATTGAATGTAGAAATGATTATGATGTGTATTTGATAAAGAGTGCAAATTCTGCACATTTGTTGAGAAGCTACTGGTCAGCAGTAGCCAGATCCCTAAGCTATAACTAGCCGGATCCCTCAGATGAGGGAACTGTGGTATCCAGGAAAACAGACAAAGAATTCTTACACTTTCACTTTAATCCAATCCTCTAGACCTTATCACACTAGCTAAACATGATACTTTAGGACCACTTAAGTCTTCCTCAAACTTAGTAGGTCTCACACTCACTCATAGCTAACATATGATCACACTCTAGATATTTTTGATTTATCACTTCACCAAAACTCACCATATTTCCGTTCCAATACTCACACAATATTCCTCACATCTCAAAACACTTAGTTGACTATTTATCTTAATTTTGGAAAATTGATTTTTGTCGTCCTTACCTCAAAATAGGCTTAAAACTATTTTTTCATTTCTTTTTATTTTTAGGAATTTTCAAATTTTTCTTAAGCCACCATCTGATCTATAGGATCAATTGTCCTCATTTGTCATCCTCAAATCAATAGTATCATCCTTAAATACTTAGTTGCACTCTCAAAAAGTCCATTTTCCTACCAAAAACCATCATTAGGTATCCTCACTCCATATGGTTGGACATTTAAGTCACACACCATTTAAGACATCTGAGGAAAGTCAAACCCTCAAGATATATAGGTACTAGACCTTAAAAGATCATAATCACTTCAGCACTTTGCTGTCTGACAGACAGATCCCTAGTTTATAACTAAACGGATCGCTAATGAGAGGGAACCATGGGATCCGGGTCTACAGAACAGCTTATGATCAGCTTTTCTTCCAAATTCAAACTCTCTTTGGTATTCTAAACACTTTTACTTACCATTTAATGACTCCCTAGAATAGAAAAACACTATAGTTGACCTTAGTGCATGCCAAAATTCTTAGTGGTCAACAATTTCATTCATTAACTCAACTTCATCCTTTATAAACCAAGCATTATTATGAGCTTAAGCCACTATTCATACCACAATCTAAAAATCAGTAGCTAATACTTCTATTACACCCTCTCTTTCATCATGACTAAAGTATCTAGCAAGAACTCTTCAACTAAAGGTTCATCCAAAAAGAATGGTCATATGGTTCATGAAATATCATCCAACGAGTCATCACCTGTAAGAAGTCCAAATGCTAGAATTCCCCTTCAACAAACTCAACCAACAATAGCTAAAAGAACCCCTAGAATTAGCATTCGACCTTTTGAGTTGGAAAAGGTTTCATCAAATCAAAAGGCTTCATCAAGCACTAAACCAAACACACCTAGCTCTAGTAAAACACCCAAGCCTTCATTTTAGAACCTAGACTACATTCCTTTACCGAACCTCTTTCCCATCCAAATCTCTACTCGTTAGAACACTCACCACTAAGGACTTCCCACTCACCAACTTTCTCGTTAAGTAGGGAACCACCTTCATCACCAAATAGTCCATCTTTGGAGATAAGGAATCAACAAATATCTAACCATATAGAGGACTTTCCATCTCCACCACCAACTCGTGCATCATCACCCTCATTTTTAGTGGAACCACATCCTATGTTGCTCAACGCACCTCCACCATCCTTTGTGGAGCCTCCTCAAAACATCCCACCTCCTCCGATTCCTATTAATGACAATAACTGCTCTAATTGTCAACTCACCCAAGGAGTTGTTCAAGATGTACGAAAGGAGTTACATTTCATGTTTAATCATCTCCTTGAACGATTGGATCAAATCAACAAGTCTACTCATCCTTAGATTTCAAGCACATTGATGCTTTTTAGCTTTCCGTCACTTCTTAGAATTAGTAGAAAATGTATTACATGTTTGAGCCATTCTCTTAGTTTTATAGATATGTAGATCATTTCTCATATTTTTATTGAATGAAATTACATGTTATATGCCATATTGTCTTGAGAATATGTTTGGTGCCTTAATACATATCTCATTTTGATGTTAACATCACATTTTACATCACCATTGCTGTCTTAAGCTTACAGGCAGACGGATCCCTCATTTTAGCCTAGACGGATCCCTCCAAGGGAGGAACCGTGGGATTTGTGCAACATAAGACTTTTTTTATTGCTAACTTGAGTCTTATTTGCAGGAAATTATGCATTATATACTTGTTTTCTAACCTTTCTTTTGTATATTTTCAATATACACTTGAAGACTTTGACACCCTCAACAAGGGGGAGTTTCTTGTCAAAGCAAAACATTGTAAAATCATTTGCAATACCTTCACATAGGACTACATTACTTGACGTCCTCCTCACAAAGGAGCACTCGTCAAGTCGGAGCATGTTCGTCAAAAAGACGACATCATTTGCAAACAAAAATTGCAAAACACTCGCTTAGTTTTTCTAATTACTTGACGCCCTCACAAAGGGATGGATCGGTCAAGGGGAGCTAAGACGAGAATCCTTCTCTTCTCTTACTCTCTAGCTTTCATATTTTTTTTCTTCACATGTTTTTCTTAAAACAAAGTGTTAGTTTCTTTTCGACGCTCTTTTTTGTTTCGACAAAAAAGGGAGAAGAGAGTAAAAACTCCAATTCAAACTTTTACGAATTTTAGTTTTTCCTTAAAATAATCTTATGTTTTGTCATCAACAAAAAGGGGGAGATTGTTAATACAAATAAGCCGTAAAAACGTTTATTTATATTTTACGATCTTCTAATGTTCTGTCAATGACAAACGTAAAATTATTTTAACGAAACAAATAAAATACGTAAATAGTTTGAGCCAATAGTTTACTAACACACTTACGTTTTCATATAAAACACTAAACAAGTAATATTGTTTACAACTTATAGAAATGCATATGTATAGAGAGAGAGAGAGAGAAGCGTTCAAATGAGAAGCTTAAATTTGGTGAGAACGCGAGAAGTCATCCTAGCCATCCATCTAATTTTGCTTCTAATTTCAATCAACAACTAAAATTAATCCTCCCGCTTTACACTAGAGATTCAATAAACATACACATCTCACATTTTAAGTGTGAAAATATTAAAACACGCACATCTCACATTTTAAGTGTGAAACCCAGTAAATTCTCTCAATTCGTCACTAATTACAACCTACCACAATGTTCATCACCCTCACCACCATAGTTGTCACCGCCGTAATCACCACTGTTCACCACCGATAATCATGATCCTCAACATCACTCATAACAATAATCAATAACGATAACACTCTCTCATGGTTCATCAGCACTTCCGGAATCATCACCAATCACCACCATTCTCTATCAATCATCATCATCGTCATCATCAGTAAGTGCATATTAAACTTTTTATTCAATAATTATAGATAAAATAATTTTTGTGCTCTATATATTTAGTAATTAGTTATATATTTTAGAAACTGATGATGAAATTGAAGGTATAGATCTGGATGAATATGTCTTTCAAGATTTAACATATAGTTTTCACATGTGAGCAATTTGTTGGAATTTAATTTTCTAGGCGAATTAAGTTTATTTGAATGTTTGATCTAGATAAAAAAAAATGCTTTATATGTTTTATGTTAGCTATTAGTTATGTTGATGAGTAATTATATGATTATGTAAACTTGATGAAGAAAATGAAAGTTGAACTTGTCTTTTTCTCGTTGTTTGTCAGCGCACACCAGGTGTTCGCTGAAATGTTAGTTGTCTTCACATGTGAAGATAGGTTGATATTCACATGTGAAGATAGGTAAGTGAAGATAGTTTGATCTTCACTTGTGAAGATAGGTTGATATTCAATATGAATATATAGATCAAGATGAATTTGTCTTTGATGGTGGTCTATCAATGCACATCAGGTGTTTGATATAATGTATAGTTTTTCTTCACATGTGAATATAATTTTTTTGTAAGAATAACTTCGTCACATGTGAAGATATACGTTCTTGTAGCTCTTTAAGATGCGTGAACAACTTCTTCACATGTGAAAATATACATCTCATAGCTTTTTAAAATATCTGAACAACTTTGTCACATGTGAAGATATATGTCTCGTAGCTCTTTAAGATTCTTGAACTTCTTCACATGTGAAAATATACATCTCCTAGCTCTTTAAGATATGTGAACAACTTCGTCACATGTGAAGATATATGTCTCGTAGCTCTTTAAGATGCGTATTGACTGAGAGAGAATTGAAATTCTGAGTGTTACAGTACCGCTAACACACAGAATTTCGAGTCCAGTGGGTAAGACAACTATAAAAGTAGATTCTGAGTGTTACAGTACCGCTAGTTTTGTTAGTATTGACTGAGAGAGAATCGAAATTCTAGGAAAATCCCAAGCTAGAAAGATAAACTTGAGATAAAAATGAAAATAATATCTGCTATGTTTACGCCTAATACAGTTTCACAAGTTCGTATGATATCACCTGCTCCTCCGATTTACCTAGAACCACATCCTAAGAATACACTACCTTTTGGAGTCATTCCTAATCAACATATCTATGATCGATGTAAACAAAGTAAAGTACTTTATCCTAGGATGTGAAATATCTTTCCCTTTCTTTCCATAAGTCATAATAGACTATCACCACTGCCTTTAGAAAATAAGACTCATTTACCCCCATTAATAAACCCTATGGAAGAAAATACACATTCTATCAATAAGAATTAATGAGTGTAGGATCTCTCATAAAGAGAAAAATAAAGAGATACTTCAACGTGATGATGAGATAGGGACAATGGATCTGGCTTTCCGTGCCTTTCCCGATCATGTAGATTTTGTCCAGACTAAGTTTTTAGTAGCTCCAGCTATCATTTAAAATATGAAAAATATCTCGCAATCACTTAGTATGCATAAATTGCGTCTCCCAGTATCTTCACATGCCATAGATTTATATACAAGGGCGGGGACTGGTTTAAAGGGATTAGTTTCTAAATGAAAACAGTAGTTGATATAGACTATAATATTTTCTAAAGGGCAAAATGCTCGTATATTAGTATTAGTCAGTTTGGGTTTCGGTTGTACTGTACGTTTTTGCTCCCGGTGTTGCTGATATTTCGCCTCCAGTGGAAATTTTCCCAACCAATCTTGATTACTGAGTATTCTGCAAGAACATCATTTGTTCATCCAAAGTTTAAAAAAAAATTCATTTTATTGAAACAAAATATGTTTATGGAGAAATTTTGAAAGCTTTTGAAAATATATATCCTTTCAATCATATTGAGATTCCTTAAATGCCTGATCCTTCTCAAGCTAGCACAAGTGCTAGTATATCTCAAGAATTGGGTGATCCTTCTCAAGCTAGCATAAGTTCCAGTACATCTCAAGCTGGCACAAGTGCAAGTACATCTCAAATAGGAGACAGACCAGGTACCTCTCTCTCTCAGAGAAGTGAAGCTGCTAATAAAATATGTGCTATTAATTTTGGGGTTAATGATTTCCATCTTTGTTGCTACTGAAGTACTGATCAGTGAGACTCCTAAGATAATTGAAATGACAATATTGTGAAAAAGATGGTATTAGTTAGACAAGATCAAATGTTATATTCAAATCATAGATTTTGTAAAACAAAAATAGATAAATCAATAGGTCTTCTAATAGAGAATATTGATGAGATTTATAAGGAGCTAATCACTTTAGAGTGTGAAGCAATATCTCCAGGGTATGAGGGAATAACTCCATTTGAGTTTCACTCTATTCAGCAACTTGTTCTATCTGGTTGCTATAATATATCTCCCTTTTGTAACTAAGTATCTAAATGCTAAAGGGGTTTCTAACTTTCTAAGGTATACTTGATAGGTGGGTTCTTAGTGTTTTTTGACAATAGTGAGAAAGAGTTTGAAGACTTGTATGCTATAGGCTTTTTACTCTCTTTCAGTAGGAGATGTGTTATCGGTCGAGCGTTAGGGAGAGGATGTAATAAAGCCTAAAGTGAAAGGGCAACAAACAGAGCAAAGTAGAAAGCTAGCCTTAAAGGGAGAATCTATTTGCTATTACAGTAACAGAGCAAAGTATAATTCTAGCCTTACCGGTTAGAATCAGATACTAAAAAAGTACGGACTTTAGTCTTACAAATAAACTGATACCATTAGCAAGTATAAAGGCCCTTCCTATGAGGCAGAGACAATTAGATAGCACCATAACACTGACTTGACAGCCTTAGTAGGGAATGATGATAGCACCCACGTTCAACTCTCTATTAAATCGTTCCCACCAGCAGGCCTAACATCGTAGTCTCTTCCTAAGAAAGTGAATCTAGGTGTATGTATCTTTCTCATTTATCCCTACATCGAATGCTTTCACACTATACCATTTTTGTTTATAGTTTATCCTAGAACAATAAGAGGAAGCCCTATGAAACCACTACCAACTGATGTGTATTCAACAACTATTACAGCTTGTACAACCTTGAGTAAGAAGGATATCTCAACTAGTGCTACTCCTCCATTTGCATTCATACCTAGTATTGTTGATTGACAACACCCAAAACACTTATCAGTAGTCATTTGTTTATTATTGGAGGGGTATTAATTCTCACACCGATACATGAATGCACTTGTTAGTTTATTATTTGAAAAAATTAGTAGTCATTTGTTATTGCTAGTATATGAGTGTTGTCATATATTATTTGAAAAAATTAATGCCCGTCCTGATTCATATTTGTACGATATTTCTTCAGGCGAAGAGACCAAAGAAGCGAGTGTTGAGAAAGATCTTGAAGGGAATGGATCTGGTGCCGCCACCAGTGTTACTTTAGTGTTACCAATGACGTTGCTATACCTCATAGTGATGACATCGTGATAAATCATATAGGAGCAGCTGTGATTGAGTTTAATGAGACAACAGATGTCGAGATAAAAGAAATGCCTGATGTTTTTGCAATGGAAGAGAGTTCCTGTAATGATCTTGATACGAGCATATCAGTTTCCATCAATGATGCAGCTTATCTCAGAGCGATGACCTCTTCATCGCTGTTTCTTCCTTATCTACAATCTCAGAGGACCAATCTTCAGGTTATTTCTTTATAGTCTTATTTAGTTTTTTCGTAAATGCACCTAGTGCTTTTGGTTTTCGGTTCCGGTTCCGTCCCTATTTATAACATAATGCAACTTTTTGTTTTGTTCGTATTTTCATCACTCTATTTAATTTATAATGGGTCCTGGGACAACCATGGATTCTTGCGACGTAGTGTTAATTCTTGTAAAAATTCTCAAATTTTCGGAAATGCACTGGGTCTTAAAAAAAACTTAGTTTTTTCGCAAATGCGCCTAGTATTTTTGGTTCTAGTTCCGTCCTTGTTTATAACATAATGCAACTGTTTGTTTCGTCATTACTGCTAATATTCAATAGCTACTTTACGCGCATTCTAATTATCATTGTTAATCGTTTATTCGTAACGTAATTTGGTTTAATAAGTTTATTTCAGTAATTTGAATCATATATCAGGTATAATGTAGGTATTGGTATTTGGCCGACGGGTGGTTCTGGTGACTGTCAATATGGTGGGGTATTGTTGATTTGAATGTGAACTGTCCACCTGAGTTGAGGGTCGTGGATGGGAATGGTACGGTTGTGGCGTGTAAAAGTGCGTGTGATGCGTTTAATGTACCCGAGTTTCGTTGCACGGGTGAGCATGTCACGCCTTCAATGTGTGCTCCTACTCAGTGTTCGGTTATGTTTAAAGCAGCATGTTCGAGTGCTTATGATGATGCTTCGAGTACTTTTACTTGTTCAGGGTCGGATTGCTTGATTGCATTCTGTCCTATAAACAGTATTTGAAACTTTAATTAGCAGATTTTATTATATAATCATTGAGATTGATGTTTGAATTGTGCTTTGAGTTTTGATTAGAGATTGTGTTTTTGTCAGATTAAGCTAGAATTTGAAACAAGGATAAACGGAAACCTTCTCATTAGTTTATGTAGATTCCATTAATCAAATCTGAAAATTGGTACTTGTTTTCATTTAATTACTAAGTATTGTTTGATGTCATTATTATTTATTAATCATTGATGCTCATACAAATTATTTATTAATCATGTAAAAAATTGATTAGCTTTTCGGTTAAGACAACAAACCATGTCCCAACAACCCTGTCTAAACTGAACAAACACAACTGATTTTTTTCTCTTTTCGGGTTATCATCGTATAAATTTTACATCGGAAAATTCTTGGGTCAAGGACACAAAATCCGACCCTAAAGCTGGTGCAATTTGTGTAGGCTTTTCCTTTACACTAAAATTACATCCAGGAAAATTGAACTCATATCATGTAAGTTGTCCTATCATTTACAACCATGACTCCATATCACCCAAACCTATGCACAGACCCTTGTTGGTGAAAAGTGTTTTGTCGCCAGCATAATTGCAGCATCAAAATTCACACACCCCGTTATCACAAACCCCACCATGAAGGTTGCATTGTTCATCACAAACCGCTGCAAAACCATCCAAAAGAACATCATCTGTTAGGAGTTTTTCTAAATTAGTTTTCACATGTCAACATGATCTGTTAATAAGACTCTCTCCTATTCGAAAGAAAATTTCAACATTTGACTTGACACATATTTTAGAAACAGAAATCAATCAGATTACCTCACCAGTTGAGCAATCAATCATAGTGAACCCCTTCACGCATTCACAAATACCGTTCTTAAGGCACTCACCATTTCCATTAGAGTTGCTGGGGCAAGACCCTGAAAACAATATATCCATGAAGAATCTTAAGAAAAGTACATCAATATAATTAGTGTAAAGCAAGGCAAAAAGATCTTACGTTCGTTACAATCATGGCCGTCAAACCCAAGAAAGCAAAGACACTTTCCATCAATACAATCGCCGTTTGAACTGCACATGTTGGGGCAATCCTGGGACATGAATGGAGGGTTTACACTACAAAGTTCATGATATGCAGGGCTGATCAACTCGCCTATATTTTCATACAATATAACACAAATCAAAATCTTGTGATTGGTCAAAAAGAAAATAAGAAAAAAAACTGACAATTTTATCTAATTTGACAAGAAAATTACCATTAAATCCAGGAAATAGGTCCATCGGCCTCTGGGCATGCATTCAAAATGTTATCAACGGCAACCTGTAGAAACAAGATTGAAGATTCTTTGAATATGCAAATATTCATATAAAAGGGTTTGCATCAACTTTAAGAACACACCTCTAAAGTCATGTTGATGCACCTATGCTGGTAACAACCATTTCCTTGGGTCATAGAACCCCTAACAAACCCATTACGTACTAATGAAGATGCCATACACCTATATAAGAAAATTGTAAATATGTTCATTTGAAAATTTTATAACGTTACACCGCCCATAATGAAATTGTATAATTATACTAAAATTTTCACCTCTAGCTACTTTCGCGAACTTCTCCTAACATTCCGTGCATTATTAGTATCTATACATGAACCATCAGAATAAGCTACATAATATGTGCAATAATCAGCCAACAACGAATGTCCACCTGCATTGAACAAGAACCAGAAAGTAAAAAAGTAAACTTTTAGGATCAAATAATCAACATCCATATAATGACGTCTACGACACTAAAGATCTGACCTTGATTAGCCTGTGGAAAATAACGGGCCCAATTAGGAAGGTCCCCACTCCCTACTATAATTTACAATTGGACAGTATTCCTCGGCCTCCCTATCATATGTACACCCCAAAAGTTGTGTTGTGTTGCAATGATATGCCCCTTTCCAAAGGTTGCAAGTGGTGGTAAGAAATTCGGTCCCTTGGTTGTGGCCCCAATCTAGTCGCTCCGCCATGCTATAGTTAGCCTCATACCAACCACTATCTACTAGCAAAGCTAACGTCATTTTTGAAACTACAGATCTAAATTATCAAAGGCTATCTTTTAATGATTTATCTCATTCATCAGAAGTCTCTTCTCCTAATGAGACCCTGAAGCATATTTTCACACATCTAAATTATCAAAGGCCGTCTTTTACTGATTTATCTCATGAACCTACCTTTAAATGAGCTGACTTAATAAAGTTTCAATACTGAATAAGATATTCACAAACCTGACGCTCCACGCCCTCCACCATCTTCCAAATCTAGACCAGTAAAATTATCCGAAAATGGCTAACAAAAAACAGCTTATAAATGTTATATTTTCGGTACTCGTGTATTTAGAAAATTTTGTAAAAAGAAAGTGAAGGTCAGATGTGCCCCGTAGTTATAGCGTGAATGCATGACAATGCGTGGAAGAACCACACGAGTTACTGTCCTTCCAAGCTTTTCATCCATGATTTGTTTAGTGACCTGAATAAAAATTAATCATGGTTAAAGCATCAACATCAAGATAACATTCTTTTTTCTCTAATGATGATATTATTAGTCCAGATATCTGACTACGTCGCCTTTTTCTCTCATCTCTAAAATGTGTGAAGGCGTGAGGTTCAAATCCAAGAACGTGAATAACCTGGGAACTCCAAACTTGTCAGAAACATTTTTAAAAGCCTCTAAAATACTCAACTTAAAGAAAAACTGATATCACACTTACTTCATGTACGAGGGTAGCCGAAAGTAATGTTTCTACTTCTATTGTCAAGTGACAAGGAGCAAAATTCATGTGTCCTGCAATCAGACTGTTAGGTCACCATATTAGTAACACAAGCATCAAGAGAAGAGATAGAAAAGAGATCGGATGAACAAACCACACAAACACACACGATATGACTATAAGAAATGTTATGCGTAAGGTGAGTGAATGAATTGAACAACCAACCCTCAAGTGAGGGTTATTACAAAGTATTTATAGGAGAGGGAGCTAGGGCAACACTCCTAGTCCCTTCCTTTCTTTATTGGACTTGGGCCAAGGCTTATGGGCCTTCTACATAAGCCTTAGCTTAATAACAAACATAAAGGCCTAAATAAGCTAACTATTACATATTAATTACTAACACTTGAATTCTAGTTTAGGAGTGATTCCAACAATCTCCCCCTAAGTGTTAGTGATTGATGATGCGAACGGTGAAGGTGTTGATGTAATAGTAGCTTTGACGTCTTCTGACATTCTTCTTTCTTGTGAGAAGAATTGCCTTGATTTGAACAATCTCCCCTGTGTAGAGAAATTGTTTCCTTTGAAGAGTTCTATTTTGACGTCATATTTTTCTTTGTTCTTTAGTTCTTTGTTCTTTGTGATGATAGTGATAGTATGTTTTTGTTGTCTGCATCAGGTCTGCTTCGTTGCTCCAGTGTCTCCACGTCTTTCTTCAACATGCTCACACGCTCATTTAACGTTGGACTTCAGTACTGATGTAGTTCTCTTAGTCTTTAAACTTTGTAGATTCTTTGACTTGACGAAGAATCATTCTGACTTTTGTGTTGCCTTTGAGAGAACTTGCATTAGTGATGATGTTGGTATGAGCATGTGAAGAATCTGCACAATCATTCCGCTCTAGAGCTTCCATAAGAGGAAAACATACACACGGTTAGTAATAAGCGGATTCCGGCACTTACAAGTTTGAATTTCGAGGGTGTTAACAGCATAGTGTGAAAACGCATCTCTAATTCTCACAAAAGCCGTTCCTGAACTGGAGTCCCACAAGTGAGATAACACGATGTACCGAAGTACACCTACAGTTCAGATGAGTCGCTGAGGTACACCGAAGCATCACCTCACGACTGTAGACCGTTTGAGACACACTAAGCGTAATCCACGGGGAGTTACCGAAGTGACATGCTGTCAGGGCTGTTTGATGTTGACAATGGCAGGAGTTTCCATTCAATCACTGAGGATCACTATAGTGAACCTCTCATAAATGTTCTTGACAGATTGCTAGGATCTGTGTAGGACTCGATAACGTACCACTGTTGTTCTTATTGTTGAACAACAAGTGATGAAATGTGTACCTAAGAGATCTTTTGATGAATCTCGTGGCTCTAGACTCAATAGTGCATTTTGGTTTTCCTGAGCGGAGACTAGGGAGAGGGTCTCCTTCTTCAATACCAGCAATCTCTAAGAGAAAGCCGATAGTTTACGTAGGGTTCCCTGTGCGAATGAAACAAGCTTCTGTTGAGAGAAACTTGAGTGGCTAAGAAGGTTTAGTGCATGCGTCACTGGGTCCATGACGACTTTTAATCTTCAATACCGACGTCATCAAGTGACAACCAGTAGCATATGAATTGAACCCGGTGTCTGCCCTAAGTTGAATAATTTGGAGGGCTATTTCTTTTCACCCTTTTTTTTGCTTTTCTTTTTAATTCTTCAACTCCTTCTTTCTCCGATTCTCATTTTCTCCTTTTTATAATCAGACCAAAGGACTACTAATTCTAACTATTGGTGGTGTCCTTGGGTAGATCCCTCCGGCTCTGGCGGATCATAGGACGGTTATTCCTAACTGTGGAAAACTAGAAGGGGGGGTTGAATAGTTTTACCGATTTTAAGTTGATTTCAAAAACTTTAGGTTCGATATTATGTGAAATTGTATGGATGTTGAGAACGTATAGATCTAATGATAATGCAAGCAAATAAATAAAGTTAAGGGATAGAAAAGACACAACCGATTTATAGTGGTTCGGCTACAAGGACACCTTCCTTGCCCTACTCCACTCCCCGAGTCACCTACTCGAGAGTTCAAGCACTATGTCAACAAACTCCTTCACTTGGCGGAGAAGCCTTCACAACGTTGCTTACACTTTTTCCGGGACAAAGCTAGATACCGAGTCCGTAGCACGGTGGACCAAACCAACACAACTATTACACAACAAATATGTGAAATATCAAATACAAGATCTTCGCTACAGAAATCTTGCGGAGTGACAAATCAATCAAGGACCCCTTGCTTGGATGACTTGTAGAATGCTCATGATCTCGCCTTAAAGAAGACCTATATGAGGATCACAAATAGAAAGAAAGAAGAACAACTCTCTAGATCAAGTGATCTATATGTTAGAAGAGAATGAGAGTGTATGAGAGATTTAGTAAGAAGAGGGGTGAGTTAGAATGAAGAAATGGCTCACTATTTATAGAGGAAAATTCCTACTGTTTCCCCGGATCCCACGGATCCCTTCCACAAGGGATCCGTCTAGCGTTAAGCTAGGGATCCGTGGAACGCTGCTCTTTGCCCATGGGTATTTTGGTTATGGGTCATGGGTTGGTCCATGGGTTTTCATTAGATTCAATGTATCTAAGTATACATTGTATCTAGTCTTCTTGGGTATGGGTTAAGATCCAGGGGTTATGGTCCATGGGTTATGGTTTTTACCCATCCTAATAAACTATTACAACAAATGATTAATTACTACATTTTTGTATTTAAATGGCTATATGTAAATGCTTTACAAAAATAACATGTATCCTTATAACTATACTTAAGACAACATTATATTTGTTATCAACAAAACACAAAGAGATCGCAAAATATTAATAAATGTTTTTACGGTTTATTTGTATTAACAATCTCCCCCTTTTTGTTGATGAAAAAACATAATGTTATGATGAGTAAAACTTAAGAATAGATGTAAGTTTTGAAAGCCCCTAAGTTTTACTTCTTTTCCCCCTTTTTGTCAAAACAAAAAGTTAACCCTTGGAAGAAATAGTGTGGAAAAATTAGTCCACGTATCGCTAACTCCCCCTTGACGGTAGCTCCCCCTTGTTTGGGGCATCAAGTGAAGAAAATTAAAAAATCCTACACGAAGAAAGGTTAGTAACATGCTTAAATAATCTTGTGATTGTCGAGAATCAAGATTGGGAGCCAAGGTATGTAAACAAGGCCTTGTAATAAAACAACAAATTGTAGTGGTATTTATGCCACTTACAAGCATGTAAAAATAAGAACAAGACTTGTTCTTGAAAATGACTTAAGAGAAAAAAAATACTAAAAGTAAAAAATAGTAGTAGTTATTCCTTCCATGCTTGCATAAGGTTATGGATGGAGGTTTTGATGAGTGATGGTATTGATGCGATCAAGGATGAGGTTGAGTATGATTCGCATTTCTTCCCTAACTTCTATTGCGATGTCCCTAGTAGATTGGCAATGTTCACAATGTAAATGATGTGGGTAATGAGTGCGGAAGTTTTCCGGGTTGTTTTGATTTGAGTTATGCGGAAGTTGTGGTGGAAAAATAGGAAAATATGGATCAATATCCGGAATGTTTGTAGATGGTGGTGGAAAAGAACCTAGATGTTCTTGTAATGTGATGGGAGCTAATGGTGGTGATGTTTCAAGATCTTGAAAAATAGTATTTGGAGATGTGGGGGGTGTTGAAAAGACTAATTCTTTTTTTTTAGGTTGGTTAGATCTTGTTGGAGTCTTAAGGAGTTCCAAAAGAGTGACTTTAGGTGGTGATGAAGTTGGTGTACTTGTTGGTGATGAGGGAGGTGCTATAAAGGAAGTATCTTGTGGTGAGTTGTTTGTTGAGGATGAACCATTTGAGGTTGTTTTTGCTAAGCAACAAGATCGGATACTAATTCGTACGGATATCCTAGAGTTTGATTGTGGTATTTTGGATGGTGGTAGTACAAAGGTTTGGGTATCATGAAGATGATTGTTTGTACTAGGTGATTCATCTAAAGGGATTTTTGATGACATGGTGTATTGTGTTTGTGAGGATGAGATGGATTATGCAAGCATTTTGGGAGTTCTATATATAGAAAAACAAATCATTGTAATGAATGCTTGACACAAAATGTGGATTAAAATCTAATGATTAGATATGAATTTAAGGCATGCGATCATGAGAACACAGGCATTAAAGAGCATACTCCCTAAAATAAAGCAAAGTAGGATTTTTCATCCAAAGTGAGAAAAATAGAAGATAAAAACAGATTCTGTCCCACGGTTCCCACGGATCCTTCCCTTGAGGGATCCGTCCAGCATGAAGGCTGGGATCCGTGGGTCTGGTGAGTCAGGCAGCACAAAATTTTCCATTTGGAAACATTTTTGCCTATTGGGTGCCTATATGCAAACTATTTGGAGTTGCGGTTATCTCGACCCCTAAAAAGAAATAGAAAATAAACTAGAAGTATAAAAACATCCTATTGAGATAACCCGAAAACACATATTTAGTACATGAGTACGTATTTTTGTGTTATCAATGCTCCTAAATTCATTGTTGCTTAAATGAATGTACCCGAAAACACATATTAGTTATGTGTCCCCTTTAACATTCGAAAGACATGAGATGCAATGAAAACGGGTTTTTACTTTGTATTAATAATGAAAAAGCGATTTGTCCTAGACGTGAGAAATTGCTTTTGTGAAATTGATACGGGAAGGTATCATTCTTTTAGAAAACATTTTGAAAAGAGATTTTTTTTGAAAATGTGTATGTAGTTATGTGTTTGCAACCAAAAAAAAACTATAAGTGGAAAACTTATCTTGGGTTTTGAAAATTCCTGTATTGTTTGTGAGTTGTGCGTGAAATAGAGATCCTAGACTCAGAAAGAAGAAGGCTAGTGTTTACATACCTTGTAGAGTCAAATAAGTTACGACGTTTGTTCCATTAGACCAAGACCAAGACGAAATAGGTTGAATTGTTCCCGCTTCAACGGTTTGGTGAGGACGTCGGCTATGTTGTCTTCGGATGCTACCTTCTCAATAGAGATGTTCTCCTTTTGAACATTGTCTCTTAGGAAGTGATGACGAATCTCTATATGCTTTGTGCGAGAATGCAATACCGGATTCTTGCTTAAGTCGATGGCACCTTTGTTGTCACATAGGATGGCTATGTCGCTTAGATGGATGTCGTAGTCTACTAACGCTTGTTTCATCCATAGTGCTTGTTGGCATGCTTTGCCGGCGGAGACATACTCGGCTTCGGTTGTTGATATTGCAAGTGCCGTTTGTTTCTTAGAAAACCAAGATGTTAAACAACATCCCATAAAAGTACATACCCCACTTGTACTTTTTCTATCAACGTAATCACCTGCATGGTCAGAATCTGCATATACAATTGTTTCTACTCCCGTGCCCTTAGGATACCATAATCATAATTGTGTTGTACCCTTAATATATCTAAATATCCTTTTTACGACTTCTAGGTGTGATGTTTTAGGGTCTTCTTGAAACCTAGCACATAAGCAAACACTAAACATGATATCCGGCCTACTTGCCGTGAGGTAGAGAAGACTACCTATCATGCCACGATATTTAGTATTATCTACGGATTCGCCGTCTTCATCTTTTGTGAGTTTGGTGTCGGATGACATTGGAGTCCTAATTGGTTTTGACTCTTCTAGACCAAATTTCTTTAACATCTCCTTGATGTATTTAGATTGATTGAAGAAGATACCATCTTCTACTTGTTTTATTTGTAGACCAATAAAGAAACTAAGTTCTCCCGTCATACTCATCTCGAACTCGTCATGCATGATTTTAGAGAAATCATCACACATGTCTTGACAAGTGGATCCGAATATAATATCATCTACATATATTTGTACTATGATTATATGTGACTCTCTTTTCTTAGTAAAAAGTGTGTTGTCAACTAACCCCATGGTATAGTTGTGTTTAACTAGAAATGACTTGAGTCTATCATACCAAGCTTTTGGAGCTTGTTTAAGATCGTAAAGGGCTTTCTTTAATTTATACACATGTTTGGGTTTTTCAAAATCAATGAAGCCCGGAGGTTGAGCTACATATACTTCTTTATTTATGAAACCATTTAGAAAAGTGCTTTTGACATCCATTTGATAAAGCTTTAGATCATTAGCAGAAGCATACGCAAGAAGTATTCTTATAGACTCTAATCTAGCCACGGGGGCGTAGGTCTCATCAAAGTCTATTCCCTCTTGTTGGTTATACCCTTGAGCAACGAGTCTAGCCTTCTTCCTAGATACTACTCCGTTTGCATCTAATTTGTTTTTATAAACCCATTTGGTTTCTATTATGGTTTGATTACTAGGTGGAGGGACAAGTGTCCAAACATCATTAGAAACAAATTGATTTAGTTCTTCTTGCATAGCCATTACCCAACTTTCATCTTTTATGGCTTCTTGTGTATTCTTAGGTTCTAAGGTTGAAACGAAACAAAACAAGCTACTTTGGTTTTGAACTTGAGACCTTAATGTTCGTTCGTTTAGTTTTCCTATGACTTTATTTACGGGGTGATCTTTGGACTCTTTAATGTTTATTATTTCATCACTTAGAGGTTCTTCTTCTTCACTTATCTTTTTCTTTATTACTCTAGCTTCACTTTCTATAATCTCGTCATCGACAAGGGGTGGAGAGGGTTTGGGTGGACTTTCATCAAATTTTATATTTAATGACTCTTCTACCTTCATTGTTTCTTTGTTTAATATGACGTAAGCTTTGCTATTTGGTGAGTAACCTAAAAAGATACCTTCGGTTGATTTAGGATCAAATTTTGTAAGGTAATCTTTAGTGTTAAGAATGAAACATTTACTACCAAAGACTCTAAAGTGATTTAACGTAGGCTTTTTGCCACGAAGTAACTCATATGGAGTTTTTCCTAAGATTGGTCTAATTAAGACTCGATTGAGTATATACGTTGAAGTATCAATGGCATTACACCAAAACTTTTGAGGTATGGATTGTTCATTAAGCATGGTTCGACTCATTTCTTGTAGAGTTCTATTCTTTCTTTCTACTACCCCATTCTATTGTGGAGTGCGTGGAGCCGAGAAGTTGTGAGTAATACCATTAGCATCACAAAAAGCTCCGAATTGCACTTCATTATCGAATTCCCTACCATGATCCGTCCTAATAGACACTATGGGATTTCCTAGTTGTCTTTGGATCTTTTTGCTTAATATTTCAAAATAGTTAAAGGTTTCCGTTTTGTTCTTTAAAAATTTTGTCCATGTATACCTAGAGTAGTCATCCACTATTACCAAAGTGTAGTAGTTGCCTCCATAACTTTGGATAGCGGATGGACCAAATAAATCCATATGTAGTAAGTCTAGACACCTAGTTGTGGACACCATGTTTTTAGCTTTATGACTCGAATGAGCTTGTTTTCCTATATTACAAGCATCACAAAAATGATGTTCATATTTTAACTTAGGTAGGTCTCTTACTAGATCTTTGGATGATAGCGATTGAAGAAGTCGCATGTTGGCGTGACCCAATCTTCGATGCCATAAGGTCGAAGTATCATCCATAGAGGTAAGACATAGTTTGTCTTTAGGTTCATTACCGATTTTAATGACATAGACTCCATGTTTTCTAATTCCTCTTCCTATGGTTATGCCATTTTTAAGTATCTTACTACCGGTTTCGGTAAAAAGTACATTGCACTTTTTATCACATATTTGTCCTATACGTAAGAGGTTAAAGTTTAGGTTTTCTACGTGACACACATCGTTAATGGTTAGAGATTTGTTAGAAATCGTACCTTTACCGATGATTCTACTTTTGCTATTTCCAAACACCACATTACCTCCATTGAAGGATTCATATGTGGAGAATAGATCCCTATTGCCGGTCATGTGCCTCGTGCACCCGCTATCCTTGACCCATTCATCGGGGTCTAGGTCAACCTTTAAGCACACCTAAAACAATAATAAAGTGAAAAGTTTGGTCCCCATTTGTTCATGGGTCCATTAGTGTTAAACATTCCATTCATGTTAGACATGTATGGATAAGATGAGTATGCATTCCATGGAGCAAAGTTTTGAAAATGAAAACTGTTTTGCATGTTTGGATTCCATCCCATTTGATGGTTACTTTTCGGGTAAACGTTATTAGGTCTCCTAAATGAATTAGGTTTTGAAAAAGATGGAGCTTTGTTTCTTGCAAAAGTAGGATTATATTTTGGAGGTGGTTGTCTAGTGGTGACATGATTTGGTTTCTTCCTATTAACTATGACAAACTCATTTCTAGATGAAGAGGCTACGTTATTGCTACTGTTTGCTACAGCAGATCCACGGATCCCTTTCTGTACACTAGCCGGTTCCCTTTTTAGGGGATCCGTGGGATCCGCCATAACAGTGGCTGGTTTTTCTAGTTCCTTAACAAATTTTGTTTCTTTGCTTTCACTAGTTGATGGATCAAGTTGTTGATTACCTAGACCCTTTTGATTGTTACCGGTTTTAACGCCACCGAGTATTGTATCTAAAGTGTTCGTGCTCATTCTAGCAATTTTAGAATCTAAGTGATTCACTAGTGTTTGAAGTTGAACGCAAAGTTCACATTCACCACTTGCTATTTTACCCTTCTCTAAACGTTTTAGTTTTGCTTTTAATTCTATGACTTCTTTATCTAAACGTTGATTTTGACTCTTTAAAAGCTTGTTTTTGTTAACTAGTTTTAAGCTAATATTGCATAGTTTATCATATTCATTATGCAATGAGTCGTCATCAAGTGATGAGCTACTATAATATTCGTGACATACCTCGTCATTTTCCATGAGACAAATTTCTTCGTCCCCCTCGTCGCTCATTCCCCATGTGCCGCTCACGAACGCCTTTTGATCATCCCGTTTGGGACACTTACTAATAAAGTAGTTTGGGTCCCCACATTTAAAGCAAGTACGATCATCCTTTGTCTTCTAGTCCTCTTTGCTTTTCCGAAAGCCTTTCTTGTCGTCGTACGGTTGTTTGACGTATCTTCCCTTTCTTCTAAAGAACTTTTTAAAGTCCCTTACCGCCATAGCGTATTCTTCGTCGTCACTACTCGAAGATGAGTTCTCTTCATCGCTTGAAACCTTTTTGGCTTTAAGGGCAAGAGATTTGTGTTTCTCTTTCACCTTTGAGACTTCGGAATCTTTGGCAAGGACAAGCTCGTAGACTTTTAGGTTGCCTATGAGTTCATCGAGGGTGAGGATTGTCAAATCTTTTGACTCTTCGATCGCCGTCACCTTGGATCTCCACTTCAATGGAAGTGCCCTTAGATATCTCCTAACATGGTTACGGCTAGAAAAAGATTCATCAAGTGCTTGTAAAGATGTAATAATAGTATTAAAGTTAGCAAATGAATGATCTATAGTTTCCTCATCCGATATTGAAAATTGTTCATATTGTTGAACAAATAAATCAATTTTATTATTTTTAACTTGTTGGTTGCCTTGATGAGTTACAACTAAAGAATTCCAAATATCTTTAGAGGTTTTAAGCATAGAAATTCTTTTGAATTCCTTTTTCGGTAAAGCATTATATAAAACCATTTTTGCTTCACTATTTTTAGAAAGCTTTTTCTTCATTTCATCGTTTAGTTTATCATGAGGTATGTGAACTAAATTTCCTTTATCATCATTTGAGGTAGCCTCAAAATCACCTTCAACAATAATGTACCGAAGATCAATATCTTTGGACTTCACATATGTTTCGAATCTATTTTTCCAATATATAAAACCATTAGTTTCAAGTAGTGGTGGTCGTTGCATGGATTGCTCTTCCTTATAATTTTCAGAACCCATAGTGATCGAAAAGTTTTTAAAATACAATTTTATTTTAAAACTTTTATAAACTTAGCTCTTGATGCCAATTGTGGAAAACTAGAAGGGGGGTTGAATAGTTTTGCCGATTTTAAGTTGATTTCAAAAACTTTAGATTCGATATTATGTGAAATCGTATGGATGTTGAGAACGTATAGATCTAATGATAATGCAAGCAAATAAATAAAGTTAAGGGATAGAAAAGACACAACCGATTTATAGTGGTTCGGCTACAAGGACACCTTCCTTGCCCTACTCCACTCCCCGAGTCACCTACTCGAGAGTTCAAGCACTATGTCAACAAACTCCTTCACTTGGCGGAGAAGCCTTCACAACGTTGCTTACACTTTTCCCGGTACAAAGCTAGATACCGAGTCCGTAGCACGGTGGACCAAACCAATACAACTATTACACAACAAATATGTGAAATATCAAATACAAGATCTTCGCTACAGAAATCTTGCGGACTGACAAATCAATCAAGGACCCCTTGCTTGGATGACTTGTAGAATGCTCGTGATCTCGCCTTAGAGAAGGACCTATATGAGGATCACAATAGAAAGAAAGAAGAACAACTCTCTAGATCAAGTGATCTATATGTTAGAAGAGAATGAGAGTATTTGAGAGATTTAGTAAGAAGAGGGGTGAGTTAGAATGAAGAAATGTCTCTCTATTTATAGGCAAAATTCTTCACTGTTCCCCGAATCC
>BPTQ01000008.1:132193735-132234234 GCA_019973895.1 Chrysanthemum seticuspe | reverse complement strand
ATAAGGATTCTGTCAAATACGTAACCATAGTCTTTGAGTTGTGTTCTCATCCAGATGACTTGAGCACAACACGCGGACATGGCTACATATTCTGCTTCGGTTGATGACAGCGATGTATAATCCTGCTTCTTTGATTGCCAAGACACCAGTTTATCACTAAGAAATTGTAGAGCTCCTGAAATACTTTTCCTTGAGTCTAAGCATCCTGCGTGGTCAGCGTCTGAAAGAGCGATTAGTTCAAAACCAGAATCCTTTGGATACCAGAGCCCTAAGTTAATGGTTCCCTTGATGTATCGGAGGATTCTTTTAGCCTCAGAGAGGTGGGTTTCAGTTGGTCGCGACTGATAACGGGAGCATAGATAAACAACAAAGACAATATCAGGTCTGCTAGCTGTTAGATACATGAGAGACCCAATAATACTTCGGTATTTGGTAGGGTCTACTAATTTCCCATGTAAATCAGCGTCTAGCTTCTTGGTATGTGCCATTGGTGTGGCATAAGTGTCACAGGTTTTCATTCCAAATTTGTTTAACAATTCAAGGGCATATTTGGCCTGACTCAAGAAAATACCACGCGGTGATTGATGAACTTGTAATCCTAGAAAGAACGTAAGTTCACCCATCATGGACATTTCAAAATTTTTCTTCTTTAGTTTTGCAAAAGCGATTGAAAACTTTTTATGTGTAGACCCAAAAATGATGTCATCCACGTAAATTTGAACAATTAAGATATGTGCCCCGTGATATTGTATAAAAAGAGTTGGGTCAACCGAACCTTTAGTGAAATTATTAGCAATGAGGAAAGATGATAGCTTATCATACCATGCCCGATGAGCTTGTTTGAGACCATAAAGAGCTTTGTTCAGTTTGTAGACATGGTTCGGGAACTCAGGATCAATGAATCCATCTGGTTGGCTGACATAAACCGTTTCTTTAAGTTGTCCATTGAGAAAAGCAGTTTTGACATCCATCTGATAGACTGTCATATTCATATGAGCCGCGAACGCGAGAAATATCCGAACAGCCTCAAGACGAGCGACCGGAGCAAAAGATTCTTCAAAGTCTATTCCCTCTTCCTGACGATAACCCTTAGCAACGAGACGTGACTTGTTTCGAATAATGTTTCCTTCAGCATCCAATTTGTTTTTCCAAATCCATTTGAGACCAATGACGTAGACCCCTGTTGGTCTTTCAACCAGTTCCCATACTTCAAGACGTTTGAATTGGTTGAGTTCTTCTTGCATGGATTCAATCCAGTTGTCTTTTGTCATTGCGTCTTTAATGTTTTTAGGCTCAGATTGGCAGACAGTGAGTGCATAAATGCAATGTTCACCATCTGTGTGAAGACGTTGTCTCGTAACGACTGGTTGATTTGGGTTGCCTGGTATGTGCTAAAACACATACCTTTTCTTTATCAAAATAGACCCAAAATAACCAAGAAAAAGCCGTTTATTGCTAATATTTGTGGTTTTCTTGAGTTTGTGCTTGTGCAGGTATGGATATGTAAAAACACGCAAAAAGGACCCAAATCAGACAGAAAACCGAGCACGAGAGATTAAGAGAGCTTGAGCTGAGCCGGAAGGTCAGAATTATGCATTTTTGAAGATTTCCAATCTCTGAGGATGATTTGTGAAGATTTGATCAAAGTTTGATGAATTGGCAAAAATGCCCCTCAAGTTTCAACAATTGGCAAGAATGGTCCTTAAAGATTCAGAAATTGCAAATTGGCCCTTGGTTTATTTGAGGATTGGCAAATTTAGTCCCTTGAAGATAATTTCCAGATTTACATTTGTGGCCCCTGAAGTTTCAACCTTTACATGTTTGGTCCTTGGTTCACTTAATAATCACACTACTAGTCCAAGTAACAAAAACCATTATCCTAAATCCATTTCTAAAACCTCAGCCCAAATAATATATCCCAAGCCCAATCCTACACGTGACCCAATCCACTAAACATCTCACTACCCGGCCACTTTGAGTATTAAACCTCCAACCCGAATCCACCAATTACCCGAAATAAAACCCAAGTCAACCCAAGGATCCGGTCAACACATTCAAGATATAATATTCTAAACCAAACGCGCTCTTTCCCTGTTGTCTTCCCCATCCCAAACACCACCCATTTACCACCACACACCTCTCCCAAACACAAAACATTGTACTAAGAATCTATCCTAGGATCTTTCACACTCTGACCTGTCAGGAGAATGGCACACGTGGCCAAATGGAAAGCTATAATTGGCTTAGACACCTCAATGAAGCTACATGGTGCTCTATGATTGGACAAGATGACCAAGGGATGAATGTGTGGCTCACAATAGCCTTCTAGCATCTTCTGAAAGGAATCCAAGCAAAGACCTCTCCTCAGCTATAAAAACGACCACAAGCTCACATTTGTAGTTGTCCAATCTCTTAGGTTTTAGAGAGATTTTGGCCGTTTATTTCCTGTCATTTTAATGCTTTCTCAATAGTTAATTAAGTTTTATTTCAAGTTTTGTAATCTTGTTTCATTAATACCATTCACTTTTTGTCAATTTAAAGTTCATTTGTCAATTTACTTTTAATTCAAATTCTGTGTTTGATTGCTTGAAATACTTGTTTACATGATCTCACATAAGCTTTTACAAGCTTATGTGAGATTATCTCTGGTCACTATTAGCTTAAATCTCAAGTTTTGAAAAAAGTCAAATAAAGTCAAAATAAAAAGTCAAGCTTGTTTCTGCCCAAATTCTGTTTTTGAACTGTTATATTGTTGAATTTAAATGTGTTTTGAGTAGTTGGATTAAGATTGAGCTCTGTTTCATTATAATTTCAGTGTTTTATTGCATTCAGTAAGATTTAAGGGGTGTTTGGATTGCTTATTTAGACTGTTTTAAAGGTTATTAATATGGGTTAGATCAGTTTCTTTGAGCTTGTTATAGGTATATGCAGTCATTTCTGTCATTGGTTTACTGTCATTGGAGCTTTTAGTCAAATTTACTTTATAACTGATTTTGTGACCTCACTGTTGGAATCAAGCTACTGTCATCATAGCACATAGGTCTAGAATCAGTAGAAGTAGGTTGTTAAAGTTCATTCACATCTTATTTCATCTTAATCAGCCTTTCATTTGCATTTTAATTTCATTTTAGTCAATTGTCTTAACTGCTTAAAAAGTCAACACTGCAGGTCTTAATCAGTTTTTCTCCATACTTGCAGCCTATGTGCAATGTTCATCTTAGCTTATTAGGGTCTAATATTTGGCACAATTGCAGTCTGCTAGGTGGTCTTGAGATTCCTACTCTTGTTTTTCCTTTAGCTTAACAAATAAGCAGTTTGCAAGTGCTTAAATGTAGGGTCAGAGAACTGTTTTACTCATGATAACAGTTAGCTTAATCCCTGGTTATCTACTCATTAGGTGTTAGAATTAGCTATAATTAGTTGCCTTAGATTTATTTTAGCATACAATAGCTTATTTAATCTGTTGGGTCCCTGTAGAGCTTATTTGCTTATTTCATTTGCTTATTCTCATACTAGTTTACACTACAGCTGCAGTTTCTTACACATAAGCCCATGCTTTCTTATTTTTCTCAGATTTAGAATAAGATTTTAGATTTTCCCTGAAATTTTCATAATTTTTAGACACTGTTTGCTATTTTTCTAGATTAAATATAGTTTTTAAGCCGTTTTAATTAGCCTTAATTGCATTTAATTGAGAAAAAGTTCTAAAAAAATAGTTTTTCAATTTTAATAGATTAAGATAAATATAAAAAGCATAAAAAAGATTTTTCCATATTTTTCCCCTTTTATTTGGTATTTTTCATAATTTAATTTAGATTTAAATAGATTTAAATTCCTAGAAATTAGAAAATTAATCTGAAAAATATAAAAATAGTTTTTAAAAGTCTTTTATGATATTTTAGATTTTTAGAAAGTAATTCCATATTTTTCCCTCTCTCTTTCATAATTTTTAGATAATTAGTTTATTTTTATAAATTAATAATTAGTTTTTAATTAAAATAAAACCAAGAAAAATCCAAAAAAAATATTTTTAATATCATTTTTAGAGTAAAAGTAGTTTTAGGTTATTTTTAGGAGTTATATTAGTCGTTCTTGCTTTATATTCGCGTTTCGTTTATATTTCCGTATTTGCGTTTTAGAGTAGATTCGCGTAGTTTGCCTTAATTCTTAGGATTTCCCATAGATTAGATGTTCCATTTGCTTTCTTTATCCTGTAGTTTAGATAATATCATTTTATGCCCCTTTTCTCATTCGAATCCCGATTATTGAGACGTGAGTTGGAAATTCCATTCAACCCTCGTTCGGAACGATCTCAGTGCTCAAACCTAACACGTTTGAGTTACCCATATACTACAAACTTCTTATTATTGATTTTTAATCAAATCAATTACACAAGAGAAAATGCTTCTTACAAACTGAATGCCATTTCAACACCATCATATAATCTTTCTAAAATAACTGAGGCATCTTGTGTGGAAGGTCCCGTTCACAGTGTTGCACAAATAAATGGTCCTTTACCGTCCTCTTGCAAAGCGACTCATTGCCAAAAACTCCTAAACCTTGTTTAGTATTACGGTACTTTCAAACGTTTATGGAAGATATTTCATTTTAAGAAACGGCAATTGAAAAGAATTCTGAATTTAAAGCATCTAATTTTCAATCTGCTTATGCAAGAGAGCAAAGACAAATGTTTCAAACCCAAATTTCACCTCATGTCGCACATTCACGTCTGTGTGCAACACACTGGGAAAGGGAACTTCAACAAGAGGTGACTTCAATGATTGAAGCTTTTAACACACTTGAAAATTCAGTTTCACAAGAACAATGCAAAAACAAGATTTTCAAAATGCATTTGATCAATTGTTAGAAGATGCTCTTTCTGCTAATATTGCTTCTGTGGTTATATATTGTGAATTTGCTTATGTGAATGATACTGTGTTAACTGCTGACAATATCAATATGGTTCAAACGTTGGAAATGGACAATCAGATGTTAAGGAATGAAATTGAGAAATTAAAAGAGGAAAATGAGAAAATGTTTTGCACAAAATGATGATGTCCAATCTAAACTTTCAATGGAGATTTCTGAACTTAAACGAAGACTTCAATGGTGTCAGTCTCAAACAATTGAATCTGAAATTGCTTTCCAAAATCAAATGGAAAAGTTTTCTCTGGAACAGTTGCGACTATCAAAAGTCGAATTTCTTGATGATGAAAATGCGTCGTTAAAATGTCAACTTTTCAAATATGAACTAGAGATTGCACAAGTCAAAAATGAATATCAAACGATTTTTGATTCTCTTAAAACTGTTCGTTCTAAAGCATCAAAAGAACTTGATCACCATGTTGAATAAACTCGACAAATGTTGGGTGAACAAGGAAGATTAAATTCCATAATTCAGGATAAAAAACACATCATCATTGAGCTTAAAGAAAAGCTAGCTAAACAAGAATCTAGCAAGTCTAGTAACACAAATGTGATTGCTCCTGGCATGTATATAGTTGATAAAACTCAAGAAACTAATTTGCTTTCTTCCACTTCTACAGGAATAGTTGCGTCTACTAATGTTAGAAGATCCGAGAATAAGAGACACAAAGAAAATACTAGGATCTTGCAACATAGGAAGAGCACCCGCCCGACATCAGAAGTAGAAGTTCATCTTAGGAACTCGAATAAAAATCATGTTGCATTTGCTTTAGATTCAAATTTGGCAACTTGTAATTCTAATGTCAGTGTAACGAATGATAAGTCTGTAAACGTTTCAAACGTTAATGCTTCTTGTGTTTTTTGTCGTAAAAGTATGATATGAAAAATGTGTTGCAAATTCTCTGTTAGATCTATAACTTGCCCTCCCTCTAGGTCCACTATAATTGCAAAATCGAATTTAGGGAAGGTACACATTGTAGTTTCTAAGAAATCTGTAGACACATCTATTGCTGCAAAAACATCTTCTAAGAAAGTATACTCACCTAGTGATTTCACTAAGACCAAAGCGAAAACTAATTGGTTATGGCAACAATGGTTGCAGCGTACCTCAAGTTTTAAATGGATTCCTAAATTTGCAAATGTGTGTAACACTAACATAATGGAACCCACTAACTCTTTGGGTTCCACTGCTTCTATCATACCACCCTCGTTGTCTTTGTTAATACAAATAAACCATAAAAACGTTTATTAATATTTTACGATATTCTAATGTTTTGTCGATAACAAACGTAAAAGCATTTTAACGAAACAAATAAAATACATAAATGGTTTGAACTAATAGTTTCTAACATATTCACATTTTCACATAAAACACTAAAACAAGTATAAGTGATTTTATGATTTAATACAACATATGTACAACAACTAGTGTTTACATATTTGGGTAAAATATACACATAACTAGTATGTAGTATATTGGGTAATATTAATGGGTAGAAACTTAAGTATCATAACCCATTGGTCAAATACATTGAATGTAGTTGGGTACAACCCAAAGCCCATGACCCATAACCCATTGCATGACATCATGCTTATATCATATATGGATAATATCCATAACCCATGGTTTTGACCCATACCCATTTGACTAGGTGCATTGCACTCAAGAGATACATTGAATCTAGCTAAAGACCCATGGATCAACCCATGACCCATAACCAAAATACCCATGGGTAAAGAGGAGCGTCCCACGGATCCCTAGCAATAAACTAGACAGATCCCTTGTGGGAGGGATCCGTGGGATTCGGGGAACAGTAGATTTTTTCTTCTATAAATAGTGAGCCATTTCTTCATTGTTGCTCACCCCTTTCTAACATACTTTCTCCCCTGAGTTAAAAACTCACTAACCTCAGATCCAAGAGATCTATGTTTGTAGTTTTGTTTTTGTGTGATCTTCTAGGTTTCTCTTAAAGGCAAGATCACCACCTTTGAAGTCGAGCAAGCTCAAGTCCATGAGTTGCCATGCTTCCTCATCATCAAGGCTACTAAAGTCGTCTTGTTGATGATTCTTTTCTTTTCTAAGAAGTGTTGAAGGCATTTGTGAATGGTGTCTCAAGTGTCAAGACGAAGATATTAGTGAAGGGTATCTATCGTCCATATCATAAGCACTTGTGATAAGTGATTAGAAGTCAAGACTAGAAGCATTAGTGAAGGGTGCTTAGAAGTTAAGACACAAGACATTAGTGAAGGGTGTCTTGTAGATCTAGTTAAAGGCATTAGTGAAAGGTGCCTTAGATGTACATTCGATATGGTGTGTTTCGATGTACAAGATAGATTAGTGCTAGATCCAAGGATATTGATATCCTTGATGATGGTGTAAAAAGGAGTTGATCTCCTTTGGGATTAGTCATTGGTGTAGTGTGGTAGTAGTTCCTCCATTGCAATGGAACTAGGTGCTTATCCTAGTACCTAATAAAGGGTAGGCGACGTTGATAACGCTATACGCGTTGTTTAGGGTCAAGGAAACTTCCTTTTCTTCGAGCAAGTTTTATAACACCCTAGGCAGTGAACCTAATCGTTGTAGTGTAGTAATTAGGGTAAGCCACGGGTATTGATATTGTTCTCTAGGGGAATAGGAATGCTAGAAAGGAGTTACTACGCTAAGGTTAAGGTTGAGGAAGATTATTTTTTTATCTTTTTATGTTTTATGAAATGGAAAGGTACGAATCTCGGGTATTGGATTTGGGGGGTTGGTATTTCTACCGATTACTCTACTATTATCTAATTATCTAAACTAAGGTTGTGGGAGTCTATGTCTAATTAATGTGTGCTCGTATGATAGTTTAAAGATGTGTTTACTTAGGTTGTACTACTCCTTAATTATCTCCTATTGATGGTTGAGTTGTCACGTCCTTATTCTTAGTTGCGTTGTGTGTCTAAAGTTGTAGGGTATGCGTTTCTCCGTAACTCTTTGAACTTACCAAAGGGTCTCATCTACAAACCCACTAGGGATGATAAACTCTTACTCTAAGGCGCTCTTTGGATGGTTTAGCTTACAACTACTCAGGTAATTATATTCTAAGGTTCACAAAGATGAATCAAGCATTAAGTACACAACGAATGACCTATCGCATTACTAGATCATTAATCAACTAAGATAAGAAACAACCAATCAATATTCAATAATTAAGTTTCATACTTCCTAAGCAAACACACAAATAAATTAGTCGGACATGGAGAACATGCAAGCATACACACAAATAATCAAAGACATAATTGAATTAATGAAGTAAATACTTATCTTGATTTAAGATAGGGTTTAAAACCCTAAAATACTGTACAAGACACCTTAGGTTCGGTTTTAGATTTTCACTCCAAAAGACTCTCCCTCAAAACTGAAAAATTCGGATTCTATATATAAGATTACATATGCGATGGCGTCACCTTATGTTTTGTGACGCCGTCGTGTCGCCGTCATTAGGGTTTCGTCTTGGCCACGTTAACCTTGCGACGGCATCACCTTATGTCCGTGACGCCGTCCTTTTCAGCTTCTGATGTCGTCTGGATTGCATCTAGGCCGTCTGAGTAGCGACGGCCTACTCTTTTACAACTGGACGTCGTCACTTGAAAATACGAATTTTGGGTTCTGAACCGTCACAAAAATCTGCGGACGGCGTCGCAATTAGCACCTGACGCCGTCGCCTTCTAATTTCAGCAACTGTGAGTGTCTCGATTTTGACTTTGGCCATTTTCTTCATATATTCGCGCCTTTTCGTCCAAATAAGTGCCATTCTAGCATTTTGCCTTCAAGAGACCTAAAAAGTGAAAAGGAACGATATTAAGCAATAACGGATACAAAAGTGATCAAATAAGGATTAAAACGACCCCTCAAAATGGTACCTTTTAAAACCTTATTAGACGTTGTGTAGGTGTGGTTCACCTTGGTGTGAAAGAACCCGGTGGTTAGCCTAGCACCGTATAAAGGGTAGGCGACATTGTGTAGGTGTGGTTCACCTTGGAGTGAAAGAACCCGGTGGTTACCCTAGCACCGGAAAAAGGGTAGGAGACGTTGTGAAGGCTTCTCCGCCATAAGGAGATTGGTGTAGTGTTTACAAACTCTCGAGTAGGTGACTCGGGGAGTGGAGTAGGGCAAGGAAGGTGTCCTTGTAGCCAACCACTATAAATACTCGCGTTGTGGTTTTGTGCTTCTTACTCTTATCTTTTCATTACATACTTATATATGTTTGTTTATCAACATCCAACACACACATCCAAATAGATTGACATAAGTCGATCTAAATAGTTTAAAAGGAAGTTTTAATTGGCAAAACTATTCAACCCCCCTTCTAGTTTTCCACAATTGGTATCAGAGCTTCGTTACCAAGTTTCTTAAAGTACATTGTACTTTAAAAACTTGATACGATCCATGGTTAATTGAAAACTACAAAGAAATTTTTTCATAAAAACAAACACCATGTCTTTTAAAACTATTTGTTTGGATGTTGATTTGATAATAACATTTTTCTTATTCACTTTTTCATTTAATTGCACTAATCCTCTTTGTCATGTTGATTAGTCAAAGCTCACATCTATCAAGCCATAGGATTTGCTTGATAATAAAGATTACCTTCCCTAAGAAGGTATCTTAAGCATAAAGGAGCTGGAATTGTCTTCTGACATTTCCTGTGTCATTTGTAAAGACATTTCTAAGTGCATTTAAGGTATGACTTTCCACTTATCTCTAAATGATATTAGTTTAATAAATAAGTGTGATTACTTAGGTATTTATTTGAGTAGATTTCGTGTATACACATGTAGCTTCATTAGGAAGCTTTTTCTCACATACGCGTCACTCTTTCGTCTAAAAATCATGGTTTATAAAATTTGTGTTTTGTCTCACTTAATCCAAAAAAACATATCTTTCTAATAATAAAACAAAACACAAATCTCAAAAATTCCTCTTTCCCCATAAATAAACCCACCGTCTTCCACTCCATCAAATCCTCACTTTTTCAAATCTTTCAATTTCAAAAATTTCCTCTCATTCAAAAACTTCATCTTCCTCTCCATTTCATCCCAACTGTTGGACCTTACTTTTATCAACCTTATCACAAACCCAACACAAATACCACGTTAACACAAACAACACAAACACAAACAAAGCTTAGAAATAAGATGAGAAAGATGGTGACTTGATGATAGAATTCGTATGTATGTGGGAGGATAAGATAAACACAATAAAGTTGTATATTCCTTGAGAGAGAAAATACACACACACACACACTTTCAAGCACACCCCTCAAATGACATACTTGAGGGGTATTTATAGTACAAGAGAGAGGATGCCCTAAGGCTTGGCCATGGGCCGTATATGGGCTTCGTGGGATTGGATTGGACTTGGATTTGATATAAGGCTAGCTTATCTTAACTTATAGCCATTTAGCTTAGCCCAATCCACGAGCCCGTTGACTATTCTATCACGATATCTAACACACGTTTACAAAGTTCCTAAATGTGAATGACCATCACTTCTAATAAAACTATTAAGGCTAACAATCTCCCCCTAAGGGGTGGTCATTCAAATGATGCTCCACTTGATTAGATCTTTACTTTTCTCGAGCTTGAACTTTGTGTGTAGATATTGAATAGTCTTGATTCTTTGTTCCTTCATGCTTTGTGATCAGATAATGTGGTTGTCTGCCGTTGTCAACTTCGTTGGTTAGGTATCTCCACGTCTTTCTCCACCATGCTCACACTTCTATTTGACTTTGAGTTTCCAATGATGAAGTTCTCGAGTCTTTACACTTTGTAGATTCTTTGACATAGACGAAGAATCATCTTTAACTTTGAGTTGCCTTTGTTTTTTATGAGAACTTTCATGTGTTGTTGGTATAAGCATGTGAAGAGTCTGCACGATCCATCCGCTCTGGAGCTTCCATAAGAAGAAAACATAAAACAGGTTAGTAATAAGCGGATTCCGGCACTTACAAGTTTGAATTTCGAGGGTGTTAACAGCATAGTGTGAAAACACGTCTCTAGTTCTCACAAAGGCCGTTCCTGAACTGGAGTCTCACAAGTGAGATAACACGATATACCGAAATACATCTACAGTTCAGATGAGTCGCTGAAGTACACCAAAGCATCACTTCACGACTGTAGACCGTTTGAGACACACTAAGCGTAATCCACGAGGAGTTACCGAAGTGACCTGCTGTCAGTGCTGCTTGATGTTGACCCTGGCAGGAGTTTCCATTCAATCATTGAAGATTACAGTTGTAAAACTTCTCATAAATGTTCTGGCAGATTGTTAAGATCTGCGTAGGACTCTATAATATATCACTTGTACCCTTATTGATGAATAGCAAGCGATGTCATGTCAAGTGTTCCTATGAGATCTTTTGATGAATCTCGTGGCTCTAGACTCAATAGTGCATTTTGGTTTTCCTGAGCGGAGACTAGGGAGAGGGTCTCCTTCTTCAATACCAACGATCTCTAAGAGAAAGTCAATAGGTTATGTAGGGTTCCCAGTGAGAATGAAACAAATCCCTTTTGAGAGGAATTGAGTGGCTAGAAGGTTTAGTGCAGTGCGTCACTAGGTCCATGACGTCTTTGTCTTCAATACCAGTGTCAACTTAGTGACAACCAGTAGCAGATGAGTTGAACCCGGTTTCTGCCCTAAGGTTGAATATGGAGGGCTATTTCTTTTCACCCTTTCTCATTACATTTCTTTTTAATTCTTCAACCCCTTCTTTCTCCTTTCTCACATTACTCCATTTTTCAATCATACCTGAGGACTTATAATACTAACTATTTGTGATGTCCTTGGGTAGATCCCTCCGGCTCTGGCGGATCATAGGACGAATTTCCTATCCTTAGTCACCTTATAGCTCCATGACTGTCCTATTGTTGCCATAAAACCATTTTTTTTGAAAATCTCTCAGAGTGTTTATGATAGAAAACATGTTTGAAACACTCCGAGAGTTTTGTATTTTCAGAAACACTCCCCCTTCACATGTGCTTATAAGTTTTGACAGAAATCTGCACATAGAGGGTAGAGTTCGCACTTTTTGAATTGATCGACTTTAAATGTACTAGACCGATTCGAGACACGTTTACATCACTAGAGAACTAGCTTGAAATTATTACCCGTCCTGGTCAAGTCATAGAAAGTTTCTCGAGATGGTACATGATTCCTCGTCAATTCATTGGTTCCGTCTGAGTCGAGCTCTTTTTGAGATTCAAACCACGATCATTAAAACTTTTTGATCACATTTTAATCACGTCTCCTCCGCCTCAAAAATAGCATATTCGTGATATTTTTGATATCAACGGATTAAACAACATTTTAGAATCATTTTGGGGAGACAAACGGATTTGAATTAAGCATGAATTTGGAACATTTTGTTTTTATACTCCCCCTTTAATAAAGCTTATTCAATTAAAGGGTTTTAGAGGGAGTTATCTTGAGCACAAACTATTTGAAAGATTTTGAAAATCTTTTTGAACAATCTTGAAAAGGTGCTCAAGATGATGATGATTTCTCACCATTTTTAAATGTAGTGCACTGAAGCGTACACCTCATTTTTCGATCAAAGCACGAGTTTTGATTTGAAAATAATCAAAAGTCATCATTTCAGTCCGGGTTTCGTACTGATGTATACGAAAGACATTATTGAAGAAATTTTGAGAAACGACATGTTTTAGAAAACAAATTAAAGAACTCTCGCTCAAGCATCTGTACATGCCCGTATCATTGTTGAATGACATTTCTAGATACGTACAGAATATCGATTATACAAGAGACATGTCGTAGAAGAATATTTTTGGATTTTTGATTTTATATTGTTTTTGTATTTTTTGAAAATTTTCTATTTTTGTATTTTGTTTTTGTTGGTTTTATAAAAGAAATGGAAAATCAATAAAGAAGATAGAAAGAGTGATGAAGAAGAGTTTACAGAATTGGAACCCTCAGATGAGCTGGGTTCAGAGATATTTGATACACCTGCAACCAAAGAAGAAGATTTTTCACAAATAACAGTGTTAGAAGTACAAGATTCCTCACGGCGAGGGTGATCACTATCAACGGTTGTAGTGGTTTTTACTTCCTTATCCTGATGATTTTCACTATTATCTGTGTAGGTGCAAGTATCAAACATCTTTCCTGTGGGAATCCATCTAAGACCTATTTCGTTGAAAACTTTGCCCGTGGGTATCCACCTAAGGTAAGATCTATGAGTTGTTTTCTTTTCAGATGCAGCGGAAGACTCATTTTTAGAAAAACTACGTCCTGAAGAGATCCACCTATTAGGTTTCTTTTTGTTTGACATTTTATCAACGGGCTTGTTTCTATTTGGTGTCTTAGTGGATTGTGCCTTGGCACGAGAA
The DNA here is from genome assembly GCA_019973895.1 of Chrysanthemum seticuspe. NCBI lineage: Eukaryota > Viridiplantae > Streptophyta > Magnoliopsida > Asterales > Asteraceae > Chrysanthemum > Chrysanthemum seticuspe. The sequence continues at coordinate 132,220,923 of BPTQ01000008.1, read as the reverse complement.
TTATCTTTCTTGAGATATTGTAAGGCACATGCATCATGATTAGCTGAAAAGATACATTTTTTACATGTAGTACAGACAAATTCAATATTCTTGTTTAAAACAGCAGCGTTAACTTTGTCACTACAGTCTTTTGGAAATTTATTCTTGTTCGAAAAAGACCTAGAATTCCTAGTGTTGTTTTCTAAGGGCATAGCATTTTCTTTTGCGCAACTACTCTTAGATGCAAGCCAATCCCTAGTCTTTTGTAGAGTGTTCCTAGGTAATGGTTTACTACTACTAGCAGTGCGTTGAAATCCTGTAGAATTCATCACCCTAGATGTTGCACCTAGAATTCCATCTTTTCGAGTCTGTGCCTTTTTCCTAGCTTCTTCTAGATAGTGATTGTTGACCATGTTGTTAGAACCAACAGATTCTTTAACCGGATTTTTGGTCACATTCCTTGTACTATTCCTAGAAATGCCAGGTGTAATCACTTTTTCTTTATCAAAAACAGGTTTTTCAAAACCTTTGAAAATTCGCTTTTTAATAGGCAGGGACTGTGGAGTGACTGTTTTTGACAAATCATTTTTCTCATTGACTTTTGGAGCAAACTGAGAAATAGACATTTTTGGTTTGAAAACCGGTTTGGGAACATTTGTGTTCTCCTCAGTCAATGGTTTTGCAAACTTAGTATCCACAGCCTTTCCTTTTTGACTTCCCAGCTGAGCTCTCAAAAGATCATTTTGCTCTTTCATGTCCTTGTAAGCACGCTCATACGACAGTTTGTCATACTTGCATTCCTCTGTTTTTCGATCAAGTTGTTTAAAATAGGACACGTTTTCTTTTTCAATTTTTTCAAGAGCATTTTCATATTTTGAAACAATTGCGGAGGTCTCAGACTGGAGTCTTTCATGATCTTCAACAGAATATGTTTGTAAGATAATGGACATGATATCGGTAGTCATAACATCTTCGAAGAGAGAATCATTTAGATTTTCCAAAACTTTGATGTGTTCATAACTGTCATTAGCTTGCTTTACCAGGGATTGATGGTCCTTGACAAAGTCAGCTATTTCTTTCAAAAGTGCTTGTTCAACATGAATTACCCTTGCACTGATGGCATTCAGCTGAGGGGCAATTAGAGTTTCAAAAAACTTTTTATGTTCATTATCAAAGCTATTAAACCAGATGTTTGTTGTAATATTGGTTTTAGTTTTAACAGTCTCTTGAAGATACCCAATTCTAGTTTTAACGTCATCTAAAATGCTTCTAGTATCACTTGTGTTAAAAGGATTGTTTGAAGACATTTGTTCGATTTTCAAAAGAGATTTGGAAACTACAACTGGTTTCGAAACTGGTTTTGAAACTGGTGTTGACACTTTGTTTGAAACACTTGGTGTGGTGGAAAACGTTGATTGTTCTTTTTGATTAACAAAAGTAATTCCATTAATTTTGTTTCATTTGTTATAATCAATCGGTTTAAAACATGTTTTGTGCCTCACTCACTGACTACTCGGCCTTGTCATCCTAGTTTACGACACTGTTTGTTTAGTTCTTTGATGTTTATATGTGGACTTTCTTATTTTGTGCATTTGTTATTTGGTGCTTATATGTTTGGAGGCGAGACTCCTCTAGAGTAGTACTATTTTGTAGTTGAGACATATGTGTTCCTTAGGAAATAATTGTTCAGAGTTGGAAAGATTAATTATCGGTTATAAAAAATGAATGAACAAAAAGAAATGTGTGGCCTGGAGAACCATGTTCGGTACTCGTTTGGTTGTCTCCTAGTTTTGATTTTGTTATGGATGATGTTTAATAGGATTGTATGGCTTGGATGAAAAGTTTTTCTTCTCAACTTGATTGGATTATTCATAAACTAAGCTGAAATTGATATAGTTTTTGTGCAATTTGTAGTTATTTGGTAATTTAGGTATTTATGTTTTAAAGTGATATAGTTTTTGCGCATTTTGATGTTATGGGGTGATATAGTTTTTTGATGTTTATATGTGAATTTATTGATTAACTAAGATAAATTTATTAAAGTTTTTATGCATTTTGTTGTTATATGGTAGTTCACTTTGTAGATGTGAATTTATTAATTAACTTAGATAGATAACATTTGTAATTTTCTAACCCTGACTCGACCCCATAACACTATAGGGACTATAGTGTAGTTGAGACTCCTCTAGAGTAGTACTATTTTGTAGTTGAGACATATGTGTTCCTTAGGAAATAATTGTTCAGAGTTGGAAAGATTAATTATCGATTATAAAAAATGAATGAACAAAAAGAAATGTGTGGCCGGGAGAACCATGTTCGGTACTCGTTTGGTTGTCTCCTAGTTTTGATTTTGTTATGGATGATGTTTAATAGGATTGTATGGCTTAGATGAAAAGTTTTTCTTCTCAACTTGATTGGATTATTCATAAACTAAGCTGAAATTGATATAGTTTTTGTGCAATTTGTAGTTATTTGGTAATTTAGGTATTTACGTTTTAAAGTGATATAGTTTTTGCGCAGTTTGATGTTATGGGGTGATATAGTTTTTTGATGTTTATATGTGAATTTATTGATTAACTAAGATAAATTTATTAAAGTTTTTATGCATTTTGTTGTTCTATGGTAGTTCAATTTGTAGATGTGAATTTATTAATTAACTTAGATAACATTTGTAATTTTCTAACCCTGATTCGACCCCATAACACTATAGGGACTATAGGGTTATGGGCTTGGGTCAAAACAACCCGACAAGATTTTTAAACCCTTATCGGGTTTGAGTTTGGGTCAGGGAACACCCCTAGTAAGAACACAACGTTTTGACCTGTTTACACACCTTCTGGTTGGGTTACACACAGGAAGATCCATAATTTTCTCCTCAGTTTCTAATTTTACTATTATTTTTATAAACACCATTGTAACTAATTTACACATATATTTATGATTAATGAAATAGAGGACATTATGTTTTAAGTTAAATTTATTTTCTTATGTTTGTGAATGTGATTGATTGTTAGTTAGATGGATGCATATTTCGGGACTTTGGTTTAAGAGAATTAAGGCATATGATTAATTTGGTTAGTTTCTCGTTCCGGGTTTATCCTGGGATAAGGATAAGGATAGGGGTAGGGGGTAGGATCTGTCTACATTTTACCTCCCCTTGTTGCTATTGCTGTTGTTGTTGTTGATTAATTTGGTTAGTGTTTTAAAGTTTCATGCTTTAAGCGTTGGTTTATGTTATTGAATTGTTAAGAATTTATGAGTTGATGATGGGTTTTGAATTTATGAGTTTATGAGTTCTTTCTGTACTTCACTCCGTCAATATTTGAGATGTACTTTTGTATAGTTGATGATGTGCTTTAGAAAAGTCAACTTGACATATTACAATATTAATTAGTAAATTATACTGTGTATTCTTACAGTCTTAAAAAGGTCTTGAGTTTGTATTGCATTTTTAGAATCTCAACTGGAGACGTGTGATGTACATTGTTTACTTTAATAAATAAGCAAATTATCAAACTGAACCGTATATATACTCATATTACTAAACTGAACATATTTCTTATACTTTACGAGAATGACCGAAATATGTCACTTTCCATTACCCCACATGACACACTTTATAAACATATGAGATGTCACAATCATAACCAAAAATGGCAAATGCAAGCTTCAAAGCCACTGTTAAAGCCATTTGGACATTTTTCTACAAGAAACATTTAGAAGAATAATATTCACAAACCATCTAAACATAACTTAATATCCTCGCCTAGGACTAGTTCTACACGCCTAGACCCTCGCCCACTAGCCAAGACAAAGAAGCACTCTGCATCATAGTTCTATTCACCATCATCATAGTTCTATTATAATTTCTATCTTCCGCTTAAATATCATTGTTTAAGACAAAGAAGCACTCTGCAAGCGTAACTACTTTTCATACAAATCTAGATAAGCTATAAATTTCTTGCAAGACGTTGCAATATCTAAACTAAGCGAGCATAATGTGAACATGGGATCATCAACCTAAACCAGCATAAGGGATATACAAGCATACTACTCCTTCAAATAGAACAACTCTGAGTAACCATATAAATGCATGAACCAGATATTGCAATCACTAATTCACTTGAACAACTCTGAGTAACCCTCGCCTAAGCCACGCCTAGCTCCCCTTCACGCGCACACACACGCCCAGCTCACCTTTGCCCTGGCCCACGCCCAAGCTCCACCCTGCCACGCCCAGGCCACGCCTAGGGCCACGCCCAGCCCAGGCTGCCACGCCCTGGCCACGCCCAGGCCATGTCCAGATCAACCTCTCGCCCAGGTCACGCCTAGAACACGCCCTCACTTCTTACTAGTTTGTATCACGCCCAAACTCACGCCCAGAAAATTGGTTATACACGTGTACGGTTTAAAACATATTCCGATAGTAATCTAACGTATAAGATTCAAAAGTTCATTTTCGAAAAATATATAGGCGAGGTTCATTTTCGAAATTTAACGCAGAAAGTGTTCGTTTTAAAAATTTTCTCTTAATAAATCCTTGAAGGGTCATTGCCATTGGTTGCATTCCTGATCTCTGGCACACTAGGTGCTTGCTTACCTCTAGCTGATTTGGCCTTACCTATCCTCAAAGTTGATTTTTTTGCCTAAATTAAAGGAGCACCTGAAACACTCGTTATCCATAGTCTTTATGTAGGTGATGCCCCCTTATAGGCCTGACCTTTTTGACGCATTCTTAAAAACGCATTTTGACCTTTCCCATATAGATCCTTACTTGTGGATTGCTATTAATAAATGACAACGTGATTATCAGTTTGTTGTGTTTTAAGAGTGCCATCTTAATTATAGATATTTATTGTTGAGAATATTCATTGTTATTTCTTTCTATTGTTATAGATATGTCAAGCGTACCTAGTGGTCCTAGGCCTTCACATGGCAGTACCAATAGTAAACAAATGGTACATATCTTTCAACTATGAAGTTATTTAACATTTTTTTTTTATATAAATATAATTTGTTTTTTTATGTTCTATCTTATTTCAATTATTTTCTGTACTGACAGGTGGAGCTTACAAGGATATCCATAACAGCTGATGATAAGCTTTGTACCATGATGGCTTGCAAGGATATCCGAAACATATGTGTAATCGGTCATGTTGGCCACGGTACGTGAACAACCTTGTTTTACATTATTTGTCCCAAGTACATGTTTTGTTCATATGTTGTCTTCTTGCATTAACTGTTAACTTTTTTTTCATAATAGGAAAGTCAACTTTTACTAGGTGTCTTAAGAGTGCTGCTGGTAGTATTGCATTTGCACCAGTTGGTGATGTGCAAATTCCAAGTACACTTACCGGTGAAGGAGAAAATGATATTACCATCATGTCAACGGGTACGTATCTTCACTGCAAGATACCTTACAAAGAGTATGTGATGACACTTATTGATTCACCCGGGCACGTTGACTTCTCCTATGAAGTTACTGCCGCTCTACGTATTACTGATGGTGCAATGGTAGTTGTAGATTGTATTGAAGGATTTTGTGTGAATACAGAAATGGTGATTAGGCAAACTCTTAGTGAAACGGTTAAACCTGTGTTGACGGTCAACAAGATAGATAGGTGTTTTGTTGAACATCAAGTTGACGGTGAAGAAGTGTATCAAAGACTAAAAAATGTTATTGATAACACAAATATCATTATGGATGCATACAAGAACCGGCATCTTGGTGATGTGATGGTTGACCCGATTAAAGACACAGTTGCATTTTCATCTTGTAAGCATGGTTGGGCATTTAGATTGTCCGACTTTGCAACCATGTTTGCTAAGAAACTTAATCTCCATAAGTCAAAGTTAGTGGAGCTTTTATGGGGTGAAAACTACTATGACGAGATGACTGGAGAGTGGTCTGAAGCGAAAACTGAAGCCCCTTCATGCAAACGTGGGTTTATTTTGTTTTGTTATAATCCAATTAAGGAGGTAATTGATTCCTGTATGGAAGGCGACATATACCACTTAATATCAAAGTTGAAAGAGTTTGGTTTGACCTTAGAGAAAGATGATTTGGAGTTCAGTGGTGAAGAATTAGTGAACTCTGTAATGCAGAAGTGGCTTCCTGCTACTTGTTTACTTGAGATGATCTTTCATCTGCCTTCCCCTCCCATTGCACAAAAATACCGTTTTAAAAACCTTTACATGGGTCCAAAAAACGACCCATATGCCAATGCCATATGAAATTGTGATCCTAGAGGTCCTCTTATGGCATACGTTTATAAGATGATATCTCACAATGGTAGAGGTATTGCCTTTGGTCGGATCTTTTCTGGAAAGATATCAAACGGTTTGAAGGTGTGCTTCATGGGACCTAACCATGGTAAAAATGAAGCCGTCATCTGCATGGAAAATAAACTAGAAAAGGTGGGTGTGAAATGTGGCAACATTATAGCTTTGTATGGTTTGGATGAGTTTGTTACCAAAAATGCAACCCTGACAAACTATAAACACCCTGAGGCTTACCCGATCCGTGCTATGAAGTTTTTCGCCTCACCTGTGTTGCGTGTTGCTGTTACGTGCAGCTCATTCTCTAAGCAATCATTCTCTATGCTTGCTCTCGCTATGGAGCTTCTTAGTAAATCTGACCCTATGGTTGTCTGTACCACTAATGAAAAACATAAAGGCTTCATTGCTTGTGTGGGAGAATCGCATCTAAGAAAGTGTGTGAGCTATTTGAAAGCAAAAATAGGAGGAATGAAAATCCATGTTTCAGACCCGTTTGTTTCCTACTGTGAAACTGTTGCTAAGGAATCATCACCTAGAGTGATGAGCAGCACCCCTAACATGCTACATCTCTACATGACGGCGAGCCCCTTGATACAGGACGGGGTCTTTTGTTTTGATCCTGAAAAACCGGGTCGCCGAGTGAATTTTATAGACGTTGAGTCAGTTCCGTTGAGGGATGATTTTGCTGATGGTTTCAGGCGGGCCTCAGAGAAAGGTGCGTTGGCTGAAGAGAGCATGAGGGGTATATGCTTTAAGTATAAGTTGCTTGGTGGGAATGCTAGTGGTGATTCTGAAGATATAACGTCACTTGCTAAGAGAGTCATGCAAGCTTCCCAGCTAGGTGCCGAGCCACGACTTCTCGAGCCATTCTACCTTGCTGAAGTCTTGGTAACGGAGAAAAAAATGGATGGTGTCTATCATATATTCAATAAAAGGCGGGGAAGGGTGGTGGAGGAGTGTCACGTGCTAGGTACTCCATTTTACAAAATCAAGGCTTTTATCCCTATTGTGACGTCGATTGGTTTATCTAGAGTACTGACGACTCATGGAGCTTTCTATTCTCAATTTTTCTTTGATCATTGGGGCTTGATCGAAGAAGACCCACTAGATTGTCATTCTCACGCAGCTGAAATTGTGCGTCAGATCCGTAAGTTTAAGGATTTGAATGAGAAGATACCAGAGTTTGAGGACAAGCCGTAAGCATACTAACCCATCTTTTTTATATGTAAAGCTATTGCTATTAAGTCAGATTTATCGTTTCCGTGTTTATGGGTTTGTATTTGAAAATGTTGAGGTCATTTTGTGCTACGTTCGTTCCATTAGATGTCGATCTGCTACGTGTTTCTTTCAATGGAGAAAAATGTTGATTAAAATGGCATGATTGAGTAATACCTTTAGGTTCATAATTGAGATATATTACTGAACTTTCTTTCTGGAATTAGAGATATGTTGTGAGCATTGGTGTTTGTATTTAGTTTCTATGTTTCTTGGTTTGCCACTTGCTAGTCTATTAGGTGAGTTAGTGCCAGTATCACATACCCACACTACAGCCCAGAGAATGTGGTCCAAGAGGGTCCAAATTTGTACTGCCCCTAAAAAGGGTTGGTTCTTAGGGGATGATACTTAGTTTCATCCATAGATCTTTAAGGCCTATGGAACAAATGTTTAATCCGTCTATAAAGATTTTACGCTATAAGGTTCTACTAAACGTGCAAATGTATAAATATTAGCAATTTAGCATAAGAGTATATGGGTCGAAACTCGAAAGTCTCCCAAAGTGTATTTTTAAAGCATAGGCCTCCTAAACCATTTTACATATAAAAATAAATCTGTTATTTTTTTAGAAAACCGTGTCTGGTCAGTGCTTTATTGAAAAATACATACATTGTGGTGTAGTTGTACGGTTTGTTGGTCTACCATTTCTGGTGGTTTGATTGGACTTTGAACATTGCAGATCTAAGGCAAGGCAAGGAAGGTTGTTGGTTGCTCATGCCTTCTTGTGAAGGTATGATTAGTTTTCCATCTTTATTAGATGAAAGTATAAAACCAATATATGATGATGTTTATTATTTATATTAAAAACTTTGTAAATGTTGCAGGATTACGGTGAGGAATCTGAAGGACTTCACATTTGGAATTACTTTTGTTGGGAGGTTTCTTATTATAGATGTTTGAGTGAAAATGCTTGTCAAAGCTTATTCGAGATGTTTTGTACTTTTTTTCTGTGTTTGTTTTTGCCTCAACATCAAACAAGTAAAATTATGCCTTCTGTTGAGTTACATTTTTTTTGTTTTGAAAGGTTAAAAAATTTTGGTACCTATACTGCATCTATAGAGTATGCCTTGTCTTTCTACTCATACTAGTGACAGAATTTAAGACATAATGTGCTTCACAAATTGCGTTTTGTCAAGTATGATATGACCTTGGCAAAATTTAAATACCGGATCACAAACTCGATATTATTGTGGTATTGATATCTCTAGTTGCTTGGTAAACATTGATATTCAACTGTTATGGGAATTCCTTTTTGCGTATTGATGAGTTTTGGTTTCAGTTTGTTGTAAATTTCTTAACCTCTGGACTAAACCAAAACTCTTCTTTGCATATTGACCCTGTCAGTTAGATTTGTCGGGGTTTGACTAAACGTTGCCTTGCTTAGGTATTATGTTATTCTTCAAAGTATGGTTTACTTAGGGGGTGTTTGTGTTTGCGTTTGAAAGTGGATTATTTGCTTATCACGATGTCAAAACGTGAATAATCTGAAATTGGTGTTTGGCAAATCAAAATGAAAAAGTGATTAATTGCGTTTCCAATGGTCCAAAACGTGGTTTTGAAGAATCCACACATGAGTTACTTTCTCAAAGCGTCATTTTGGTTTTATGGTTTAATTACAAAAACACCCTACATTTAAATAAATCAATAAGATAAAGGATGCCTACTTATGTCATTTTACCTACCAATCTAATAAATAATTTGATTTGCCAAACACTCAAAATTGATTATCTAATTATTGCGTCATCAAACAACATTAATCAAATCCAAACACTATATATCAAAATCATGTTTTCCAAATTCATTTTCAAAACGAATAATCTATTTTCAATAAGCAATCCCAAACGCCCCCTTAGAATTAGCATATATAAGGCTTGTCGAAAAGTAGTTTTTCTGTTGGAATTCTAAGTACTACGAATAAGAGATAAAATGCTTTCATAATCCTATGCTATGATTAGCAAACTAATTGAAAATATGGGTTACTAAATCGTGAAATATCTAGAGACTTATTATGTTGAGCACGGAAATACAGTATGAGTGACCATAGGGAATACATATGTCCTAATGTGACACGCTTTCCGTTGTTGTACTTCACTTATACTTAAACCTACACGGGAAGCCGACATATGTTAACATAAACCGTCACAAATAATATCTAAAAGCTACAAGCTAACGTTAATCATGATTCATTCATTTTCTTCCAGAAACTCGTAGATACACACCCTCCACTGCCAACCAAACGTTGTCAGCACGTTTCACAAACCTGCAAGAATGCAACAATATGTGACGTTTGTATAATAATCAACAAATTATAATTCAAAAATATGATAATTAATCTGCAAATGATAAGTGATTATATGAGTTATGTTCAATTAGAGGGCGGGTTAAGCAGGTCAAACCATATCACACTAAAACAACTCATTTTCAGTATTGGTCAAGTTAGGTTGAGCCACAAACATAGAAGTAAAGACTAGCAATACAAAGATGGCTCTAACCTCTTGCTGACCGCTTGTGTCAACATGGAGAAGCCTTATTCTTTGATCTTGTCTCCAAGTTTTTCCACTTCCCACATTTTCGAGTCTCAGAATAATCTCAATACAGTTAACGTGATTGAAATCATAACCTATAAGAAAATGAAAGTAAAATGATCATAGTAGCTCTCACCTCCAATAACCTATAAGAAAATGTAACCGAATGATGCTTCCGCTTTTTATACTGTCTCCCTGTTTTGCTGAAGTGTCTGGCACGGGCCTCACAATCTGATTTGTAAGAGTTCAATTATAGGGAAAAAAAAAAACAGGAGTCGGGACTATGTTATGTAACTATAATTATATCGCTCAAACATATGAAATGGATATTTGAGCGCCAACCCATAGGTAATCTAGCATATATTAAGTTGCACAAGAAATGATCAACGATTAGTATATTACATAAATAAACATTCAAAGAAATAGGAGTCCGGCTCCCTATGTCTTGCTAGCTATTTTACTATTTTATAAGCTTAAGGTCCTTATGCAACAGTTTGTACTATAACACGCAAAGAATTAGAAATACATACACTGAAACCATATTCAATTATTTACAGCATGTTTTCTATTCCTATACTAGTGACCCAATTTTGATTTCTTGGTAATTTCCGTTCATTACATCCTAAAGACTTCCTTTTATTAAGATGGGAAAACCACCTATTACGAAAAGGAAAACAAACAAAAGTGCATGTCTTAAACAATCCCTAATGCAGAATTAGGAAAAAGAAGTAACAACTAAGCTGAACCTAACATAGTAGTACTATAACAAATGTCAAAAGCTGAAAGTTACTCCCTTCTTGTACAAAATAGCAAGAAAATTTAAACTATTCAGGGTTGCTACGTTTCAACTTTCAAACATAAAAAGTCCTAAACTTTGTTATAAAAATCTTAAACAGTATAGTACAGACTCGCCATCTTATAATCTTTGACAAGCATAACTTTTCTAGATAAGAGTCATCACCCCATTAGAATCAATATAAGATCTTCCTGGCATATAGCGATCTTCTATTATTTACATTTCATAACATGATTTTATTAGCCTATATAACCGGTTTCTTTACCCATGAGTGTTTTCAGCTTTGATTCCAAAATATTGTTGCTTAGATTTTCTTGAGCAAGGTCAAGTACTTTCACGCAACTTTCAGCCTTTGCAAACGTCTCTTGAGCAGATGAATTGGAATATTTGGTTTCTGAATTTGGAGCAGCCTGGAAGTCATCAGACATGTTTCTTTGTTCTGTTTTGTATAGATATATCAGACATCCCTCTGTTTGTTTGTATGTGTGTTTCTGATTTGGGACTTGTCCAAATCTTGATTGTTATCCTTATTTGTAAGTGTTGGAAGCTAATATAATTCACGTTTTGCACCAAAAAAAAACTTCTCTTGAGCAACCACGAGCTCCCTGCATCTTTCCCTCAGATCAATTCGAGCAGCCCTTATAGTGCTGATTGGCTTGTCTTCAATAAGATCAAGTACTTTTATACACTCTTCAGCCTTCACACGCCGTTCTTGAGCAGCCACGAGCTCCCTACATCTCTCTATCAGATCAGTTCGGGCAGCCCGTTTAACCAAAATGGTGCATACTTTCATCTCCATAGGTGAAGTGATTTTCTTCAAGGCTTCATTCCATGTGGGAGGGAATATATATACAGAATCTGACAAAGGAGGCACGTTTTCAACCAACTCTGTTTGTTCCCGCTTGATATCCAAGAGACTTTCAACACGATTGTCATACAAAACCTAAAAAGATATGGTAACAAAGTATTTAGAAAATATTAATGGTAGCATCAACAATATAAAACTTTTAGAATGGTTGGGACAAACTGGTTGGGTTGACGCGTTAGTATCTTTAATATATACTTGAAACTCATTAAAAAAAACTTTTATCTAGGATGCACTTTTTAGGTTGCTTATATGTAACAAGCACCACCTAACTCAACCCATTTTGACCCACACTATGACTTCTTTTGAGTTTAGCCCATTTGGAAATGTTGTTTCGCCCAAACAAATCCAACATTTTATCAAGAAAGCGCGAAGTGACACGGTTTTGTAACTTTGGGCTGAATTTGCCCCTTCTAATACAAGTCCTAGAAAAGTATAACATTGAGTTACGTAAAGATATTTCAGAGTGGATGTGTAGAAGGTTCAGCGTATGCCTAGTTGCATCTTTACTACGCCTTACAGGCTGCACCCAATTTCTGCTTCCATCTGGACACCCAAGTTTCATTTTTCGAATTGCATTTTTCATCAACTATCTTGTATCACTTGTAGATTGGATACTTTCTCCCATTCTTCTTTCCCCACCTGTAAAAATAAAACTAAAAAAAAAAAAAAAAAAAAAAAAAAAAAAAAAAAAAAAAGAAGAAGAAGTTTAGCATCAATCTTGGGATCATTCTATCATCATACAGTAACTTCAGTATGAGTATGTGCAAGAGTGACAATTAACAAACGCCCTAATGTGATTTTCTGATACAATAATCATGAAGTGCAATTGCTATATCGTATACCTTATCTTGGAGATGCGGTTTAAGTTTGGCAGCATACTTCTGGAGAACTTCATTCCCCAGTTTCCAACAAACTGGCGAAGTAATCTGTAAGAGGAACAATGCATCAGTCTTTTTATATTGTTTAGGAGATGTAACTAGTAACAAATGAAAACATAATGAATCACCTGATTCTCCTTTCTCACATTTGTGACTAGGGGATCTATAAGCTCGAGATTGAGTGGCTCACTTTCATCAGCTTGATGTGGAACGTAGATAATTTGGACGCCATTTTAACCAGCTCCCACCCTCCCTGCTTGAGGTCTAAGATTTCTTCTTCGCCGTCATCATAAAGTACCTAAAAATATACATTAACATATGTTAGTCTACATACCAGAATATATTGATAATGTTTATCATAACGTCAAAGAAAGTGTACGTTAACATCACACCTTGTGCCTCTTGTTTCTACAGTCCAAGGATTTCACAACTCCTTGGTAGTAACTGCAGTAAAAGATGCTCACGTTAAAAGAGCTGCATAGTAAATATATTCATGAATTTCACGATACTTACGTTTTATATCTAGACCACCACACTTTTATCCTTCTGCCCACCAAGTTTTCACCATGCTCAACGCCTGATCACTATAGGGGAATAAAGAGTTGTTCATGTTTGTTTGTGGATGACTAGAATTTGAAGGTGGAAATTTTGACGCTCTATGGGTAAACGGGTCAATTTGGCTAAACTTTGCCTGTAACCGGTCAAATAGGAAAATCCTAAAATTTTGTTAAAATGGAAACGACATGAATGGTTCCAATGGTTAAAAGTCACTCAAAATGTGATCAAAATCCTAAATCATTTTGTTTTAAAACTTGTATTCACATTGTAAAGATTAGTTTCTAAAACGATACCTAACACACTAATTAATTAAAATTTAAGGAAAATTAATACAAATAATGTTTGTTGGTCGGCTCAATCTGTTTTGACACTCTCCAAAATACCCATTTTGACCCGTTACCCAACCTGACCGACCATTTTGTTGTGTCTAACTAGAATAGTTTTCAGAAGCAGGCGGTCTCCCTTTTTCCTTCACCTCTGTTACAATATGGGTTGGCATTGGTGGATCATCAGTTGAAAGGGTTTATTGTATGTTTCTTAACATCTCCACAGCCTACATCATATTTCTGCTTGTCATCATCTCTTGATCCAGTAAGGTGGAACAAACATCTTCCCATTAAGGTTAACAACCATTCTTGGAGACTATGTATGGATCGACTACCTACAAGGGTCAATTTAGATTAAAAAAAGGAATGGATCTTGATTCTGTAAGATGTCCCGTATGTGATGGCGACATGGAAACAACAAAGCATTTGTTCATCGAATGCCCGGTGGCTGTGGAGTTGTAGGAATTGGTCTCGGCTTGGTGGGATGTTGGAGATTATCCTAGAGATATTCAAGGCTTATCTTCATGGGGTGATTCAGTAAACTTAAACAGCTTTTCGAAAGGCTGCTTTGATGTTGTTATCCAAACAACATTTTGGATCTTATGGAGATATAGGAATAGAGTTTGCTTTGATGCTAAACCCCCGCGGAAGGACACTGTAGGTGAAGAGATCAAAGTTCTTTCCCATTCTTGGATCCTCCATAGGCATAAAAAAGCAAATCCTACTTGGTTTGAGTGGATTTGCAATCCTAATCATGCTTGTACAAACTAATTGTAATCTTTCTTGTTGTATTAGTTCGTTTCTAGTTTCTTACTAGAACGTCATATGGTTATATATAAAAATGCCGTTAAAAAAAAAAAAAAAAAAAAAAAAAACCCACCATATTTCTGCTTCCATCTAGACACTCAAGTTTCCTCTTATGAGTTGCATCTTTCCTCAACTTGCTCGTACCTATTGTAGATGGAATAGTTTCCATCAAAGGACAGTAAAATTCTTCTGCCACCTGGAAAAGAAATGTGATTATTGCACATTGGGTAATTACTTCGTGATAGAAGTGATATCAATATGAAAAATGTTATTTACAAGTAACAAGAGTCCCACAATGAAATCTCAGTGTATAGGCCGGAGAGTGACAATTTAGAAGCACCAAAATGTCATTTCACATGCAACCACTTTTAAAATATTCAAGAAGATCAATGCCCAGATCTCGTACCTTTTTAGGGAGAGGCGGTTTTAGTTGAGCAACACACTTCATGAGAACATCTCTCCCTAATTTCCAACAAACGGGCGAAGAAGTCTAAAAGAGAAACAATAATTTAGTATATGATGTAATTAGTGTTGGAATAGTCGATGCAAACATAATGATCACCTTGTTATCCTCTCGCACACTATTGACAAGAAGATCTACAAGCTTGTGATTCAGTAGCTCAGTTTTCTCTATTATCATGGCCATAATTTGCTTCATCTTGATTACAACAACCGCGAAATTGGAGCTTAAAAGTCAGAAGAAGATAGAAGACACTTAGTTGAGCTTAAAAGTCATCCACTAAATGACAAAGTCCAATCTTATTAGAGTTTATTCACTATTTAAAAGAAACTTCATAACAACGAGCCATGAAACAATTAGTGTCCTAGACTTTGAGTTTCAAAAGCATGAAGTGTTTTAGCTAGGGGTGTGCAAAAAACTGAGAAAGCCTAAAGAACCAAATCAGATAAAAAAGGATTGGGGCTGGTTTTTGTGTAAAAAACAAAAATAATATATGGAACCAATTCACCATCTAATAATATAGTCATGGTTTTACTACAAGTATGTTTCAAGTAAAAAAGTTGTACATTGACAAGTATGCACTACAAGTCCAATTAAACGAAACCACACAGGTGTTCATTTTAAAATTGGAATGATTTATTTCGTTGCTTGTTGCCCTGAAGTGATCCAGGCTTAACAAAGCGGAAAAAACCCATGACCCAAAAAAACAAAACCTTTTCGTTTGGGTTTTAGTCAAAAAAAGACTTGTGTACACCCCTAGTTTTAGCACAAACGTGGTCCGACTATGCTAAATCAGAAGCACACTTGCAAGAAACCAGTGAAGCTGTGCAAATTAATAGAACAAGTCATGTAAAGAATCAAAGTTCTTACTCAGCAACGGTCAGAAATTGCTTAAATAGTGGAACTATTAGTCCATCCAGCTGCAAGTCACACACATCATCACTGAAAATTTACCCCTGCCTAATGTTCTGAGAACTTTAGTCATTTTATCATAGCATCCACTAGATGTAGCAGATAGCTTCTCAAATGTGATTACGACCAGTTCAAAAAAATCCTGCACACAAAGAAAAAGGAGTTACTGTACTAGGGAGTCGTACAATACATTATCCCCTAAAAGCTCATAGGTAATTTCATACCTCTAAAAGGGCAATTTTTGTTGGTTGGTAAAACCCAGAAGAGGGCAAGATAATCAACTGGAGTATCAATACCACCACGTGTTATCGGATATCACTTGGAATCGTGTAATCACTTTCCAAAGTAAACTATTCGACCATAATGCCTCGGTTACACGGATATCTACTTGGGATAAGACCAAATGTTAGTTATAGAATTAAGCACAATTTAATAACTCTTGCGCTTATAAGTGTTTATGTTATGTGTTTGTTTCACCTCGTTTAAGTTTAGTTCACTTCCTTTGCATGAAAAACAAACATCAAACAAAACATGTGCATAAACGAAAATATCATTTCCATCTTAGTAAATTACACGTTCAAATATTCGAGGTGTTCTAAAAATTGAACCCTCAACCCATTTGAATACCTAAAGATAAAATACACACAAGTTTTCATAATAAATGAAACCCATCTCTATTTATAGTAGAGAATACTCACTCCTAGTTAATGGACACTATGGATGATTAACGGCCAATTAATCACTCATAATAAGTCTCCATTATCATAGGAATAGTGGTTACATGACCAGTTAAACGTGACCATACTAGCAGCAGGAACCATAACACTAGTTACTACACTAGTTACTACACTAGCACTAGTAACCAATACACTAGCACTACAAACAACTATTGAGTCGAGTCAGGGTGTTGAGGGACCTCATGGGTGTACACTCCGTACCTCCTAACCCAAAACCTGAACTAATCCCACAAGTGCACTAAATTTTCCAACAATTTTATAACAATCAACCAACGGATTTAGACGGGTCTAGCGGGGTAAATCACCTTTCTTTTTCTTTTTCTTTTTTTCTTTCTTTTTCTTTTCACTTTTTTACATTCTACTAAAAAAATAAAAATAAATAAATAAATAAAATCTTGTCAAGCCTGACCAAAACCATTTAGACCCATGTTTCTAGAAGACCCATCTAGACCCAAAACCACTTAGACCCGTGACCGACCGATCCCGACCAGTGGCGGAGCCAGGAATTATAATACACGGGAAACGAGTGGTAAAGCGGTTACTAATGTGACTTAAACAAAGTGGGTCGGGTTTAAGTAATGACAACAAAATTCCATTACTTAATGAAGATAACGTTTAGAATAGGTGTAGATGTCTATAATATAGAATTTGCTTCCTAATTTCAACTACTTTATTTTAAAATAAATAGATATAGCTTGTTTATTACGTCGAAATGTCAAACACAAAATACTTACCAAAAAAGTGAACGAACAATATGTCATGGAAATTGTATTGAAGAGTCTAACGACAATTGTCACTACTATTACTAAAAAGTGCGCGGTATCAAATTAACCTAGATTTCTATTATGTTTGAGGAAACGAGCAATAGTAATTTGTTTTAGTAAAATGCGTTTGATAGTGTAATTAATTATAAAAGTAGTTTGCAAATAGAACAAAAATGCTAAATACTAAATGGTAAATGCTTGAAAAATGAGCATTTAGAAAAGTAGCATTTAAACGACATAAAAATGCTAAATGTTTTTGCCAACCAAGCTTTAATATTCAAATGTTGCATGCTAAATACTAAATAATTCCTTAAAAAACTTGTTAGCAAACATACTCGTAACATTTAGCATTATATACCGACATATTAAATGTAGGTAATACGTGTATTGCTATTAGATACAAGTTCCTAAAGACAAATTCGTCTCCGTTAGCACAAACGAGTTATCAAGGCGAACCAAAACCGTGTCTTCCCTCTATTACGAATGGATACACAAAAATCTAGATACACGGAAAGGATAGGATAGAGTAGTATTTTTTTTGGTGTATTTGACATAAGAGAATAAGACTCAATTTATAAGGATAAGATGTAAAGGAAAAACGGTCGGATTAATAACACAATTTATAAGACTCAATTATAAGTCTCAATTTATAAGACTCAATTTGCTAAGGATCCTCCGAGGCATTCGGTGCTCTTCGATGATATTGTCTCCCGTGGCTTTTGATTGGTGTGTTAGTAGATGTAATAGCTCGTTTTTTTGGGATAGTTGGTTGAAAAATCCTTACTTACTTTCTTTGTAATTTTTTTCTAGTATCTTGCTAGGTTCTAATATAAGTTGTCGTTCAAAAACAAAAATAACACAATTAATCCTACTAATGAGTCATGAACAAGTACTTAATTCGGCCGTTATATTTGACCATACATCAACCTCTCATTAGTACATTTGATGACTATCAATTGTCATTCATACCACAATTTGACCAATTTTTTCCCAACATTAAAAATATGAAATGTGATTTGCACATTTCTTTAATTGATTGACACACTTTAATTTAGATTGTCTTGACATTTATACTTTCACGTTACTTCTACTCATTTTATCAAGACACTCTAAATTTAAAGTGTGTCAATTAATATAAGAAGTCTACATATCATCTCTTTAAAAAAATATACATAGTTATTTCTAAAAAAAATTATTATTACATGTTCGAAAAAGAAAAAGGAGAGAAACTTCAAAAGTCACGAAGTACTTCAATATATTGTATTAAATTTATTATTATAAATTACTTCAATACTATTAGTTTTTGTCGTTTAGTCTTGACATACCAATCACCACACATTGTACTGTCCTACTTTCCCTTATAACTTTTCTTCTCCGATTTTAAACTCCGATGAACCAGTCCATCGGAAAATGATAACAACATCAAAAAACATTGTCATTGTTGAGGGCACTCGGAATATTTTCATGAGGGCACCACATATTTTTTCTTAAATTTGATTTTTTTTCTATATGGTTTGTGTGTCCGCAAGAACTTTGTTGAGAGCAACGCCCCCTACCACACAAGTGTCTCCACCCCTGATTCCGACCCACCTATTTTGCCACCTTTGCATACAAACCACTTACATTTTCTCTTAACAACAATAACTAGGAAAAATAAATCAACATTTGCGCGGGTACTAAACATCAACAACAAAACCATCACATTCATAGATCAGTTAACAATTAAGAATTATTATTAAAAATCCCTAATAAAATACCTGAAGAACATGCAGGGCCGGTCCTGGGTATTTTGCTACCCTAGGTGAGATGATTAAAAAAATGCCCTCAATGAATATTGTAAACAAACAACGTAATATTTTTATACGTTTAATTTAATGTATTAACGAAACATGAAAACATTTGATCATATGCAAAGATTAACGTCTAAAAAATGTTACGTAAATGTAAAAATGAAACAAAGTGTATAAAATGTCTATATTTATTTATCACATTAATTTTATTAGACATCTTTTAAAAAAAATTGTAAAAAGGGTAGAAAATGTTATCATTTAAAAACTTTGGACCTGTTTTAACGATGTTTTCATAATTGGGTTGAAATTGTCAGTTATATAAACTCATTTGTACATATGTAGAAATAAAATTAAATGATTAGGATGAAAGTATAAAACCTATAAACCTTAGGGCGTAAACTCAATATATATAAAAATCTATCATCTTCTCCATTAGCATAAACACAGATGATAGATCTCTTATGTCTTTTTTTTTTTTTTTTTTTTTTTTTCTTTTTCTTTTTATTATTAAAACTCACACATATTTCACATATATGAGGTAAGAAAAAACAATAAATTAAATTTTAGCATGCTTTTTTAATCAAATTTACGTTAAACCAAAATTTAAGTGTGCCCTTTGCTCAAACTTGGCCTGCACGACACTACAAGCTTGATGCCCTCTATTTTTATGATGCCCTGGGTCATCGCCCGGACTCAGGGCCGGCCGTGAGAACATGAACAAACTCTTTGCCAACAACAACATTATTATTCATCAACTCAAATGTAAAATCAGATGATGACGTGGACCCCATTTGTAAGCTTAATGTAAATTTTAAAATATGAGTTTAATGTAACTTCTTTTTTCGTTTCCTTTTTTTCTTTTTACCTACACAAATGCTTGACAATAAGTAAAGAGTGTGTGTGTTTTTAACAATAGGAGGGAAAAGTTATTCTCATATACTTTTTATTTTTCTTTAAGATGTAAAAACTTTTATATAATAGTTTGATCTAATGGTAGAGATTAACTTAAAATTTAATAGATAAACCTAAGTCCATATTTGAAGATATTTTGCATAAACAGTAACACGACAAGGAAAAAATTGAAAGTTTAGGGATTCGCAAAGTGAAGGGACATTTTTTGCACTTTACTCTTTCAAGGAAGAACAAGAGGACGGAAAAGTTATTCTCGTATTCTTTCTATTTTTCTTTAAGATGTAGAAAATTTTATACAATAGGGTCAATTTAATTTGTTTACCCACAAATCCATGCTTACCAAGGGACAAATCCCCACCATCCATCTAGTTTGATCTAATGGTAGAGATTAACCTAAGATTTAATAGATAAACCTAAGTCCATATTTGCAGATTTTTGCATAAACTGTAACACGGCAAACACAAAATTGAAAGTTTAGGGATTCACAAAGTTAAGGGACATTTTTTGCACTTCACTCTTTCAAGGAAGAACAAATTGACGGAAAAGTTATTCTCATATTCTTTCTATTTTTCTTTAAGATGTAGAAACTTTTATATAATATAGTCACTTTATTTTGTTTACCCACAAATCCATGCTTACCAAGGGACAAATCCCCACCATCCATCTAGTTTGATCTAATGATGGACATTAACCTAAAATTTAATAGATAAACCTAAGTCCATTTTTGCAGATTTTTGCATAAACACTAATGCCGCAAGGACAAAATTGAAAGTCTAGGGATTCGCAAAGTTAAGGGAAATTTTTTGCACTTTACTCTTTCAAGGAAGAACAAGAGGACACAAAAGTTATTCTTATATTGTCTCTGTTTTTCTTTAAGATGTAGAAACTTTTATATAATAAAGTCAATTTATTTTGTTTACCCACAAATCCATGCTTACCAAGGGACAAATCCCCACCATCTATTTAGTTTGATCTAATGGTAGAGATTAACCTAAGATTTAATAGATAAACCTAAGTCCATATTTGCAGATTTTTGCATAAACAGTAACGCCGCAAGCACAAATTGAAAGTTTAGGGATTCGCAAAGTTAAGGGGCATTTTTTGCACTTTACTCTTTCAAGGTAGAACAAGAGGACGGAAAAGTTATTCTCTTGTTCTTTCTATTTTTCTTTAAGATGTAGAAACTTTTATATAATATAGTCCCTTTATTTTGTTTACCCACGAATCAATGTTTACCAAGGGACAAATCCCCGCCATCCATCTAGTTTGATCTAATGGTGGAGATTAGCCCAAGATTTAATAGATAAACCTAAGTCCATATTTGCAGATTTTTGCATAAACACTAACGCCGCAAGGACAAAATTGAAAGTTTAGGGATTCGCAAAGTGTTGTTCCCTATTCACTATCTTAAAATGGTTAAGTATATAAAACAAGTTATAAGTGAATCTATGACTGAAAAGATATAAGTAAAACACACTTATTTATTTTCAACATAATATTCTTCATTAGATATAAATCAAAACAAGAATACATTACCCAAGCACTTGCGGAATAGTACTTGGGATTGAAATAACAAAGGGTGACTCCTCACTAAGTTCAGGCTAAGTCTGAACACAACTACTATGGAACTACTCAGCTATCTCAGGGACTGAGTTGTATTTGGAGGAGTGAAAGATGGCTTGTGTGTGTGTCTGTTTTTTTTACAATTCACAAGCTTAATATATCACTCCATCTCTTATGCTATTTATACATGTATAAGTTTTAACCTTATCCTAAGTGACAAACTGACAACTTGCAGAAGACAAAATACTAATGTATTTTGTCTCTGTTTACAAAGGCTATTCTAAGTAAGAGACAAGGCTGCTTTCTATAATTCAGTGATGACACTAAGCCTGGAAATTAGCCATTCAGGGAAAGTTGACTTATGCTGATAAGGACTTCTTCTTATCTGATTCAAACTTGTCCTGCCTTGTCCAGCTCTTTCTTCAGTCTTTATATCCTTCAGTCTTATACTTCAGTGTTAGTAGTTGGTAAGGAGTCTTAGGGATTCAGTAATAACTCACTGAATCCACCATCTTCTTCTTGACTCAGTCTTCACTCTTTAAGTTCCGCCTTGCTGAGTGTAGAGACTTCCTTGTTGCCTCGTAGTGAGTATCCTGAAGATGGCTCACTGAGAGACTATGCGCACAGTGACCTGTTGATGTTAATGGTCTAAACACTTAGGATATTTTCTATTCAAATCCTAGATTAAGGGGTTTGGGTATTTACTGAACAATCTCCCCCTATTTGGATATACAAATAGCCTAAGTGTTTGATCAGTGTAAGTGAGCAATAGGCTTCTTCTTACACTAAATGTACTAATGAATACAATAAGGAACACTCAGTATTTAACAAAACATTCATCTTTAATTGATCACATTACATAGTTCCTATCACTAGTACAAAATATAAAACAAAATGATGTCAGTCTAGATGCATTCCCAGTGCTTCAAGCTTGACTTTCTTTGTGATCAGTGTCTTATCTTGGCATTTAAGTCAGCACAGTCTTAGTCCCAGTCTGGGTTTGGTCTTAGTCCCAGTCTGATACTTCCCCTTTCTCTTTTTAGGAGCAGGGTTTGGAGACACCGAATCCCTCTGATTGTTTACAGCAATCATATGGGCCGTCAATACAATATCAGTGACTTAGGATGGGTCTTTTTGAAACCTAGGATACGAAATGTATTTTGTCCTAGTTATGCTCAGTAGCTTGGTTACAAGATCACTGTAAATGATCTCCCCTATGTCAACAGTGACCCCATTCATCAAACAGTAAGCCATCATCAACTGAATAGAGTTAACTTGTTCAGTTGAAGAGTGGTTCCCACCAAAAACCTGAATTACAAATGTGAACAGAATCTTCCAAGCCGTGGGAAATGAGTTTTTGGTGACTGGGGTCTGGTCCAAAAATTTTGGATCCAAAACTAGTTGTTTTAACCCATCCTTCACTGTGGTGGGTTTAGGATGGGCGACATAAACTCCCTTATTGTAGTCTAACCCTGTAGAGGTGCAAAAGGTTTTGTAATCCACGGTGACTGATCTTTCCCCATTAAACAGACTGAACTTAATGAGATACTCCCTGAGTGGTCTTAGGTCTATCTCATTAGTTTCGGGTTTCGGGTCATAGGCCACTGCAGTAGCCCAAAACTCCCTAAGGAGATTTTGGTATACAATTGAGGGACATTGAACAAAGGCCTTTTTCAGTGGGCAGTTAAACAAAAATTTCATAATGTCCTTATAGGATGGGACAGTTTGAGGATGTTCAAAATTTCCTATGACATTATTTGTTTTAAATTCAACATTGCTAAGATCCCCTACCCACTGCGGTGCAAACTGGAGAGATTGTGTTCTAGCCATTTCTATTATAAGACTTTTTGTTTTGCTTTTTTTTTTTTTTTTTTTTTTTTTTTTTTTTTTTGGGTTTTGAAAGAAAGTTTGAACTAGATTAATCAAAGAGTTTTGAATCTCTCAAGTTTGTGATTAAAAACTTTTTGTAAATGTTTACACAGGGGGTTTTTCAGAAAAAGATTTGGAGAACACAAAGATTTCTGGGTTTGAAAGAGATTTTGACAGAGTTTTGTTAGCAGAAAACTTTGTGTATGTTTTATGGATTTTGTGAGGGGTATTTATAGAGTGATGAGAGGGGTAGTTTGTACACAATGTGGATTTGTAAAGTCAGTTTTTGAAAGAGTTTCGAATTTCCAGATTAAATGCCACCACTCCACTACCTAGTTGCAGTGTACAGTAAAAGTGCACATTTGCAGTAATAAAATATCCATAGGATATTTAATGTGAGAGGAGGCATTTAATGCCAAGTGGGATGAGGTGAGTATGAGGGACCCTTGACAGTAAGATAGAGAGATATATATTCCTATATTTAATTTGTGAGATTTCCAACCTAGTACATTTAAATAACTAACACTTGGTGCATTTAGTTACTCATTCAATGCTCAATATCTATAGTCAGGGTCCCTGAATGAGTCTTACTCATTCAGTGAGAGATGGTTTTTATGGGTTTCGTTCAGGGAGGATGAACCATTTCAGAGAAAAATTAATGGTGGAGATTAGCCTAAGATTTAATAGATAAACCTAAGTCCATATTTGCATATTTTGGCATAAACACTAACGCCGCAAGGACAAAATTGAAAGTTTAGGGATTCGCAAAGTGTTGTTCCCTATTCACTATCTTAAAACGGATAAGTATAGAAAACAAGTTATAAGTGAATCTATGACTGAAAAGATATAAGTAAAACACACTGATTATTTTTCAACATAATATTCTTTATTAGATATAAATCAAAACAAGAATACATTACCCAAGTACTTGCAGAATAGTACTTGGGATTGAAATAACAAAGGGTGACTCCTCACTAAGTTCAGGCTAAGTATGAACACAACTACTATGGAACCACTGAGCTATCTTAGGGACTGAGTTGTAT
Organism: Chrysanthemum seticuspe; assembly: GCA_019973895.1. Classification (NCBI taxonomy): domain Eukaryota; kingdom Viridiplantae; phylum Streptophyta; class Magnoliopsida; order Asterales; family Asteraceae; genus Chrysanthemum; species Chrysanthemum seticuspe. The sequence goes on along the minus strand of BPTQ01000008.1, from coordinate 132,196,582 downwards.
TTGGAGGAGTGAAAGATGGCTTGTGTATGTGTGTGTTTTTTTTATAATTCACAAGCTTAATCTATCACTCTATCTCTTATGCTATTTATACATGTATAAGTTTTAACCTTATCCTAAGTGACAAACTGACAACTTGCAGAAGACAAAATACTAATGTATTTCGTCTCTGTTTACAAAGGCTATTCTAAGTAAGAGACAAGGCTGCTTTCTATAATTCAGTGATGACACTAAGCCTGGAAGTTAGCCATTCAGGGAAAGTTGACTTATGCTGATAAGGACTTCTTCTTATCTGATTCAAACTTGTCCTGCCTTGTCCCGCTCTTTCTTTAGTCTTTATATCCTTCAGTCTTATACTTCTGTGTTAGTAGTTGGTAAGGAGTCTTAGGGATTCAATGAGTTATTGTCATCACTCACTGAATCCACCATCTTCTTCTTGACTCAGTCTTCACTCTTTAAGTTCCGCCTTGCTGAGTGGAGAGACTTCCTTGTTGCCTCGTAGTGAGTATCGTGAAGATGGCTCACCGAGAGACTATGCGCTCAGTGACCTGTTGATGTTAATGGTCTAAACACTTAGGATTTTCTATTCAAATCCTAGATTAAGGGGTTTGGGTATTTACTGAACAGTCTCCCCCTATTTGGATATACAAATAGCCTAAGTGTTTGATCAGTGTAAGTGAGCAATAGGCTTCTTCTTACACTAAATGTACTATTGAATACAATAAGGAACACTGAGTATTTAACAAAACATACATATTTTATTGATCACATTACATAGTTCCTATCACTAGTACAAAAGATAAAACAAAATGATGTCAGTCCAGATGGATTCCCAGTGCTTCAAGCTTGACTTTCTGTGTGATCAGGGTCTTATCTTGGCATTTAAGTCAGCACAGAACTTGATATTTGTAGGAGTCTGAATTTTAGAAGCCACTGGTATGTAGCTCAACATTGTTGCCACTCCTTCCTGATTAATATCGCTCCACCTTTGGAACGCTGGGTTTCCATAGACATCAATGAAAAATAACCCTCTTTCAGGCTTTTCAATCACCAGGCAGTTCACAAACTTTACTCCTTCAGGCAGCTCCCTGTTACATTCCAATCCAGGCACTTTGATCTCAGGCTCGGTCTCAACCCTCTTCCTTTTTCCTTTGGATGACTGAGGTTGAGATCCTTGTCGTGTAGTTAAGGCAGGCTGAATTCCCAGTTGGGCTGGTGCATCTCTTAGCCTTTCATATCTCTTGCTGAGCATTTTCATCAGCTCCTTAACCACCGTATTCTACTTCTTTTCAATTACAGGACCAAGTTCATCGAGTTCAGTGATCCCAAAGTCAGTGAATTTTAGGGGATCATGAACTTTGAAGTGTCTTTTATCATCCCCCCTGTAGACGTTCATTGCCAGTGGTTTGGATTTGAGTGACCTTCTCAGGCAACCTTCTGCTTGTCATTGACTAGTTGTAGTGATCAATTCTTGCCTTCCTGATGGCTGCAGATTTCTTGTTCTTTTCTTCTAACTGCTTTCTCATTTCAGCCATCTTAGCAGCCTAAGCATCCTTAAACTTCTGTCCTGCCTGACCCTTTTGAAGCTTCTTTGGATCAATTCCCAAATTCTCAGCTTCCTTGCTCTTCCTTTCATCCTCAGCTAGTTTCAATCTCCTTTCTTTTTTTGCAAGATAGTTAATGAGCTGTTGAGGTGTGAGCAGGTATTCAGTGTCACCGATCTTATAGGGAATCTTCTCAGGCTCAGGAGTTTGCATAATTCCTTTTCCTTTATCCTGGCCTGAGGAAGATAATGCTACCAGGGGTGGTGTTGTTGTTGTGATTGGTGTAGTCACTGTTACTGTTAGGGTTGTTGTTGATGTTGGTGGAACTCATGAAATCGGTACAGCAAGAACTGGTTCTCTTCAGCGGTCTTCCCCCCCTCAACTGTTGCGGCAACGTCAGTGAGAGCAAGAGTTGGCTCTGACACTGGGGGAGTTTGGGTGGCTTGACCTTTAAAGGCTTGGTAGATTTCAGTGACCATAGCCTTGATATCAGATGTATCTTTTTGAAGACCAGTGAACATTGGCAGACTTGAGCACGGTGATTAGTTCAGTAAGGTCTGAGGAATTCTTCAAGTAAGCCTCAGTAGCCTCCAGCACTTTTGAGTTGAGTGCTGGGTCTTCTTTGACCGATTCCCTGATTTCATCAATCTTTGTCCCACAACCCTGAAGATGTTTGAGAAATTTAGCCAAGTTATCATCCAATCTGTGAAGTTGGTCATACATAAGATCTCTGTGTTAGCATTGAAAGTGAGCACATCGGATTTAAGATCAGCATAACTTTTAGCAGCCTCAGTGTGTTGATCCCACATTTGGTCAGTGACCCTAGAGTATATCTTCCTTGAGGCTTTGGTGATCCACATAACTAGCTGCAAATGGTGACTCAGTATGCTCTTGTGGATCAGGCTGAGGTTCTTGTTCAGATTGAACCTCAACGTCCACATCTTCTCCGGCTGATAAAATTTCATCTTCATTTTCAGCATGTTCTTCATCCGAAAAGAGTATCTCAGCAACATCAGCAACAATTAACAAAGTGGGGGTGATGGGTTTCGTATCAGCGGGTGGTGTTAATCCCTCTGAGTCTTTGTCCCTTTTGACCCCTCATACACTGATGGGTGTTTCCCAGTGTCTTCTTTTGAGTCAGGATTGGTGATGGGTTTCATATTGGCGGGTTGTTTCTTTCCCTCCGAGTCTTTGTCCCCCTAGACCCTGAGACACTGATGGGTTTTTCCAAGTGCCATTAGTGGAGTCAGTGACAGTGATATCCCTATCAGCGGGTTGTGCACTTCTGAGTCTTTGGGATCATTCA
>BPTQ01000008.1:132154059-132173380 GCA_019973895.1 Chrysanthemum seticuspe | reverse complement strand
GGATCTTCTCTACTACAAATACAGAATCTGTACAGTTGAGAAAGAGTTCTACCTTGAACAGAGAAACGGTTACGGTGGCTTTGATAGTTAACCGACACCGTGTTCTCTGAGAGAGTGAATTTAAGGTTTTTGTAGTTGTTGAACCGTTTTGTTTTTTTCCAGGAACCGAATGTTAGTTACCAAAAACGTTTTCTATTTGGTACGGGTCGGACACTTTTCCGTTTGTAGTTTCTCGTAGAAAGTTTTGTTTTGTTTTAAAGAGTTAGTTTTCGACGGAAGTGGAGAACGTATACCTAGAGAAACCTGGTCAGTTAGGATCTAGTTAGATCGTACTCTTCATATGTGAACAGTAACAACTACTCAAAAGATCTATCTAGATTGATCTAGGATTGACTGGTCCAAAGAGATCCATATGCAAGAGGTGAAGGCAGCTTTTGATTGAGAAATTTTGTTTTGTTTTGAAAGATGCTCTTTGATGTTTGCCTTTTCACAGGCTGGGCATGGTTTATCTTTTGCAAAAACCATTGATTGTAAGCCAAGGACCTTTTTTTGTTTTGCCAAGTTGTTGATGTTTTTGAAATTTAAGTGAGAGAGTCTCTTGTGCCACAGCCAATTGATAGTTTCGGTGGCTTTGGCAAAGAGACAAGTTCCATCTTGAGAAAGAGTTGACATGTCTAAGACATAAACATCATCTCTTCTAGGAGCTATCAAAACAACTTCTTTGTTGGCATTGAAAATGGTACCTTTTTTGTCATTGAATTGCACAATGTACTTAGCATCACATAGTTGACTGACACTGATGAGATTGTATTTGAGACCATTGACATAAGCTATCCTAGAGAAAACAAATCCATTGCAGTTTACTGAACCATAACCTTCAGTGGGACATGAGAGTTATCACCAAATACTACCTTTGGTCCTGGTTCCTTTACATACTTTTGCAGATACTCCTTAACACCAGTCATGCTTCTTGAGCATCCACTATCTAGATGCCAGATAGGCTCCCTGGCATGCCTCTGCACAAGTAGTAAACTGAATTAGTTTCTCTTAGTGACCCACTTACTAGTGGGCTTGGGTTTCAAGGTCTGTTTAAATTTGGCAATTGACTCATGGTCACTGGTTGAGTGCATTGTGCTACCACATGTTTTGCATTTAGAGACTGATGGGTTGCTTAGAACTTCTCCTTGCATGGATGACACTGTCATGCTGGGATGTCTCATGAGCTGGATTTCCCCAAATATCACAGCATGTGTTCATGAGACAATCATCCTGACGATGATCATTGAAGCCACAGTGTGAGCAAAGAGGAAAAGGTTTTGCTCTATGCTTGTGAGCTGTTTTGGAGGATGAAGCATATTGATGACAAACTTTGGTATAGTTTGCTTCACTGACTGAGCTTACATATTGTAACTGATCAGAAGTTGCAGATCATACAGAAAAGGATTCTATAGCAGTTATAAGTGAATCTATGACTGAAAAGATATAAGTAAAACACACTGATTAATTTTCAACATAACATTCTTTATTAGATATAAATCAAAACAAGAATACATTACCCAAGTACTTGCGGAGTAGTACTTTGGATAGAAATAACAAAGGGTGACTCCTCAGTAAGTTCAAGCTAAGTCTGAACACAACTACTATGGAACCACTGAGCTATCTCAGGGGTTGAGTTGTATTTGGAGGAGTGAAAGATGGCTTGTGTGTGTGTGTGTGTTTTTTTTACAATTCACAAGCTTAATCTATCACTCCATCTCTTATGCTATTTATACATGTATAAGTTTTAACCTTATCCTAAGTGACAAACTGACAACTTGCAGATGACAAAATACTGATGTATTTTGTCTCTGTTTAAAAAGGCTATTCTAAGTAAGAGACAAGGCTGCTTTCAATAATTCAGTGATGACACTGAGCCTGAAAGTTAGCCATTCAGGGAAAGTTGACTTATGCTGATAAGGACTTCTTCTTATCTGATTCAAACTTTTCCCGCCTTGTCCCGCTCTTTCTTCAGTCTTTATATCCTTCAGTCTTATACTTCAGTTAGTCTTCAGTGTTAGTAATTGGTAAGGAGTCTTAGGGATTCAGTGAGTTATTGTCATCACTCACTGAATCCACCATCTTCTTCTTGACTCAGTATTCACTCTTTAAATTCTGCCTTACTGAGTGGAGAGACTTCCTTATTGCCTCGTACTGAGTATCCTGAAGATGGATCACTGAGAGACTATGCGCTTAGTGACCTGTTGATGTTAATGGTCTAAACACTTAGGATATTTTCTATCCAAATCCTATATTAAGGGGTTTGGGTATTTACTGAACCCAACACAAAGTTAAGGGACATTTTTTGCACTTTACTCTTTCAAGGAAGAACAAGAGGAGAGAAAAGTTATTCTCATATTCTCTCTATTTTTCTTTAAGATGTAGAAACTTTTATATAATAAAGTCAATTTATTTTGTTTACCCACAAATCCATGCTTACCAAGGGACAAATCCCCATCATCCATCTAGTTTGATGTAATTGTAGAGATTAACCTAAGATTTAATAGATAAACCTAAGTCCATATTTGCAGATTTTTGCATAAACAGTAACGCGGCAAGGACAATTGAAAGTTTAGGGATTCGCAAAGTTAAGGGACATTTTTTGCACTTTACTCTTTCAAAGAAAAACAAGGGACGAAAAAGTTATTCTCATATTCTTTGTATTTTTCTTTAAGATGTAGAAACTTTTATATAATAGAGTCACTTTATTTCATTTATCCACAAATTCATGCTTACCAAGGGAGAAATCCCCACCATCCATCTAGTTTGGTCTAGTGGTGTAGATTAACCCAAGATTTAATAGATAAAACTAAGTCCATATTTGAATATTTTTGCATAAACAGTAACGCAGCAAGGACAAAATTTAAAGTTTAGGGACAATACTTGCATATTTTTTTTCGAGGACATTATTTGCATTTTTCGCAAAGTTAAGGGACATTTTTGCACTTTACTCTTTCAAAGAAGAACAAGAGGACGAAAAAGTTATTCTCATATTCTTTCTATTTTTTTTAAATGTAGAAACTTTTATATAATAGAGTCACTTTGTTTTGTTTACCCACAAATCCATGTTTACCAAGGGACAAATCCCCACCATCCATCTAGTTTGATCTAATAGTAGAGATTAACTCAAGATTTAATAGATAAACCTAAGTCCATATTTGCAGATTTTTGTATAAATAGTAACGCGGCAAGGACACAATTGAAAGTTTAGGGACAATATTTGCAGATTTTTTTTCGAGGACATTATTTGCATTTTCCACAAAGTTAAGGGACATTTTCTGCATTTTACCCTCTCAAGGAAGAACAAGAGGACGGAAAAGTTATTCTAATATTCTTTCTATTTTTCTTTAAGATGTAGAAACTTTTATATAATATAATCACCTTATTTTGTTTACCCACAAATCCATGCTTACCAAGGGTCAAATCCCCACCATCCATCTTGTTTGATCTAATGATGGAGATTAACCTAATATTTAATAGATAAACCTAAGTCCATATTTGCAGATTTTTGCATAAACACTAACGCCACAAGGACAAAATTGAAAGTTTAGGGATTCCCAAAGTTAAGGGACATTGTTTGCACTTTACTCTTTCAAGGAAGAACAAGAGGACATAAAAGTTATTCTCATATTCTCTTTATTTTTATGTAAGATGTAGAAACTTTTACATTATAGAGTCAATTTATTTTGTTTACCCACAAATCCATGCTTACCAAGGGAAAAATCCCCACCATCCATCTAGTTTGATCTAATGGTAGAGATTAACCTAAGATTTAATAGATAAACCTAAGTTCGTATTTGCAGATTTTTGCATAAACAGTAACGCGACAAGGAAAAAATTGAAAGTTTAGGGATTCGCAAAGTTAAGGGAGATTTTTTGCACTTTACTCTTTCAAGGAAGAACAAGAGGACGGAAAAGTTATTCTCATATTCTTTCTATTTATCTTTAAGATGTAGAAACTTTTATATAATAGAGTCAATTTAATTTGTTTACCAAAGGGACAAATCCCCACCATCCATCTAGTTTGATCTAATAGTAGAGATTAACCAAAGATTTAATAGATAAACCTAAGTCCATATTTGCAGATTTTTGCATAAACAGTAACGTCGCAAGCACAAAATTGAAAGTTTAGGGATTCGCAAAGTTAAGGGACATTTTTTGCACTTTACTCTTTCAAGGAAGAACAAGAGGACGGAAAAGTTATTCTCATATTCTTTCTATTTTTCTTTAAGATGTAGAAACTTATATATAATATAGTCAATTTATTTTGGTTACCACAAATCCTCACCATCCATCTAGTTTGATCTAATGGTGGAGATTAACCTAAGATTTAATAGATAAACCTAAGTCCATATTTGCATATTTTTGCATAAACACTAACGCCGCAAGGACAAAATTGAAAGTTTAGGGATTCGCAAAGTCAAGGGACATTTTTTGCACTTTAATCTTTCAAGGAAGAACAAGATGACATAAAAGTTAATCTCATATTCACTCTATTTATCTTTAAGATGTAGAAACTTTTATATAATACAGTCAATTTATTTTGTTTACCCACAAATCCATGCTTACCAAGGGACAAATCCCCACCATCCATCTAGTTTGATCTAACGGTAGAGATTAACCAAAGATTTAATAGATAAACCTAAGTCCATATTTGCAGATTTTTGCATAAACAGTAACGCGGCAAGGACAATTGAATGTTTTGGGACTCACAAAGTTAAGGGACATTTTTTGCACTTTACTCTTTCAAAGAAGAACAAGAGGACGAAAAAGTTATTTTCATATTATTTGTATTTTTCTTTAAGATGTACAAACTTTTATATAATAGAGTCACTTTCTTTTGTTTATCCACAAATTCATGCTTACCAAGGGACATGTTAGGATTTAGTAAATCCAGTTATTGAAGAGTCGGTCACCTCAAGTATATGTAATCGTTAGAAAGCTCGTAGTCGTAGATTATTTTAAGTTAAGTTGTATTTAGTTTATGTAACACCATGGAGGACGGACGGGTCTTTACCCACTGTATGCCTGATCCACAGCCCGATAGGTGATGATTTATGTAATGACTATAAATACTCTCTACCTCCCAAGGTAGAGAGTTGGAGCTCATAATAAGATTTCTTCTTTCTCTCACTAAAGTTCCCAACCTCTAACTTTCTCTCTCTAAAACATCTTTGTAAGCCTATTTGATCTTATGGTTTAGTGTGTTTTTGAAATCCAATATGTTACAAATGGTATCAAGAGCCATGGTTTGATCATCTCTTACATATCCTTGGATTTCTAGTGATTTTTAGATGGTTTTAGAGTTTGATAAAGTTTAGTGGTTTTTGCATCATTTGGATCATTTCTAGTGTTAAAGTTTAAATCTTGGGTGTAGTTTTGTGTTTAGAATCATTGTATGTGCTTGGGTTTTGATTTGGTAAGCTAGAATCATCGTGGTTGGGTTGTTTTTGGATTGAAAAGTGGTGTTTGTAAGATTTTCTAGCTAGCGACTTGACCCACGGAGTGTTATTCTTGTTAGCGACTTGCTTTGTACTTTGGTAGCGAGTTGTAGTTGATGTTGTTAGCGATTTAGACTTAGCGACTTGTCTAGTGAGACAAGCCAACAAACAGTACACTTAGTGGATTCTCCACTACGGGTAGCGACTTGGTGAAAGTTAGCGAGTTGTACTTAAGTTTGTTAGCGACTTGGTGTTAGCGATTTGGTGCTTAGCGAGTTGCTATTTAGCGACTTGACAACTTAGCGACTTGGTGCTTAGCGAGTTGTTATTTAGCGACTTAACAACTTAGCGACTTGGTGCTTAGCGACTTGCTGTCAAAATTTTCTAGCGACTTGGATCTTAGCGAGTTGTTATTTAGCGACTTGACTGTGTCTTAGCAACTTGGCATTATAGCGACTTGGTGCTTAGCGACTTGGTGCTTAGCGAATTGGTTCAAGATTTCTTAGCGACTTGGTTGATTTTTTTTGTAATACGGTTTTCTCTTGATTTAGTAAAATCCCGTGAAAGAATCTATTTCCCGGTTTAATCATAGAGTTATAAAATCCTGTTTAATCTGTTAATATGTCTACCAACGTACCTACAATCATCTCCACTGTTGTAGAGGATGTTCAAGCAGCTGGTTCAGATACTCGTCCCCCCATGCTAGACAGAACTGACTATGACTCTTGGTCTCAACGAATCAGATTGTACTGTCTTGGAAAGGAAAATGGGGTCAACATTCTCAAATCCATTGATGAAGGACCTTATCGGGTTGAGACTACTAGAGACATAATTGATACAGCTGAAGATGGAACAATGATCTATGGAATAGACATACCAAAGACGTATGATGAGCTCAATGATAAGGAGAAGAAGAGATTTGATGCAAATATCAGGGCTTCTAACATTATACTGCAAGGTCTTCCAAAAGACATCTACAAGCTTATCAATCACAACACTGAAGCAAAGGATGTATGGGATAATGTCAAGATGCTTCTCTCAGGCTCTGAATTAACTGTTGAAGATAGAGAATCACAACTATATGATGAATTTGAGCATTTCAAGATGAAACCAGATGAGAGTGTCTATGAGTACTACGTGAGATTCCATAAGCTTGTGAATGACATGAGGAACATCAGAATGACCATGCCTAACATTCAGCTGAACTCAAAGTTTGTAAACAACATGAATCCCGAATGGCACAAGTTTGTCACTTCTGTGAAGCTCACAAAAGGATTGAAGAATACAAATTATGAGCAACTGTATGCCTTCCTTCTCCAGAATGAAAGACATGCTATGTTTGAAAAAAGGATTCTGGAATAGTTCAAAACCAATCAGGGAGAGACAAGTTCATCAAATGATTCAACTGCTTTTTACACAAATGTTGGGATTACCACCAAAGCTTCTCAAGTTGTACCCATGGGTAATGGTAATCACAAACTCATTCTCGATCCAATGTTCAAACAAGCCGATGCTGATGCAGCCGTGGGAAACTTCATTAATCAACTAGCTCTCATGATCAGTCAAAACATGAACACTCTCCCACACACCAACAACAACCTAAGAACAGCATCCAATCCACACAATCAAGCCACTATCAGAGATGGGAAGGTTATGGTGCAGCCAGTTCAAGAAAGACAGTACGATCAGAGAAGGGGTGGAGAAGGTGGAGGCTATGGTGGAAATCAGAATCGAGGAAGGATTGGAAATCAAGGACAAGCAAAACCTATCAAATGCTACAACTGTGGTGGTGAGGGACACATTGCAAGGAACTGCACATCTCCAAAACGTCCAAAGAATGCCGAGTACTTCAGGGATAAGATGCTGCTAGTGCAAGCTCAGGACAATGGAGCAGCTTTGGATGAAGAGGAGTTACTGTTTCTTGCTGAAGGGAATGCCAAGACTTATGATGCTGACGTTGATGAACATCCAATTCAAGAGATAGGTCATAATCATCAGAATGCCTTTCAAGTAGCTGATTGTGATGCATTTGATTCTGATGTAGATGATGAACCTACTGCTCAAACAATCTTCAGGGCTAGCATCTCTCCTATGGTCTCTCCTCCACAACAAGCTGGTCCATCCAAAGACAAAATCATTTCAGAGGTATTAAAACTATATGATGATGCTGATGAACGAAAGATGCATAATGAAGTACAATCTCTTGAAACTTATGAATCAGATATTGATGATGTAGGTAATAGCAATATTGTCCCATATGATCAATATGTGAAGCAAAGTGAAAGTGAGACTGTACCAAGTAATGCATCTTCTGCAGTCAATAATGACTATATATTTGATGAATTCACTGCATGTACCCCTGATGATTCTGTTGTCTCTGAACTAAATGCCTATAAAGAACGTGTTGCTATTTATGAACAACGTGCTAAATTAGAAAAAGTAATTTTAGAGAAGAAGTATTAAAACAAGAGTTAAATTCTTTACAAGAAAAGCTTTCTAACACTGCTAAGCAAAAACAAGAACTTCAAGAAAATGTGAAAATGCTTAAGAAAGAATTCAATGCTAAGGAATCAAAACTTTTGAATGATTTTTCCAGTCTAAAAACTTTGAAAAACAAACTTGAAAATAAGTTGTACATACAAGGGAACACCATTTAGACTGCTCACTTGATCACTAAGCATAGAGTCTTAAGCGGTAAGCATAGCATTCCCCTTGTTGAGGAACCAAATCCAGAGGTCATTAAAAAGGTTAGAAATGCTCATAAGGTACTTTATGATGGCAATGAAATCCTTAAGCCTAGACAGAAACCTAGTTGCGCTGAGTGCACTGAGGAAGATAAGAAATCTGATGAAGTCACTAGGGAGAAGATGAACAAAAAACTAGATGATCCTAAATGTAAAGAGAAGAAAATAACTATCAAACCCCATGACTACAAAAAGGAGAATTGGATTTCTTTGAACAAGTTTAAGCCTCAGACGTTGTTAACACCCGAACAAGTGTTCTAGAAAAAGGATTTAGATAAGCAAAAAGCAGAGAATCTTGTTGTAACAAACCCCCCCTTTAGGAAAATGCCTTCAGAAACTGTGTATCCTCCCAATACACCAATGCATTTAGTCCCTAGAACTATTGCCACTAAAAGCAAGACCTTAATCAGTCAATATGTTATCTTTCAACTATTTGTTGATTTTGAGAAAACTTGTAAGAAAAGGATAACACCCACTGGTATAACTGAAGGGGAAAGGGGTTTTGAGCAAACTAAAGAATGTTATTTAACTGAAGTCATGCCTTTCTTTAAAAAACTAAAAGATCAATTTGAAAGTCTTAAAAAGGGAATGAATTCAGATATTAAAGAAATGGAAAAGGAATTTGATGCTATGATTGTTGAGGTTAGTAACTATGAGCGTGAATTAAAATATAATGAGATTGAGAGTAAGAACTTGCATACACTGAATGAGAATCTGATTTCTGAATGTATTGCTCAAGATGTGTTTTTCACTGCTACAAATTGTTCCATTAATGCTTCTCAATTTCATGAATTATCTGTTGCTCTGTAAGTCTCCCATGACTGTGTCATTGAGCTTGAAAAGACTAATTCTAAACTAAATGAGAAAATTGATCTGGATGATCATGAAAATTTGGTAAAACATCTTTCTAAACTAGAAGTTGAGCATTTTAATTTACAACTAAAATATCAACATCTTAAAGAAAATGTCAAAACCTCAAATATCAAGACATCTTCAGATGCTCCAGAGTTTGATGCAGTCTTTCAGATAAACAAATGAGATGAACAGATTCAAGCTCATTGTAACACGATCAGAAAATTGAAAGCTCAAATCTCTCAATTAAAGGGTGAAAAGAACAATATGTCTGGCTCCCAAATGCCTCCTCCTTTAGATTCTCAGTATTCTCAAACATTTCATCTTCAAAACTTAGTAAATGCATTACAAAAGGAAAACGAGAGTTTTCTAGAAGAAAATGAAAAGGTTAAACGTCACTTTAAAGAGTTATATGATTCAATAAAAGTCACTCGTGACAAAAACAATGAAAAAATAACTTCTTTACAAAAAGAAATTGAGAATCTGAGGAGTCAGGAAAAAGGGAGACTGCCACTTGTTTTTAATGAGAGTGTTGCTTGAAAGTCATCATCTGACTGCAAATATTCTGTGACTGTTAAATACATTCCTCCTCATCTTAGGAATAATGAACTTGTGTTTTGATAAGGTTTTAAAAGGTACCATTTTGAGGGGTCGTTTAAGTCCTTATTTGATCACTTTTGTATCCGTTATTGCTTAATATCGTTCCTTTTCACTTTTTAGGTCTCGTGAAGGCAAAATGCTGGAATGGCACTTATTTGGACGAAAAGGCGCGAATATATGAAGAAAATGGCCAAAGTCGAAATCAAGACCCTCACAGTCGCTGAATGTAGAAGGCGACGGCGTCAGGTTCTATGTGCGACGCCGTCGGAGAATTTTGTGACGGGTCAGAACTCAAAACTCGTGTTTTCAAGAGACGGCGTCTAGTTGTGAAAGAGTAGGCCGTCGCTACTCAGACGGCCTAGATGCGATCCAGACGACGTCAGAAGCTGAAGAGGACGGCGTCACGGACATAAGGTGACGCCGTCGCAAGGTTAACGTGGCCAAGACGAAACCCTAATGGCGGCTACACGACGGCGTCACTAAACATAAGGTGACGCCGTCGCAATTGTAATCTTATATATAGAATTCGAATTTTTCAGTCTTTGTGGGGAGAGTCTTTGGAGTAAAAACCTAAAACCGAACCTAAGGTGTCTTGTATAGTATTTTAGGGTTTTTAACCCTATCTTACACCAAGATAAGTCTTTGCTTCATTAATTCAATTATGTCTTTGATTATTTGTGTGTATGCTTGCATGTTCTCCATGTCCGGCTAATTTATTTGTGTGTTTGCTTAGGAAGTATGAAACTTAATTATTAAATATTGATTGGTTGTTTCTTATCTTAGTTGATTAATGATCTAGTAATGCGATAGGTCATTCGTTGTGTACTTAATGCTTGATTCATCTTTGTGAACCTTAGAGTATGATTACCTGAGTGATTGTAGGCTAAAACATCCGAAGAGTGCCTTAGAGTAGGAGTCTATAATCTCTAAGTGGATTTGTAGACAAGACCCTTTGGTAAGTTCAAAGAGTTAGGGAGAAACGCATACCCTACAACCTTAGAAACACAACGCAACTAGGAATAAGACGTGACACTCAACCATCAATAGGAGATAATTAAGGAGTAATACAAACTAAGTAAACACATTTTTAACTATCATACGAGCACACATTAATTAGACATAGACTCCCACAACCTTAGTTTAGATAATTAGATAATAGTAGAGTAATCGGTAGAAATACCAACCCCCCCCCCCAAATCCAATACCCGAGATTCGTACCTTTCCATTTTCATAAAATATAAAAAGATAAAAAAATAATCTTCCTCAACCTTAACCTTAGCGTAGTAACTCCCTACTAGCATTCCTATTCCCCTAGAGAACGATATCAATACCCGTGGCTTACCCTAATTACTACACTACAACGATTAGGTTCACTGCCTAGGGTGTTATAAAACTTGCTCGAAGAAAAGGAAGTTTCCTTGACCCCGAACGACGCGTGTAGCGTTATCAAGTTTTTGGCGCCGCTGCCGGGGAATAGAATAGCTAGTTAGTAGTCCACCTCGTTTAGGTTTCTTTGCTTGATTCCTATCAAGTAAACTTTTTTCTCATTTTTAGCTTTCTCTTAGTCTATCCCCCTTCTTTGTGCCTTTGTTCGTAAAACTTGTCCATTGACTCTTCCGTTCACCATTATGGAGAACGCGAATCCGCCAAAACTTTCACCCAATCAACGAAATCCACTACATAATCTACCCTTTCCACTCCAAAATGAGATCTTGAGGTTCCAGCAACATCATGATGAATCCTTTCCTGAGGCTTGGACTCGAATTAAATATTTATTGCAAAAAGTCCTTTATCATGGTATTGACTTACTTTTTCCACTGCAATTCTTTTACACTCGTATCGCCCACGAAACCCAAAGGAGGCTTGACTATGTAGCGGATGGGGATATTTGGGGATGTGGTGTTCGACATGCATGGGAAACCTTTGAGATTCACGCCCAATTTAGAAGTGGAACATGGGACCCAAAAAACGAATCTTTAGACCTATTTTCAATTTGGAAACTTCGGTCGGAAAGGTTGTTTAGGAAGGAGATGATTAGAGTTGAGGTACCAAGGTGCATGTCATGGTTAGGCGCTACCACAATACAAAATGAATACATAGGTGATCTTGATAAGATGGAGGATAGAGTAGAAAATCCAACCCCATCGGATAACCTACAAGTCTTACCATCACTTGAGGAACACACATCGCCTATAACTTACCCGGAAGAAGTAGAAGAGACTATAGGAACCCCAATTAGAGAACCTTTGGACCAAACGCCATTAGTGAATGTAGGTTTAGATGCTTGTTGTCATGACCTCTCTCTTAGTCCTAGGGAAGTTCCATATTTTGATGAACCGGAGCCTCACTTAAAAACCTTACCCAATTTTCCGTCTTTAGATGTGAATCTTGGAATTGAATTAGGCCCCAATCCACCCATCAAAATAGATAGTCCGGGTAGTTACTTGATAAAGGTGGTAGATTCTAGGCCATGTAGAGTAGAAGCCGATATAGGAGTAACCCATGACCTTACACACTTATATCACCCATTCATGGTTGATAACAAGAAACACTATGGGTTTAAACCGGGTTTATTAGGTCAAGATGGATCCTTAACCAGGAATCTTTTGAAGTTGGTAGAAAATGATCCATTCTTAGGAGAGAGATTTGATTCTCTCGCTACACCAATAGACTTAGGTAAGGTTATAATGAATGGAGCACACTCCTTTGAGCATATAAATCACCCATCACCCTCTCCTCACGTAGCAAATTTCCACCCTAAGGGTGTGTATTGCTACTATCACCCGCACTTAAACTTAAGTGTAAGGAAAACTTCCCCTTTATCTGTTAAATAAGGGTAGAGTCAGGCTCGTGACTCGAACAAAAACAAGCGCTTCTTGGGAGGCAACCCATGTGTATTTGTTTTTATTTTTATTTGTGTGTCGTATATCTTTTATTAATTGTTTATCCTCATGTTTAAATTTGTAAAAATGCTTTATTTTGTTTTTAACTTAGTCTTAATTACATATAAAGGTATTTTACATAAGGGATAAGTGTAGGGAGGATTACACACGTTTTCAAAAGAAACGTAAACATGAGAATAACAATTAATTAAAAGATATATATGTTTGTTTGTTCGAGTCAAATGCTTGTATCGAGTCATAATGAATGTTTTGCAGAAATTTTTCCAGATTCTAAAGATATAAATTTTCCAGAAATTTTTTCCAGAAAATCGCAGACCAGTTTTTGTCAGGATAACCTGACGGCGTCAGGATTGCAACCTGACGGCGTCAGGAAGGAGTAAAAACATCAGATTACTTTTTCTCGTTTTCTGAGCTACTTATAAATTTTTGGAATTTTCCAGGTCTTAATTTTCTTAGAAATTCTGTAAACATTCATTCCACAAGCATTATATCCTAGTTTAAATCGAGTCTTATATATATTATTACCGCCGATTTTACGCGAAGGTTTCGTTTGTTTTCTTCAAGTGTGCAGGTTTAGTTTGTCAAGAAGAAGTTACATAAGATTGGAAGGAGCTTTTCATGCAATAATTCTTCTTGAAAAGAATTTAACCACCACTTTACACGGATCCTACCGAGCTAATCAGGGGAGTATTAGTTTCTTTCGTTTTTAATTACCTTCTTTTATCATAACTTTGATACTTTCGGGGAACATTGGGGACAATGTTCAGTTTAAGTGTAGGGAGGGAAAATAAAACGGGAACTTTGAAACTATGCTTATCCTTGACTATTTGCTTTGTCCAATTGTGATTGTGTAATAAACCATGAGAAAATGTTGGTTAGGGTAATTTTGGCACCAAATTTAAAATTTTTTATGACATATAGGAGTGGGCCATTAGTCTTAACAAAAGCGTCTCACGGATAGGAAGTTGCATGACTAGCACAAAAACCCTTACCACCCAAATTCCACCCAAAATGTGAGGATCGCCCTTAGATTAGTAGGAATTAAAGCATTCATCTTTAATGCTTAGAGTGTGAACCGGTAGTATATTAGATTCTAGAACTTGTTTTGTGATGCATTCCGAGATCGCAAGTGAGGCTACACTTGTGTAGTTAGGAATAACTAAATGATAAGAGGCATTAGGATAACCCTTGTTTGATACCTGTAATATAATTACTTCTTCCATATCGGTTGAGTAATTCCCCCACACCCTTTGCGTTGTACTCATCTTTAGTACACGATACCCCTAGTTAACCCCTCAGAGCCTATCCTTTTCGCGGTTCTCGTGATGTTTCGGTTTTTCCGGAATATCAATGAAGAGCATTGTTTACACCCCACCCCCAAATATACACCCAAATCGCCTTAGCCTACCCCTTATGCACTCACTTTTAGCGCAAATATTTGTTATCACCCTAAACCCTTAGTTCAATTATCTAGTTGCTTGCATAAGTTGCTAAGTCGAGTCATATCCTTTGTATACAGTTTTGGGACGATTGGGATTCATGGGAAAAGTTAAAGTTTATGAAATGACGGGAAGGGAACGTTAAATTCAAATTCCCTTTGTTTACGTAATAATGTACCCCAAGTGTTTTGATCTTGTCAAATCGGGTCAAATTAATGTTAGAATAATAAAAAAACTCAAGTGTAGGGATGTCCCTGTAAATCCCTAGTATTTTGATGTTATCGTAGAGGATGGTAGAGTAAAAGTGTATGAAAAAAAAATAAATAAAAAAAAAAAAAAAAAAAAAAATCGAAAAAAAAAAATAGAAAAAGAGAAAAGAAAAAAAAAATAGAGTGATAAAAAAAAAAAAAAAAAAAAAAAAAAAAAAAAAAAAAAAAAAAAAACATACGGGCTACCATCCTACATCTATCATTTAAATTTATGTTTGTTTATTTCCGTTACCTAGAGTTTTAGAGTGTCGAGTCTTGGCTTAGCAACGCCATTCTTCATATGCAGTAACATAGAGATTTTTGACTTGCCACCACTAAATAGCCTATCCCACCAAACCCTTATTTCCGTACCGTAAGCCTAACGTTACAACCCTTTTTAAAGACCTCTTTGATAGTCTTTCCTAGGTGCTTACGCCAAAGCGATGGAGGTTTGATCTATTCTCAAGCCTATGGTAATCTATGTACTAGGACCGGTTAATGAGTGTTTATCTTCCATTTCCTATATTGTTATATTTCATTTATACACCTGAGAGAGATGTGAGTATCCAAACACCCCATGTGAGGTGCTAGTATGTAATTTCCGTGCTTGTTCTGACTTTTGCGGGGCTTATATGTGTTGTGGACCGTTTTGAATTAATGCTGAATGACCCCTAACTTATAAATTAATTGGCTAAAAGCACATTTGCTTGAGGACAAGCAAATAACAAGTGTAGGGATATTTGATAAGGTTTTAAAAGGTACCATTTTGAGGGGTCGTTTAAGTCCTTATTTGATCACTTTTGTATCCGTTATTGCTTAATATCGTTCCTTTTCACTTTTTAGGTCTCGTGAAGGCAAAATGCTGGAATGGCACTTATTTGGACGAAAAGGCGCGAATATATGAAGAAAATGGCCAAAGTCGAAATCAAGACCCTCACAGTCGCTGAATGTAGAAGGCGACGGCGTCAGGTTCTATGTGCGACGCCGTCGGAGAATTTTGTGACGGGTCAGAACTCAAAACTCGTGTTTTCAAGAGACGGCGTCTAGTTGTGAAAGAGTAGGCCGTCGCTACTCAGACGGCCTAGATGCGATCCAGACGACGTCAGAAGCTGAAGAGGACGGCGTCACGGACATAAGGTGACGCCGTCGCAAGGTTAACGTGGCCAAGACGAAACCCTAATGGCGGCTACACGACGGCGTCACTAAACATAAGGTGACGCCGTCGCAATTGTAATCTTATATATAGAATCCGAATTTTTCAGTCTTTGTGGGGAGAGTCTTTGGAGTAAAAACCTAAAACCGAACCTAAGGTGTCTTGTACAGTATTTTAGGGTTTTTAACCCTATCTTACACCAAGATAAGTCTTTGCTTCATTAATTTAATTATGTCTTTGATTATTTGTGTGTATGCTTGCATGTTCTCCATGTCCGGCTAATTTATTTGTGTGTTTGCTTAGGAAGTATGAAACTTAATTATTAAATATTGATTGGTTGTTTCTTATCTTAGTTGATTAATGATCTAGTAATGCGATAGGTCATTCGTTGTGTACTTAATGCTTGATTCATCTTTGTGAACCTTAGAGTATGATTACCTGAGTGATTGTAGGCTAAAACATCCGAAGAGTGCCTTAGAGTAGGAGTCTATAATCTCTAAGTGGATTTGTAGACAAGACCCTTTGGTAAGTTCAAAGAGTTAGGGAGAAACGCATACCCTACAACCTTAGAAACACAACGCAACTAGGAATAAGACGTGACACTCAACCATCAATAGGAGATAATTAAGGAGTAATACAAACTAAGTAAACACATTTTTAACTATCATACGAGCACACATTAATTAGACATAGACTCCCACAACCTTAGTTTAGATAATTAGATAATAGTAGAGTAATCGGTAGAAATACCAACCCCCCCCCCAAATCCAATACCCGAGATTCGTACCTTTCCATTTTCATAAAATATAAAAAGATAAAAAAATAATCTTCCTCAACCTTAACCTTAGCGTAGTAACTCCCTACTAGCATTCCTATTCCCCTAGAGAACGATATCAATACCCGTGGCTTACCCTAATTACTACACTACAACGATTAGGTTCACTGCCTAGGGTGTTATAAAACTTGCTCGAAGAAAAGGAAGTTTCCTTGACCCCGAACGACGCGTGTAGCGTTATCATGTTTCATAACTACTGTGCTCACCTTAAGGATAGTCTATAATGTCTCCGTGAGATTGTGGAAGAGGATTTCATAAATAAGCCTCTTGATAGTGAAGTTAGGTTTGCTTGCATTCAAGCCAAACGATCTCAGGAGCTGCTAGAATGTTTAATTGCAACATGTCCTAAATCCTTAGGTGCGAAAGGTAAAGCTGTAATGCCTTGTTCTATGCCTTATGCCAAGCATACAAACCATTCCATACCCAGTTTTAAGAAAGTGAACACTAATGTGCCTTCTAGTAGTTCAGATCGTTGCACATCTAGTCCAGGAATGTAAAAAGTAGATCAACCATCTAATGTTCCCATAATTCCCTCTATAGGAGTAATCAGTGACATTAAAGCAAGCGGGTCAAAGCCTCCCGGCAATACCAAGCAAGATAGGACCTCGCAAGCAAAGAATGTGCATTGGAAGAGAATAGAAGACCAACCTAGGAACTTTAAGTTTGAGTTGAATAAAATGAATCATGTTGATTCTAGTATTAAGCATAGGCGTACTGTAATTAATTCGAATTCTGATACTATTTGCAAACCATGTAATGATGTCTGCTTGAATTCTGTTACTAATCATGAATGTGGTGTGAATGATTTGTCTAATGCTGCCAAATCCCCCGTTAATATTGTTAATGCAAAAAATCATGCTAAGAAGGCTAAAAGGCAAAGGCGAAAGAAAGTTAGAAAATAGTGGAAACCCACAGGAAGAACATTTAGTAAGATAGGTTATCAATGGATACCTGTTGGCCATAAGGTTAATCAGACAATGCCCACTAGAAAATGGATGCCTACGGGTAGAACTATTCCATTAAGAAGTGAACATACTTTGAATAGGGCAAATACGGACACTAGTACTGCATCTATTTCTAATGATTCCATTGCTTCTATTTTTGATATGGATGTTTCTATTCCTGATGTGGGTGTTCTAATCACTGTTACTAACCAAATGGAACCCATTCTTGCATGGGGATCCCAATTATCCAGTTATCCATTCTTGTCTGTGTTCAACTGCAGATCGTTCAAATCGTTCTGTGGTACCTGGACTCAGGCTGTTCCAAGCATATCACTGGAGACCGGTCGCGGCTCATGAACTTTGTGAGTAAATTCATCGGGACAGTTAGATTCGGGAACGACCATTTTGGAGATATTATGGGTTATGGAGATTATGTGGTTGGTAAAAGTGTAATTTCCAGGGTATATTATGTGGAAGGTCTTGGTTATAATTTGTTCTCTGTTGGTCAATTCTGTGATTCCTATCTAGAAGTTGCTTTTAGAAAACATACTTGTTTCGTTAGAGAACTTGATGGTGTGGAATTATTAAGAGGTAATCGAGGTTCTAATCTATACACCATCTCCATTGATGACATGATGAAGTCTTCTCCAATCTGCTTGCTGTCAAAGGCTTCTAAAACAAAGTCTTGGTTATGGCATCGTCGGCTCAATCACTTGAACTTCGGCACCATAAACAACCTTTCCAGAAAGGATCTTGTAAGAGGCTTACCCAGATTAAAATATGAAAAAGATCATCTTTGCTCAGCTTGCCAATTAGGAAAAAGCACGAAATATGCCCACAAACCTAAACCCACAAACTCTGTAATGGAAGTTCTTCATACCCTTCATATAGATCTGTGAGGTCCAATGAGAGTGCAAACTATTAATGGGAAGAGATATGTGTTAGTAGTGGTTGATGACTACTCCGATTCACTTGGGTTAAGTTTTTGAGGACAAAGGACGAAACTCCAGATTTCATCATTAAACTCATTAAACAACTTCAGATCCGAACCAACAAAATGGTTCGAATCGTCCGAACTGACAATGGAACTGAGTTTGTTAATAAAGTACTCAATCAATTTTATGAAAATGTTGGAATCAGTCCTCAAAGAAGTGTTCCTCGAACTCCTCAACAGAACGGTGTAGTTGAAAGACGAAATTGAACTCTTGTAGAAGCTGCAAGAACAATGCTAATTTACTCAAAGGTTCCAATGTTTCTATGGGGTGAAGCTATTGCCACTCCTTGTTACACTCAAATCGATATCTAATTCACACATCTCATGGAAAGACTCCATACGAACTTATCCACAATCGAAAACCTGACCTATCATATCTTCGTATATTTGGTGCTTTATGCTATCCAACTAATGACGGACAAGATTTAGGTAAATTGAAAGCTAAAGCGGACATTGGAGTATTTGTTGGATATGCACTAAACAGAAAAGGTTACCGAATTTACAACAAGAGAACCCGAGATATCATGGAAACAATTCACGTTACGTTTGATGAGCTGACCGGTCAAATGGCTCCTGGACAATCCAGTTCTAGACCCGCACTTCAAAACAGTCCCATTGGTTCATCCCTTGTACCAAACTTCTCTCCAACAACTCCATATGTACCTCCATCTGAAGATGATTTAAAGAAACTGTTTGATCCAATGTTTGATGAAAATTATGAGCCAAGTACCAATGATATGTCAATTCCAACAACAGAGGCTGCTCCTATCCATGAGAATGAAGTCAACTCTTCAGTCTCAATATCATTAAGTCAAGAAGCGCCTGCTGCTGATCACTTTGTCTCATCAACAAACCATCAATCTTCGAATGTACATCATGGAATTGTTTCTTGCATCAATGATGAAGTCAATCCCTTTGCTAGTCCCGAAGATGCTCCATTTGAAAACATATTTGCTCCTGAATCATCAACAGAACCATCTTCGTCAGGAGATATCGACACCACTACTTCAGTTCCTCAACAACAGCCACATGAACACCTCAGAAAATGGACACATGATCATCCATTGGACAACATCATTGGAAACCCCTCTCGTCCAGTATCCACACGGAAACAACTTGCAACCGATGCCTT
>BPTQ01000008.1:131611170-132154049 GCA_019973895.1 Chrysanthemum seticuspe | reverse complement strand
TTACCCCTACCTCTCTCACAAAGAGAAAACACGGCATATTATCAAAATCCCATGTTCCCAAAGAAACTCTAAATTTTCCCATTAACTAACCAATAATTACTCCTTATTTACCCTCTTATTACCCCCTCACTAAACCCCGCAAAGTGAATCCGGTTAATCCCCCTTTAAAATACTGATTTAGTTACTGGTATTAATAGTTCACACACTACTTTGGGGAACAATCATATTCACTTAAACAATGTACGAGATTATATCAAACCAACATTGTGGGGTTGGGCTATTCCCATCTTCATAGTGTAAATACCTCAGTTTAGTCTTGTTATGTATATTTGGTACGTTCGCCTTCAGAATATTATTATTAGTTTTCTCATTGTTCAGTTGTGCTGAACTAGTTATGTTTTCAAAGTTTTCTACAGGGTTGTTATTATGATTTGGAGACTTAGACTTTGTATCGTTTCATTTCCGTTGGGACATCTTTTGAAACTTTTGTATTGATCAAGTCGTGTTGACTTGTTACTCTTTTGATTATTATTATAAGACTTCCGCTTGCATGGTTTATATGTATTGTTCTGATTTGACTCCATAAATGTGATACTTCTACCCTTATCGGGTTGGGGTGTTACAACCAAACTATATTAGAGCATGTAACAAATTCACTTATACTAACAAGGGGTTTCATCACACACTTGATAATTATGGTCATTGATTTAGTCATAAAATTTCCCCCTAATTGGCCTAAGTGAAACGCCCCAAATCACTCCCCCATTATTCTCCCATTTATTCCTCATTAATAACCAATCAATTACCCTTTTAAATCTCAAAGAAACCCTTGTACCCTAAAACTATTATACGGCACAAAAGAGAAACACTCTCTCCATCCCCATTTTTCAGTCGACATAAACTAGGTCCAAGGAAGGCATCCGAAGTGCTTTCAAAACTATTCCGTTACGAGTTGTTGCAAGGCTCGAAGGGGGCTTCCTTTGAGTGTGCTGTCGTGGGTTTTCCCAAGCAAAAGGATCGGCTAGTCGTGGTGTTGCTGCTGTTTTTGGCATGGAAATCTTACACCTGGTCGTGGGCTTCTAGGACGAGAAAAAGGTGTTGGTTGTTGTCGCCTCGGTCCTTGTCGTTCCTTCTCTTTCACGCTTCTAAGGTAACTCCTAACACCATCATCTCGTCTCCTTAAATCTCCTTGTGTTATGATTATGGTCGTGGGTTTTGTTCTCCATCCGCATGCTTGCTATACGAATTTTACCAACCCATAAAATGATAAATTTTTTGTCACATGAAATAATGATCTTGGCTACATAAATAAAAGACTATGTATATTCGACCCATGGGAAACCCACCTTGAATCTGTTGTTCTCATGCACTGGACCATAATCATGATATCCATGTTGATATGCTAATATAATGAGTTCATGAATTACATGCTACATAGATAACAAAATGGTAAAACTGGTGTGATGACTTTCTGTTCATTCGTCATGTTCGAAATGGTTTCGACTTTATCAAGCTCTAATGTGATCACTGTTAACACATCTATATGATTAATTTAAAAAGAAAAAAGAGACCTGGTAGTAATATTTATGAAACGAAAATAGAGGCATGCATGTGTTATGGTGTAGAATAAACCTAAATCTTGTACGCTTATAATTGGTTAATCGGAGTAAAAATAGGGTGTGAGTTTGGCTGTCTCGACTTGCATGAGCTGGTTTGGTGGGGAGTTGTTATTATAGAATGTGTTATTGCATGCATGGTTTCTAAATGTCAAATGTTTTCATGACTGAATCAAATAGGCTGTTCATTTTTTCTAAAAAGAGTACATGCATGGTCTTGCGAGGGGATATGTTCAAGGGTGATCGCGGGGAAAAACGGTTGAGTCATTTTGTATTTTGGAAGCGTGTCGGGATAGTTGAGTCGGGGGTTAATCATATTAAGTGTTTACTTGGTCGTAAATGTTAATCACATGGACCGCGAGCGAGCTTAAAGATGGTCGATCGTAATGTTTAAACATGGTTCTTTCAAATTATATTAAACGTGCATGAAATCTTTAACTTGTAAAATAAAGCATTTAAAGTATAATTACATTTAAAACCCCACACTTTGAGATAATTACCATGTAAACCTTATAATTTTAATTATGATCTAATAAAGCCCTCAAATAGGATAATTATCATATTAAAACCTTTAAGTCTACCATTTATCAATTGTAACCCCTAAGTTTGGCTGATTAATGATTTTACCCTAAAGTATTTTAATTCGGTCAATTACAAAAAAATGAGAATACGCTTAATAACTTTAAAAATATTAATACCATTCATATAAGCAACAAATCCGTTATAAATTAAATGAGCTAATAAGTATTTTACGAACCGTAATCCGTGTAGATTCGTTGAAGAAGACGTAACGTTGTTTCTCTCGCGTTCTTTCCATTTTCTCTCATTGCATTTTCTAAGGTACAGATATTCTGACCTTACCTCTTAAGGTTTCTCATGATTCGTATACATCTTTCGATACTAGCTTGAACTGTTATGCTTTTACTCTGAGCCTTCTTATTAGGGCTTCCCTATGACTTTGCTATGCTCCCTTTGATATGAACCTCTGATATGAACTTATGATATGAACTTGATTATGAACCTTCTGATTATTAGCCTTTGATATGAACCTCTGATATGAACTTATGATATGGACTTTGATATGAACCTTTGACTTCTGAACCTTTGATATGAACCTTTGACTTCTGAACCTTTGATATGAACCCTTATGATATGTTTATGCTTTGACCCTTCAGTTTGATACCCGAGCCAAATATGTGTTCCTAGTTATGGAGGTACCATGACCATGTCATTGATGCACCAATGGCATGACTCCAGTGTGTACGAGTGATGTTACACACCGTCCCCATTATGTTATATGATTATGAGCTCAGATATATGTTTGGCCACTATGTTTCTGGGGGGCGTATGGATGCATCCTAGATATGTTTTGATATGATATGATATGATTTATATGGTGAATGATGTCGTGTGCAATACGCGTCTTCACAGTCTGGGAGCTAGCTACTCCATTGGTTACTGAGGTCTCCCCTCCTACTATATATGGTATTCCGAGGTCACCCCTCTGAATACAATGGTTACTTATGATATGATATGATATGATACGTTCCGGGCTCGTGGTAGATTTCTGACAACCCTTACACTTTTGATATACCTATATTTTACCTTCTGTATTCCCCAACGCACCATATGCTATGTTAATTGTTCTTTACTCAGTACCCTTATATGACTCACTCTACTACCAAGATATATATATTCCATTGCTTTGATCTGTTACACTCTCATTCCGTTACTCCAGACTATTGTTCCATTCACGTACCGGGTTATTATATGTTTATTGGATTTGTTTATGCTATTTATGTTTTATGTTACTACTGATTTCTCTGCTACGATATGATTAATATATGGTTATCTGATTTACCTGTTGTCATCTGATGATATGTGATCTCACTGTTATGTGACCCTCTGATTTTCCTGGTGACCATGCTTGTGTGTAATCGATAGTTTTGTGTGTTTATCATGTGTACTTCGTTCAGTTAATTTCGTGGACTATGACTATCCGATAGTATCCTTATCTGCTTGTTGTTGACCTGCCATGTTGCATTTATGTTTATGCTACGGTTTGATTGGGTAAATAGTTCAACTTGTGATGTCTGGTTTGTTAATTTGTTTAGTTTCCCTGCTATGCCTTTAATTCATTCAATTATATCGTTTATACTGTATTCCTACTTGTTATGTGTGACTACCATGTTTTGACTGCTGCTAGTACTTCCGCTGTTATGATACTGGTTATGTTTTCAACTAAAGGTTTTTGACCTGTGTGATTGCCATGCTCACTTACTAATTAATTGCTTCCGCTTGCTTTTATATTTATGTTTGACTTGTATGTCTTCTGAGTTCCTGAATTGATTGCATGCCATATATATGTTGTGTGGATACGACGCCTGCTATGCTTGCTTATGTTTCAGTACTTGTACGCTTGGTTTGTATGTGCTTGTATATATGTCATCGATGCTTTGCTTTGCTTCGTTCTCCTTGTTATCTGTTCTTGTTGGATATCTGTATAATTGTGTTCTGCAGGATCCTCTTTGACTCATTGTTCTCTTTTTGTTGCGACCTTGTTATCAGTTTCCTTTGTTTCATTTCGTTTCTGCTTTTATTTAGCTTTCGTTTTGTTATATCTGTTCACTGGGCTTTTTAAGCTCAGCCGCATTTCTTTTCCTGCGGCAGGTTTTAGGTTTGAAGATGGGCTTTGATGGGCTGAGAGTTGGATTATCTGAGTGGACCAACCCTACTTACCTTATTATTTGGACTTACTTTGAAGAGTTTTTGTTTTGATATTTCATTTCATTTTGGATATTGTATTTTCTTCGTCAGTCAATTGTTTATATGATTTGATACTTCATTTTTAAGATTTCCGTTTGTAAATATTTTATTTGTATGTTCTGATATGACACCAGAATGTGACACTTCTACCCTTGTCGGATTGGGGTGTTACAACGACTCCTAAAAGGGAGCATGGGTTACTAACCACAGTCAGTCGATTGACTTATTGGTGCACTCAACACTTAACGCAGGAGGTTTCAAGGTTCAACTCCAAAATCAAAATCCCCAAAAGAAGTTCAGCTACCGATCGATATCCAAATCATTTCCTACATACGAGTGAACGTCAACGGCTCTAAGTAGGTATGCTAGAGAATTTCTCATCTGTGGTGTGTAAGGTACCATATTGATAACATAGGGTAAGTATTACCATTACCGGTGGTGTGACGTAGCAGACTATTGTTGATAAACAATGTTGAGGGTTCAATATTGCTAGAGTCAACATCCACGGAACAATATCTAAGGATAATCCTCGGTGAACAACTTCACTAAAACAAGTCATTAGATCGTTATCGATATGGGTAACTAAATAGAGGTTAAGGTACGACATCAATAGCACGTAAGGTACTACCTTAACTGAAAGCTATTGGCGAAGCAACGTCGACCACAACATTATCGGTTTAGGTAATGAGCAACGTCGACTAGATGACGTCGCTAAAATCAACTTCGAGTGAATGGTATGGTTTCGGAAGTTTTTTCAACAATCGGTTCAAGACTAGGCTTGAGGTATAAGTGTCAGTAATAGAGTTACCAACGAAACGAGGCTCGATTACAAATCCACGGTGTTACTACCGAAACGATGTGGAATGATAATTCCAACAAGATTACTATCGAAATACGGTGGAATGATAATTCCAATACGGTTACTATCGTAATGCGACCGGATGACGTTTCGAAATCGAATACCGACTAAAGGTCGAAAGATGATTTTAACAAAGTTATCAACAAAACGGAGCCGAATAATAATTCGAGGCCAAATGATGACTCGAAGTCAAATGAAGAGTTAAAACTCCGAACGAGATCAAAATTACCAGTTCAAAAACCCAAGGACCAAAATCCAAAACCGAATCCAAAATAGTCAAGACCAAATCCAAAAATAGCCCAAAATAATTTCAAATGCTCGAATAAGATCAACGAGGCTTATGTCGAAAAACAATTCGGATGAAAACAGTGCCAATCGGGTCTCACCCGATTTATGGCGAACTACACTCAAGTGCTACAACCAAGACTTTCACAAAACGGAGACGTATAACGATGCCAGAAGTGTTACGATTCAAAAGGTGTTACGATGCCAGTGTGTCATGTGTGAGTGCGGGCTTTCGTGATGTTTAGCGAGTGTGAGTGTGCGAGTCCACCTTAAGTTTATCGTTCTTAAAACTAATCTCAAATCCTAACATAATTTTTGTTATAACAATTCTCAGTATTTGCAAAATTCACCTCTGAGACGAACATAGGTGATCAGTCCATGTCCTATAGTCTCTAGCTGAATATAGGTGATCAGTCTATATTCAATCGAGGTTTGATAAATTTTTATTAAGCAAGGCACAACCAGTTTATAACCAATTCTTAATATGTATTCCCAACTTTAATGTTATATGCCCAAAATGTATTCATTTCCTCATCTCAAAAATATCTCGTTGTTCCATTTAGTTATTATCGTCAGGTATCCTCGTGTGTATGTGTGTGTTTGTGGTATCGACTCGACAAACACCATGAATGCACTCAAATAACCACAATGCGACTCATAATGACACAATGAGACATCTAAATGATAAACTTTATAGTTTAATAAGTTTCGGAATAAATAGTTAGACCTTATCGAATTCGTCAACTCGATAAACTCAACCATTTGTTCATGTCGCTTATTATCCCAAAACCAAACACATCCTAACGAGTCATAAGGATAATTCACCCATTAATAACGTTATCCTACGTACATAGCGGGCGCCTATTAGGTTCGTCAACCTAATAAGTCCGTTATCCACGTGGATTGACGTTATTAATGTTTGGTCATCCGTAACCCACACACAACACATAAATGACATTAAATATTCATAAATGACACCCTTCAATAAACGTGCCCTCGAAACATTTAATGACTCATTTATTACAAAACATTTCTATTTTTAAACGTTGGTTCCCTTTTTAAAATGTCGAATATCAAGGCAAGCCTTGTTGTCGAATGCTTAGTACAAAACCATTTATCACCTATATCTTCCAGTACTATTTACTAGTATATATATAAATTTTGTTAGGAATTATAAAATTCAGTCATTAAAGAGTCGGTCACCTCAAGTATATGTATTCATTAGAAAGCTCGTAGTCGTAGTCTAGTTATATTAATAAGTAGTTTGTTATGTAACACCGTGGAGGAAGGACGGGTCTTTACCCACTGTATGCCTGATCCACAGCCCGTAGGTGGTGTTAGTTTGTAAGAAACTATAAATACCCTCTACCTCCCAAGGTAGAGGGTTGGAGCTTCAATACCATTTTTTCTTTGTTTCACAAAGTTCCCAACTCTCTTCCCTTTCTCTCTCTAGAACTTTCTCTCTCTAAGCTTACTGGAACGCCCCACATGGTTATGGTTTAATGTGTTTGTGAAATCCTATATCTTACAATTGGTATCAAGAGCCAAGGTTTGATCACTCATCTTTCATGCTCTTTGTTTTGGTGGATTTCATAAGGTTTTTGGGGTATTAAGTGTTTAGAAGAGTTTGATTCATTTGAACAAGTTCTAGTGTTAAAGTTTGAATTTTGCTTGTACTTTTGTGTTTAGGATCATCATATGTGTTCATGTTTTAAATTGGAAGGCTTAAATCATTGTGGTTTGGTTGTTTTTGATTGATAAAGTGGTTATATTTGAACTTTGTACAAAGCGAGTTGAGTCTCGGATACACATTTCTTCGAAGCGAGTTTCTTTGTTACTGGATGCGAGTTGTTGTATGCGACTTGGCTACTTAGCGAGTTAAGCTTTTAAGCGACTTGGTGGTTAAGCGAGTTGTGTCTGTTTGCGACTTGCTATTAAGCGAGTTGATTCCTAAAGCGAATTGCTTCTTTAAGCGAGTTGATTGTGTTGCGAGTTGATACTAAAGCGAGTTGGCTATTTAGCGACTTGTTTCATTAAGCGAGTTGATTGTGATTGCGAGTTGATACTAATGCGACTTCGCTATTTAGCGAGTTGATTCCTTAAGCGACTTGTTCCTTTGAGCGAGTTGGTTGTTTAGCGAGTTGATTAATAAGCGAGTTGAGTGTTTTGCTACTTGTCTATCTAGACTTGTTACTTCTTCGTGATACATTCTTACGGTTGTTCTTTTGGTTTAGTAAAATCCCGTGAGAGAATCAATTTCCCGGTTTAATCAAATAATAGTAAAATCCCGTAGAACCTGTTATCATGGAAAACATCGTTCCTACTATTGTTTCTTCCGTAGCTGAGGACGTTCAAGCAGCAGGGTCAGATACTCGTCCACCTATGCTTGACAGAACTGATTATGATTCTTGGGCACAACGAATCCGATTGTACTGTTTGGGAAAAGAAAACGGAGTCAACATTCTCAAGTCAATCGATGAAGGACCTTATCAGATTGAGACTACTAGAGACTTGATTGA
This sequence comes from Chrysanthemum seticuspe, assembly GCA_019973895.1. NCBI lineage: Eukaryota > Viridiplantae > Streptophyta > Magnoliopsida > Asterales > Asteraceae > Chrysanthemum > Chrysanthemum seticuspe. The sequence goes on along the minus strand of BPTQ01000008.1, from coordinate 132,146,004 downwards.
TACAGCTGCAGATGGAACAATGATCTATGGAATAGACAGACCAAAGACATATGATGAGCTCACTGATAAGGAGAAAAAGAGATTCGATGCAGATATCAGGGCTTCTAACATTATACTTCAAGGTCTTCCAAAAGACATCTACAAGCTTATGAATCACAACACTGAAGCAAAGGCTGTATGGGATAATGTCAAGATGCTTCTCTCAGGTTCTGAATTAACTGTTGAAGATAGAGAATCACAACTATATGATGAATTTGAGCATTTCAAGATGAAACCAGATGAGAGTGTCTATGAGTACTACGTAAGATTCCATAAGCTTGTGAATGACATGAGGAACATCAGAATGACCATGCCTAACATTCAGCTGAACTCAAAGTTTGTAAACAACATGAATCCCGAATGGCACAAGTTTGTCACTTCTGTGAAGCTAACTAAAGGATTGAAGAATACAAACTATGAGCAATTGTATGCATTTCTTCTTCAGAATGAGAGGCATGCTATGTTTGAGAAAAGGATTTTGGATCAGTTCAAAACCAATCAGGGAGAATCAAGCTCACCAAATGATTCTACAGCTTTCTACACCAATGTTGGTATTACCACCAAAGCATCTCAAGTCATACCTATGGGTAATGGTAAACACAAACTAATTCCCGATCCAATGTTCAAACAAGATGATGCTGATGCAGCCGTGGGAAACTTCATTAATCAACTGGCTCTCATGATTAGTCAAAACATGAACTCTGTCCCACACACCAACAACAACCTCAGAACAGCTTCCAATCCACACAATCAAGCTACCGTCAGAGATGGGAAGGTTGTGGTGCAGCCAGTTCAAGAAAGGCAGTACGAACAAGGAAGAGGTGGAGGTGGTAGAGGATATGTGGCAAATCTGAATAAGGGAAGGAATGGAAATCAGGGACAAGCAAAGCCGATTAAGTGCTACAACTGTGGAGGTGAGGGACATATTGCAAGGAACTGCACATTGCCAAAACGTCTTCAGAATGCAGAATATTTCAGAGACAAGATGTTGCTTGTTCAAGCTCAAGATAATGGAGCAGTCTTAGATGAAAAGGAATTGCTGATTCTTGCTGAAGGAAATGCCAGAACTTATGATGCCGATGTTGATGAACAGCCAATTCAGGAGTTATGTAACAATCATCAGAATGCCTTCCAAGTCGCTGACTGTGATGCATACGACTCTGACGTCGATGATGAACCTACTGCACAAACAATTTTCATGGCTAGCATTTCTACAATGGTCTCTCCTAAGGTCTCATCCTCACAGCAAGCTGGTCCATCCAAAGAATCAATCATCTCAGAGGTATTAAAACTTTATGATGATGTTGATGAGCGAAAGATGCATAATGAACTACAATCTCTTGAGACTTATGAATCAGATATTGATGATGAGGGTAATAGCAATATTGTCCCATATGATCAATATGTGAAACAAGGTGAAAGTGAGATTGTATCTAGCGATGCATCTTCCGCAGTCAATAATGACTATGTCTTTGATGAATACACTGCATGTACCCCTGATGATTCTGTTATCTCTGAACTGAATTCCTATAAAGAACAAGTTGCTATCTATGAACAACGTGCTAAGTTTGAGTTAACCACACGTAAGCAGGAAATGGATGACCAAATGCGTACAATTATTCGAAAAAGTAATTTTAGAGAAGAAGTATTAAAACAATAGTTAAACTCCTTACAAGAAAAGCTTTCTAAAACTGCTAAGCAAAAACAAGAACTTCAAGAAAATGTTAAAATGCTTAAGCAAGAATTCAATGCTAAGGAATCAAAACTTTTGAATGATTTTTCCAATCTAAAAACTTTGAAAAACAAGCTTGAAAATAAGTTGTACATACAAGGGAATACCATTCAGACTGCTCACATGATCACTAAGCATAGAGTTTTAAGCGATAAACATGATCATTAAAAAGGCTAGAAGTGCTCATAAGGTAATTTATGATGGCAATGAAATCCTTAAGCCTAGACAGAAACCTAGTTGCGTTGAGTGCACTGAGGAAGATAAGAAATCAGATGAAGTCACTAGGGAGAAGATGAAAAAGAAACTAGATGATCCTAAATGTAAAGAGAAGAAACTAACTATCACACCCCATGATTACAAAAAGGAGAATTGGATTTCCTTAAACAAGTTTAAGCCTCAAACTTTGTTAACACCTGAACAAGTGTTTTGGAAAAAGGACTTAGATAAGCAAAAAGCTGAAAATATTGTTGAAACAAACCCTCCCCTTAGGAGAATGCCTGCAGCGACTGTGTATCCTCCCAATACACCAATGCATTTAGTTTCTAGAACTATTGCCACTAAGAGCAAGACCTTAATCAGTCAATATGTGATTTTTCAACTATTTGTCGATTTTGAGAAAAGTTGTAAGAAAAGGATCACACCCACTGGGATAACTGAAGGGGAAAGGGGCTTTGAACAAACAAAAGAATGTTATTTAACTAAAGTCATGCTTTTCTTTAAACAATTAAAAGATCAATTTGAGAGTCTTAAAAAAGGGATGGATACAGATATTAAAGGGATGGAAAAAGAATTTGATGCAATGATAATTGAAGTTAGTGACTATGAGCGGGCATTAAAATATAATGAAATTGAGAGGAAGAACTTGCATACCTTAAATGAGAATCTGATTTCTGAATGTATCTCTCAAGATGTGTTTTATACTGCTACTAATTGCTCTATTACTGCTTCTCAATTTCATGAATTATCTGTTGCGTTGAAAGTCTCTCATGATCGTGTCATTGAGCTTGAAATAAAAAACTCTAAACTAAGTGATAAAATTGAACAGGATGATCACGATAATTTGGTAAAACATTTTTCTAAGCTAGAAGTTGAACATTTTGATTTGCAACTAAAATATCAACATCTTAAAGAAAATGTTAAAACCTCAAACATCAAGATATCCTTGGATGTTCCAGAGTTTGATGCAGTCTTTGAACTAAACAAACGTGACGAACAGATTCAAGCTCACTGTAACATGATCAGAAAGTTGAAAGCCCAAATCTCTCAATTAAAGGGTGAAAAGAACAATGTGACTGGCTCCCAAATGCCTCCTCCTTTAGATTCTCAGAATTCTTAAAATTTTCATCTTCAAAACTTGGTTAATGCCTTATAAAAAGAAAATGAGAGTTTTCTAGAAGAAAATGAAAAGGTTAAACGTCATTTCAATGAGTTATTTGAGTCAATTAAAGTCACTCGTAACAAAAATAACGAAAAAATAACCTCGTTGCAAAAGAAAATTGAGAATCTTAAGAGTCAGGTAAAAGGGAAATTGCCAATGACCAATGGGGAGAATGGTGCTTCAAAGGTGCATCTCTGTAATAAATATGCTTTGTCTGTGAAATATGTTCATCCTCATCTTAGGAATAACAAACTTGCGATTCAAACATATTTCTCATACCTTAAGGACAGCCTAGAATGTCTCCGTGAGATTATAGAAGAGGATAAGTTAGAGAAACCAGATGATAATGCAATTGGCCATGTATGCTTATATGCCAAACGATCTCAAGAACTTCTAGAATGCTTAATTACAATATGCCCTAAAACCTTAGGTGAGCAAGTCAATCCCTTGATACCTTGTTCTATGGCTAGTGCCAAGCATGCAAGTCATTCAATACCCAATATTATGAATGTGAACCTTAGTGTGCCTTCAAGTAGTTCAGACTCCAGATCTGTTAGTGCTAAGAATGTGAACTCGAGTGTGCCCTCTAGGAGTTCAAAACCCAGCACTTCTAGTATTAAGAAAGTGAAATTTAATGTGCCTTCAAACAGTTCAGATCCCAGCACATCTAAACAGGAAATGCATAAAGTAGCAAAACCAACTAATGTTCCCATTCCCTCTACAGGAGTAATCAGTGACATTAAAGCAAGCAGGTCAAAGTCTCAAGACAATACAAGGAATGATAGGACCTCGCAAGCTAAAAATATGCATTGGAAGAGAGTAGAAGATCACCCTAGGAACACTAAGTTTAAGTTAAATAAAACGAATCGTGTTGATTCTAGTATTAGCTATAAGCGTACTGTAATTAATTCGAATTCTGCTGCTACTTTTGGAAAAACTTGTAATGATGATTGTGTAATTTCAGTTACTAATCCTGAGTGTGGTATGAATGATTTGTCTAATGCTATGGAATGCCCAGTTAAAACTATTAATGTTAAGAATCAAGCTAAGAAGGCTAAAAGGCAAAAGCGAAACAAAGTTAGAAAACAGTGGAAACCCACAGGAAGAACATTTAGTAAGATAGGTTATCAATGGATACCTGTTGGTCATAAAGCTAATCAGTTCTGTCCTCAATCTGCTAGGAAAATTCCCACTAGAAAATGGATGCCTACTGGTAGAACTATTCCTTTAAGAAGTGAAAATACTTTTAATAAGTCAAATACGGACACCAGCACTGCATCTATTTCTAATGATTCCATTGCTCCTACTTCTGATATGAATGTTTCTATTTCTGATGTGGGTGTTCCAATCACTGTTACTAACCAAATGGAACCCATTCTTGCATGGGGATCCCATTTATCCAGTTATCCATTCTTGTCTGTGTTCAACTTCAGATCGTTCAAATCGTTCTGTGGTACCTGGACTCAGGCTGTTCCAAGAATATGACTGGAGACCGGTCGCGGCTCATGAACTTCATGAGCAAATTCATCGGGACAGTTAGATTCGGGAACGATCATTTCGGTGCAATTATGGGTTATGGAGATTATGTTGTTGGTAATAGTGTTATCTCCAGGGTATATTATGTGGAAGGTCTTGGTCATAACCTGTTCTCTGTTGGTCAATTCTGTGACTCTGATCTAGAAGTAGCCTTCAGAAAACATACTTGTTTCGTTAGAGAACTTGATGGTAAGGAACTTTTAAGAGGAACACGTGGTTCAAATCTATACACCATCTCTATCGAAGATATGATGAAGTCTTCTCCAATTTGTTTGTTTTCAAAGGCTTCAAAAACAAAGTCATGGTTATGGCATCGTCGTCTCAATCACTTGAACTTCGGCACCATCAATGATCTCTCCAGAAAGGACTTAGTGGTAGGTTTACCTAGACTGAAGTATGAAAAGGATCATCTTTGTTCAGCATGCCAATTGGGAAAAAGCAAGAAGTATGCCCACAAACCCAAACCTACAAACTCAATTACAGAAGTTCTTCATACAATTCACATGGATTTATGTGGACCAATGAGAGTGCAAAATATCATTGGGAAGAAATATGTGTTAGTTGTGGTTGATGATTACTCTAGATTCACCTGGGTCAAGTTCTTAAGGACAAAGGATGAAACTCCAGATATCATCATCAAACTCATCAAACAGCTGCAGGTTCGACTTAACAAAACAGTCAGAATTATCCGAACAGACAATGGAACTGAGTTTGTTAACAAACAACTTAGTGACTTTTATGAAAGTGTTAGAATCAGCCATCAAAGAAGTGTTCCACGAACTCCTCAACAGAACGGTGTAGTTGAAAGACGAAATCGAACTCTATGTAGAAGCCGCAAGAACTATGCTGATTTACTCAAAGGTTCCAATGTTTCTCTGGGCTGAAGCCATTGCCACTGCATGCTACACACAAAATCGATCCCTGATTCACACTGTTCATGGAAAAACTCCATATGAACTTATCCACAACAGAAAACCTAATCTTTCATTCCTTCGTGTGTTTGGTGCATTGTGTTATCCAACTAATGAGGCCCAAGACTTAGGCAAACTTAAAGCTAAAGCGGACATTGGAGTATTTGTAGGGTATGCACCAAACAAAAAGGGATACTGAATCTACAACAAAAGAAACCGAAATATCATGGAAACAATTCACGTTACGTTTGATGAGCTGACCGGTCAAATGGCTCCTGGACAATCCTGTTCTGGACCCGCACTACAAAACAATCCCATTGGTTCATCCCTTGTACCAAATCCCTCTCCAGCAGCTCCATATGTACCTCCATCAGAAGATGATTTAAGGAAATTTTTTGATCCAATGTTCGATGAACACTATGAAGCAAATGCTGATGAAATGACAAATCCATCAACAGAGGCTGCTCCTATTCTTGTAAATGAAGTCAATCCTTCAGTCTCAATATCATTAAGTCAAGAAGCGCCTGTTGCTGATCACTCTGTCTCATCAATAAATCATCAATCATCGAGTGTACATCATGGAAATGTTTCTAGTATCAATGATGAAGTTAATCCCTTTGCTACTCCTGAAGATGCTCCGTTTGAAAATATATTTGCTCCTGAATCATCATCAGAACCATCTACATCAGGAGAAATCGACTCAACTACTTCAGTTCCTCAACAACAACCACGTGAACACCTTAGGAAATGGACTCATGATCATCCATTGGACAACATCATTGGAAACCCCTCTCGTCCAGTATCAACATGAAAAAAACTTGCAACCGATGCCCTATGGTGCCTCTTTAAAAGATGTTAAAACTGCTATGAATGAAGACAGCTGGTTCAATGCCATGCTAGAAGAAATTCATGAGTTTGATCGACTTGATGTATGGGAATTAGTACCTACTCCAGATTGTGCTATGATCATTGCTCTAAAGTGGATCTTCAAAGTGAAGCTTGATGAGCATGGCGATGTATTAAAGAATAAGGCTAGATTGGTTGCAAAAGGATACCGTCAGGAGGAGGGTATTGACTTTGAAGAATCATTTGCTCCTGTTGCTCGCATCGAGGCAATCAGAATCTTCTTGGCTAATGCTTCAAGTAAGAACATGGTAGTCTATCAGATGGATGTAAAGACGGCATTTCTGAATGGAGATCTTAAAGAAGTCGTCTACGTCAGCCAACCTGAAGGCTTTGTGAATCCAGAGCATCCTACTCACGTTTATCGTTTAAAGAAGGCTCTTCACGGTTTAAAGCAAGCTCCAAGGGCATGGTATGATACGCTATCAAAGTTTCTTCTATCTACTGGATTCAGCAAAGGAGCAGTTGATCCAACATTGTTCACCAGGAAGTCAGGCAAACATTTAATTCACGTTCAAATTTATGTTGATGATATCATCTTTGCCTCGACTGACCCCAATGAGTGTGACTGATTTTCAAATGAAATGGGTTCTAAATTTCAAATGTCAATGATGGGACAAATGTCATTTTTCTTGGGATTACAAATTTCACAAAGTCCCGGAGGCATTTTTATAAATCAATCTAAATATGCAAATGAGATTTTAAAGAAATTTGGATTTGATTCTAGTGACCCTGTTGACACTCCCATGATTGAGCGTACTAAACTGGATGAGGACCACTCAGGGATCATGGTAGACCAAACGAAATATCGTAGCATGATCGGATCCCTGATGTACCTCACAGCCAGTAGACCTGATATTCTGTTCGCTGTATACATGTGTGCTAGATACCAGGCTAAGCCTACCAAAAAGCACCTTGAAGTGGTTAAACGGGTCTTTTGGTACCTCCAAGGAACCATCAACATGGGACTTCGGTACCCGAAGGACACCGGTATGTCTCTAACATCATATGCAGATGCAGATCATGCAGGGTGTCAAGATACTCGTCGAAGTACATCTGGAGGTGCTCAGTTTTTAGGTGATAAGCTTGTGAGCTGGTCGTCAAAGAAGCAAATGAGTACTTCTATTTCCTCTACAGAGGCTGAATACATAGCCATGTCATCATGTTGTGCTCAAATCCTTTGGATGAGATCTCAATTAACTGACTATGGCTTTGAATTCAACAAAATCCCTCTGTACTGTGATAATAAAAGTGCTATTGCTCTCTCATGCAACAATGTTCAGAACTCAAGAGCTAAGCATATCGACATTCGACATCATTTCATCAGGGAACAAGTGGAAAAAGGTGTGGTGGAACTCTACTTTGTGAGGACTGAATACCAATTAGCATACATCTTCACCAAAGCTCTTCCTCGAGAACGTTTTGAGTTTATCCTTCCACGTCTTGGTCTAAAGAGTTTACAACCGGAAACACTCAAGCGTCTTCAAGAGGAAAACGAGGAGTAAAAGGTCTTTCTTCATCTATCTCCTGTATATATTTATTCAAAAAGCAAAATACAAAAATTAAAAAACCCTCAAAAAGAAAATATAAAAATATAAAATCTTCAAAAATCATAAAAATTAGAAAATCTTGAAAAATTCCAAAAATATTGTTATTTTGTCATGTTTTTCCTTATTCGATATCATCTACGAACTTTGTGTTGACATTCAAAGAATGTCACGGGTTTTTAGATGTTCTTCGAATGCACATAGTTTTTGTTCATAAAAAAAAAGGCGGAGAAAAATGGTGGTTTATTGTCATTTCATGCAGTAACCCGGTTTTAAAAGCAAAGAACAGAGCCATGCTTTATCTTATTTTTCAAATCTCATGCTTTGATTCTTAAAACAAAGGTTTGTCATCTTTTGAAAACTTAATTGCTTTGAAAATTCCTTGTACTCTACTACTCGTGTAAATCATTTGTGCTTTTCATCTGTCAAAATCTATATTTCTCAGTCAACAACATGCGTCATTGATTGTGGGGGAGAATGATTTATTCGAATTAAAAAAGGGTATTTTTCAAATAATTGGCACGTAAATGAGCAAGGTTTATTGTTGGAAAATTAAAAGATATTATGTTTTATACATTTTTGAATCAAAACCTTTGCTAATATTATGTTTTCAAATGACAATCATGCATGTTTAATCAATGGAGTTTAAAGTCTCAAAATCCGATCCTTATCAGTTAAAATGTTTTCATAATCAAGTCATAATTCTCCTTAAAAAGCTTTCAAAATCAATTTAAATCTACAGAGATCATAAATCTCAAATGATTTGATAATTGTGATCGGGGGAGAATTTGTGATTTAAATTGGATTAAAACTGATAATTCGGTAAATAGTTTTATAAGGATGTACAAGCTCTCCTTCCCACATGTGCCAAACGATTTCAAATTTTTCTAAGCACATGTTGAGGGGGAGCATCTATCTTAAACCACAAAGATCTGAAACGTGATCATTTTATTTCAATGTGCAGTCTTTTCCCTCTAGTATGTCCAAAACTCTTTCAAACATCGAGGCACATATTGAGGGGGAGCAAAATTTTGAAAACCTCATCCTTCCCCAATATGCTTTATCTACTTGATTTAATCTGGAAATTGATGTTGATATCTTTTAGAAAATAGTAATCAAAAGAAGTTAATTCTTCCTCTCGCCTCCGTGTGCTAAAACAATTTCAATCATATGAAGCACATGTTGAGGGGGAGCTCTCTTTCTAAAAATATCATAAACAATTCAGGTACAAAATGCTTTGATAATATATCACAAGTATCTAGATTGATTTTCAAATGGTTTTCAATTGGTTCCAATGGCAGATGAACAAAACCAAATAGACCGACCAACTTTATTTTATGTATGGTGATATAAGGATCATAAGGTTAGGTTTTTGTTCCCATGATCCGCCAGAACCAGAGGGATCTACCCAGGGACTATCCACTAGATAGTGTAGATGTCCTTAGGTATGATGAAAAAAGGAGAAAAATGAGTTATGGGAAGAGTGCGGACTGAGACTGAGCTAGTACTGGAATAAACCCAACAAGGTTCTAGTAATGAAGTCTCGTTAAGCACTGAAGGGGTTGAAGAATGAAAAAGAATTGAATGTGAAAAGGGTGAAAAGAAATAGCCCTCCATTTATTCAACCTTAGGGCAGATACCAGGTTTAATTCATATGCTACTGATGGTTACCATGGTAACATCGGTATTGAAGACAAGACGTCATGGACCCAGTGACGCACTGCACTTCAACTTCCCAATCCACTCAAGTTCCTCTTAAAAGGACTTGTTTCATTCTCACGGGGAACCGACATTATCTATCGACTCTCTTTTAGAGATTGTTGATATTGAAGAAGGAGACCCTCTCCCTAGTCTCCGAAATAGGAACCAAATATGCGCAAATTGAGTCTAGAGCCACGAGATCATCAATAAATCTCATTAGGACACTTTCAATGAAGACTCTCTATTTCACACAATGTGGAAAGAGAGATTATATCTTGAGTCCTACGCATTATCCTTGTGGTATTGCCAGAACATCTGAGTGATATGTAAACTTATTCACAATGAAGATGGAAAGCCTTCTGGAGCCAACATCAAACAAGCTCCTGGTAGGTGGCATGTAAGATCTATTCAATAGATCAACCATGTGACAACTGAACAGAAACAATGGGGCGATTCAATCTTTTGAATTAATTCTGGTTCAGGTTATGGATTGATGGATACCTTTGAAAAACCGGTTGTTGTGCTTAAAAACTCTTTTCTTTAGTACATCGACCGTGTATGAATATTTCAAATCAAAAGGTGTTTATGATTGATAAATGATTTTCATTAAAACCTTCGTTGTATTGCAAAAACAATTTATATTGAGCAACACACGATTGTTTTTCAAATCTCTTGTTATCAATCAGTGAATCTCAATTCGCTGGTTCACTCACTCCGTGTTGTTTTCTTAGAGACGTTCCTGTTTGAGAACAGCTAGAGCAGCTGCGAAACCATGTCAAGGAAATTCTTCGGAATTATACCTGATCACAAGCAGTACGTGTACTGATCAACGGGGAACCGTGGGCTGTGTACCTCAATTCAACGAAAGTGATCAAAGACACTTTCATGCCCTTTATTGCTAACTGTTGTATGCAGGTACGCCCGACGTTTGCAGCTGATCAGAATGATGCAGTCAATCCATTGCCGCATGCTCACTCAACACATTCATCTCGAAATAAATCATGATTAGTGCATCAATGACTCTGATATTTTCACTCCATGCTTCTACTACGCTGCTGCCAATATCATGAATCAATAAATGCTTCCGCTACTCTGATGAGAATACTTCATGATCCAGAATGTGAGCATGCAGGTCCAAAAGTCACAACATCACATATTACCAACACCGCAATGGAAGAGTCAAAGATTTATGTTAGCTGATGATCTCAATGCTGGCTCAAAACTCATCATCACATGGATCAGTTAAAGACCTCCACTTGAATTATCCAAACATGTAAAACATGAAGAATCAAAGACTACGAGCTACTGAGCAAAGGACTTAATCAAGAAACCTCGAGCAATCTAATGTAATATCTGGATGTATTCATTGTAAATTGAGGTGACCTCCCTTAAGGGGAGATTGTTAGGAATTAGAAAATTCAGTCATTAAAGAGTCGGTCACCTCAAGGATATGTATTCATTAGAAAGCTCGTAGTTGTAGTCTAGTTATATTAATAAGTAGTTTGTTATGTAACACCGTGGAGGAAGGACGGGTCTTTACCCACTGTATGCCTGATCCACAGCCCGTAGGTGGCGTTAGTTTGTAAGAACCTATAAATACCCTCTACCTCCCAAGGTAGAGGGTTGGAGCTTCAATGCCATTTTTTCTTTGTTTCACAAAGTTCCCAACTCTCTTCCCTTTCTCTCTCTAAGCTTACTTGAACGCCCCACATGGTTATTGTAGGACCGATAAAACTAGTGATTTATGTGGTTCGGGGGGTCGGGGAAGCTCAAAGAATGAGAAAGACCTGGTTATTGTATTAGATAGAAAAGGGGAAGATGTGTGTGTTTCTAGAGAGAAGAAGAAGAAACCACACACACTTCTTTACAAAATATGAACTTTCTACCCTCCTAGTTGGGACTAGGAGGGGTATTTATACTTAGACAAGTCTAACTTAGCACTATTGACTAAACTAGTCCTTGTGAATGAGTAAAAGAAGAACTAATGCAAATCCCATTATGACTTCACTTTAGCGAGACTAACAATCTCTCCCCAAGTGATGTCATACGGGAGTTGCTTACAATGTTCCCTACAAGCAAAATTGAATACAAAGCATAAGCGCAGCAGCTCCAAGAGTGTCTTCACAGTCTTCGAACTTCATGAATCTTCTCAGCTGCCATCTCTTTACTTGCAGAAGAACAATGCGAGCAAATCTAATTAGGGATAAAATATGACCTTTTTGTTCTCCCCTAGTTAGTGCTCTCCCCCAAACTGACAGCCTTTCTGATGAATTTCCTGAATTCGAAGAAGTCTTTTGATAATTAAATTAGAACCGTCTTTAGTCTTCTAACACGCAGCGGAAAATGTAGAAAAGACTGTCGACTTGACCTTCTTCAAGATTGTCCATTCGGGGGAATAAGATATCAACATCTTCATCTCACCAAATGCATTCCAGTTATCTTTCATATATCAAATCAGCCCATAATGTACACATTTCTCTCCCCTGAAGGTTACGATTTATCGGAATCAGCATATAATTGTGTACATGAAGCATTAACTAGAAGCATTCTATCATAAATCAAATCAGCCCGTGAGAAGATGTCGATGAACAATACCATTTGAAATTGTCTAACTCATCTCAACCCCCTGTATCAAAATTCAACGGCTGTCTGTAGTAACCACATGTGAAGATAACCCAATATGACGAACTTGAGAAAGAAGTAAAATCTCCCAGACTGGTTACTTAAGCTTGTACTATCCTTGTGAAAAATAACAGTGTACCCATTGTACAAAACCTCTTGACGTATCCTCAACTACGTGAGACACCGAAGTGATAGCTACTTTGTGGGTTAAGAGAGAAAGAATCACAAAAGTAACTAGATAGCAAGTCTTCATCACACTCAATATATTTGCCCAGACAAGTCATCTTCGCGAAAGGGAAGAAAGATAGAAGATGAAATAAGTAAACTCGCCCGTCAAACGTCACTTCAGACCCAAATAAATAATGAAGAGTCATCTCCGTGGTCACATTAAAATTCATCGAAAACTTTAGCCGTGAACGTAGTATCCTCGTGAAAAATATACCATACCAAAAATACCGCTCATGAATACCAAATAATAAAAATTCTATCCAAAGTTTATTCAAACACCAAGTCATGATAAAATTTTCGGAGTAACATAAGACGTCAGCCCATCAAATTTCAACATAACCCGTATCAAATCTCAGCTCAAGTATCACGACCCAAGGCCATTCAATGATAAACAAACCGGTTGAGAAGCCCATTTACGAATTAAATCCGTGGCCCACATCAAATAAGATAAACCCGATCCAGTGAGGATGATATCCGATCCACATCCACCAATATAGGGATATAAGAAACACAATCCATTCTAACCTAACACACTTTACAATATTACGCCTACCATCACACATTTTCTCTCAAGATAGATCTGAGAAAAAAAACGCTCCACAAACAGCTCTCACCCATCACAGTCACAAATCTGCCTTCTTCTTTATCAAATCATTATCAAAAACGACTCTCAAAAACATCAAGCACAATATTCGAACACCTTTCCTTTAATAATCTGATATAGATTTGTACGAATGAAGATATACATCAAGGTCCATTGGGTCAAAGGTAGGTAACAATTATTTGTCTTGATTTTTCATGAGAAAGTTTTGAACGAACTAAAGAAAACACATAACAGATTTGTTATAGTGTTTGTCTTGAATGGTTCGAATATGAAATGAAGTTTTGCATCAAAAGGATCTATGATGATAAGGATTCAATTAAAACAATCTTGAAAAGATTGAAAAAATGAGTCAATTCTGAGATCTTGATCATTATTTTTATGTTGAGTCTTGATTGAGAGTTGGGGAGTGATGTGAGGGTTCTTGAAGTGAGTCTAGATGTAGGTTGATTAATTGGATTTGGTTTTGGTAGAAACGGACTGATGATGTGATGATGAAACTGAAGTCGTGGTGGTATATGGTATTTGGTAGTGTATTCGTGGTCATGGTCTGTTTTACGCGTATCTTTTACAATTCTGGTTCTGCTTACGCGTAACCCATTGTATTTTTCCTTATGCGTAAGCCTACGCGTAACGTTTTCTCAACTCATTATGCAAAAGCATATTCTTATGCGTAAAGCAAGTTATGCGTAAGTCTGCTTAAGCGTAAGCCAGAGTTAGGCGTAAGCCTTGGCTTAGGCGTAAACGCATACGCGTAACTTTTTCTTACGCGTAACTTCACAGCTACGCGTATCACCACTGTAGATAATCCTTATGCGTAGAAAACTAGGGTTTTGACCCTTTGACTTTTTCCGGCGAGATTTTCCGACCATGTTTTTCCGTCCATCTTCAAGCAAAAAACCCAGAAATGCATAAAAATGCTTCCTTTTGACTGTTAGACCACATGAAGATGAAGGTTTGACCATGTTGACTTTCACGGATATATTGGTACAAAAATAAAAGTGACTTGTTTGGACCAGATGTACCCAAGACAGATGATAACAGATGAAAGATTAGGACTTTTTGTTACCAAAAAAGATACCAAAAGGATACATTAAAATTTGTCAAAAACTGTTTACCCAAGATACTAGGAAAAAATTTTCCAGACCCACAAAATAAGCATAAAAACAGTTTAAAACATTGTACAAAACCACAATAAATCAACAAACAACAACCTTGGCTCGTTATACCAATTGTAAGACCGATAAAACTAGTGATTTATGTGGTTCGGGGGGTCGGGGAAGCTCAAAGAATGAGAAAGACATGGTTATTGTAATAGATAGAAAAGGGGAAGATGTGTGTGTTTCTAGAGAGAAGAAGAAGAAACCACACACACTTCTTTACAAAATATGAACTTCCTACCCTCTTAGTTGGGACTAGGAGGGGTATTTATACTTAGACAAGTCTAACTTAGCACTATTGACTAAACTAGTCCTTGTGAATGAGTAAAAGAAGAAACTAATGCAAATCCCGTTATGACTTCACTTTAGCGAGACTAACGATTGTAAAGCCCCTTTTATCACATATACCTTATCTCAAATAGCAACCTTTACCACAAACACCCGTGTTATACACAAACAGTTATGCGTATAAGAAGAGAAAAGATTAAGCAAAGATATGGTGACTTGATGTATATACGTATGTATGTTTAGAGAGGTAGAGAGAAGAAAGATGAAAACAATAAGATGTTATATTGCTTAAAAGGAAAACACACACATACACACTTTCAAGCACACCCCTCAAATGACATACTTGAGGGGTATATATAGGTAAGAGAGATGATGCCCTAAGGCTTGGCTATGGGCCTTGAGATGGACTTGGATTGGGCTTGGGTTACACGAACTAGACAAGGCTAGCTTAACTTAACTAATGCCCAATTAGCTTAGCCCAATCCACGAGCCCGTTGACTATTCTATCACGATATCTAACACACATTACAAAGTTCCGAATCGTGAATGACCATCACTTCTAATAAAAATAATCAAGGCTAACAATCTCCCCCTAAGGGGTGGTCATTCAAAAGATGCTCCACTTGATTAGGTCTTTAAACTTTTTGAGCTTGAACTTTGCGTGTAGATATAGAATAGTCTTGAATCTTTGTTCCTTCATGCTTTGTGATCAGATAATGTGGTTGTCTGCCATTGTCAACTTCGTTGGTTAGGTATCTCCACGTCTTTCTCCACCATGCTCACACTTCTATTTGTCTTTTGGTTACCATTGATGTAGTTCTCGAGTCTTTAAACTTTGTAGATTCTTTGACATTGACGAAGAATCATCTTTGACTTTGTGTAGCCTTTGATTATGATGAGAACTTTCATGTGTTGTTGGTATGAGAATGTGGCGAGTCTGCACGATCAATCCGCTCCGGAGCTTCCATAAGAAGAAAACATAAAAACAGGTTAGTAATAAGCGGATTCCGGCACTTACAAGTTTGAATTTCGAGGGTGTTAACAGCATAGTGTGAAAACACGTCTCTAATTCTCATAGAGGCCGTTCCTGAACTGGAGTCCCACAAGTGAGATAACACGATATACCGAAGTACATCTACAGTTCAGATGGGTCGTGAGGTACACCGAAGCATCACCTCACGACTGTAGACCGTTTGAGACACACTAAGCGTAATCCACGGAGAATTACCGAAGTGACCTGCTATCAGGGCTGCTTGATGTTGACCCTGGCAGGAATTTCCATTCAATCACTGAGGATTACAGTTGTAACTCCCCTCATAAATGTTCTGGCAGATTGCTAAGATATGCGTAGGACTCTATAATATATCACTTGTGCCCTTATTGATGAACAGCAAGCGATGTCATGTCAAGTGTTCCTATGAGATCTTTTGATGAATCTCGTGGCTCTAGACTCAATAGTGCATTTTGGTTTTCCTGAGCAGAGACTAGGGAGAGGGTCTCCTTCTTCAATATCAGCAATCTCTAAGAGAAAGCCGATAGTTTACGTAGGGTTCCCAGTGAGAATCAAACAAATCCCTTTTGAGAGGAATTGAGTGGCTAGAAGGTTTAGTGCAGTGCGTCACTGGGTCCATGACGTCTTTGTCTTCAATACCAGTGTCATCTTAGTGACAACCAGTAGCAGATGAATTGAACCCGGTTTCTGCCCTAAGGTTGAATATGGAGGGCTATTTCTTTTCACCCTTTATCATTACATTTCTTTTTAATTCTTCAACCCCTTCTTTCTCCTTTCTCACATTGCTCCTTTTTTCAATCATTCCTAAGGACTTCTAGTTCTAAACTATTGGTGATGTCCTTGGGTAGATCCCTCCGGCTCTGGCGGATCATAGGACGGATTTCCTATCCTAGTCACCTTATAACTCCATGACTGTCCTATTGTTGCCATAAAACCATTTTTTTTGAAAATCTCTCAGAGTGTTTATGATAGAAAACATGTTTGAGACACTCCGAGAGTTTTATATTATCAGAATCACTCCCCCTTCACATGTGCTTATATTGTTTTAACTTGAATCTGCACAGAGAGGGTAGAGTTTGCACTTTTTGAATTGATCGACTTTAAATGAACAAGACCGATTCGAGACACGTTTACATCACA
The DNA here is from genome assembly GCA_019973895.1 of Chrysanthemum seticuspe. Lineage (NCBI taxonomy): Eukaryota > Viridiplantae > Streptophyta > Magnoliopsida > Asterales > Asteraceae > Chrysanthemum > Chrysanthemum seticuspe. The sequence continues at coordinate 132,129,206 of BPTQ01000008.1, read as the reverse complement.
AGAGAACTAGCTTGAAACTATTACCCGTCTTGGTCAAATCCATAGAAAGTTTCTAGAGATGGTACATTATTCTTCGTCAATTCAATGGTTACGACTGAGTCGAGCTCTTTTGAGATTCAAACAACGAACATTAAACTTTTTGATCACATTCTAATCACGTTTCTCCCCCTCAAAAATAGCATATCTATGATGTTTTTAAAACAAAATGATTAAAAGATATGTTTTTCGAAAAACATTTTGGAGAGAAACTGATTCAACATGAATTTTGGAACAATTTTGTTTTATACTCCCCCTTAAAGAAAGTACATTTTTCATACAGAAAATTTAGAATCAATTAAGGGTTTAGAGGGAGTTATCTTGGTACCAAATGTGAGAGATTTTGAAAAAATCTTTTTGAAAAATTGCGAATAAATGGTACGCAAGATGAAGATTTTAAAAATCTTTTGAAGATATTTAGAGAAAAATTATCTTCATTTGATTTAGGATAAGTGCTCGATATTTATGAAAATCGATTTTGCGTAGCACTTTCCTTTCTTTAAAGATCGGGTTGTAAGAGGGAATACTTACAAGCCATTATGTTTTTAGGAATAGTGCTTGAAAAATATTTAAAACCTTTGATTTGGATAAGCACTTTCCTTTCTTTGAAGCGCGGGTCCTAAACTGATGTGTCCAGAAGCCATTAATTTGAAGTCCGGGTTTCGCACTGAAGTATACGAAAGCCATTATGTTTTTAGTAATAGCGCTTGAAAAAAAATATTTAAAACCTTTGATTTTGATAAGCACTTTCCTTTCTTTGAAGCGTGGGTCCTGAACTGATGTGTTCAGAAGCCATTATTTTGAAGTCCGGGTTTCGTACTGAAGTATACGAAAGCCATTATTGAAGAAATTATGAGAAACGACATGTTTTGAAAAACATAAAAGAACTCTCGCTCAAGCATCTGTACATACCCGTATCATTGTTGAATGATATTTCTAGATACGTACAGAATATCGATTATACAAGAGACATGTCGTGAGAAGAATATTTTTGTATTTTTGATTTTACATTGTTTTTGTATTTTTTGAAAGTTTTATATTTTTATATTTTGCTTTTGTTGGTTTTATAAAAGAAATGGAAAATCAATAAAGAAGATAGAAAGAATGAAATATTTTGTTTTTGATGGTTTTATAAAAGAAATGGAAAATCAAAGATAGAAGATAGAGAGAATGAAGAAGAATATTTTACAGAATTGGAACCCTCTGATGAGCTGGGTTCAGAGATATTTGATTCACCTGCAACCAAAGAAGAAGAGTTTTCACAAATAACAGTGTTAGAAGTACAAGATTCCTCACGGCGAGGGTGATCACTATCAACGGTTGTAGTGGTTTTTACTTCCTTATCCTGATGATTTTCACTATTATCTGTGTAGGTGCAAGTATCAAACATCTTTCCTGTGGGAATCCATCTAAGACCTATTTTGTTGAAAACTTTGCCCGTGGGTATCCACCTAAGGTAAGATCTAGGAGTTGTTTTCTTATCAAATGCAGCGGAAGACTCATTTTTTGAAGAACTACGTCCTGAAGAGATCCACCTATTAGGTTTCCTTTTGATGTTCATCTTGTCAACGGGTTTGTTTCTATTTGGTGTCTTAGTGGATTGTGCCTTGGCACGAGAATTATCTTTCTTGAGATATAGTGAGGCACATGCATCATGATTAGCTGAAAAGACACATTTTTTACATGTAGTACAGACAAATTCAATATTCTTGTTTAAAACATCAGCTTTAACTCTGTCACTACAGTCTTTTGGAAATTGATTCTTGTTCGAAAAAGACTTAGAATTTCTAGTGTTGTTTTCTACGGGCATAGCATTTTCGTTTGCGCAACTACTCTTAGATGCAAGCCAATCCCTAGTCTTTTGAAGAGTGTTCCTAGGTAATGGTTTACTACTACTAGCAGTGCCTTGAAATCTTGTAGAATTCATCACCCTAGATGTTGCACCTAGAATTTCGTCTTTTCGAGTCTGTGCATTTTTCCTAGCTTCTTCTAGATATTGATTGTTGACCATGTTGTTAGAACCAACAGATTCCTTAACTGGATTGGTTGACAATAGTGACATATCGTCCCCATTCTTCTGGAAGATTATTCAGGAACTTGATGTTTTGAACGATTGTTCTGGGTGCCAACTTGTTTCTGATAAGCTCATTCATCAAGGTGCAAAACCTTCCATAGTAGGATTCAATGGATTCTCCTGGTGTAGATGTAAACTTCTCCCATTCAGTTAGCAGCTTGTTCTCCATGTCTTGTTTACCAATTTCTGTTCCATAACATAGTCGTCTAACACGTTCCCACATATCGAAAGCAGTTTCACAACTGTCTACAGCAGCAAAAATTTCTATTGGTAAACCCAGTTGGACAATATGAATTGCCATGTCATCTGCATCGACTTGTTTCTGATCCTCTTCAGTGTATTCTGATTCAGTTTGAAGATGAGAGGATGGTGGGATGGGAGGTGTTGCATCTGCATTTCCAGGTACATGAACTTGTCGAGGCTGGAAGGGTCCATCCTGAATGGATTTAATCATGAGTTTCCCATTAGGTTTGGTCTTGATGTAGCGGAGCATTCGACTTGTCCATTGAAGATAACCACCTTTTGCCAACATAGGAGGTCGGTTTTCGGCACCGGCTGCATGAATGTCTTGTTGAGTTGCCATTGATGAAGGTATGATCTGATAAAGTTGATGTAGGATCGATTCAACGATAAAGGAGTTGTGTTTGAAGAAGATTAAGCTCGGTTGAGGTGTTTCTGAAAGTCGTACTCGTAACCTTGGTTAAAAAAATTTCGCCCAAAATTTGAAATTCACTATAAAAATCAATTCTAAGGTCGTATGAAAAATTTGAGTTATGACAATTTTGACGCCAAATTTGACCGAAAAAATTTGAATTTAGGCCCAAAAATTTGAATTTTTGACCAAAATTTTCACAGTTAAACCAAAATTTGAATCTTGCGTAAAAATTGAACGTTTAGTCTCCTCAAAAATTTAATTTTTTTTTTTTTTTTTTTTTTTTTTTTTTTTTTTTTTTTATGCGTAGATAGAGCTTAGGCGTCGAAACAGGAAGTTACGAGTAGACGAGGCTTAGGCGTAGGATCTTATGCGTAGGAAGCTTAGGCGTAGGATTCCTTAGGCGTAGGATCTTATGCGTAGGTTTAAAGTTACGAGTAGAAAAAGTTATGCGTAAGATTTAGCTTATGCGTAAGGAAAACTTAGGCGTAAGAAAAATGCTTATGCGTAAAGTATTCTACGCGTAAGTCGAAACTTATGCGTAAGATTAGGGTTTTGCCCAAAAATCCTTTACACTATCACAGTGTAAGAGATATCCAAAAGTCGAAGTGTTCCACAAACTTATCCAAGTGAGGGAAGCACTGAGTCACCGTATAAGCTCGAAGAATCTGCACCAAAAAGTTATGAGTAGAACCTTATGAGTAGTTGACTTTCTTACGAGTAGAATTAGGGTTTTGACCTACTCATAAAAAAATTTCAGTGATTCAACCAATTTCTCTTGCACAGATATCCTTAAAAACACTCGAATAACCCAAAAATGTTGACCTTTTTCACCCAAAGTGCTTAGAAAAGTTACGAGTAGAAATGACCAATGAACCAAAAACGAGTTCAAAAATGATGTAAAACACGTAAAGCTTCAAACTTTTTGCAAAAAACTGAAACTTTAGCACCAAATAAACCTTAAACCACAAGAATCTTGAATTTTTGAGTGCAAAAATTAAAGCTTTAAGTGTTTCAAATATGTAAAACGAGAGCTTTTATACGCGTAACAGTTCCAACCTTCAAAACAAACACAAACACTCCTAAACCATTGTTAAGCGATTGATACCAATTTTAAAGCCCCTTTTATCACATATACCTTATCTCAAATACCAACCTTTACCACAAACACCCACGTTATACACAAACAGTTATGCGTATAAGAAGAGAAAAGATTAAGCAAAGATATGGTGACTTGATGTATATACGTATGTATGTTTAGAGAGGTAGAGAGAAGAAAGATGAAAACAATAAGATGTTATATTGCTTCAAAGGAAAACACACACATACACACTTTCAAGCACACCCCTCAAATGACATACTTGAGGGGTATATATAGGTAAGAGAGATGATGCCCTAAGGCTTGGCCATGGGCCTTGAGATGGACTTGGATTGGGCTTGGGTTACACGAACTAGACAAGGCTAGCTTAACTTAACTAATGCCCAATTAGCTTAGCCCAATCCACGAGCCCGTTGACTATTCTATCACGATATCTAACACACATTACAAAGTTCCTAATCGTGAATGACCATCACTTCTAATAAAAATAATCAAGGCTAACAGTTATGGTTTAATGTGTTTGTGAAATCCTATATCTTACAAATTTTGAGATAAATTTCAATATAAATTTATTCGTTTCAATATAAAGTTCAATATAATTTTCAATGTAAATTCCAATATAAGATTTCGATATAAAATTGCAATATAGAATTTCGATATAAATTTTGATATAAATTTATTCATCTCAATATAAATTTCGAGTCATTATTCGTTTCGAGTTCCCAAGTCCGAGTAATGAATCTCGGATTTTAGACAATCATATTGCCCAAACAAATACTAAAGACCATGTTACGGCGTTGTCAGGGTAGTCGAGACTAGAAAGTCACGATAACACCTGACGTAGCGCAAAGTTGACATATATACCATTGAATCCAAAATAAATAATTTTCACAATTCTAATTAATCTCCCAAGCAATCTCATACCAATCTCGCCATCTAGACAGATAATCAAACATACCCAATACCATTAAACACTTCCTTTTGACTCTTTTAATTTCCCAAACACAACCGATTAACGGGTATCAAATTTAATGTTTGTCAATGACTTACTAATTACCCAAAACACCACAATTAATTTGTTATCAAGGCTGTTAATTGAAATGTCATTCGATTCCAAAAATCTGATTCATACCAATGATTCAACGTTAACCAAATAATCACACGTTAGTCCAATTTATCATCTGAAAACACTTACTGGTTTCACATATCATTATAACATTAACGGACATAAATTCATTATTAGTAATCAAAACCGATTACCACTTTTTTGACAAATTTTAAAGAATAAAACAACGGCTTACGAGGGTTTTGACTCAAAATCGTGACACGAGACCATCACCAATCGACATCATCAAAATCATTATAATCCATCATCTAGTTATGATCAAGGGCACATAAACATGATAAGATGCAAAACATGTGAACATGACACACACACGATACCAACACACCAGTTTACATGCCTTATTAGCTTTAACGCGTTTTAGACTCGTGTTCATCAAAACTTAACTGTGGAACTCACGTTCACGAGATAAAAGGTCTCGCTCGTGACTCCCTGACTTATTTATAATAGCACCATTTCCTTAGTATTCCCAAATCATTTCCACGACTACTACTATTGTGCAAGTTTTAAATCAAGTGGTGAGATTACGCTAGGAAATTGCGTAACCATGATACTTTGAGAGTATCCGCATTATTGATAAATAATGTTGAATTATTGGTTATCACATTCTGCCTTCATTTGTTCACTTTAATCTTCCAAAACCATTCCAATAGATCCCACGTATTTGTGTATATTCATACAAAGTTTTCTCTTTATTGTTTTGGGATACACCCAAGGCAACTACTAAATATAAGTTAAGTGTTATAGATTTAAGGTTTGGGACTCCACACTCTGTGAAAGGTATAGCGCGTGCGAAAGCATGAGGACATGCTTTCTGTACATGTATAAGCATGAGGACATGCTTATAGGGCGTGCATAAGCATATAGAAATGCTTATGGGGTATGCGTAAGCATGAGGACATGCTTACTGTGAGTGTATAAGCATGTGGAATGCTTATAGCGGACTACTAAGATAGGCAGACTTAAATCGTCTACTAACAGGGCACACGCTCAATCAAGTGTTCAATCAAACCGTTCATCAAATAAGCCATAAACATCCCATCAATCATCTTATCGATCAATTCGTCTAATGTGTTCTCAATCATCTATATCCCATATCAAATCAATCGAGTTCAAAATTCCAAAATCATAATATACCGTTTACTCAATTCAAATTCCGTAATATCTCGATAATCACATCTCATTTACCCGAAATCAATAATCATATCTCCAAATCATAATGTTTCCATAATTAGTTCACAATATCCCTTAACAGATCATCTCATAATTCAAATCGCAGTTCATACCATAATCAATTAAGAAGCTTCAGCTTGGCAAGCGGGCGTGCGTCGGTCGAGGATCAATTTTTCTTAAAAGTGGTTATAGTTTAGGGTTTATAAAATACCTAATTCTATATAACCTTGAGCTCTGATACCAATCTGTAACACCCCCAAATCTCGGTACAGCGGAAGACTTAATCAAGTTTTCAGGGCATTACTATTGGATTGGTATCTCACACAAGTATAGCAAAAATATAGTCATTTATCATTCAAAACCAATCCCAAATTTAGTTATTCAAAACATTTAATGCAAAAGTGTAAATATTAGGCCCAAAACATGATTTAATAAAATAGGTCCCCAAAGTTTATCAGAGTCAGAAATGATCCTTGAACCCCGCCTTCTGCCAAGCTTCCACCGATCACGTATTCCAAACATCTCTCAAATACCTGAGAAATCATGCTAAAAGGTCAGCTTACCTGGTGAGTTCTTAGGTTTAAGTTCAACAAAATCATAGTGGACCTCTAAGAGTCGATTTGCTATGCAAGAACTAAGATAGATAAATATCGTTTGCACACCGATCCTACCCGGATCACCAACCATAATCATATCCCGCATCCAGGGATTACTCGGGCCCCGCGACTCTAGTCCAGCACTGTCGTGGCAAGCTCTAGAACAGTTGCCAACCCCGGAATAGGTCGATGTAGAAGTCTATTCTTAGCTAGGCACGGTTAAACCTAGACTAAGGCAACAACTACCGCACATCTATCTAAACAGTCAAGCATATAAGCAAATCCAAATAGTTTTCATGGTCCGAAAATAGTAGCATGATTCTCACCCCAAGATAGTTAAAAACGTAGATAAAATTGAGGCTATGAAACTCACCTTAGCCACAACAATGCACGAATAAACACTAGCAGAAGATAACAGGAAATCACGGCACAGCAATGCACTATTCACTATTGACACGACTGGCATCTAAAGTTAATCTCCATGGCATCCAAAAGATTGTACGACGAGTACAATAGAATAGTTGTGACGCAACCAAATGCGTATACGAAATTCTTAAAATACAGCTCATACGATAAAGTAATCAATAGAAAGTAATGTGTTGTAGTTTTCTTGGATCATTCATTTCGTTACTTTCAAAAGTACATTATCGTTCTCAAAAGTTCATAATTGATATCTAAAAAGTTTAGTTTTAACGTTTCGTGTAGTGGTAAGAAACATAGACGCGATGCACAACTCACGCGAAGGAAAAGAAGACATCGACATAATCGAGACATACAGACCATAACTCACGCCAAACAGGAAAAGACATGTACCAATTTAAGAAATACCGACAATACTCAAGCTAGTCAAAGACTAGGAAATGACGACAATTATTTATGTAACATAAATAGGTTAATAGATAAGCTTCAGCAATAAAAGATAAGTTTCCATTTATCGCCCAATTAATAAAGGTATCTCCATCGTTATTCATAATCATACAAGTTTCCCGAAATTACTTCATATAAGGTATAGTAAATAGTCTACTATAAATGACACGTTCATTTATTCCAACGTTTCCAAATCAATACGACTTCAATAATTTATATTATCAAAATAATATTTCCAACAAGTTTATAAAAGCTAGCTTGTGTAATAAAACACGACTAACCATCGTATTTAACAAGGGTTTATAATAGATTGAACCATATCCGTCCATAATATATATAGTTATATAATTCAATTAGTAGGTTAAATGCGAAAATATAATATTTAGCTTTATCGCAAAAACAATTATACTAAACTCATTTAAACCAAAACGTTTAATAGAATACAACATACTAATCAATATAATTGTTATCAAAAAGTTTATAAAAGTTATTTTGTATTTATAAAATACAAGATTATCATAGTACATGAGGGTTTTTAACTATATATAACCGTATTCATTGATAATATATATACATCTAATTATCTCGTTATTAGTTAATATGTGATAATAAAATATCTAGACCCATTTAAGTCAAAACGTTTGTCAAAATATAATTCAATACCAATATAACTTGCATAATAAACGTTATTCCAAAATTTATAAACCGTATTAAATCTTACAACGTACATGTAATATCCATTACCAATTATATAAAACAAGTAGTTATCTCTTAACGTTTATCACCTCATTTTGAAGTTATTTATTCGATATTTACTATTATTACATTCTTAACTTAATGTTAATAAACGCTTATCATGTGCAACCTGTTTTATCATGTTTTGCATTTCCCCAAACAACTCAAGATATTACTTGTTTTGTATTTATTTAATAACCGTTATCTCTAATATGTCCAATATCGTGTATAATTCCGTATTCAATTCCAAATTGAAATCCCCATATTATCCGAATATACTAGTTCGTGATTAAAAAAATGAGACCATGTTGATTCGTTAACCAATTTTACTAGTCTTAATATTTCATGTTACAATAATATTTACCACTTATCGACTACGTTTACCAAGTCTTACTTGAATTGAACCCGTAACCTATACAACTCATATCATATTTCCAAATTATATCCAAGGCAAAACAACACCAAGTTATTATCCGGGTTAAACGTGACCCGAGCGCAACATAATTCGTATAAACACTTTAATTTGACCAAAATTTTCTAAAATATATAGCAATTGTGACCGGAGGCTCTAACCGGCCTAATCAACACAGTTCAAGGGGTCTTGGGCCCAACCCTGTCTACTAACCCGACACAGTTTTCTGACCCGACTCTTAATCAATTCAAATATGTTAAATATGACCAAACCGAGACTCAAATGGGTTTCGACCCGAGACCTAATCGGACAGAAATATGCAGCCCGAGAACCAACAAATATCAATCAATTACCATTTTCGTTTCTTTATCATTTCCACTTAGCCATGACCAAGTACTCCCAAAATAAGTCAAGACAACAACATACTTTGACCCGAGGTCGAAGCCAAACAAACACCCTCGAATACAATGAATTACCACACGAAACTGTTTTTATAAACATTATTTTTAGTTTATCAAAACTCTTTTACCACTAGTACTCGTTTGTCAAGCCACGAAAACACAATAAAGATAGTATATACGATTGTATAAAATCGGTTGTATCAAAATGAAATCAATAAAAACGTGGGATGGGTCGGCTTACCATAAAGATAACGAGAAGAAAAGGAGCACGACACTTGGAGGAGGTCTCTTAACGAGTACTACTCGTAACCCACCAAGATTTGACCCATAGAAAACGTTTTACCCAAAAACCCTAATAATTCGAATCTAAAAAGTTAGATTTAGGGCTCGTCTTAGCGTTTTGTGGCGCGTACGTTGTACAAAAGGAGTCACAAGGACCCGATCTATCGATTAGAAGTGGTGGTGTAATTATTGGTGGTCGCCGGAAGTTGGTCGGAAAAAGTGACGGTGCCGGAACCCTAAAATGGGTGGCCGGATTTTATCTTAAAGAGAGAGATTATGTGTGTGTGATTTTTAGAGAGAGAAATAAGTGGTGAAAATGGGAGAGTGGTGAGGAGGAGGGGTATATATACTCTAAGGAGGGACTAGACATGTTCTATTGAAACTTCAAAGGTGGCTACGTAAATTATCCCAAGGACCCTAAGTGAAACTTTATAAAACTTTCGATATATGCGATTCAGGGCTCGTTTTAACTAACAAACGAAGGATTCGCGAAACGGGAATTGCGCCATTGTTTTTAAAATATTAATTCCAATAAAAACGATATAAAATACGACTCGTATCTCAAATTAAATCAAACGATCGCTCTAATCGACGTTTCTCCAATTACGACGCATCGAGGAATTTACGAGTTGTCACAAACTCCTTACAAGAAAAGCTCAATAAAACTGTTAAGCAAAAGCAAGAACTTCAAGAAAATGTAAAATTGCTTAAACAGGAATTTACTGCTAAGTAATCAAAACCTTTAAATGACTTTTCCACCCTAAAAACGTTGAAAAACAAACTTGAAAATAAACTGTACGTGCAAGGGAACACCATTCCGACTGCTCACAGGATCACCAAGCATCGAGTCTTAAGCGATAAGAATATTATTCCGCTTGTAGAGGAACCCAATCCCGAGTATGGTAAAATAGCTAGAGATGCTTAAAAGGTAGTCTATGATGGTAATGAGATTCTAAAGCCTAGGCAAACACCATCATGTATAGGAAGCACTGAAAAGGATAGAAAATTAGAAGACGCCTCTAGGGAGAAAATGGCAAAGAAGTTAAATGATCCTTGGTGTACAAAGCATAATATAAAGCTTAAATCCCATGATTACACTAAAGAAAACTGGATAGCCTTGAATAAGTTTAAACCTCAAACTCAATTAACCCCTGAGCAAGTATTCTGGTAGAAAGATTTGGATAAGAAAAAATCGATAATCTTATTGAAAAGAATCCTCCTTGTAGGAAAATGCCTCCAGCCACTGTGTATCCCCCAAATACACCTATGCATTTAGTGCCCAAAACCCTTTCGACTCAAAGCAAGACCTTAATCAGTCTATATGTGGTCTATCAATTATTTGTTCATTTTGAGAAAACATGTAAGAAAAGAATTACACCCACAGGGATTACCGAAGGGGAAAGGGGTTTTGAGCAAACTAAAGAGTGTTATTTAACTGAGGTCATGCCTTTCTTTAAACTACTAAAAGAACAATTTGAGAGTCTTCAAAAGGGCATTGATACAGAGATCAAAGAAATGAAAAATATGTTTAATGAAATGGAAATTGAGGTCAAAGATTATGAACATGAGCTTAAAAGTAATGAAATTGAGAGAAAAAATCTGCATATCTTAAATGATAACTTGATTTCTAGATGTGTTGCTCAGGATGTGTTCTATACTGTTACAAATTATTCTATTACTGCTTCTCAATTTCATGAATTATCTGTTGCCTTGAAAGTTTCCCATGATCGTGTCATTGAGCTTGAGTCCACAAATTCAAAATTGTATGAGAAAATAGAACAAGATGATCATGACAACTTGGTCAAACAGTTTTCTAAATTGGAAGTTGAACATCTTGCTTTGCAATTAAAATATCAACATCTAAAAGAAAATGTTAAAACCTCAAATGCCAAGACATCATCGGATGTTCCTGAGTTTGATACAGTGTTTGAAATTAGCAAACGTGATGAACAGATTCGAGCTCATTGTAACACGATCAAAAGATTAAAATCCCAAATTTCACAATTAAAGTTTCAAAAGAATAATTTGACTGGCTCCCAAATGCCTCCTCCTCTAGATTCTCAAAACTCTCAGAATTTTCATCTTCAAAACATCCTTAATGCATTACAACATGAAAATGAATGTTTTCTAGCCGAAAATGAAAATGTTAAATTGCTTTTCAAAGAGTTATACGAATCAATTAAAGTCACTCGTGACAAGAACAACGAAAAGGTAACTTCTTTGCAAAATGAAATTGAGAATCTGAAGAGTCAGGTAAAAGGGAAAATACCAATCACCAATTGTGAGAATACTGCACCAAAGGTGCCTGCTTGTGCTAAATATGCTATGACTGTGAAGTATATTTCACCTCATCTCAGGATCAAACATATTTTTTGTACCTTAAGGATAGTCTAGAATGTCTCCGAGAGATTGTTGAAGATGATAAGATAGAGAAGCCACTTGATAGTGCGATTAAGGATGCATGCTTATATACCAAACGATCTCAGGAGCTGTTAGAATGCCTAATAACTATATGTCCTAAATTTGGTACCAATAATGATAGAGTAGTTATGTCTTGCTCTATGCCCAAAATAAAGATAGGAGTAATCAGTCACAATAAGGCAAGCAGGTCAAAGCCTCCAGGCAATACAAAGCAAGATAGGATCTCGCAAGCTAAGAGTGATCAAGGAAAGCAAGTAGAAGATCATCCTAGGAACAATAAGTTTAAGTTTAATAAGACGAATTGTGTTGATTCTAGTATTAGCTATAAGCGTACTGTAATTAATTCGAATTCTGCTACGTTTTGCAAATCATATAATGAATGTTTGGTTTCTGATACTTATCATGAATGTGCTGTGAATGAAGTAAAATATGTTGCTAAGTCTCCTGTCAAAACCGTTAGAACTGCTAAATAGGTTAAGGATGTCACAAGGTGGAAAAAGGTTAAAAAACATTGGAAACCAACAGGAAGAAAATTTAGTAATGCAGGTTATCAATGGAAACCTACTGGCCATAAATTCAATCTTAATGAATTGTGCCCTAAATTATCTAGATCAATGCTAATTAGGAAATGAATGCCCACTGGTAGAATTATACCTTTATGAAGTGAACACACTTTGAATAGATCTACTGTTACTACTAGTCCTGCATCTACCTCTAATGATATCATTGATTCTGCTTCTGATGTGGGTGTTCTAATCTCGTTTACTAACCAAATGGAACCTATTCTTGCATGGGGATCCAAATTATCCAGTCATCCATACTTGTCTGTGTTCAAATGCAGGTCGTACAAATCGTTCTGTGGTATTTGGACTCAGGCTATTCCAAGCATATGGCTGGAGATCGCTCGCGGCTCATGAACTTCGTGAGTAAATTCATCGGGACTGTTAGATTTGAGTTTTTGAATCTAACAGTCCCGATGAATTTACTCACGGGTTCTTTTATTGTAGATTCAATAACCCTTCTGGTTTACTTGGGTTAAGTTTTTGAGGTCAAAAGATGAAACTCCAGATGTCATCATCAAACTTATCAAACAACTGTAGGTTCGACTTAATAAAACTGTCAGAATTATCCGAACAGACAATGGAACTAAGTTTGTTAACAAAGAACTAAGTCAATTTTATGAAAGCATTGGAATCAGTCATCAAAGAAGTGTTCCACGTACTCCTTAACATAACGGTGTAGTTGAAAGACGAAATCGAACTCCTGTCGAAGTTGCAAGGACTATGCTGATCTACTCAAAGGTTCCAATGTTTCTCTGGGCTGAAGCCATTGCCACTGCCACTGCCTGCTATACCCAAATATGTTCCCTTATCCATACCACTCATAGAAAAACTCCTTACGAACTTGTCCACAATCGAAAACCAGATCTTTCTTTCCTTCGTGTATTCGGTGCTTTATGCTATCCAACGAATGATGGTCATGATTTAGGAAAGTTAAGAGCTAAGGCGGATATTTGAGTTTTTGTTGGTTACGCACCAAACCGGAAGGGTTATTGAATCTACAATAAAAGAACCCGTGATATCATGGAAACTATTCACGTCACGTTCGATGAGCTGTCTGAGCAAATGGCTCCTGGAGAATCTAATTCTGGACCCGCATTTCAACATTCATTAAGTAGTCCCATTAGTTCTTCTCTTGTATAGAATCCCTCACCTACAGTTCTATATGTACCTCCTTCTGAAGAAGATTTGAAAAAATTGTTTGATCTGATGTTTGATGAATACTATGAACCTGTTGTCAATGATCAATCTACACCATCAACAATGGCGGCTCCTAATCCAGTCAACACAGATAATCCATCAGTTTCTGTGTCACTAACTCAAGAAGCGCCTATTGCAGATCACTCATCATCATCCTCAAATCTTCAAATCTCAAGTGTACATCATGGAAATGTTTCTGCCAAATATGATGGAGATAACCCCTTTGCCACTCCAGAAGATGCACCATTTGAAAATATATTTTCCCCAGAACCAACACCTGAACCATCTTCATCAGGGGATCAAAATTCTGCTACATCAGTTCCTCATTACCAACCACATGAACATCTCAGAAAATGGACACATGATCATCCATTGGACAACATTATTAGAAATTCTTCTCGTCCGGTATCCAATCGTAAACAACTTGCCACAGATGCCTTATGGTGTTTCTTCAATTCTATATTATCAAAGATCGAACCTAAAGATGTCAAAACAGCGATGTCTAAGGACAGCTGGTTTAGTGCTATGCAAGAAGAAATCCATGAGTTTGATAGTCTTGATGTATGGGAATTGGCACCTGCTCCAGATTGTGCTACGATCATTGCTCTCAAATGGATCTTTAAAGTAAGGCTTGATGAGCACGGTGATGCAAGGCAAGATTAGTGATAAAAGGATACTGACAAGAGGAGGGTATTGACTTTGAAGAATCATTTGCTCCGGTTGCACGAATTGAGGCTATCAGAATCTTCCTGGCTAATGCAGCTAGCAAGAACATGGTGGTTTATCAGATGGATGTAAAGACTGATTTTCTGAATGGTGATCTCAAAGAAGTTGTTTACGTCAGTCAACCCGAAGGTTTTGTGAATCCAGAGGATCCTACCCATGTCTATCGCTTGAAGAAGGCGCTTTACGGTTTGAAGTAAGCTCAAAGGGCATGGTATGATACTCTGTCAAAGTTCCTATTGAAAAATGGATTCAGTCAAGGAGCAGTTGATCCCACATTGTTCACCCAAAAGTCAGACAAACACTTAATTCATGTTCAAATTTATGTTGATGATATTATTTTTGCCTCGACTGACCGTAATGAATGTGACCGCTTTTCTAAGGAGATGGGCTCCAAATTTCAAATGTGTATGATGGGACAAATGTCATTTTTCTTGGGATTACAAATTTCACAAAGTCCCGGAGGCATTTTCATTAATCAATCTAAATATGCTAATGAAATTTTAAAGAAATTTGGATTTAGTTCTTGTGACCCTGTTGACACTCCCATGGTGGAGCGCACAAAACTGGATGAGGACAACTCAGGGATCATGGTTGATCAAACGAAATATCGAAGTATGATTGGATCCCTGATGTACCTCACAGCCAATAGACCTGATATTCTGTTCGTTGTATGCATGTGTGTTAGATACTAGGCTAAGCCTACCAAAAAGCACCTTGAAGCGGTTAAACAGGTATTTTGGTATCTCGAAGGAACCATTAACATGGGACTTTGGTATCCGAAGGACACCAATATGTCACTAACAGCATATGCAGATGCAGACCATGCAGGGTGTCAAGATACACGTCGAAGCACATCAGGTGGTGCTCCATTCTTGGGAGATAAATTAGTAAGCTGGTCTTCAAAGAAATAAATAAGTATGTCTATATCATCTACAGAGGCATAATACATAGCCATGTCATCTTGTTCTACTCAAATCCTATGGATGAGATCACAATTATCAGACTATGGCTATGAATTCAACAAAATCCCTCTGTATTGTGATAACAAAAGTGCCATTGCTCTCTGCTGCAATAATGTTCAACATTCAAGAGCAAAGCATATAGACATTCGACACCATTTCATCAGGGAACAAGTGGAGAAAGGTGTGGTGGAACTATATTTTGTGAGAACTGAATATCAGATGACATACATCTTCACTAAAGCTCTTCCTAGAGAACGTTTTGAGTTTATTCTTCCGTGACTTGGACTAAAGACTCTACAACTGGAAACACTCAAACGTCTTCAAGAGGAAGAAGAGGAGTAAAGGCTTTTCTTCATCTATCTCTTGTACATATCTTATCAAAAAAAGCAAAATACAAAATTACAAAACCCACAAAAAGAAAATAGAAAAATATAAAATTTCAAAATCCATAAAAATCAGAAAATCTTTGAATAAGCCCAAAAATATTATTTTTCACATCAATTTTCAGTTCTTCGATAACATCTACGGACTTTGATTTGTCACTCAAAGAATGGCACGGGTCTTTAGTTGAAGTTCGAATGTACATAAACATTTTGTAAAAAAAAAAAAAAAAAAAAAAAAAAAAAAAAAAAAAAAAAAAAAAAGATGATGGAGAAAAATGATGGTTTGTTGTTATTTCGGGCAGTAACCTGTCTTAAAAGAAAGAACAGAGCTATGCTTAATCTTATTTTTAAAAAAACCTCATGCTCTGATTTTAAAAACAATTGTTGGTCGCCAAAAAGGAAAATTGTTTCCTTCACAAATATTTTTCCTTCTAAATATTCTTCTGAAAAATATTTGTCATCTAATGAAAACAAAATTGCTTTGAAAATAACTCAGACTTTATTTTTTGAAAATCATCTGGACTTATCATTTGTCAAAATCTCTAACACTCAATCAACAACTTATGTCATTGATTGAGGGGGAGAATGATTTCAATCAAATCAAAAAGGTTATTTTTCAAACAATTGGCACGTAAACGAGCAAGGTCTATTTTTGGATAATCAAAAAGAAATTTGTTTTCTACAATTGGACCCAGACCTTGGCTAAGGTTATGTTTTCAAAAGATATTTATGCATGTTTGAACAATGGAGTTTAAAGTTTCAGAATCTGATCCTTATCAGTTAAAATGTTTTTCAAAAGCAAGTCACAATTCTCCTCAAAAGTTTTCAAAAATAATTTAAATCAATAGAGATCACAAATCTCAAAGGATTTGAAAATTGTGATCGGGGGAGAATTTGTGATTTAAATTGGATTTAAACTGATAATTCGATAAATTGTTTGGAAATATAATAACAAGATCTCCTCCCTACATATGCCAAATGATTTCAAATTTTCCATGCACATGTTAAGGGGGAGTATTCGTCTTAAACCAAAAGGATTGAAAACGTGATTAACTTATCTCAAAGTGCAGATTCCCTTCAATATGTGCAAAACTTTTTCGTATATCGATGAACATATTGAGGGGGAGCAATCATTAGAAAACCACATCATTTCCCAAAATATTTTTTACAAAGTACTTAAAATAATAGATTTGACGGGGGAAGTGATGATGATATCTTTAGATAATTGTTAATCAAAGATTGAATTTCTCATTCTTAATCCAAGATTTCAAAGTCTTCTTGCCTCAATGTGCTAACACAAGTTTGAATAACTGAAGGACATGTTGAGGGGGAGCTTTTCTGAAATATCAAAAACAATTAAGGTACAAAATGCTTTGATTTTACATCACAAGTACCTTGATTGATTTTCAAATGGTTTTCAATTGGTTTTGAGGCGGAATGAACAATACCTAAAGACCGACCAATTTACTTTATGAATGGTGTTATAAGGATGGTTAGGTTAGGTATTCGTTCCCACGATCCCGCCAGAGCCGGAGGGATCTACCCAAGGACAATCTACTAGATAGTGTAGAGTCCTTAGGTATGATAAAAAAAAGGAGAAAAATGAGAATATGGGAAGAGTGTCGACTGAGACAGAGCTAGTATTGGAACAAACACAACAAGGTTCTACTAATGAAGTCTCGGTAAGTACTGAAGGGGATGAAGAATGAAAAAGAAATGAATGTAAAAAGGGTGAAAAGAAATAGCCCTCCAGTAATTCAACCTTAGGGCAGAAACCGGGTTCAATACATATGCTACTGGTGGTTACTAAGGTAACGCCGGTATAGAAGACAAGACGTCATGGACCTAGTTACGCACTGCACTAAACTTGCCAAGCTACTCAAGTTCCTCTTAAAAGGGCTTGTTTCATTCTCACGGGGAACCTACATAATCTATCGACTTTCTCTTAGATATTGTTGATATTGAAGAAGGAGAACCTCTCCCTAGTCTCCGGCATAGGAAACCAAATGTGCACAATTGAGTCTAGAGCCAAGAGATCATTCACAATATCTCATTAGGACACAAAATTAATGAAGACTTGCTGTTTTACACAATGTGGAAAGTAAGAATACATTAAGAGTCCTACGCATTATCCTTATGGTATTGCCAGAACATCCGAGTGATATGTTAAATATTCAAAATGAAGATGGAAGTCCTTCTAGAGCCAACATCAAACAAGCTCTTGGTGGGTGGCATGTGAGATCTATCCAATAGATCAATCATGTGATAACTGGACATAAACGATGGGGCGATTCACTATTAAATCAATCGTGGTTTAGGAATGGATTGACGGATACCTTTGAAAAACCATTCGTTGTGCTTAAAAACTCTTTTCTCTAGCACATCGACTGTGCATTAATGTAAAATTAAAAAGGGTATTTATGATTGATAATTGATTTTCCAATTCAACCTTCGTTGTATTGCAAAACCATTTATATTAAGAAATACACGATTGTTTTCAAATCATTTTTCATCAATCAGTGAATCTCAATTCGCTGGTTCACTCACTCCGTGTTGTCTTCTTTGAGAATTTCCGGTTTGAGAACAGCTAGAGCAGCTGCGAAACCCTGTTAAGGAGATTCTTTGGAATTTTACCTGATCACAAGCAGTACTTGTACTGATCAGCGGGGAACCATGGGCCGTGTACCTCAATTCAATGAAAGTGATCAAAGACACTTTCGTGCGCTTTTATTGCTAACTGTTGTCTGCAGGAACACCCGACGGTTGCAGCTGATCATAATTGAGAAGGAAATCCATAACTGCATGCTCACACATCACGTTCATCTCAAATAAATCATGATATGTGCATATATTCATCAAGTGACTCTGATATTTTCACTCCATGCTTCTGCTACGCTGCTGCAAATGTCATGAATCAACAAAAGCTTCCGCTAATCTGATGAGAAGATATCATGATCCAGAATGTTAGCATGTCGGTCCAAAGTCACAACTTCACATGATGGCAACACTACAAAGGATGAGTCAGAGATTTACTATGGATGATGATCTCAAAGTTGGCTGAAAACTCATCATCACGTGGTTCAGTTAAAGACCTCCACACTATGATCAAAACATGCAGAAAATGAAGAATCAAAGACTACGGGCTACAAAGCAAAGAACTTAATCAACAATCCAAGAACAGCAAAATGTAATATCTGTTTGTAATTGATGTAATTGAGGTTACCTCCCTTAGGGGGAGATTGTTAGGATTTAGAAAATCCTGTAGTTAAAGAGTCGGTCACCTCAAGTGTATGTATTTGTTAAAAAGCTCGTAGTCGTAGTCATTTAGATTTAGAAAATCCTGTAGTTAAACGTGGAGGACGGACGGGTTTTTGCCCACTGTATGCCTGATCCACAGCCCATAGGAGGCGTGTCTTGTAAGAACCTATAAATACCCTTTGCCTAGCGAGGCAAAGAGTTGGAGCTTCCTATATCCTTTTTCTTTGTCTCACTAAGTTCCCAAAACTCTTCCACTTTCTCTCTCTAAAACTTCATTCATACGCCCCATATATGTGTTTAGTTATGTGTTTGTGAAAACCAATATGTTACACTATCTTTTCTCGTAATCGGAAATCTACAAATGGCACTACCTTTAAGCCCACTGTTGCTTCTAAGTCTGTGTTAGGAAAAGCGCCTATTGTAGTTTCTGAGAATATCATTGATGAACCCATAGCACCATCATCACCTCCTAGGAAGATACCTTCACCTAGTGAATTCACTAAGTCAAAAGCACGAACTAGCTGGACCTGGCAGAGATAGTTACAAAGTACACCTCATTTTAAATGGATACCTAAAATTATTAACATGTGTGCTACAACTGTAACGGAACCCACTAACTCTACGGGTTCCACCTCTACCTCTATTCTACCTTCGCCGTCTGTATGTATTGAAGGTGATACAAATCATTATCTGGATTGTTGATAACGGATGTTCCCGATACATGACAGGCAACCTCAAACTATTATCAAACTTTGTTGCAAAGTTCATTGGCACTGTCAGATTCGGGAATGATCACTTCGTTGCTATAATGGGTTACGGGGACTGCATCAATGGAAACATCAAAATTAGCTGAGTGTACTATGTTGAAGGAGATTTGGAAGTTTCTTTTCGAGAGAAAACGTGTTTCATTCGTGATCTAAAAGGAAACGATCTTATGTTAGAAACCCATTCATCAACCCTTTACATAATTTCTATGACTGACATGATCGATTCATCTCCCATTTGTCTACTCTCTAAATCAACATCTACAAAATCATGGATGTGGCATAAAAGACTTTCTCATTTGAACTTCAAAACCATAACTGATCTTGCACGATACAAATTAGTTGAAGGACTACCAAGATTTCGGTATTCCAAAGACCGCTTATGCTCAGCTTGTAAACAAGGAAAAAGCACACGTGCACATTTTCCTTCGAAGGTTGAAAATAGTACTCAACACATACTTCACCTTCTTCACATGGATTTCGGTGGCCCGATGCGTGTGTAGACGATTAACGACAAACGCTAAATTCTTGTAATTTTTGATGACTACTCAAGATGGACTTAGGTTTATTTCCTACGAAGTAAAGATCAAGCTTCACCAATGATCATCACCTTTCTCACGAAAATTCAAATTCAGCTTCGTAACACGGTCAGACAAGTCAGAACGGATAGAGGAACTGAATTCTTGAATCAGACTCTTCGAGAATACTATGAGAAAGTGGGAATTGAGCATCAAACATCCATTGGAAGAATACCCGAACAGAATGGAGTTGTCGAACGACAAAACCGGACGTTAGTGGAAGCTGCAAGAATGATGTTGATAAATGTTAAACTTCCAGATTACTTATGGGCAGAAGCTATTTTAACTGCACGCTACACTCAGAACCGTTCAATGATCACAAAACGCCATAACAAAACACGATACAAGCTTATCCATAACCAGAACCCCAACCTCAAACACTTTCATGTATTTGGTGCTTTTTGTTATCCAAATAATGATCGTGATGACTTTGGAAAACTCAAGGCTAAAGTAGATATTGAAGTCTTTGTCAGATACTGTGAAAACTCTGAAGGATACCAAATCTGGAACCGTCGTACAAGAGAGATTATGGAGAGAATTCATGCTAATTATGATGAGCTTACGGAAATGGCTTTTGAACAAAGTAGCTTAGAACCCGGGCATAACCGTCTTAACTTTCCAGAATCATCAGCTGACCAACAATTGCAACTCACGCGTCATCAAATGGAAACCTTGTTTGCTCTACTGTTTAATGAATACTTTGATCAACGTGCTCCAGATGTATCAAATGTTTCTGCTGCTCAACCTGATCAAATTCCAATACCTGATACACCTGAAACAACAACTGTTGCTGATGCACCTCTAGCCGAGTCTCCAGCAACAATAGAACAAACCACTTCCAGTGAAAAGGACCAAGCTGATGATCCTTTAAATCAAAATGTACCTGTACCCGTAAATTATGATGGAAATGCGTTCTTTAACACTTTTGCATAAGAAACAACAAATGTAGATTGTGAAAAACTAGAAGGGGGGGGGGTTGAATAGTGTTATCAATTTAAAACTTCCTTTTAAATATTTAGATCGATTTATGTCAATCTATTTGGATGTGTATGTTGGACGTTGATAGATAGATATATAAAAGTGTAATGAAAGATAAAGAGTAAGAAGCACATAACCACGACACGAGTATTTATAGTGGTTCGGCTACAAGGACACCTTCCTTGCCCTACTCTACTCCCCGAGTCACCTACTCGAGAGTTCGTAATCACTACACGACACCAACTCCTTATGGCGGAGAAGCCTTCACAACATCGCCTACTCTTTTTCCGGTACTAGGCTAACCACTGGGTTCTTTCACACCAAGGTGAACCACACCTACCACAACGTCGCCTACCCTTTATCCGGTACTAGGTTAAGTACCGAGTTCCATTACAATGGAGGAACTACTACCCAACACTACACAACACCTAATCCCAAAGGAGACTAGCTCCTTATTACAACACCATCAAGGAAATCAATATCCTTGAATATAAACAATCACTATATGTATAACGATGCACCTCATCAATTACACGACCTAGGCATTCTTCACTAATGCCACTTAATTTGATTCCTAGGCATCTTCACTAATGCCTTTGACACAACGCTTGGCACCTTTCACTAATGCCTTCATCTTGACACCTTTAGCATTCTTCACTAATGCTTTTGACACGGACGTTAAGCACCTTTCACTAATGCTTTCGTCTTGACTCTTTCGGCATCCTTCACTAATGCCTTCAACACAACACATCTACGGAGGAAGAAATAACTATCAACAAGAGAACCTTAGTTGTCTTGATGATGACGAAGCATGGCAACTCATGGACTTGAGTTTGCTCGACTTCAAGAAGTGGTGATCTCGCCTTTAAGAGGAACGTAGAGAATCACACGAAAACAAAAGACAAACTACATAGAAAGATCCCTTAGGATAAGTGGTTAGAGATTTACAATACTTGAGAAAGTATGTGTGAGAGTGGCAAGCCAAAAGGAAGAAATGGCTCACTATTTATAGAGGAGAAATGCTTATTGTTCCCCGGATCCCACGGATCCCTCCCACAAGGGATCCGTCTAGCGTAAAGCTAGGGATCCGTGGGACGCTCCTCTTTACCCATGGGTATTTTGGTTTTGGGTCATGGGTCATGGGTTATGGGTTGATTCATGGTTCTCTTATTAGATACAATGTATCTAATGAGTGCAATACACCTAGTCAAATGGGTATGGGTCAATACCATGGGTTATGGATATGTTCCATGGGTTGTAGTTTTTACCCATTTATAATATATATTAGTTATGTATATATTTACCCAATATGTAAACACTAGTTGTTGTACATATGTATTACTAAATAATAAAATCACTTATACTTGTTTTAGTGTTTTATGTGAAAACATTAAGTGTGTTAGAAAACTATTGGCTCAAACTATTTACGTATTTCATTGGTTTCGTTAAAATGATTTTACATTTGTTATCGACAAAACATTAGAAGATCGTAAAATATAAATAAACGTTTTTACGGCTTATTTGTATTAAAAATCTCCCCCTTTTTGTTGATGACAAAACATAAAATTTTTTTAAGGAAAAATTAAAATTCATAAACGTTCGAATTAGAGTTTTTACTCTCTTCTCCCCCTTTTTTGTCGAAACAAAAAGAGCGTCGAAAAGAAACTAACAGATTGTTTTAAGAAAAACATGTAAAAAGAAAAGATGTAAAGAGAGCAAGTGACGGGAATGGTTCTCGTCTTAACTCCCCCTTTACGAGTCCATCCCTTTTTGAGGACATCAAGTAAATATAAACTAATAAGCTAACGAATTACGATTTTGTTGGCAAATGGTTTCGCCCTTGTGACGAAAAAGCTCCCCCTTGAAGATTGAAGCTTTGCAATGGGGTGTCATGAAGTGTAATCCAAATAAGGATTAAGCTGCAAATGGTTTTGCAATGTATGGTTTGACACAAAGCTCCCCTAGCTTAGGGTGTCAAGTTCTTCATGTGTATTTTGAAAATCTACAAAATAAAGGTTAGAAAACAAGAGTATAGTGCATAAATTCCTGCAAATAAGACTCAAGTTAGTAGAAAATTGTTCTTCTGTACCACGGATCCCACGGTTCCCTTTGTGGAGGGATCCGTCTAGGCATTTTCCTGGGATCCGCTGGTGACAGATTTTCAGCAATGATGGTATATCAAACAATGTTAAATATGGAAGTGAGATATGTATACAAACAACAAACATATACTCAAAGCAATATGGCAAATAAGTTATCATTCAATAAAATAACGAGATAATTAACAAATATTTAAAACTAAGAGAATGATCTAGCCATATACATTCTACTTAATACTAATGAGTGACTAAAACTTAAAATGCAAGAATGTTTTTGAGTCTAGGGATGAGTAGACTTATTGATTTGGTCCAATCTTTCAAGAAGATGATTAAACATGAAATATAACTCATTTCATACTTCTTGAACAAGTCCTTGGGTGATTAGACAATTTGGGCAATTATTGTCTTGATTGGAAACCGGAGGAAAATGGATGTTTTGCGGAGGCTCTACGAATGATTGTGGGGTTTCATTTTGAGATGTGGGATGAGGTTCTACTAAAGGTGAGGGTGGTGGTAGTGGAAATATCTCCATATGATCATGTCCATGATTATTTTCCCATGATGGACTATTTGGTGTTGTGGGTGGTTCTCTATTTAACGAGAAAGTTATTGAGTGGGAGGTTTTCGGTGGTTAGTGCTCTAATGAATAGAGATTTGGGTGAGGAAGAGGCTCGTTACATTTATGCTCAAGGAATGAGGATTTAGACGGCTTGCTAGAGCTAGCTATGTTTGGTTTTGAACTAGATGACCCTTTTTCAAGTCCAAAAGGTTTGATGCTAATTCTTGCGGTTTTCTTAGCAATTGTTGAATGGGTTTGTTGAGGTGGGATTCTAGCATTATTATCTCTTATTGGAGATGATTCGGTGGATGAAATCTCATGAATCATGTGACCCTTTCTTTTGGATGTGCCTTTGGTTGGAGAGTTGTTGCTAAGTGCTTTGGTCATGGTGATGGTAAGGATGCAATATAAGCTTCTAACCACTGAATTTTGAGAGCTAGGTAGGAGTGATGATTCAACCTTAAGAGTGTTTGGTATATAAAGGATAATTTTGATTTAGGGAATTAAATTCTTGGCCACTAAGGGGATTAAGCATGCACTTAGGATATTGATCAGCTCTAGGAAGATATTAATGGTAACTAAAAGTGGTTAGAAAACCAAAAGATGACTTAACTTTGAAGAGAGAAGCTGATTAAAGCTTTCTGCAGACACGGAGCCCACGAATCCCTCTCACCAGGGATCCGTCTGGTTATAAACCAGGGATCCGTCTGTCAGACAGATTCTTGATGAAATGATTATGCTTTTTGCAATTTCCAGTACCTATGTATCTCAAGGTTTTGACTTTATTTTGATGCCATGAGTGGTGGATGTCTTAAATGCCCAACCATAATAGGTGAGGGTGCTTAATGATGGTTTTGGGTAGAAAAGTGGATTATAGATAATCTAACTAAGTGTTTGAGAAGAGTACTATTTGATTTGAGATGGAAGAGTGATGGTAATTAGTCCTAGAAGTTAGATGATGCCTCAAGAAAAAATTTAATAAAACCTTAAAAAATAAGGAAAAATAAAAAACTAGTTTCAAGCTTGTTTTTGAGTTAATGATGACTAAAATCAATTTGCTAAAATTGATGAATATGTCAAACTAAGTGTTATGAGATGTGAGAAATAAAGTGTGAGCGTTGGAGCGGAAATATGGTGAGTTTTGATGAGTTAATAAATCAAAAACATTTTAAAATAGATCCTACGTAGGCTATGGGTGAGTGTGAAGCTTTCAAATGTTTGAGGAAGACTTAGTTGGTTCTAATATCTTATGTTTGACTAGTGTGAGGTGATCTAGTGAGCTATTTTTTATGTAAGCAAGTCTGTATTGCTCATCTGTAGTCACGGATCCCACGGTTCTCTTTTGGGAGGGATCCGGCTAGTTATATTGCTGGGATCCGCCTACTGCAGATCAGAAGGCTTCCAGCAAAAGTGCAATTTTGCACTCATAGCAAAGCGTTTCTCCTAGTTTTTTCTACAAAGACTAAATGCAAAGACACATCAAGTATAATGCATAGCACATGTGGGGGGACTAAAGGTACCTAAAGATGAGTGACGAAGACTACTTGAAGAAATCGTAAAATCTCATCCTACACATTCCTAAGTTAAGTTTGTTCAATGCCAAGTTATGGCAATAGCTACATACTACATCCTACACTACATAAGTATTTGTTTAGAAGTTACAACCCATTGTTTCAAATTGTTTTCACAAATTAAGGTCCTATGATCTTACCTTACTCCTCCACCACTTCCCGTCTTCACCCCTCATCCACTCTTTAACACACCATCTCTACTTCTTTTTCTTTAAGAAGTTGGCGAAGCACTTGAAGATTTCCTTGGTTTGTTGCCATTCGGGTGATGGGCTAGGAATGTCGGATAATTGGTTGATGTAATCTAAGGGGTTGAGATGGGTATTTTCGAGTGGGTTGCTACTACCTTCTCCTTCTCTTTGCCTCTCCCTTTCATCCGAGGAATCCGTGGGTGGGTGAGGCCTTTTGCCTTCCACCATAAACCTTGTAGTACTACCCTCGGTCAATGATACCATAACTTTGTTGCAAAAGCTATGATCATAGGATTGCGGAGAAGGATCTAATGCAAAGATGAATTTAGCAAGACGGGTTAGGAGCATTGCGTACGGGAGCACCATTTTGTCCATGCTTCTTACACTTTCCATTCTCTTAATCATGTAGTAAGCAAGGTTGAAGCGAGTCTCGGTCACTAGGCAATAGATCATGCAACTTAGACATGCGTTAGGGTGATCCTTGTTTCCTACTAGGCACAACACATTCTCCCT
Source organism: Chrysanthemum seticuspe (assembly GCA_019973895.1). Lineage (NCBI taxonomy): Eukaryota > Viridiplantae > Streptophyta > Magnoliopsida > Asterales > Asteraceae > Chrysanthemum > Chrysanthemum seticuspe. The sequence goes on along the minus strand of BPTQ01000008.1, from coordinate 132,102,996 downwards.
TACCACATTTTCTCATTTCCTATACAATGCGTATATTTCGGATTCCTAGTGACCCTTGAAGGGGATGCTCTTGCCATGAACACGGTGTCCCTCACCGTGGTTGCTTCCAGGATTAACATGTTATAGATTTCATGATGATCAACCATAGCGTGTAACTCTTCCAAGGACCACTCATTAGAATACATGCAAACACCTTGATATGGAACCCCTACTATTCTTCCAAACTCCACAAGCGAAAGAGTGTACTCATGCTCATTTATGATGAAGACAATTGAGATGGACCCATCATCATTTCTAACTATCCTCATTGTCTTGTATAACTCGAGTACGAAAACCGAGAAAATTTGTTCGTTTATATCCAATAAACAATCAAAGCCAATGGCCCCAAAAACTTGTCTTATGTCGGTGTTAGCAAGAAATGATGGTTTTACTACTCGACCTTCGTGAAAAAGTCTCTTTTCGAGTATTTTAAAGGCTTTCCTATCTTCCGGGCTAAGTCCATATTTCCTATGGTACATTGGTATGTAATGAGCGGTATCTTGATAGTCTTGTTGTCGGTTACTTGGCATGATTGTTCCTAAACAACACAACCACAATGTGGTGTTAATTGTGAATAGTAACCTAAAGGGTTTGATCACAATTTTGCTTAAATCATTTTTATTGAATTCAAGAAAAGAGTTTAATTTGTATTAACAATGTTAATTCTTTGATTTGGATTATCTTAGAAAACAATGTGGTAACAAATTATGATAAACCCATTTGAACCCAACTTCTAAAAATGAAGAAATTGTAATCCTAGAAATCAAGGAATTAAATTAACAATGTAGTGAAGATTATACTTACACAAGAGATTGTTATGCTTGAAGGAAATGATCAAATTGCTCCTGTGAACAGTAATTGAGTTTTTGTTCGTGAGTCTTTGAAGGGAAAGTGATTGTGGAACTTCCACAGTGATCATTACTGACTTATGCTGTCTTCTGTTGCACGGATCCCGCGGATCCCTCTCATTTGGGATCCGGCTAGTTCAAACTCTGGGATCCGGAATGACAGCAAAAATCAGTTTAAGCATTCCTTGATAACTTTGGTTTGGGAGTTGTAAAACGCTTAGAGTTTGATGTTTAAGCTCTATAACTTGTGATTTGAGGTTTTGACGGTTTAATACTAATCCTATTTGACGTGGTTCCCTTTTTAAGAATTAGTCACAATTCTTGGGAGGTTTATCAAAGATTATGATAAAATCCCATTTTATCATAATATAAGAAATTTCACATGGATATTCATTGACATAGTTGAAGTGTCAATAATTCCTTTGTGATGAATAATGATTGAGGTTATCGAATAACCAAGATATCATTATTAAAAGTTAGTAGTGTAGTCTATACCAATCAATCGAAGAATACCATTCTTGATGATGGCTTTAATATAGATAACTACTTAAGCAATTACTAATAGAGATTAATTATGCAACTAATATTTTAACAATAATAAAATGTAAATTATTAGCGATCATACCTTTGCTAAATATTCTTCTTAAGGAGAGAATTATTTAGAGGAAAAGTTTTGTGATCTTCTTGAAATCTCCAGATCCATGTGTGAGAGGAACAATGCTAAACATTCTTTTCACGAAAAGAAATATTTAGGTAGTTTCTTCATGATCTTCTTGGTATGCCCAAATCCAAGTATGAAAAATACTTAACAAGGAAAGTGTTAGAATATTCTATCATTGTCCAACAATAAACACTATAATGATTTTTTTAAAACATGACTTGACAAATCATTCTTTGTAGTTTTCAAACATACACGGATCGTATCAAGTTTTTAAAGTACAACATACTCTAAGAAACTTGGTAACGAAGCTCTGATGCCAATTGTGAAAAACTAGAAGGGGGGGGGGTTGAATAGTTTTATCAATTTAAAACTTTCTTTTAAATATTTAGATCGACTTATGTCAATCTATTTGGATGTGTATGTTGGACGTTGATAGATAGATATGTAAAAGTGTAATGAAAGATAAAGAGTAAGAAGCACATAACCACGACACGAGTATTTATAGTGGTTCGGCTACAAGGACACCTTCCTTGCCCTACTCCACTCCCCGAGTCACCTACTCGAGAGTTCATAATCACTACACGACACCAACTCCTTATGGTGGAGAAGCCTTCACAACGTCGCCTACTCTTTTTCCGGTACTAGGCTAACCACCGGGTTCTTTCACACCAAGGTGAACCACACCTACCACAACGTCGCCTACTCTTTATCCAGTACTAGGCTAAGTACCGAGTTCCATTACAATGGAGGAACTACTACCCAACACTACACAACACCTAATCCCAAAGGAGACCAACTCCTTATTACAACACCATCAAGGATATCAACGTCCTTGAATATAAACAATCACTATATGTATAACGATGCACCTCATTGATTATACGACCTAGGCATTCTTCACTAATGCCACTTAATTTGATTCCTAGGCATCCTTCACTAATGCCTTTGACACAACGCTTGGCACCTTTCACTAATGCCTTCATCTTGACACATTTAGCATTCTTCACTAATGCTTTTGACACGGACGTTAAGAACCTTTCACTAATACTTTCGTCTTTACTCTTTCTAAATCCTTCACTAATGCCTTCAACACAACGCATCTACGGAGGAAGAAAGAACTATCAACAAGAGAACCTTAGTAGTCTTGATGATGACGAAGCATCTGATAACTGGACATAAATGATGGGGCGATTCACTATTAAATCAATCCTGGTTCAGGAATGGATTGACGGATACCTTTGAAAAACAAGTCGCTGTGCTTAAAAATTCTTTTCTCTAGCACATCGACTGTGCATTAATGTAAAATTAAAAAGGGTATTTATGATTGATAATTGATTTTCCAATTCAACCTTCGTTGTATTGCAAAACCATTTATATTAAGAAATACACGATTGTTTTCAAATCATTTTTCATCAATCAGTGAATCTCAATTCGCTGGTTCACTCACTCCGTGTTGTCTTCTTTGAGAAGTTCCGGTTTGAGAACAGCTAGAGCAGCTGCGAAACCCTGTTAAGGAGATTCTTCGGAATTTTACCTGATCACAAGCAGTACTTGTACTGATCAACGGGGAACCATGGGCCGTGTACCTCAATTCAATGAAAGTGATCAAAGACACTTTCGTGCGCTTTTATTGCTAACTGTTGTCTGTAGGAACACCCGACGGTTGCAGCTGATCATAATTGAGAATGAAATCCATAACCGCATGCTCACACATCACGTTCATCTCAAATAAATCATGATATGTGCATATATTCATCAAGTGACTCTGATATTTTCACTCCATGCTTCTGCTACGCTGCTGCAAATGTCATGAATCAATAAAAGCTTCCGCTACTCTGATGAGAAGATATCATGATCCAGAATGTTAGCATGTCGGTCCAAAAGTCACAACTTCACATGATGGCAACACTACAAAGAATGAGTCAGAGATTTACTATGGATGATGATCTCAAAGTTGTCTAAAAACTCATCATCACGTGGTTCAGTTAAAGACCTCCACACTATGATCAAAACATGCAGAAAATGAAGAATCAAAGACTACGGGCTACAAAGCAAAGAACTTAATCAAGAATCCAAGAACACCAAAATGTAATATCTATTTGTAATTGATGTAATTGAGGTGACCTCCCTTAGGGGGAGATTGTTAGGATTTAGAAAATCATGTAGTTAAAGAGTCGGTCACCTCAAGTGTATGTATTTGTTAAAAAGCTCGTAGTCGTAGTCATTTAGATTTAGAAAATCCTGTAGTTAAACGTGGAGGACGGACGTGTTTTTGCCCACTGTATGCCTGATCCACAGCCCATAGGAGGTGTGTCTTGTAAGAACCTATAAATACCCTTTGCCTAGCGAGGCAGAGAGTTGTAGCTTCCTATATCATTTTTCTTTGTCTCACTAAGTTCCCAAAACTCTTCCACTTTCTCTCTCTAAAACTTCATTCATACGCCTCATATGTGTGTTTAGTTATGTGTTTGTGAAAACCAATATGTTACACTATCGTTTCTCGTAATCGGAAATCTACAAATGGCACTACCTCTAAGCCCACTGTTGCTTCTAAGTCTGTGTTAGGAAAAGCGCCTATTGTAGTTTCTGAGAATATCATTGATGAACCCATAGCACCATCATCACCTCCTAGGAAGATACCTTCACCTAGTGAATTCACTAAGACAAAAGCACGAACTAGCTTGACCTGGCAGAGATAGTTACAAAGTACACCTCATTTTAAATGGATACCTAAAATTATTAACATGTGTGCTACAACTGTAACGGAACCCACTAACTCTACGGGTTCCACCTCTACCTCTATTCTACCTTCGCCGTCTGTATGTATTGAAGGTGATACAAATCATTATCTGGATTGTTGATAACGGATGTTCCCGATACATGACATGCAACCTCAAACTATTATCAAACTTTGTTGCAAAGTTCATTGGCACTGTCAGATTCGGGAATGATCACTTCGCTGCTATAATGGGTTACGGGGACTGCATCAATGGAAACATCAAAATTAGCTGAGTGTACTATGTTGAAGGAGATTTGGAAGTTTCTTTTCGAGAGAAAACGTGTTTCGTGATCTAAAAGGAAACGATCTTATGTTAGGAACCCATTCATCAAGCCTTTAAATAATTTCTATGACTGACATGATCGATTCATCTCCCATTTGTCTACTCTCTAAATCAACATCTACAAAATCATGGATGTGGCATAAAAGACTTTCTCATTTGAACTTCAAAACCATAACTGATCTTGCACGACACAAATTAGTTGAAGGACTACCAAGATTTCGATATTCCAAAGACCGGTTATGCTCAGCTTGTAAACAAGGAAAAAGCACTCCTGCACATTTTCTTTCGAAGGTTGAAAATAGTACTCAACACATACTTCACCTTCTTCACATGGATTTGTGTGGCCCGATGCGTGTGCAGACGATTAACGACAAAAACTAAATTCTTGTAATTTTTTATGACTACTCAAGATGGACTTGGGTTTATTTCCTACGAAGTAAAGATCAAGCTTCACCAATGATCATCACCTTTCTCACGAAAATTCAAATTCAGCTTTGTAACACGGTCAGACAAGTCAGAACGGATAGAGGAACTGAATTCTTGAATCAGAATCTTTGAGAATACTATGAGAAAGTGGGAATTGAGCATCAAACATCCATTGCAAGAACACCCGAACAGAATGGAGTTGTCGAACGACAAAACCGGACGTTAGTGGAAGCTGCAAGAATGATGTTGATAAATGTTAAACTTCCAGATTACTTATGGGCAGAAGCTATTTTAACTGCATGCTACACTCAGAACCGTTCAATGATCACAAAACGCCATAACAAAACACGATACAAGCTTATCCATAACCAGAAACCCAACCTCAAACACTTTCATGTATTTGATGCTTTTTGTTATCCAAATAATGATCGTGATGACTTTGGAAAACTCAAGGCTAAAGTAGATATTGAAGTCTTTGTCAGATACTGTGAAAACTCTGAAGGATACCAAATCTAGAACCGTCGTACAAGAGAGATTATGGAGAGAATTCATGCTAATTATGATGAGCTTATGGAAATGGCTTTTGAACAAAGTAGCTTAGAACCCAGGCATAACCGTCTTAACTTTCCAGAATCATCAGCTGACCAACAATTGCAACTCACGCGTCATCAAATGGAAACCTTGTTTGCTCTACTGTTTAATGAATACTTTGATCAACGTGCTCCAGATGTATCAAATGTTTCTGCTGCTCAACCTGATCAAATTCCAATACCTGATACACCTGAAACAACAACTATTGCTGATGCACCTCCAGCCGAGTCTCCAGCAACAATTGAACAAATCACTTCCAGTGAAAATGACCAAGCTGATGATCCTTTAAATCGAAATGTACCTGTATCCGTTAATTATGATGGAAATGCGTTCTTTAACACTTTTGCATCAGAAACAACAAATCTAGATTGTGAAAAACTAGAAGGAGGGGGGGTTGAATAGTTTTATCAATTTAAAACTTCCTTTTAAATATTTAGATCGACTTATGTTAATCTATTTGGATGTGTATGTTGGACGTTGATAGATAGATATATAAAAGTGTAATGAAAGATAAAGAGTAAGAAGCACATAACCACGACAAGTGTATTTATAGTGGTTCGGCTACAAGGACACCTTCCTTGCCCTACTTTACTCCCCTAGTCACCTACTCGAGAGTTCGTAATCACTACACGACACCAACTCCTTATGGCGGAGAAGCCTTCACAACATCGCCTACTCTTTTTCCGGTACTAGGCTAACCACAGGGTTCTTTCACACCAAGGTGAACCACACCTACCACAACGTCGCCTACCCTTTATCCGGTACTAGGCTAAGTACCGAGTTCCATTACAATGGAGGAACTACTACCCAACACTACACAACACCTAATCCCAAAGGAGACTAGCTCCTTATTAGAACACCATCAAGGAAATCAATATCCTTGAATATAAACAATCACTATATGTATAACGATGCACCTCATCGATTATACGACCTAGGCATTCTTCACTAATGCCAATTAATTTGATTCCTAGGCATCTTCACTAATGCCTTTGACACAACGCTTGGCACCTTTCACTAATGCCTTCGTCTTGACACCTTTAGCATTCTTCACTAATGCTTTTGACACGGACGTTAAGCACCTTTCACTAATGCTTTCGTCTTGACTCTTTCGGCATCCTTCACTAATGCCTTCAACACAACACATCTACGGAGGAAGAAAGAACTATCAACAAGAGAACCTCAGTTGTCTTGATGATGACGAAGCATGGCAACTCATGGACTTGAGTTTGCTCGACTTCAAGAAGTTGTGATCTCGCCTTCAAGAGGAACGTAGAGAATCACACGAAAACAAAAGACAAACTACATAGAAAGATCCCTTAGGATAAGTGGTTAGAGATTTACAATACTTGAGAAAGTATGTGTGAGAGTGGCAAGCCAAAAAGAAGAAATGGCTCACTATTTATAGAGGAGAAATGCTTATTGTTCCTCGGATCCCACGGATCCCTCCCACAAGGGATCCGTGGGACGCTCCTCTTTACCCATGGGTATTTTGGTTTTGGGTCATGGGTCATGGGTTATGGGTTGATCCATGGTTCTCTTATTAGATACAATGTATCTAATGAGTGCAATGCACCTAGTCAAATGGGTATGGGTCAATACCATGGGTTATGGATATGTTCCATGGGTTGTAGTTTTTACCCATTTATAATACATATTAGTTATGTATATATTTACCCAATATGTAAACACTAGTTGTTGTACATATGTATTACTAAATCATAAAATCACTTATACTTGTTTTAGTGTTTTATGTGAAAACGTTAAGTGTGTTAGAAAACTATTGGCTCAAACTATTTACGTATTTTATTTGTTTCGTTAAAATGATTTTACATTTTTTATCGACAAAACATTAGAAGATCGTAAAATATAAATAAACGTTTTTACGGCTTATTTGTATTAATAATCTCCCCCTTTTTGTTGATGACAAAACATAAAATTATTTTAAGGAAAAATTAAAATTCATAAACTTTCGAATTGGAGTTTTTACTCTCTTCTCCCCCTTTTTTGTCGAAACAAAAAGAGCGTCGAAAAGAAACTAACACATTGTTTTAAGAAAAACATGTAAAAAGAAAAGATGTAAAGAGAGCAAGTGACGGGAATGGTTCTCATCTTAACTCCCCCTTGACGAGTCCATCCCTTTGTGAGGACATCAAGTAAATATAAACTAATAAGCTAACGAATTGCAATTTTGTTTGCAAATGGTTTCGCCCTTGTGACAAAAAAGCTCCCCCTTGAAGATTGAAACTTTGCAATGGGGTGTCATGAAGTGTAATCCAAATAAGGATTAAGCTGCAAATGGTTTTGCAATGTATGGTTTGACACAAAGCTCCCCTAGCTTAGGGTGTCAAGTTCTTCATGTGTATTTTGAAAATCTACAAAATAAAGGTTAGAAAACAAGAGTATAGTGCATAAATTCCTGCAAATAAGACTCAAGTTATTAGAAAGTTGTTCTTCTGTACCATGGATCCCACGGTTCCCTTTGTGGAGGGATCCGTCTAGGCATTTTCCTGGGATCCGCTGGTGACAAATTTTCAGCAATGATGGTATATCAAACAATGCTAAATATGGAAGTGAGATATGTATACAAACAACAAACATATACTCAAAGCAATATGGCAAATAAGTTATCATTCAATAAAATAACGAGATAATTAACAAATCTTTAAAACTAAGAGAATGATCTAGCCATATACATTCTACTTAATACTAATGAGTGACTAAAACTTAAAATGCAACAATGTTTTTGAGTCTAGGGATGAGTAGACTTATTGATTTGGTCCAATCTTTCAAGAAGATGATTAAACATTAAATGTAACTCATTTCGTACTTCTTGAACAAGTCCTTGGGTGATTAGACAATTTGGGAAATTATTGTCTTGATTGGAAACCGGAGGAAAATGGATGTTTTGAGGAGGCCCTACGAATGATTGTGGGGTTTCATTTTGAGATGTGGGATGAGGTTCTACTAAAGGTGAGGGTGGTGGTAGTATAAATTCCCCCATATGATCATGTCCATGATTATTTTCCCATGATGGACTATTTGGTGTTGTGGGTGGTTCCCTATTTAACGAGAAAGTTAGTGAGTGGGAGGTTTTTGGTGGTTAGTGCTCTAATGAATAGAGATTTGGGTAAGGAAGAGGCTCGTTAAATCTATGCTCAAGGAATGAGGATTTAGACGGCTTGCTAGAGCTAGCTATGTTTGGTTTTGAACTAGATGACCCTTTTTCAAGTCCAAAAGGTTTGATGCTAATTCTTGCGGTTCTCTTAGCAATTGTTGAATGGGTTTGTTGAGGTGGGATTCTAGCATTATTATCTCTTATTGGAGATGATTCGGTGGATGAAATCTCATGAATCATGTGACCCTTTCTTTTGGATGTGCCTTTGGTTGGAGAGTTGTTGCTAAGTGCTTTGGTCATGGTGATGGTAAGGATGCAATATAAGCTTCTAACCACTGAATTTTGAGAGCTAGGTAGGAGTGATGATTCAACCTTAAGAGTGTTTGGTATATAAAGGATAATTTTGATTTAGGGAATTAAATTCTTGGCCACTAAGGGGATTAAGCATGCACTTAGGATATTGATCAGCTCTAGGAAGATATTAATGGTAACTAAAAGTGGTTAGAAAACCAAAAGATGACTTAACTTTGAAGAGAGAAGCTGATTAAAGCTTTCTGCAAACACGGAGCCCACGGATCCCTCTCACCAGGGATCCGTCTGGTTATAAACCAGGGATCCGTCTGTCAGACAGATTCTTGATGAAATGATTATGCTTTTTTCAATTTCTAGTACCTATGTATCTCGAGGTTTTGACTTTATTTTGATGCCATGAGAGGTGGATGTCTTAAATGCCCAACCATAATAGGTGAGGGTGCTTAATGATGGTTTTGGGTAGAAAAGTGGATTATAGATAATCTAACTAAGTGTTTGAGAAGAGTACTATTTGATTTGAGATGGAAGAGTGATGTTAATTAGTCCTAGAAGTTAGATGATGCCTCAAGAAAAATTTAATAAAACCTTAAAAAATAAGTAAAAATAAAAAAACTAGTTTCAAGCTTATTTTTGAGTTAATGATGACTAAAATCAATTTGCTAAAATTGATGAATATGTCAAACTAAGTGTTATGAGATGTGAGAAATAAAGTGTGAGCGTTGGAGCGGAAATATGGTGAGCTTTGATGAGTTGATAAATCAAAAACATTTTAAAATAGATCCTAAGTAGGCTATGGGTGAGTGTGAAGCTTTCAAATGTTTGAGGAAGACTTAGTTGGTTCTAATATCTTATGTTTGACTAGTGTGAGGTAATCTAGTGAGCTATTTTTTATGTAAGCAAGTCTGTATTGTTCATCTGTAGTCACGGATCCCACAGTTCTCTTTTGGGAGGGATCCGGCTAGTTATATTGCTGGGATCCGCCTACTGCAGATCAGAAGGCTTCCAGCAAAAGTGCAATTTTGCACTCATAGCAAAGCGTTTCTCCTAGTTTTTTCTACAAAGACTAAATGCAAAGACACATCAAGTATAATGCATAGCACATGTGGGGGGACTAAAGGTACCTAAAGATGAGTGACGAAGACTACTTGAAGAAGTCGTAAAATCTCATCCTACACATTCCTAAGTTAAGTTTGTTCAATGCCAAGTTATGGCAATAGCTACATACTACATCCTACACTACATAAGTATGTTTTTAGAAGTTACAACCCATTGTTTCAAATTGTTTTCACAAATTAAGGTCCTATGATCTTACCTTAATCCTCCACCACTTCCCGTCTTCATCCCTCATCCACTCTTTATCACACCATCTCTACTTCTTTTTCTTCAAGAAGTTGGCGAAGCACTTGAAGATTCCCTTGGTTTGTTGCCATTCGGGTGATGGGCTAGGAATGTCGGACAATTGGTTGATGTAATCTAAGGGGTTAAGATGGGTATTTTCGAGTGGGTTGCTACTACATTCTCCTTCTCTTTGCCTCTCCCTTTCATCCGAGGAATCCGTGGGTGGGTGAGGCCTTTTGCCTTCCACCATAAACCTTATAGTACTACCCTCGGTCAATGATACCATAACTTTGTTGCAAAAGCTATGATCATAGGATTGCGGAGAAGGATCTAATTCAAAGATGAATTTAGCAAGACGGGTTAGGAGCATTGCGTACGGGAGCACCATTTTGTCCATGCTTCTTACACTTTCCATTCTCTTAATCATGTAGTAAGCAAGGTTGAAGCGAGTCTCAGTCACTAGGCAATAGATCATGCAACTTAGACATGCTTTAGGGTGATCCTTGTTTCCTACTAGGCACAACACATTCTCCCTTACCACATTTTCTCATTTCCTATACAATGCGTATATCTCGGAGAGCTCCATTTCGAAAGGATCCCTATAGATCACTTTCGAATTCCTAGTGACCCTTTAAGGGGATGCTCTTGGCATGAACACGGTGTCCCTCACCGTGGTTGCTTCCAGGATTAACATGTTATAGATTTCATGATGATCAACCATAGCGTGTAACTCTTCCAAGGACCACTCATTAGAATACATGCAAACACCTTGATATGGAACCCCTACTATTCTTCCAAACTCCACAAGCGAAAGAGTGTACTCATGCTCATTTATGATGAAGACAATTGAGATGGACCCATCATCATTTCTAACTATCCTCATTGTCTTGTAGAACTCGAGTACGAAAACCGAGAAAGTTTGTTCGTTTATATCCAATAAACAATCAAAGCCAATGGCCCCAAAAACTTGTCTTATGTCGGTGTTAGCAAGAAATGATGGTTTTACTACTCGACCTTCGTGAAAAAGTCTCTTTTCGAGTATTTTAAAGGCTTTCCTATCTTCCGGGCTAAGTCCATATTTCCTATGGTACATTGGTATGTAATGAGCGGTATCTTGATAGTCTTGTTGTCGGTTACTTGTCATGATTGTTCCTAAACAACACAACCACAATGTGGTGTTAATTGTGAATAGTAACCTAAAGGGTTTGATCACAATTTTGCTTAAATCATTTTTATTGAATTCAAGAAAAGAGTTTAATTTGTATTAACAATGTTAATTCTTTGATTTGGATTATCTTATAAAACAATGTGGTAAAAAATTATGATAAACCCATTTGAACCCAACTTCTAAAAATGAAGAAATTGTAATCCTAGAAATCAAGGAATTAAATTAACAATGTAGTGAAGATTATACTTACACAAGAGATTGTTATGCTTGAAGAAAATGATCAAATTGCTCCTGTGAAAAGTAATTCGGTTTTTGTTCGTGAGTCTTTGAAGGGAAAGTGATTGTGGAACTTCCACAGTGATCATTACTAACTTATGTTGTCTTCTGTTGCACGGATCCCACGGATCCCTCTCATTTGGGATCCGGCTAGTTCAAACTCAGGGATCCGGAATGACAGCAAAAATAAGTTTAAGCATTCCTTGATAACTTTGGTTTGGGAGTTCTAAAACGCTTAGAGTTTGATGTTTAAGCTCTATAACTTGTGATTTGAGGTTTTGACGGTTTAATACTAATCCTATTTGAGGTGGTTCCCTTTTTAAGAATTAGTCACAATTGTTGGGAGGTTTATCAAAGATTATGATAAAATCCTATTTTATCATAATATAAAAAATTTCACATGGATATTCATTGACATAGTTGAAGTGTCAATAATTCCTTTGTGATGAATAATGATTGAGGTTATCGAATAACCAAGATATCATTATTAAAAGTTAGTAGTGTAGTCTATACCAATTAATCGAAGAATACCATTCTTGATGATGGCTTTAATATTGATAACTACTTAAGCAATTACTAATAAAGATTAATTATGCAACTAATATTTTAACAATAATAAAATGTAAATTATTAGCGATCATACCTTTGCTAAATATTCTTCTTAAGGAGAGAATTATTTAGAGGAAAAGTTTTGTGATCTTCTTGAAATCTCCAGATCCATGTGTGAGAGGAACAATGCTAAACATTCTTTTCACGAAAAGAAATATTTAGGTAGTTTCTTCATGATCTTCTTGGTATGCCCAAATCCAAGTATGAAAAATACTTAACAAGGAAAGTGTTAGAATATTCTATCATTGTCCAACAATAAACACTATAATGATTTTTTTAAAAGATGACTTGAAAAATCATTATTTGTAGTTTTCAAACATACACGGATCGTATCAAGTTTTTAAAGTACAACATACTCTAAGAAACTTGGTAACGAAGATCTGATGCCAATTGTGAAAAACTAGAAGGGGGGGGGGGGTTGAATAGTTTTATCAATTTAAAACTTTCTTTCAAATATTTAGATCGACTTATGTCAATCTATTTGGATGTGTATGTTGGACGTTGATAGATAGATATGTAAAAGTGTAATGAAAGATAAAGAGTAAGAAGCACATAACCACGACACGAGTATTTATAGTGGTTCGGCTACAAGGACACCTTCCTTACCCTACTCCACTCCCCGAGTCACCTACTCGAGAATTCATAATCACTACACGACACCAACTCCTTATGGTGGAGAAGCCTTCACAACGTCGCCTACTCTTTTTCCGGTACTAGGCTAACCACCGGGTTCTTTCACACCAAGGTGAACCACACCTACCACAACGTCGCCTACTCTTTATCCGGTACTAGGCTAAGTACCGAGTTCCATTACAATGGAGGAACTACTACCCAACACTACACAACACCTAATCCCAAAGGAGACCAACTCCTTATTACAACACCATCAAGGATATCAACATCCTTGAATATAAACAATCACTATATGTATAACGATGCACCTCATTGATTATACGACCTAGGCATTCTTCACTAATGCCACTTAATTTGATTCCTAGGCATCCTTCACTAATGCCTTTGACACAACGCTTGGCACCTTTCACTAATGCCTTCATCTTGACACCTTTAGCATTCTTCACTAATTCTTTTGACACGGACGTTAAGTACCTTTCACTAATGCTTTCGTCTTGACTCTTTCGACATCCTTCACTAATGCCTTTAACAAAACGCATCTACAGAGGAAGAAAGAACTATCAACAAAAGAACCTCAGTAGTCTTGATGATGACGAAGCATGGCAACTCATGGACTTGAGTTAGCTAGACTTCAAGAAGTGGTGATCTCGCCTTTAAGAGGAACCTAGAGAATCACACGAAAACAAAAGACAAACTAAATAGAAAGATCCCTTAGGATAAGTGGTTAGAGATTTACAATACTTGAGAAAGTATGTGTGAGAGTGGCAAGCCAAAAGGAAGAAATGGCTCACTATTTATAGATGAGAAATGCTTACTGTTCCTCGGATCCCACGGATCCCTCCCATAAGGGATCCATCTAGCGTAAAGCTAGGGATCCGTGGGACGCTCCTCTTTACCCCTGGGTATTTTGGTTTTGGGTCATGGGTTATGGGTTGATCCATGGTTCTCGTATTAGATACAATGTATCTGATGAGTGCAATGCACCTAGTCAAATTGGTATGGGTCAATACCATGGGTTATGGATATTTTCCATGGGTGGTAGTTTTTACCCATTTATAATACATACTAGTTATGTATATATTTTCCCAATATGTCAACACTAGTTGTTGTACATATGTATTACTAAATCATAAAATTACTTATACTTGTTTTAGTGTTTTGTGTGAAAACTTTAAGTGTGTTAGAAAACTATTGGCTCAAACTATTTACGTATTTTATTTGTTTCGTTAAAATGATTTTATATTTGTTATCGACAAAACATTAGAAGATCGTAAAATATAAATAAACGTTTTTTCGGCTTATTTGTATTAACATAGATGTTGCTGAATCTTCAACCAGCCATCTGGATCCACCAAATCTGCACAATGTATAATGACACCAACCCTCAGCACATAGATGGACCAAAGATTATCCTCTTGTAAACATTATTGGCAACCCTAACAAGCGAGTCGTAACAAGACAAGGCCTTCACACCGACGGTGAAAACTGCATTTATGCACTCACCGTCAGTAATACCGAACCCAAAAACATTAAGGAAACAATGACTCATGACAACTGGATAGAATCCATGCAAGAAGAATTAAATAAGTTCAAACGTCTTGAAGTATGGGAAATGGTTGAACGACCAACAGGGGTCTACGCCACTAGTCTGAAATGGATTTGGAATAATAAGGTAGATGCTAAAGGAACGGTTATTCATAACAAGTCACATCTGGTGGCTAAAGGTTATCGTCAGGAAGAGGGTATTGAATTTGAAGAATCATTCTCATTGGTTGCTAGACTTGAGGTTGTTCAGATTTTTCTGGCATTCGTGGCTCATATGAACATCACCGTCTACTAAATGGATGTGAAAACTACATTTTTAAATGGACAACTATGGGAGACGGTGTATATAAGTCAACCAAAAGGATTCGTTGATCCAGAGTTCCCTAATCATGTCAACAAATTGAACAAGGCTCTCTACCGTGTCAAACATGCCCCTCGGGCGTGGTATGATAAATTGTCAGCCTTCCTGCTTGCTAATAAGTTTATCAAAGGATCCGTTGACCCAACATTGTTTATACAATATCACGGATAACACATTTTAATTGTTCAAATTTATGTGGATGATATCATTTTTGGTTCAACCTACAAAAAGTACTCAAATACTTTTTCAAAACTAATGAAAACAAATTTTGAAATGTCAATGATGGGTGAACTTACGTTCTTTTTAAGACTTCAAGTTCATCAATCATCCCATGGTATTTTCTTAATTCAATCCAAATATGCTCTTCATATTCTAAAGAAACATGGTATGACCACATGTGATACCTATAACACACCAATGGCTTCAACCAGTAAATTGAACATTGATTTACATGGGAAACTTGTGGACTTTACAAAATACCGTAGTATTATTGGGTCTCTCATGTATCTAACAACAAGCAGACTCGACATTGTATTTTCCCTTTATCTTTGCTCTCGCTATCAGTCTAGACCCACTGAAGAATACCTCTCAGAGGCTAAAAGAGTCCTTCGATACACAAGGGAACCATTAATTTAGGGATCTGGTATTCGAAGGATTCTAGTTTTCAACTAATAGCATTTTCAGATGCTGATCATGCAGGGTGTTTAGATACACAAAAAAGTACTTCTGGCAGTCTACAATTCTTTGGTGATAAACTGGTGTCATGGCAATCAAAGAAGCAAGATTGTACATCGTTATCGACAACTGAAGCAGAATATGTAGCCATGTCTACCTGTTGTGCTCAAGTTATCTGGACTAGGACACAACTCATGGATTATGGTTACGTATTCGACAGGATTCAAGTGTATTGCGACTCAAAAAGTGTACTTGCGATCTCGTGCAACACGGTTCAACATTCAAAGTCAAAACACATTGCTCTTGGCTACCATTTCATCAAAGAGCATGTCGAGAAGGGAACGGTGGAATTATACTTTGTAGGTACTGAACACAAATTGGCGGACCTTTTCATCAAAGCCTTGCACCCGCAAGATTTGCTGACTTGGTTCATCGAATTGGTATGCGGTGTTTGACTCCAGAAGAGCTAGAAATTTTTTTACAACAATCTTGAAAACATCAAACACCAAAACTATTTTTGTAAATACTTATCAAAAACAAAATACAAAAATAGAAAACCTATAAAAACCAACAATATTTTCATCTTTCTTTTGAAAAATACTCATCAACACTTTGTTCTTTTAAACCTTTCACTAATTTTCCTGAACAAGTGTTGAGGGGGAGAATGAAATTTTTTTACAAGTTTATTAAACCTTGTACTTGCATTTTACCAAAGTGATGTTGTTTTATCAAATGTGTTGGAAATATTTCATGGTCAAATACCCTCCTCGGAATTAAATGTTTCTCCAAATGTATAAAATTCATTAAGTCAAAAGTCGAGGGGGAGTATTTGAAAAGTTTCTTGCCAAAGTGATCTTATCTTAACCATGTTGTGAGTCAAAGGACCAAACTCAGTACAATTTGTGGTTGGAGGACTAAATGTGTCATTTCTTTAAATATAATTTTAGTAAAAGCAAGAATTAAATGTGCATTTACTCCTACCATCTACCACATTTAATATTTCATCTACCCAAATCAACGATCCAAAATTCATCTTCTAATCCATGCGTGTTTTTCAAAATCTGTAAGTGTTATAGTGATCTTATGATGTTTATAAACAAAGATTTTTGATTACATGTTAATCCAACGAGTGGATAATCCACAATTTGATTTCAAAGTTTCGTGTTCTTGAACGAATTAGGTATTTTTGATTAATAGTGTTATGGTTAAATATGTTTGTGGGGAAATGTTTCTAACATCATCATAAACAAGTTTTCATAACTCAATCATACCCAGAAACATAAATTGTGTGATTTTTGTAAATTAGGGTTTATACGAAAGTTTGGGGATTTATATTCTGTGATGTTTTGATTGTAAGTTGTGAACAAGAAAGTGTTGTTAGGTGATATGAAACATGATTGATCATTTGAATTAGACCAGAAACCTCTTGAAATTCAAAATTAAAAGATTAGGGTTTAAGGTCACGTTCAGGATGAAAATCCTTGTTCTGTGGTCTAATAATGTTAAAACTTGTTTAGTATGACTATAATACACCTTATGAACACACAGAAACAACCATAACTTGAATCAGTGCAGAAAATTTGTTGTTCGTAAACTTAGGGTTCATGGTTTAAGAGAGTTTACGAATAAGAAAATATTTGTTTTTTAAATTGTAAAAGTGATTTTGTTGTGATCCTAATGATGATTATAGTGAATTGTAACAAATGGAATTGATGTTATGTTAACAGGAAGGAAATTTGTAAAGATTGAAAAGGTTACGAATAAGCTGAAGTTTTACAAATAAGATCATAAGTTTACGAATAAGAATCAAAATCTTACGAACAAGAACGTCTACAGTGACTTACGAATGAAATAAATTCGTAAACATGGAAATGTTTATGAACAAGGCCAATTCTTATGAATTAGGCTTATTCTTACGAATAAGGCCAATTCTTACGAATTAGGCTTATTCTTACGAATAAGCTTAATTTTTACGAATTAGCATTATTCTTAAACGTAAGCATATTCTTACGAATAAAAATAATGTTTACGAACAAGAGCTATTCTTTACGAATAAGGATTGCTCTTAAGCATTAAACTCATTCTTACAAATAAGCATCCATCTTTACGAATAAGGCTCTAAGTTATGAGTAAGAAGTTGTTTACAAACAAGTTAATTATTTACAGATAAGTTACAAATCATACTTTGTTAAGTGTACAAATAAGCATAAAAAACCATCAAATGTTGTGTTTAAGTGATAAATGGGAATTTTTACTTCAAAATTAACACATTTACTTAACCTATCATCACAACTACAAGTAAAAGGAAAAATGTGACTTAGAATGTGTAATGTACATCCATCTGTATATCATCATCAAACACGGACTTAGGAAATGAATCAGACTAATGCTAACACACTGTGTCTTTCAATTTCTGCTTATGTGACTTATGTCTTTCAGATCACAACAATGGCTGTACAACAAGTTGATGTCAATGTTCCAGACAAACTCACAATGGCTAACACATTTCCACAAGGTTATAGCAAAGTGATTGGCAAGAACAACCTCCGAGTTGATTTCAACAATTTCACATGTTCTGAATCATCATGTCAAATTGTTGTGGACATTCTCCTCAACTACCCCTACAAGTGCATGCTTACCAAGTCTGCCTCCATTCCCAACTTTTATATCCATCAGTTCTGGCACACTATTGAAAAGAATGATGGGGAAGAGTCAGTAAAGTTCACTTTACACAACCATGAAGTCACTGTCAGCATCGAGGACCTTCGCTCTGTGCTATTTCTTCCTACCATTAACTCTCTAGAAGAGTATGTCAAAACTCCAACAGAGAGGGAGATTCTGGACTTTTTGATCGATAACGGATATGATGAGTCTATTGGCATCATCACTGCTCAGTCAATAGTAGATGTGAAGTACAAGCCACAACCGTGGAGAACTGTTGGGATATAAAGTACTGGAGAAATACAAAGTACTGAAGAAGTCAAAGTGCTGAAGAGTCAAAGTACTGCTAAAGAAGAAAGTCAAAGTACTGCTCACTTATCAAAGTACTGCAAGGATAAAGGACTGCTATGCAAATCGTTAAGGATTATTATGTAATTCTAGAATGTTCTAAGTTTAGTTTTGTATTACTTGTCGTACAAGGAATAGAGTTGTAAACCGACTAGGGTTATCCTTATGCCTATAAAAGGACCCCTAGATTGGCATTATACGTACGTGCAATATTAGAGAATATTAGAGTTTACCAAGTTCGATATTAGAGCTGTTAGGGATTGTTAGTGAATCTGTGTATCAAGCAGGTTCTAAGTATTAATAAAATTGTGAATTCTTCTTAGCTTTATTGAAGTAAATTATGCATACTTAATAGAGTTAATTCAGTGTTTCATTGTTAGTGACTTAGCATTTATCCAAGGTTGCTAAGCCCTTACAAGCTACATAAAGTTAGTTTGGTTAGAGTATATCGATCCAACAAGTGGTATCAGAGGTTGTGTGGAAACTCTGATTAAGAAGAAACCCTTAAAACTGATTTAACAACAAACCCTAAAGATGTCGACTGAAGCTGCACCACCCCCATCCATCACCTCACTCAGAATTCCTATCATCAAGAAGGGAGAGTATGATCTTCGGAGCATGAAGATGAGGCATACATTGCTATTACAGACCATGCACTATGGAATCTAATTGTCAATGGTAATGAAGTTGTTGCAGAACCTGTAGAAATTCATGGACAACCTAAACCACCTAAGGCCTTTCTACCAGTAGTAACAATAAGAAATCAAGAAAAGGCTCTCAACATACTATTGTCTGCTATTCCTGATGGTCATCTACTCCTGTTCCATGATGCTAAGGATGCAAAGCAACTATGGGTTGCTCTCAAGACAAGATTTGGAGGTAATGATGCTTCCAAGAAGATGCATAGAAATATGTTGAAGCAACAGTTTAAAACATTCACTGTTGGTGAAAGAGAAGGTCTTGATGCTGTCTATGATAGATTCCAAAATCTTCTTAGTATGCTGGAGTTATACAAAGCAGAGGTATCTGTTGAAGATGCAAATCTGAAGTTCTTAAGAAGTTTGCCATCTAAATGGCATGTGATTGCTACTATGATCAGAGGACAACTTGGTTTGGATGTTATGGACTTTGACGATCTCTACAACCATTTGAAGGTGTATGAGCATGAGATAAATGGCCAAACAAGTTCAAAATCTCACAGTATTGCTTTTGTGTCTTCTGAAAAGAGAAGCAGTACTTCCACTAAAAGTACTTCTCACCCTATTCAAAGTACTGTTGTTCAAAGTACTGTTGCTTATCCTACCCTCACCTCATCACCAACAAACACCATTCATTCTAATGAAGTTGTATGCTCATTCTTTGCTCAGCAAGCCACTTTACCTGTTACTTATGAAGAAGATTTGTCACAAATTGAAGAGGATGCTCTTGAAGAAATTGATATCAGGTGGCAAGTTGCTATGATCACTGCTAGGATCAAGAAGTTCATGAAGAAAATAGGAAGAGGCATTGACTTCAAGCCTAAACAGGGTATAACGATTGACAAGGCCAATATTGAATGCTTTAATTGTCAAAGAACTGACCACTTTGCAAGAGAGTGCAAGTTTGCTAAATATCAAGCAAACAGAATGACTGAGAAACCCACGCTTGAACTATAGGAAATCCCTATTACTGAAACAAAAGCTTTGGTTGCTCAAGAAAAGCTATCAGAGGTTGGCTGGAGTACTGAATTTGATGATGAACCAGTAACCTACTGTATGGTTGCAGTGGAAAAGTCTGATTGGAGCACAACTTTTGATGAGGAACCAGGATCTGCTACTTTAGGAACAAGAGACGGTATTGGAAGCTTTGATTGGAGCATGGAGAGTAAAGAGGAACCTGTTCTGCTTGCTATGGTAGCTACTTTACCAAGTTCACTCCCTATCTCTGCGGTATGCTCCAAGTGTCATGATTTTTATTAAAAAGTCCTTAATGATTATATAACTGAAAGAGATAATTATAGTAGGGCTAGGTCTGAGGTAGTTGGTTATCAAATTAATTTAGAGTTTATGGAAGCCAAAATAATAACACATGAAAATAATGAAATGGCTTGGGCAGAAAAGTATGAACAACAGGATTATCAGTTAAAATTAAGTGAATGGTAGTTAGTATGTAAGATTTCTGAGATTGAAAAGCTGACTAAGGAAAGGGATGAATTGCTAGAAAAGTTTGCTGCTTGGGGAAAATCGGGCCTTTCACATGCTAGTTTTGTTGAAAAACAGAAAAGAGCACACATTAAAACTGGCCTAGGTTTTGGTATGCATTTCAATAGTATAGAAGAGAACCCACTTAGTGATCAAGAACAACTTGATTCTGAGGATATAACAACTAGTGATGATGAACTCATTAATTATGTAGATAACACATCTAGTAATGAGGAATCTTTTAGTCAAACACCTCCTGAATTTAAGAAAGACAAGGGTTATCATGCAGTCCCTCCACCAACTGGTAGTTTTCAACCAACTAGGATAGATGTTTCCTGTTTTGGAGTAGATAATTTAGAGTTTAGGAAGAAGCTTACTGGTAAATCTAGTTCTGAAACTCCAAAAGAAACAGTTGAAAAACCTAAGGTTGATAATGTTAAGAGTCAAGCAGTACCTTCATCTCAAAGTACTGCTAAACCTTCAGCAGCACCTTTAAGAAAACCTTTTCAAAATACTGCTAAACCTTTATGGGATACTTCTGGTCAAAATAATTTTCATCATTCACCAAAAAGTCAGGTTAGGTTTGGTCATAGAACTCAAGGAAGAAATTTTAGGAGTATGGGTCAAAAATTGTGTTTTGTTTGTTATAGTCCTTATCATTTGATTAAGGACTGTGACCATCACTCAGAGTATCTAAGCAATTTCCCAAAGACCAGACCTGCCAACCAAAAACCAAGGGAGAATAAACCAGTCTGGAATCATTCACATAGGGTTAACCACAGCAAATTCTCAAAAGACTATAGGTACCCTCACCAAAGAAGACCTTTTTCAAAATCACCAGTACCTTCTTAAAGTACTGCTATATTTTCACACAATCAAGGTACTGATAGCACTTTTTGGAATGGAAGCCCTAGGAGATCTAATTACTATCAAACTAGAAGGCGTTACACCTAAAAAAGAGTATCTAGATCAAAGAACTCTACACCAAAAGTTAAAACCAGCTGGGTTAAGAAAGAAAGTATTGATGGGGAAAAACAGTACTTTCAGCAAATACAAGTGAAACATAGATTTTTGTTGAAAATCATAAAGAGAATTTAGATGAAAAAGATATTTTTATTGAAAAACCAACACAAGTTTCGGAACAACCAAAGATAATTGATCATGTGCTTAAAGATAGTGGAAATTACATACTTAAAGAATTTAAGTATGTAACTCCACAAGGGGAACACGAGTCAGTAATGGCTTGGGTTCCTAAAATTAACTAACTCTTTTCTCTTTGTGCAGGGCAACCCAGAAGAGGAGCTTAATGATCATTTAATTATGGATAGTGGTTACTCTGGAAGCATGACAGGAGACAACGAGATTCTGTTAGATTTTAGATCTTATTGTGGAGGAAGAGTTGCATTTGGTAATGATGCTAGTGGAGGAAGAATAACTGGCAAAGGAACTATCAAGGCAGGTAGCATAGATTTTGAGAATGTTCGTTATGTGAAAGAGCTCAAATTCAACCTTTTGTCAGTCTCTCAGATCTGTGACAAGAAGCACCATGTGTTATTCACTGACACAGAATGTCTCATTCTTTCCCCTGAATTCAAGCTTGTTGATGATAACTTGGTAGTACTGAGAGTACCAAGAACCAATGATGTGTACAGTCTGGATATGAAGACTCTTCTCTCTTCTGAAAGAGAAATATGTTTAGTAGCAAAGGCAACACTTGAAGAAGCACATCTGTAGCATAGAAGATTAGGCCATGTAAATTTCAAGAATATTAACAATTTGGTTAAAGGAAATTTAGTTAGAGGTTTACCTTCCAAAACATACAAGAATGATCACTCATGTTTGGCGTGCAAGAAAGGTAAACAACACAAAGCTTCGTGCAAGAATATTGAGGAAAGAACCATTAAAGAACCTTTGGAGCTGCTGCACATGGATTTGTTTGGACCTGTTTCTGTTGCAAGTCTAAACAAGAAGAAGTACTGTCTGGTTGTGACACATGATTGCAGTCAATTCAGTTGGGTATTTTTCTTGGGATTTAAAGATGAAACCTTTGATGTTATTCATGATCTTATAATAGCTCTTGAAAATCAATTGAGACTCAAAATAAGAGGTATTAGATGTGACAATGGGACTGAATTCAAGAACAAGTTTATGGATGAATTTTGTGCTAAGAAAGGGATCAAGAGGGAGTTCAGTATTGTTAGAACACCACAACAGAATGGTGTTGCAGAAAGAAAGAACAGAACTTTGATTGAAGCAGCCAGAACAATGCTTGCCGATTCCCTTCTACCTATTCAATTTTGTGCTGAAGCTGTAAGTACTGCTTGCTATGTATTGAATAGAGTATCAGTTACTAAACCTCAGATGAAGACACCTTATGAGTTGCTTATGGGCAATAAACCTAACATACGTTTTATGAAACCTTTTGGATGTCCTCTGACTATTCTCAATACTATTGATGCTTTGGGAAAATTTGAAGGGAAGTCAGAAGAATGATACTTATTGGGATACTGTACTAACAGCAAAGGATTTAGAGTGTACAACAAGGTCACCAAGAAGGTTCAAGGTTGTCTTCATGTTGAATTTTTAGAAGATCAAGAAATTCAGAAGGGTAAAGTACCTGATTGGATGTATGATCTTGAGGTTTTGACTCCTTCCATGAATTATGTTCCTGTTAGAGAAGAAAATCAAGCTGCTTACACAGAAAAAGATTTACAATACATTGTTCATGGAGTAAATATTAGACCTGATGTTGTTCCTGATGAAAAACCTGTAACTGTCGAAAAGGAGAAAAGTACTGCTGAACCAAAATCCACTTTGTCTGCTGAGGATCGAGCTATTCAAGATGAACTTAATAGGATGCTTTTTCACTAAACAATAGCACATTCTTATGATGATGAACAAAGAAGAGCTTGTGAAGAAACAAAGAAAAAGGGTAAGTCTACAGAATGCACTCACAATACTTTGGATCACAGTACTTCAGAAGATTTGAATGATCCTACCATGCCTGGATTACAAGACACTGATGATGAGTTTGAAAATGAAGGTATTTTCTCAAATTCCAATGAAAGAGCTGATTTCACAAATTTGGATGATGATTTTGAAGTTCAACAGACTCCTACATTAAGAGTTCACAAAGATCATCCCACTGGTCAAATCATTGGACCTTCTACTTCTGGAGTGCTCACCAGAACCAAGGCTAAAGGTTTTTCTAAGCCACATAATGCTTTACTTAGCTTTGTCTATAAACAGAACAGGCTGAATCACAAGGATCACCAAACATGCTTATTCACTTGCTTTATCTCTCAAGAAGAACCCAAGAATGTAGCTCAAGCATTATCTAAAGAGAGTTGGGTTGAAGCCATGTAAGAAGAACTTCTTCAATTCAAACTTCAAGAAGTTTGGGTACTATGTGATCTACCAAATGTAAATAAAGTCATTGGTACAAGATGGGTTTTCAGAGTAAAGAGAGATGAAAGAGGGAATGTCATCAAGAACAAAGCACGGCTAGTAGCACAAGGTTACAGACAAGAAGAAGGAGTAGATTATGATGAAGTGTTTGCTCCTGTAGCAAGGATTGAAGCCATTCGAATATTCCTTGCTTTTGCATCATATATGGGCTTTCTTGTTTATCAAATGGATGTCAAAAGTGCCTTTATTTATGGTACTATTATAGAGGAGGTCTATATCAAACAACCTCCTAGTTTTGAGGATCCTGCACATCCAAACAAAGTCTATAAAGTTGTTAAGGCTCTTTATGGTCTTCATCAAGCACCTAGAGCTTGGTATGATAGACTTTCCACTTTCTTATTGCAACATGGTTATAGGAGGGGTGCAATTGACAAGACTTTGTTTATCAAGAGAGATAAGAAGGATATCATGCTGGTTCAAGTTTATGTAGATGATATCATCTTTGGAGCTACAAAACAGTCCATGGTGAAGGAGTTTGAGCAACTGATGCAACATGAATTCCAAATGAGTTCTATGGGTGAATTAACTTTCTTTTTGGGTCTTCAAGTTAAACAGTCAAAGGAAGGAATTTTCATAAGTCAAGATAAGTATGTCTCAGACATTCTTAAGAAGTTCAACTTTGATGCTATGAAGCCAGTCACTACACCTATCAAGTGTATCAACTCATTGGGCAAGGATGAAGATGGTCAACCTGTTGAAGTCAAGTTGTACAAATCTATGATTGGCTATCTTATGTACTTAACTGCATCTAGGCCTGATATCATGTTTGCTGTCTTTTTATGTGCAAGATATCAAGTCTCACCTACGGTCTCTCATATGAATGCAATGAAGAGAATTTTTATTTATTTGAAACAACAACCTAAGTTAGGATTGTGGTATCCAAAGGATTCACCTTTTCACTTGGAAGCTTTTTCAGATAGTGATTATGTAGGTGATAATTATGATAGAAGATCAACCACTGGAGGATGCCAGTATCTTGGAAGAAGACTAGTCTCATGGCAATGTAAGAAGCAAACTATTGCAGCAACATCATCCACTGAAGCAAAATATGTTGCTGCTGCAAGCTGTTGTGGACAAGTTTTGTGGATGCAGAATCAACTTTTGGATTATGGGTTGAACTTCAAGAATACTCCTATCAACATTCATAATGTGAGTACAATTTGCATTGTGAAGAATCTAGTTTTTCACTCCAAGACCAAGCATATTCATATTAGGCATCACTTTATCAGAGATTGTTATAAGCATAGGCTCATTAATGTTGTCAAGGTTCACACAGATGATAATGTAGCTGATCTACTCACAAAAGGGTTTGATGTTTCAAGATTCAATCACTTGGTGGTGAGTATTGGTATGATTAATTACTAAGCTACATTTAAGGGGAGGACTGAGTAGTTAGTTCGACAGTCCTATGCATTGCTTGAGGGGAGGCAATCTAATGCCTATTTGAAGTTTTTGCCATTGTGATGACGAGAATGGAAAAGTACTGCTTTTTGGTTATATGAAAGTACTGCTCTGAAAGTACTACTTTGGAAAGTACTGTACACGTGGAAAGCACTGCTTGTCTTATCAACGTACTGTTCCAACGGTCAAAAGATGGGTTAAAATTCAAATAACGGTATATTTGTTATTATGGGCTGTGATTTTTCAAATCTTACCTATACATAACTACCCTCCGATTTTCCCTCTCATCTTTATACGTATCAATCTTTTCCATATTTCTCTCTTCTTCCCATTTACTCTTCATCCAAACACTTTCTTTTACATTAATCAATGGCAAATCGAAACACAGTTACTAAACACAACATGGTGGAAAATTTAGATAAGACTGAAGCCAATGTCGCGTTTCATGATATAATTGATTTCCTCGCTGGGTCTTCAATTAATTATGCACTTTTGGTTGAGCCTGATATTATTGAGCCATGGATTCAATAGTTTTGGGCAACTGCTAGAACTCACATGGAAGATGATGAGTCATATATACAGGCTAAGGTTGCTGGAAAGTTAGTGAAAGTTAATGAAGCTTCAATTCGTGAAGATTTATTATTGGATGAGGAAGAAGGAGCTATACGTTTTGACAAACAACTTCTTTAGGATACTTTAAGAGATATTCGGTATGAAGTGTCCTTAACTGAAACAACATTCAAGAAACCCTTGTTTAGCCCACATTGGAAGTACTTGGTCCATGTATTACTTCATTGTATCAGTTCTAAGAGTACTTCATAGGAGCAATTTGGTTCTAATATAGCATCTGCTTTGGTGGGATTGGCTACAAATCGTCTCTTCAACTTTTCAAGACTTATTCTAGATGGTATGCTATCTCACATTTCTAATGGATCACCCTGGTTAATGTATCCAAGATTTATTCAAGTCTTCTTAAATAAACAACTTCATGATGTACCAAAGCCTTCGAGCTTATTACCTGTTGTGGTACAACCTGCAAAGATTTTCACCTTCATGGCTAAGAAGAGTGATAAATTCTCTGGAAGGCATACTCCTTTGACTACTTAAATGCTGGAGATTGTTTAAGCAGTTAGAGCTGAGGCTGCTGCAAGTGAAGAACGAGAAGGTACTGCTTCTACTCAAGGTACTGCTTCTCAACATACTGCTTCTTCACAAGGTACTGCTGCTCAACAAGACACTGCAGTTTCACCTGCACCATCTCCACAAGATTCTGAACATGCTGAGTCAAAACCATAATTCAACCCACCATCATCTGGAGGAGAAGCAGGTGATATACCCCCTGAGGGATTGGTTCTGGATAATTATGTTTTGACAAGAGAATTGGTCAGACTGAAGAAAGCTACTGAAGCTCAAGCTGCACAACTAGTACAGTTGAAGACCAAGTTTAGAAGATTAAAGTCTTTTGTATGGCCTCTTGTTCAACATCACAGGTTGTGGGTCAAATCTCAGAAGAGGTAGGGGAAGAAGTTTAAGAAGACTTCCAAAGGCAAAAAGGTTCAACGACAGTCTTCTATCCAATTGGGGAGGAATGTGGAGCAAGATAATTTGAAAGAAGATGCTAAGTTTCATGCAGATAAAGAAGATGAACCTCAAGGTACTGAAGCACAAGTAAATATTCAAAGTACTGAGCCTGAAGGAACTGGAGTTCAAAGTACTGGTGTAGAAAGTACTGGTGATCAAGGTACTGCTCTTCAAGGGACACATAGACAAGAGCTGATTACACCAAGGACTCTTAATTTTGAAGAAGAAGCTGGTCCTTCAACAATTCTACAAGAAGAGGAAGCTGACACACCCAAAGTAGTTCATACTGCAAGTGATGATGAGACGGTTGCACAAATTTTGCAAAATCTATTAAGACCAAGAGGTGTTAGTATTCCAGGAGTTGCTGAAGAACAACCTCAAGCTTCTCAACCAGTTTTAGATCCAAAGGACAAAGGCAAAGGTAAACTGGTGGAAACAAAGAAGAAAAAGCTTACTTTGGCTAAAATCAGAGCTATTGAAGTGGCCAAGAATGAAGAAGCTGCTAAGAAGTTTCAAGCCGAATATGATGCTGAGATTGCTCTACCAGTGAAGGAACCTGAAGGTGTTATACCACAACGACGACCTAGTAAAGCTAAGGAATGAAATTCAATGATGGCTTATCTAAAAAGTCAAGGGTATACTGGGTTACAGAAGCTGAATTATTTAGAGATGAAAGATTTATATAATGCTGTCCGAGAAGCTTATCAAAAGCAAGTTGCTATTATTATTCCTTTTGATGATGAAAAGAGGAATGAGGATGCTAAAAAAGGAAGCTTAAAAATAAAAAGAACAACTGAAGCTGAACAGTCATCAAAGAAGATTGAGTTAAGATCTGATACAGTTGATGAGCTGAGAAATTACATAAGAGTTGTTGAATTTGATCATCCTAAATCCAAAGATGCTGCAGTAAAGAAGTCCAAGATAACTACATTTGAATTTGTAGAATAAAAATATGGAAATTATCTGATGTTTCATAGGGAGGATGAAAGCTTTAGAGTGTTCAATTTGCTATAGGATATACTGCACATAATAGATAGAGCAGATATGTTTCAACTATATCAATTAGTGCAAGAATACTTTGAACATATTCCATCAACTGGAGTTTGCTTAGTATTGCTAGGAGATTTACCAACTATCTGGGAAACTGAGGAGACAAGCACTGAAGAAATCTGGCTAAATCAAGAAAATTGGGAGATTACAAGCTGGAGATTCTTTGAAGAATCAGGAGTGCATGCTTTGGAATTGGAAGATGGAACTATGATCCATATGTTAGCTGAAAGAAGATATCCTTTTACTAGTGATCTTATGAGAAGGATGCTGGATCATGGAATGGAAGTTGAAGAAGAGAATGAAACAGCCCTAATGGTTATTTAATTGTATATCAGATGAACAACTATGGCTGATGATGAAGCATAAGTATTGGTATGATGTTTAAATTGAATAAAATTTTGAAAAATAAGTACTTTATTCAAAGTACTGCTGGACAAACAGTACTTTAATCAAAGTATTGCTTGAAGCACAAAACCAGTAAATGTTTTTAAAAAAGAAAACTTTTGTTAAGTGCAAAATATTTTGAAACAAATGTTAACAGCAATAAATGGTATTTGAGATGGGTACAACAAAAGGTTATCAGTTCACCATGTTTAACAAAAGGAATGGCTAATCCATGAGCAAACGGCTCTGGTAAAGAAATCTCAAATCCGTTGGTTAGTTGACAACTTGCTAATAAGTTGTATGGCAATCAACTCACCATATCAGCAAATGTAAAGAGTTGGCTAGCCTACATGAAAAATGGCTTGTGGTAAATGCTGTGGAAAAACCGTTTATATGGTAATTAGTTCACCATGGTTGCAAGAACTAACTAGTCCAAAAGGGTACGACTTTTGGTAAAGACAAAACAAATCTGTTGATAGCTGATGATTTGCTAAAAATCATATGGTTATCAATGTACCATG
The DNA here is from genome assembly GCA_019973895.1 of Chrysanthemum seticuspe. Classification (NCBI taxonomy): domain Eukaryota; kingdom Viridiplantae; phylum Streptophyta; class Magnoliopsida; order Asterales; family Asteraceae; genus Chrysanthemum; species Chrysanthemum seticuspe. The sequence goes on along the minus strand of BPTQ01000008.1, from coordinate 132,073,740 downwards.
GTTTTACACACCTAAACATAGGCTACTCCAGAGTTAATGACTTTGGTAAAGAGACATCAAAATTCATTAAAATTTCAATGATTCACCTCTCACAGGAGTTTACACACCTGGAAGTGATGAGAATAGACTGAAAGTTTATGATCTGATATACAATTTGCTATATGTTGCTGAGTAGTTGAGAAGATAAAGATTGCTGATAGTTGCTGAAAAGAATTACTTATAAAGACTACTTTGATGATGATTATACAAAGCACATAGAGTACATAACAAATCTGAAGATAAAAACACAATCCTTGAAGACAAAGATGTTAAAGATACAAATACAAAGGAACTTGAAATCAAACATGTAAAATTCAAGTTAGGGAGGATTGTTGGGATATAAAGTACTGGAGAAATACAAAGTACTGAAGAAGTCAAAGTGCTAAAGAGTCAAAGTACTGCTAAAGAGTGAAAATACTGCTAAAGAAGAAAGTCAAAGTACTGCTCACTTATCAAAGTACTGCATGGATAAAGGACTGCTATGCAAATCGTTAAGGATTATTATGTAATTCTAGAATGTTCTCAGTTTAGTTTAGTATTACTTGTCGTACAAGGAATAGAGTTGTAAACCGACTAGGGTTATCCTTATGCCTATAAAAGGACCCCTAGATTGGCATTATACGTATGTGCAATATTAGAGAATATTAGAGTTTACCAAGTTCGATATTAGAGCTGTTAGAGATTGTTAGTGAATCTGTGTATCAAGCAGGTTCTAAGTAGTAATAAAATTGCTAATTCTTCTTAGCTTTATTGGAATAAATTCCGCATACTTAATAGAGTTAATTCAGTATTTCATTGTTAGTGACTTAGGATTTATCCGAGGTTGCTAAGCCCTTACAAGCTACATAAAGTTAGTTTGGTCATGAACATCATGATTGCAAAGTCTGTATCTAGCAGAGACAGCAGTCATGAACATCCCATTCTGCCACATCTATAGATATTCTGGGGGATGGTCATATCTAGCAGAGACAGCAGTCATGAACATCCCATGCTGCCACATCTATAGTATTCTGGGGGATGGTCAATGTCAAGCACAATGACTACGCAAGCCTCATATAGGAGGATATGATGCAACATCTCAAAAAGGGAGGATCCAAGATCCCTTTTGTCATGTATACAAATATGATCATCAACAATCTACTCAATAAATTCGATGACATCCCCAAAAGACTGAATGATCAAGAGAAACATACTGTGAAGAATGAGCTTGCTCTAAAAACGGTTAGGATTCAGGGGTCCAGCACTCGTAAACAAGGTGTTGAGTGCCTTCTAACTGATAAGGTCAAAAATGCTACATCTTACAAGTACTATGATTAGGCTCTCAAGGCTCAGCATGTGGGGTTTCTCGACAAAGTTACAAATACCTCATAAATGAAGACAAGAGCCAAGAAAGCTGGTAGTTCAGGAAGCACCACCAAGAAGAACAAGTCTAAAAAAACAAAACGAGTCGTGAAGTATAGAATACCGACTCAAGTTGCTAACCCAAGCCTTCTCCTGAGCCAACATCTCAACCATATGAGTACTCAGAAACTGAATCATATGACTATGTCATTTTCAGGAAGTCTTGAAACAGAAGAGAATGGAACATCAACTTCTACCTTTATGGTTAATCATCCCGGTGGGGTAAGAAGCTCCAATAGTGGTGCTCTACATCTGGAAGAACCACTAAAGGTCACTCAAATCCAATTCGATCCGGTTAATCAACCTGGTAAGTACAAGAGTGACACTACCAAGATTTTTGATAAAGAAGATGAGCAACATCAACAAATAGACAAGGATGAACACATGTATGATGAAAGAGGTAATTACGATGATCAAGAGGGAAATAATATGCTCGTTGATGATGATATTCAAAAAGCAACTGAGGATGTAGATGATAGAAATGAGATAGAGAGGGACGGTTGAACACACAAAACACACTTATGGATATTAGAGAGAAAAGGTTATGCGTAACATGTATTAAAGTGAACAACACCTCTGCAAGGAGAGGTTACAATGTATTTATAGGGGAAGGGAGCTAGGGCAACATATCTAGTCCCTTCCTAGGCCTTATGGGCCTTTGTATAGGCTCATGGGCTTTCTACATAAGCCTAGCACTTAATAACAAACATAAAAGCCATAATAACGCAACCTATTTGTTAGGAATTAGAAATTCCATGTATTAAAGAGTCGGTCACCTCAAGTATATGTAATCGTTAGAAAGCTCGTAGTCGTAGTTCTTTTAAGTTAAGTAGTATTTAGTTAAGTAACACCGTGGAGGACGGACGGGTCTTTACCCACTGTATGCCTGATCCACAGCCCGATGTGTGGCGATTTATGTAAGACTATAAATACTCTCTACCTCCCAAGGTAGAGAGTTGGAGCTCATAATAATATCTTTCACTTTCTCTCACTAAGTTCCCTAAACCTCTAACTTTCTCTCTCTAGAATTCCATTTATACGCCACTTTGTGTTATGGTTTGATGTGTATGTGAAAACTAATATCCAACAATTGGTATCAAGAGCCATGGTTAGATCATATCATGCACATCTTTGGATTTCTAGTGGTTTTTAGGTGGTTTTTGAGTTTGAAAACGTTTAGCGGTTTGTGCATCATTTGTTTGATTTCTTGTGTTAAAGCTTGGATTTTGTTAGTACTTTTATGTTTAGAATCATCACAAGTGTTTAGGTTTTCATTTGGTAAGCTTGAATCATCTTGGTTGGGTTGTTTTTGGATTGAAAAGTGATGTTTATGTGGTTTTTCTTGCTAGCGACTTGATATACGGATCTCTTTCTTCGTAGCGACTTGCTTCATAATTTTGTAGCGAGTTACAGTTTTGGAGCTAGCGACTTAGACCTAGCGATTAACAGTACAAGTAGTGGACTCTCCACTACGGGTAGCGACTTGGTGGTAGCGACTTGGTCTGTAGCGAGTTGCTCTTTAGCGACTTGAATCTTTAGCGACTTGAGTAGCGAATTGCTGCCAAAATTTTGCTAGCGACTTGAGGCTTAGCGAGTTACTACTTAGCGACTTGCATTTGTTTAGCGACTTGGGACTTTAGCGACTTGGTGGTATAGCGAATTAGTTGTTAGCGACTTGGTTCAAGAATTCGTAGCGACTTGGTTGATTTTTCCCGTCAAAACTTCAAACGGTCATAACTTTTGAACCGTAACTCCGTTTTCAGCGTTCTACCCATCATAACGACCGTGAGAACGAGGAGAATGGCACGCCGAATGAATTAACTAAAGTTCATTCGGGTCAATCTTCGAGGTCTAAATCCGCTCCGAACAGAAGTTATTGAGGTTTTAAGTTTTTTTTTTACCTAAAAATTCTCCGTAAAAACGTGCATCAACCAATCCAAATCTCAACCAAACAACACTTCAGCTTTTCCTACGAACATTCTAAAGTCCTATCACACAATCGTCCTTCATTGTATCGATCCATCAGTCATCTTAACACATCATGTCTTACTCTACTGACCCAGTGATCTCAGAAGTGCTTAAATTGAATGATGATGTGGATAATAATGATAATGGATGCTACACTGAACGATTAAAGGTGTTTGAATTAAACAATGAGGATGTGAGATCTTCATGTTCTGAGTACAATGAGAATGCCACGCAAATGGAATGCAGCATTGAGCCATATCAGCTACTTCATCTGCACCTCATACAACTGTTATCCATAGCTGGGGATCGAACATGTAGTGCTCTTTTCCGCCAGGACTTACCTACATTGACAAGAAGCTTGTTGTTGAACGTAGAACATTTAAAGCTGCAACTTACTAATGAAGAGGTTCAAAAGGATGGTTCCAGTGCAGCTCTTCAAGTAATCTACAAACAATTTCAGCCATTCATCAGTGGGGAATATTCAACAGATTACGATCAACACTTGACTGGAATTTCCTTCAAAAAACATACTGGAATGGAAATTCAGGAATTCATTGAGACATTTATCCAACTCATGGATAATGTGAAAAAGTACATTGAAGATTCTGCACAAAAGAATGAAGACTTGAATGAGTGTCAGGTGCAGTTGAAAGATTGTTGTGATAAGTTGGGTAATGTATCTGTTCAGGAATCGGGTGTTGCTGAATGCAGAATGTCAGTGACAACAAAAAATGATGAGTTGAAAAATGCAAAAATGGAATCTTCGTGCTCAAATTCACAAGAGAGAGAGGTGCACCAGACACAACCTGTGCAAGTTAATGCAAAGGAACGCTCCATGGAAGCTTCACAGCCTGTGCATGTCAATGCTGAGGTAAGTTGCATGGAAGTTTCTGCTGTACCTAGTTGTGCATCTTCTACTCAAAATGATGATTATGTACTGCATGAGTACGCTGCATTTGTGCCTGATGATTCCCTTACCACTGAGCTTAACATATATAAGGATCAAGTTGCTATTTATGAACAGCGTGCTAAGTTTGAAAATGGATGTCCAAATACGTACAATCATTAGAAAAAATAATTTTAGAGAAGAAGTATTAAAACAAGAGTTAAACTCCTTACAAGAAAAGCTTTCTAAAACTGCTAAGCAAAAACACGAACTTCAAGAAAATGTTAAAATGCTTAAGCAAGAATTCAAGGCTTAGGAATCAAAACTTTTGAATGATTTTTCCAATCTAAAAACTTTGAAAAACAAGCTTGAAAATAAGTTGTACGTATAAGGGAATACCATTCAGACTGCTCACATGATCACTAAGCACAGAGTCTTAAGCGATAAGCATAGTGTTCCCATTATAGATAAACCCAATCCTGAGTATGGTAAGAAAGCAAAAGCAGCTCAAAATGTAATCTATGATGGAAATGAGATTCTTAAACCTAGACAGACACCTAGTTGCATTGAGTGCACTGAGGAAGATAGAAAACTAGATATTGCATCTAGGGAGAAAATGGATAAGAAGCTAAATGATCCTGAGTGTAAAAAGAATAACATAACGATCAAACCCCATAATTACACTAAAGAAAATTGGATCTCCTTGAACAAGTTTAAGCCTCAGACTCTATTAACCCCTGAACAAGTGTTCTGGAAAAAGGATATGGAAATGCAAAAAGCTGAAAATCTTGTTGAAAAGAATCCCCCTTGTAGGAAACTGCCTAAAGCAACTGTGTATCCTCCTAATACACCAATGCACCAAGACCTTAATCAGTCAATATGTTATCTTTCAACTATTTGTTAATTTTGAGAAAACTTGTAAGAAAAGGATCACACCCACTGGTATAACTGAAGGGGAAAGGGGTTTTGAGCAAACAAAAGAATGCTATTTAACTGAGGTCATGCCTTTCTTTAAACAACTAAAAGATCAATTTGAGAGTCTTAAAAAGGGGACGCATTCTGATATTAAAGAAATGGAAAAGGAATTTGATGCAATGATTGTTGAGGTTAGTGACTATGAGAGAGAATTAAAATATAGTGAGATTGAAAGGAAGAACTTGCATACACTGAATGAGAATCTGATTTCTGAATGTATTGCTCAAGATGTGTTTTTCACTGCTACAAATTGTTCCATTAATGCTTCTCAATTTCATGAATTATCTGTTGCTCTGAAAGTCTCCCATGATCGTGTCATTGAGCTTGAAACAACAAATTCAAAATTGAAAGAGAAAATAGAACAGGATGATCATGATAACTTGGTCAAACATTATTCTAAATTAGAAGTTGAACATCTTGCTTTGCAATTAAAACATCAACATCTCAAAGAAAATGTTAAAACCTCAAATATCAAGACATCCTCTGATGCTCCTGAGTTTGATGCAGTTTTTGAAATTAGCAAACGTGATGAACAAATTCGAGCTCATTATAACACGATCAAAAGATTGAAAGCCCAAATTTCACAACTGAAAGGTGAAAAGAAGGATGTGACTGGTTCCCATATGCCTCCACCTTTAGATTCTTAGAATTTCCAACTTCAAAACATAATTGATAACTTGCAAAAGGAAAATGATTGTTTTAAAGCTGAAATTTCAAAGGTTAATGATCAAAACAAAGAGTTATGTGATTCATTTAAAGTTAATCATGATAAACAAATTGAAAAGATAACTTCTTTACTTAACGATATTGAGAATCTGAAGCGTGAGGTGAAAGGAAAGTTGCCAATCCCCAATTGCAAATACTCTGTTCCTAAGGTTTCTGCTTGTGATAAATATGCTATCGATATGTTATATATTCCCCCGCCCATTAGGAATAATGAACTTGCACATAAAGCATGTCTCTCATACCTTAAGGACAGTTTGAAGGGTCTCCGTGAGATTTTTGAAGATGAAAGATTAGAAAAACCTTTTGATAGTACTATAGCGTATGCCTGCATGGATGCCAAACGATCTCAGGAACTCTTAGAGTATAAAATTTTCACAAGTCCGAAATCTAGCAATAGGCGAGATAGAATAGTTGTGCCTTGTTCTATGCCGAAAGCCAAGCATGTGACCCTTGATATGCCTTGTTCCATGTCTAAATTCAAGCAAGCAACCTGTGATGTGCCTCCTAGAATTTCAGATCCCAGCACTTCTAGACCAGGAATGCAGAAAGTAGTGAAGCCATGTAATGTTCCCATCGTTACTTCTACAGATGTTAAGATTGACACTAAAGTTAGCGGGTCAAAACCTAGAAGCAATGCAAAGAAGGATAGGATTACGCAAACTAAGAGTGATCATGATAAGGAAGTAAAAGAACACCATAGGGACAAGAAGTTTGATTTGAACAAAAAGAATCGTGTTAGTTCTAGTATTAGCTCTAAGCTTACTGAAATTAATTCGAGGCCTTATGCTGTCTGCAAAACATGTAAAAAATGTTTATTTTCTGGTAATCATGATAAATGTGATGTGTTACTTCTGAGATCTAAGAATCATACCCCAGTTAAGAAAGTTTGGAAAGCAAAACAGATTAAGCAATCCTGGAAACCTACAGGGAAGGTTTTTACCAATGTAGGATTTCAGTGGAAGCCAACAGGTCGAATGTTCACGAATGGCAAACCTTGCTCTTTAACTAGATCCACTATGCCGAGAATAGTGCCTGTTAAGGTTTGGAAGCCAACTGGTAGAATAATCCCATTAAGCACAAAATGTCATTTGACTAAGTCTGATGCCTCTACTATTTCAGCTCCTAGGGATAATGCCATTGCATCTAGGGTTTCTGCTGATTCAAAGATTGTTTTTGCTAACCAAAAGGAACCCATCAGCACGTGGGGATCCAATGTTTCCAATTCTCTGTCTTCGTCTGTTGTCCAAAGCAGGTCGTACAAATCGTCCCTTGGTATTTGGATTCGGGCGGCTCTAAACATATGACTGGGCTCTTAAGAATGACGTCTATTCACATCAGTTCAGGCCTCGTTCTTCAGCACTATGGTGTCTGCAGATAACACTTCAGGCCCCGTTCCTCAGAGAAAAGAAAAGTGTACGCTCTTCTGTGCGCTTTATCTTCAGCTAATGAGAAATTCTCTCGTGAATGGCCATACTCATATACATTCTTCATCAACAAGCTTCATGGTTTTCCACGCTCATTCAGTCATCAAGTGGATCTATGTTCATTGGTGTATACTCTTATTCACTTGTTAAATCAAAAATGGCAACTTCGGATGCAATTTTTGAGGGGGAGAAGAGTGAATATACTACATGATGATGGATGTTTGAATAATGGTTATACGACTTAATTTTTGATGATGATGAGTGTATATTCTTTTTGATGAAGAGTGAATATACTAAGGATAACTGGGATTCATTGTTTTGATTTTTGATGACTCTCCTCCAACGCCTAATGCTTCACTTACTAAGGATAAATGGGAATCAATGTTTGAGATTCATTGTTTTTCAAAGATATGTTTGATGAGTACTTTCAACCTCTGACGAATGTTGATCATCCAGCTTCTGAAGCTCATGCTCCGGTTTCTATTGACTCAACTGGTTCACCATCTAAGAAGTACTTCTTGGAATTCTCAAGAAACCTTATCTCCAGTTATTTCACAAGGCGTTTATAATGACTATCATGATATTGTAAGTTGCACTATTGAATAATGATCCGCTCTTTGGTATTCCTGTGCCAAATCTTCACGGTTTGTTGTTCATGGATAATGATCCGCTCTTTGGTATTCCTTTGCCAAATCTTTACGGATTATTGTTCCTCTCATTGTGCACGCTATAAATCAACCACATGAACATTAAGGAAAATGACTACCTCATTCGCTCGAAGACATTTGTGGTGAATCTTCCAGATCAGTCTCTACATGTATACCTTTAGGAAGAATGCATGAATGTCGAGAAATCATTTGTTCCGGTTCATTTAGTGGATCGACGTACATCCGGTTGTACGTTTATTTACGTGTTGGGCATTTGACACAAGCTGATTACTTCGGAGTTAATCAATTATCACTTATTTGAGATTGAAGTTAAATTTCAAAGGCGTGTTCTTATTTGATAACTTGCTCGGTTCTAAGAATTTTAAGTTGAAGACTTGGTTTATCTAGTTACCAGCTGTCGGGATGGATGGTTGAAGATCTGGTTAACTATCACTTTAAGGAGTTGCGTAGTTTTACTCAGTGACACACGAATATGACGTTGTGGATAATCGCAAGAGGTGTTAAAGTCTCATACTTTGGTTGAGTATTGAGTACTTAGAGATTTGCTTGAAGCATAAATTCTCGACACTGTTCTTCCAACATTAGTGCAAGCTTAAGATGCAAATGCAGGGAATTCTTCTTCAGTTTCAAGTTTGGTATATCAGGTTTTCTTCATCAGTGGTCACTTCAAATTGTCTACATATGGGTTGATAAAGATAGTAAGAGAGAGTTTCTATCGCAGTGGTCCTATGGCTCCTGGACAATCCAGTTCTGGACCCTCACTTCAAAACAGTCCCATTGGTTCATCCCTTGTACCAAATCCTTCTCCAACAGCTCCATATGTACCTCCATCAGAAGATGATTTAAGGAAATTGTTCGATCCAATGTTTGATGAACACTATGAAACAAATGCTGATGAAATGTCAAATCCATCAACAGAGGCTGCTCCTATCCCTGTGAATGAAGTCAACCCTTCAGTCTCAATCTCATTAAGTCAAGAAGCGCCTGCTGCTGATCACTTTGTCTCATCAACAAATCATCAATCTTTGATTGTACATCATGGAACTGTGTCTAGCATCAATGATAAAGTTAATCCCTTTGCTACTCCTGAAGATGCTCCATTTGAAAACATATTTGCTCCTGAATCTTCATCAGAACCATCTTCTTTAGGAGACATTGACTCTGCTACTTCAGTCCCTCAACAACTACCACATGAACACCTCAGAAAATGGACTCACGATCATCCATTAGACAACATCATTGGAAATCCCTCTCGTCCAGTATCCACACGGAAACAACTTGCAACCGATGCCTTATGGTGCTTCTTCAACTTTGTACTCTCTAAGATCGAACCAAAAGATGTTAAAACCGCCATGAATGAAGATAGCTGGTTCAATGCCATGCAAGAAGAAATTCATGAGTTTGATCGACTTGATGTATGGGAGTTAGTACATGCTCCAGATTGTGTTATGATCATTGCTCTAAAATGGATCTTCAAAGTGAAACTTGATGAGCATGGTGATGTGTTGAAGAACAAGGCTCGATTAGTTGCTAAAGGATACCGTCAAGAGGAGGGTATTGACTTTGAAGAATCTTTTGCTCCTGTTGCTCGAATCGAGGCAATCAGAATCTTTTTGGCTAATGCTGCTAGTAAGAACATGGTAGTCTATCAGATGGATGTAAAGACGACATTTCTGAACGGAGATCTTAAAGAAGTCGTCTACGTTAGCCAACCGGAAGAATGTGTGAATCAAGAGCATGCTACTCACGTTTATCATTTGAAGAAGGCTCTTTACGGGTTAAAGCAAGCTCCAAGGGCATGGTATGATACGCTATCAATGTTTCTTCTATCTACCGGATTTAGCAAAGGAGCAGTTGATCCAACATTGTTCACCAGGAAGTCAGGCAAACATTTAATTCATGTTCAAATTTATGTTGATGATATCATCTTTGTCTCGACTGACCCCAATGAGTGTGACCGTTTTTCAAATGAAATGGGTTCTAAATTTCAAATGTCAATGATGGGACAAATGTCATTTTTCTTGGGATTACAAATTTCACAAAGTCCCGGAGGCATTTTCATAAATCAATCTAAATATGCAACAGAGATCTTAAAGAAATTTGGATTTGATTCAAGTGACCCTGTTGAAACCCCCATGATTGATCGAACCAAACTAGATGAGGACCACTCAGGGATCATGATTGACCAAACGAAATATCGTAGTATGATTTGATCCCTGATGTACCTCACTGCTAGTAGACCAGACATCTTGTTCGCTGTTTGCATGTGTGCTAGATACCAGGCTAAGCCTACTAAAAAGCACCTTGAAGCAGTTAAACGGGTCTTTCGGTATCTCCAAGGAACCATCAATATGGGTCTTTGGTACCCGAAGGACACCGGTATGTCACTAACGGCCTATGCAGATGCTGATCATGCAGGTTGTCAAGATACACGTCGAAGTACGTCTGGAGGTGCTCAGTTTTTGGGTGATAAGCTTGTGAGCTGGTCTTCAAAGAAGCAAATGAGTACTTCTATTTCCTCTACAGAGGCTGAATACATAGCCATGTCATCCTGTTGTGCTCAAATTTTATGGATGAGATCTCAATTATCTGACTATGGCTTTGAATTCAACAAAATCCCTCTGTACTGTGATAATAAAAGTGCTATTGCTCTCTCATGCAACAACGTTCAACACTCAAGAGCAAAGCATATCGACATTCGACATCATTTCATCAGGGAACAAGTGGAAAAAGGTGTGGTGGAACTCTATTTTGTGAGGTCTGAATATCAGTTAGCAGACATCTTCACCAAAGCTCTTCCAAGAGAACGTTTTGAGTTTATTCTTCCACGTCTTGGCTTAAAAAGCCTTCAACCAGAAACAATCAAACGTCTTCAGGAGGAAGACGAGGAGTAAAGGTCTATCTTCATCTGTCTCTTGTATATATCTATTCGAAAAACAAAATACAAAATTATAAAACCTTCAAAAATCAAATAGAAAAATATAAAACTTTCAAAATCCATAAAAAATTTGAAAAATTCGAAATATCTTCAAAAAATATTGTCATTTTGTCAGGTTTCTCTCGATTCGATTATATCTACGGTCTTGTTGTTGTCATTCAAAGAATGACACGGGACTTTGGATATTGTTCGAATTTTTTATTAAAAAAAAAAAAAAAATCAAAAAATCAAAAAATCAAAAATATTTTTGGGAGAAAGAGAAACAATGGTTTATTGTCATATTCAGGCAATAACCCGGTTTTTAAAGAAAGAACAGAGCCATGTTTTATCATGCTTTCAAAATTCCATGCTCTGATTCTATATACAATTATCTGCTGAAAACTAAGTGCTTTGAAAAAATAACTCGGTCTCTATTTTTGATAATCATCAGGACTTATTTGTCAAAATCTCTATCTCTCAATCAACAACCTATGTCATTGATTGAGGGGGAGAATGATTTCAATTAAATTAAAAAGTTATTTGGCATTAAATTGTTTTCAAAAGATATACATGCATGTTTTATCAATGGAGTTTTAAAGTCTTAAAATCCGATCCTTATCAGTTAAAACGCTTTCATAATCAAGTCACAATTCCCCTTAAAAGCTTTCAAAATCAATTTAAATCAATAAGAGATCACAAATCTCAAATGATTTGATAATTGTGATCGGGGGAGAATGTGTGATTTAAATCGGATGTAAATTGATAATTCGGCAAATGGTTTTATAAGGATGTGCATGCTATCCTTCCCACATGTGACAAAGGGAGAATGATTTCAATTAAATTAAAAAGTTATTTGGCATTAAATTGTTTTCAAAAGATATACATGCATGTTTTATCAATGGAGTTTTAAAGTCTTAAAATCCGATCCTTATCAGTTAAAACGCTTTCATAATCAAGTCACAATTCCCCTTAAAAGCTTTCAAAATCAATTTAAATCAATAAGAGATCACAAATCTCAAATGATTTGATAATTGTGATCGGGGGAGAATGTGTGATTTAAATCGGATGTAAATTGATAATTCGGCAAATGGTTTTATAAGGATGTGCATGCTATCCTTCCCACATGTGACAAACGATTTCAAATTTTCCATGCACATGTTGAGGGGGAGCATCTATCTTAAACCTATGATTTGAAACGTGATCAACTTATCTCAATGTGCAGGTTCCCTCTAGTATGTGCAAAACTCTTTTCTAAATCACGAGGAACATATTGAGGGGGAGCCAACTTATGAAAACCTCATCCTTCCCGGAAATGCTTTATCTTCTTGATATGATCAGGGAAGTGATGCTGATATCTTTTAGAAAATGGTAATCAAAGAAGTAAATTCTTCCTCTTGCCTCCGTGTGGAAAACGATTTCAAACATTTGATGCACATGTTGAGGGGGAGCACTTGTTCTAAAAATATCAAAAACAATTCAGGTACAAAATGTTTTGATTATATATCATAAGTATCTGGATTGATTTTCAAATGGTTTTCAATTGGTTCCAATGGCAGATGAACAATACCAAATTGACCGACCAACTTTACCTTATGTACGGTGATATAAGGATGATAAGGTTAGGTATGTGTTCCCATGATCCGCCAGAACCGGAGGGATCTACCCAGGGACAATCCACTAGTTAGTGTAGAAGTCCTTAGGTATGATGATAAAAGGAGAAAAGTGAGATATGGGAAGAGTGCGGACTGAAATAGAGCAAGTACTAGAACAAACCCAACAAGGTTCTTGCTATGAAGTCTCGGTAAGCACTGAAGGGGTTGAAGAATTAAAAAGAATTGAATGAGGAAAGGGTGAAAACAAATAGCCCTCCATTTATTCAACCTTAGGGCACAAACCGGTTCAATTCATATGCTACTGATGGTAACATCGGTATTGAAGACAAGACGTCATGGACCCAGTGACGCACTGCACTTCAACTTTCCAAACCACTCAAGTTCCTCTTAAAAGGACTTGTTTCATTCTCACGGGGAACCGACATTATCTATCGACTTTCTCTTAGAGATGGTTGATATTGAAGAAGGAGAACCTCTCCCTAGTCTCCGGCACAGGATCCAAATATGCACAAATTGAGTCTAGAGCCACGAGATCATCAATAAATCTCATTAGGACACTTTCAATGAAGACTCTCTGTTTCACACAATGTGGAAAGAGAGATTATATCTTGAGTCCTACGCATTATCCTTGTGGTATTGCCAGAACATCTGAGTGATGTGTATACATATTCACAATGAAGATGGAAAGCCTTCTGGAGCCAACATCAAACAAGCTCCTGGTAGGTGGCATGTGAGATCTATTGTATGGATCAACCATGTGACAACTGAACAGAAACAATGGGGCGATTCAATCTCTTGAATCAATCCTGGTTCAGGGTATGGATTGACGGATACCTTTGAAAAACCGGTCTTTGTGCTTAACAACTCTTTTCTTTAGCACATCGACCGTGTACTCATTTTTCAAACCAAAAGGTGTTTTTATGATTGATAATTGATTTTCAATAAAACCTTCGTTGTATTGCAAAAACAATTTCTATTGAACAATACACGATTGTTTTTCAAATCTCTTTTCATCAATCAGCGGACTTAAAATTCGCTGGTTCACTCACTCCGTGTTGTCTTCTTTGAGACATTCCGGTTTGAGAACAGCTAGAACAGCTGCGAAACCCTGTCAAGGAGATTCTTAGGAATCCTACCTGATCACAGGCAGTACTTGTACTGATCAACGGGGAACCGTGGGCCGTGTACCTCAATTCAACGAAAGTGATCAAAGACACTTTCGTGCGATTTATTGCTAACTGTTGTATGCAGGTACACCCGACGTTTGCAGCTGATAAGAATGAAGCGGTCAATCCATAGCCGCATGCTCACTTAACACATTCATCTAAAAGGAAATCATGATTAGTGCATCAATGACTCTGATATTTTCACTCCATGCTTCTGCTACGCTGCTGCCAATATCATGATTCAACAAAAGCTTCCGCTACTCTGATGAGAAGATATCATGATCCAAAATGTGATCATGTCGGTCCTAAAGTCACAACATCACATAATACCAACACCACAAAGGATGTCTCAGAGATTGTTGATAGCTGATGATCTCAAAAGATGGCTCAAATTTATTATCACGTGGATCAGTAAAAGACCTCCACTTGGAGTAACCAAACATGCAATGTGAAGAATCAATGACTACGAGCTTAGGAGCAAAGGACTACATCAAGAATGCATGATCAATTGTTAATGTATTATCTAGTTGTATTCAATGTAATTTTGGTACATGATTGAGGTGACCTCCCTTAGGGGGAGATTGTTAGGAATTAGAAATTCCAGGTATTAAAGAGTCGGTCACCTCAAGTATATGTAATCGTTAGAAAGCTCGTAGTCGTAGTTCTTTTAAGTTAAGTAGTATTTAGTTAAGTAACACCGTGGAGGACGGACGGGTCTTTACCCACTGTATGCCTGATCCACAGCCCGATGTGTGGCGATTTATGTAAGACTATAAATACTCTCTACCTCCCAAGGTAGAGAGTTGGAGCTCATAATAATATCTTTCACTTTCTCTCACTAAGTTCCCTAAACCTCTAACTTTCTCTCTCTAGAATTCCATTTATACGCCACTTTGTGTTATGGTTTGATGTGTATGTGAAAACTAATATCCAACACTATTACATGTAAACGACTAACACCTGATAATACTGTTTAGGAGTGATTCCAACAATCTCCCCCTAAGTGATAGTTATGATGTAATAGCGGCTGCTTGACGTCTTTTAGCATTCTTCTTTCTTGTGAGTAGAGATGATTTTGATTCCAACAATCTCCCCTTGTTTGAGATCTTGTTTCTTTTGAAATTTATAGCTTTGACGTCGTTTTATTCTTTGGTCTTTGTTCTTTTGTGGATGTAGTGATAGTATGTTGGTTTCTGCCATTTGTCAGCTTCGTCATTCAGGTGTCTCCATGTCTTTTTCCACCATGCTCACACGTCTTTTGACTTTGGATTTAAGATGTGATGTAGTTATCGAGTCTTTAAACTTTGTAGATTCTTTGGCTTTGATGAAGAATCATTTTGACTTTTGAGAGAACTTCATATGTGTTTTTGTTGGTATGAGCATGTGGAGAATCAACATGATCTATTCTCCCAGGAACTTTGGATCCAATGCTGCATGTAGACAGTTAGCAATAAAGTTCTCGACGTAAGAGTTCGGATATTTTGTACAAGCATATCCTAATTCTATGGCACTGTCTTAGAAGAATCTTAAATCGGATGGTCATTGGGATGTCCACGTACTCAATATCTTTACTCTATCGTTGTGAGTCACTGGAGTATACCGAAGTATCACTCCACGACTGTATACCATTTGAGACCATCGCGAATACTAAGCGTAACCCACAAGGAGTTACCGAAGTGACC
Source organism: Chrysanthemum seticuspe (assembly GCA_019973895.1). Classification (NCBI taxonomy): domain Eukaryota; kingdom Viridiplantae; phylum Streptophyta; class Magnoliopsida; order Asterales; family Asteraceae; genus Chrysanthemum; species Chrysanthemum seticuspe. The sequence goes on along the minus strand of BPTQ01000008.1, from coordinate 132,058,275 downwards.
TGCTGTCAGGGCTGTTTGATGTTGCCCCTGGTAGGAGTTTTCATTCAATCAATGAGGATCATAATTGTAAATCCCCTCATAAATTTTCTCGACAGATTGCTAGGATATGTGAAGGACTCTAGAATGTTTCACTTGTGTTCTTATTGTTGAACGACAAGTGATGAAAAGTAAAGTGTTCCTAAAAGATCTTTTGATGAATCTCATGGCTTTAGACTCAGTAGTGTGCTTTGGTTTTCCTAAGCGGAGACTAGGGAGAGGGTCTCCTTCTTCAATAGCAACAATCTCTAAGAGAAAGTCAATAGATTACGCAGGGTTCCCTGTGAGTATGAAACAATCTCTTTTAAGAGAACTTGAGTGGTTAAGAAGGTTTAGTGCATTGCGTCACTGGGTCTATGACGACTTTGTCTTCAATACCGATGTCATATTGTGACAGCCAGTAGCATATGAATTGAACCCGGTGTCTGCCCTAAGTTGAATAATTTGGAGAGCTATTTCTTTTCACCATTTTCTTTAACTTTTCTTTTTAATTCTTCAACTCCTTCTTTCTCCGATTCTCATGTTTCCTTTTTCAATCATACCTAAGGACTTCTAAATACTAACTATTGGTGATGTCTTTGGGTAGATCCCTCCGGCTCTGGCGGATCATAGGAAGTTTATTCCTAAACTTAGTCACCTTATAACTCTATGACTATCCTATGTTGCTATAAAACCATTTTCTTGAAAATCTCTCAAAGTGTTTATGAATGAATAACATGTTTGTGACACTTCGAGAGTTTTGTATTTTCATAAATACTCCCCTCCACATGTGCTTATGAGTTTTGACTGAAATCTGCACAGTGAGGGTAGAGCGCGCACTTTTGAATTGATCGACTCAAGATAGACAATTCCCCGTGAGACACGGTTACATCACTGACTAAGTCAGCTTAAAGTTGTAAACACTCCTTAATGAGGAGGTTAGACCCGTCAACGTTCATGCTGTTAGGAATTATTGTAATAGTAGGTTCCTGCTGATAAAGGTTCCTGCTGATAGCTTTAGTGTTCCTACTGATAGTGTAGTTACTGCGGATAGTGCAGTTGCTACTGATAGTTAATATTGTTTCTGCGGATATGTAGTTTCCGTATTATTAGTATTTAGTTGGGACATGCATGTGTTAAATTAGGAATAGATAATGCATATCTTTTACGTGTTTGGCAAGCTACTGAATTAGGGTTTCTTAATAGTATAAAAGAAACCAGCGGCTAGGGTTCTTGGAACGCTTGTCAATAACATTGTTAGTAATTCAATATAGATCCATAGAGGATCAAGTCGTTTGTATTCATTGCCTTCTTAATTCTTGTGTTTATATTCCGCGTAAACATAAGTCTAGTAAAGGTTCTCCATAGTTTGCTTGTGATTACACAGGTTTACTATACTTTCATTAAGGCTCTTAAGATATATCTGGGACTGATCCAACACATGTCTACCTAGAGTTTCTCGAATGGTACATCCTACTAAGATTAGTCCTTTGCAAGACACGTTTACATCACTATCGAACTAGTTTGAAATTATTACCCGTCCCGAACAAGTCTTTTTTATTTACGACATTTTAGAGCTCGTCAATTCAATGATTAAGTCTATGCACATTTAGATTCATTCACAAGCCAACATATTTGTATCACATAATTTTTCTCCCCCTCAAAAATGGCATATTAATGTTATTTTTGATGAAATTTTGATATCGAATATGACAATTTTGAGTTTTGCGGGAAGATTTCCACAAAGAACGTTATTTTATCAAAGATATTTTGCAAATACTCCCCCTCAACAAGTGATATTAACTTTTGAGGTTTTGAAAACACGAGAGGGAATACTTGTTCTTTAGAGCAAAATTTTGAAAATATTGATACATTTGATAAATTTTACTCAAAAGTAAGAAGCTTTCGCTCCTTTTATAAGAATTGTGGCACTGAAGCATACCACAGGGTCTTTCATTATAAGATCAGGTTGCACACTGCTATTTATGTACAAACCATAATGAATAAATAAATCAAATATAAAAATACAAACAAGAGTGTTTTAAAGAGTAACCAACGATTACACACGACCCGAGACTTTATCTTCACGTTGGAACGTCAAGATAGGGAAGCTTTGTTGTCCGCCCACACAACTCTCCAACCTTCTCATCTGATCCCGGTGGAACAACCTTTCATCCAGCCTGGTTATGAACCTGCGAACTTCCTTGCATTCCTTTGAATTCCATCTCTTCTTCGTACCAATGCCAACTTCAATATCCTTTAACCGATAAGCTAACCCGTCTCGAACCATCTTTAACGTTGCATCACAAAACTTATGGATCTCGTCGAATGCCATGAAACATGTGTGATGATTATCACTGCGGTAGATGATTCCAAACTTTGGTTTATGCATGATGGTGTACTGAGCTTGTTGATTGAGTTCAGGAAAGGGCAGCAGCGGTTTTGTAAGATTAATCTGCTTCTGGTTTGATTCAACCCCAAGTGGTAGATCTTCAACACGTTCTTCAATGACGTTGTTGCGAATGAAGATTAGCAAGGCAGTGATGAACTAAAATTGAATATCTATTTAGAATTGTCGCATCCTTCCTTGTACCTTTGTGAGATACATGTCTTCGATGTCATTGAGTGACAATCTCGAGAAATCGGCCTCAGTGAAATCATACTCTTGTTCATCTTGTCTTTTGACCTTGATCTTGGACAAGAATGAGTAGCCCCACTTTGTTTCCAGTTTTACCCCCATCACAACAACTATTCTCTTCTCATTATTCACCTACTTGTTTGACCTTTGTACTTGACAGCTCCTGTAGTATAATCTCCTCCTTGCTGGCCAATGATGAATGCCATATTTAGCATCAATGTCGTACTCCACCTCCTTGTCAACATACAATTTGGTGGCTTTTTCTTCAATGGCTATGTTGTCGGAGAATACTGTAGCTGGAATGTTGAAGGTGAGCGAGGTAGCATACTTCTTGCTTACGCTACTGCCGTGTTGAAGAAACTCTAGGTCGTTGTTGAAGAAGAAACGGTAAGGAATCTTCAATTGTTCGGGTCGGCCAATTCTTAGTAGAGGCTTTGTCCAGCCAGTGTAGTAGGGAGTGTTATCCTTTCTTGTGAAGTCGATGTTTGATTCAGGATTTAGCCAGTCGATGTTATTGGAAATTGCACGGGCAATGTTGTCCAAGTGGTATTCGACCTCTATTGCACTGCAGGCTCTGTCTTTCAACAAGTTGAATGCATCATTCTTTATCTTGTGCAGCTCCCGTTTTGTCATCTTTTTTACCTTGAACTCATCTTGGATAATCTTTACCTGATCCATTGTTTGACCGTCTACCAGTTCTTGGCCTTCAGGCAGTCTGGGTGTAGCATCAACCAACTTGCTAAACCATTCATACTCCTCAGTGTCGTCTTCGTCTAACCATGAGACGACAGAACCTTGCTTCTTCTTCTTGGTTCTTGAGGATGATTCTGGTTGAGGTGATGGTCAAGGTGATGGTTGTTGCTGGGGCTCAGGAATATCATAACCCTCACCACCGGTATAAGTGAAATGATCACTGATTTTCTGTAGTGGTGGTGGAGAATCTGCATCTCGAGGTTTCTCAGATGAGGGAGGTCGTTGAGCAGCTTGTCTTTTGGGTGTAGTGGTGGTCTTAGGAGGTGGTGGTGGCATGGATGATGATGACCCGCCGGTCTTCTTCTAACGTTTAGCGTTCGGATCTTGATCCTTATCATCATCATCTCTTGGTCGCTTATCCGGACCAACAACTTCCTTCCATGATGTTCTTAGTTGATGTGCTACAAGTGTTTCATACAGCTTTGATTCATCATGAGTGAAAGATGAAACCCTCAGAGACATCTGAAGTACTAACTGTGAGATCAGATCATCTTCACTAATGACTGGTGGCTGGACTGGTCGGGTTTGCATGACTACCGGTGTAGTTGTAATCACCTGCTTGACCAACATTTTTAGCGTTGGGTAGAACTGATTCTTGAACATCTCTTTGGTGACGCCAGGAACCATGTTGAGACGAAAATAATGAGTGTAGTTCTGAATTTGTTCATTCATTTCTCCTTGGACGTCCCTGGTGAGAAATGCCTTGATCTGTTCTATTTCACCTTCGAACTGGTCCATCTATTAGGAAAGCTCGATGACCTTGTCAGCCAGCATGTTCAATCTTGTTTCTTGAATACTTTGTTTCTGTTTTCTAGATTGAAGCAATGCTTTCTGGATCTTGGCTTTAGTGCGATATGCCCAAGTATCAGCTTTCTTCTTGATTGATTTGGTAGATGATTTTGTTGTTTCTTTTGATGGTGGTGGCCATGAGTGAGAAGATGATTCGGCTTTGAAGGTTTCAAGGGGTGGTTCTGAAGATTGCTCAAGGTTGTCTAGAATATATTCATCTGTTTCCCTACGAATGCGTTCCTCTTCAGCCTTCTTAGCAGCTTCTTCTGCAGCCCTTTCCTTTTCAGCTTCCAAAACATCTTTCTCAGTGATTCTCTCATCAATATCTTTGTCATCCTCTCCATTTTCGAGCATTTCCTCATCCTCCTGCTGCTTTTCATCTACAAATTCCTTGGTGGTGGTATATGTTCCTTTACCGGGTTGATTAACCGGATCAGGAACAGATGTGGAGAGAACACCACCGCTGGAACCTCCAGATCCTTTAGTCTATTTTTGTTCGAACTCTGTAGCAGCTTTCTCCATCCTTTGTTTCTTTAGATTTTCAGGAGTTGTTTCTCTACAACATTAGGATCATACTCCCAGTCATAATCTTCTTCTTCTTCTTCCTCGAGAGGTTTCTTCCCTTTGTCAGATGTGTGTTCTTTATTAGAGGGTATGAGTGACTCAACATTTTCATCAAATTTATCACATGAAGGACAAGAAGGTTTTTCCTCTGTCTTATTCTTGATTGATGAGTCATCTTTATGTTCCTTGGAATACACAGTCAGATCATCTGACTCGGTTTCAGAATCGTCATCTTGTTGTGTTGTTAAAACAGGTTCCGATTCTGCTTTGGGATGGACGATTCTGGTTAGAAATTTCCTCTTTCTACTTGGATTCCTTTTCTTGTACTTTGTAGTGCTTCCCGTTCTTCCAGCTTTCTTAGCCCTTGTTGTAGCCGCTGGAGTAATTTTCTTATCTAGAAAGCAACTTTTCCCGCAAGTACTGCTTCCTTGTAACGTCGGTAGGACGGAAGATCTTTGATTGCATCGGTAATCAAGAAACCAGGGAGTTCCACACCTTGTTTTCGGGTTGATTAGTCATTGAACCTAACAGTGTTTAAGGTAGGCTCATTTAGCATAGAGTGCCTATCGGGGTCATTCAGTCTCAGTGGGATATCCTGGTGCTTCCCGAGAAGATTTTGGATTAGCAACTTGGTGTATCTGATGAAGGGAATCTTGGTACCAGGCTTCTTGTAGTGTTGCATCATGTCTTCCCAGATTAAACTAGCATAATCAATATGGTTCATATGAACCATCCCCCATAAGGTTTGAAGATGCATGAGCTTCGGGTGTTCATGACCATTATATCTGCCTGAGACTGATTTGGCGATCATGAGATCGATGGTCCTCCAGGGTTGTGGGATATTCTTAACATCGACTCTGGAATGCTTAGAGACGATGCCAGAAGCTTCGTCGTATCCAACCAAGAAATCCAATACCTCTTTTTCATTGGGTATCGGGACGTACTCAGTTGAAGGTATGATCGGAAGAATAAGAATGATGCGAAGATCTGCCACAGTGACCGTGACTTCCTTAGTGCCAAAGGGTCACTTTAATCGCATATTGTCCGTCAATTTTGTCCATAGTATGCCAAAAATGATGAATGTAGATTTCTGGAACAGTGGCTGTGTTGCTGAGCTTGAGATTGATCGGGTGATTCTTGAGGATGTCAACAGCAACTTTGCATGAAGATTCAGAGCATGTGAAGTTGTTGAAGTCGATAGGAAGATTGTTCTTCCAAATTATTTTTTCATAACCAGCTGGGAAGATATCAACCATTGTGAGCTCATTAGGGGCATTGAGGTTCTCTTGATTGACAGCCATTTCATGATCTGAAAGCTATTTAGACAAAAGAACCAACACATTAAAACACATTGTGTTAGTTTTAGTTTGATTTATTGTCCAATTACTTGTTTGAAGTTATCATGTTTATGAATGTTACGAGTCTAAAGTCACTTTAGTCCAAATGTTTGAAGTTAATGTGATAAGTTACGTGAACGAATTAATATTGAAGTTGTGAAGTCCAAAGTCTCAGTTAAACACATCACATATTAACTTTTGAGAGCTCATTAGTAACGTTTGATTTTAGTGACTTAAGTGTAACAATTAACAAGTTAATTAAGCGTAATAGTCCAAAACAAAAGAATTGTTGGCTTAAGCGTAAACAAGTGGACTTATGAAATTCTTACGCGTAAAACGAGCCCAAAGGCTTATGTGCTTATGCGTAAGATTAATCAAAATGTTACGCGTAAGTTTTACTCGTAAGAGTAAAGCTTAGGCGTAAACATCCTAGTTAACGCATATCCTTCCAGGATACGCGTAGTCCCACTATAGACCCCTTATGCGTAAGAGTTATGCGTAAGATTTCTTTTATGCGTAACCTTTACGCATAAAGGTATTCCTTATACGAAATCATGAACACCTTTTGTCTGATCTTTACGAATAATCAACTTGAGATATCACAAACATGAAAACTTGATTACAAAGTAATCCTAATACTATCAAATACACAAAACAAGTAGTATACTAAATTAGTTAAGCCTAAAATTGCTTAGGCGTAAAAGTTACTTAAACCCTATTCTTACGCTTAACAGATTCAGCCATAGGATTCCATCAAGATTTGTTTCTGCATATTCCTAGTTGTCTTAGGAGTGGATTAGAACAACTTTTAACACAAAATGACCACAGACTCTAGAGATTCATATTATACGAAACTATGAACCCTAAAACCTTAATTCTTACATTTTGTTGTTTCTAGGTAAGATTCAGTGCTCATTTCATGTTTCTAATCATGTTCTAACACTAACCTAGCCATCTAATTGTACCAAAACATACAAACACGAAAACCCCCAAATTTGAACATAAATCCTAATTTTCAAAATGGTAAAACTGATGTTTTTTGGTTCAATTAAACGCTGGAAACATGTTTACAAACACATATATGAAGGTTTTAACATGTCCCATTTAATCACAAACAACCTTATGTGTAATCCCTAATCATAAGCATATGCCTAGAACTCAAAATCAAAATATTTAAAGATTCAACCGTTAGATTGAAAAGATTTTGAAAACCATTTTTTAAAAACATGATCAAAAACTTTTAGCACTTACAGATTTTGAATTGGGTGAACGGATTTGCGAATTGAATAAGGATCGTTGGATCTTGGTGGTTATTTTGAAATAAATGCTAAGTGTAAGCATTGAATGAGGTGGTTGAGAGTTTTTGTGTAAAATTAATTTTCAAAAATGACAAAATCAATCCCTCAACCTCACACACTTTCAACCGAGACCCATTAACTTCCATTTTGGTTAGACAAAACACATTTTAGGCAAGAAACTTAACGGTACTCCCCCTCGACTTTTGAAATAGTGAATTTGTAAACATTTGAGACCGAGGAGGATATATCAAAAGATACATATCCACCATTTAATATGAAACAACGTATTCATGGTAACATGCAAGTACAAGGTTTTATGAAGCTGAAAAATATTTACTTTCTCCCCCTTAACACTTGTTCAGGAAAAATATTGAAATATTTGATGGAACACAGTGTTGATGGAAGTTTTGAACTTGCAATGTTTGATTTTCAGATAGAATTTACATAGAATAATATTTTTGGGTTTTATAAAATTTTATATGTTTGTATTTTTTGTTTTTGAAAAATATTTACAAAAGAGGTTTTGGTGTTCGACTTTTCAAGAATGTTTTAAAAGTTCGTCCAGTTCTTCTGGAGTCAAACACCGCATACCCATACGGTAAATCAAATCAGTAAATCTTGGGGGAGGCAAGGCTTTAGTGAGAAGATCCGCCAATTGGTGTTCTGTACCTACAAGGTATAATTCAAATGTACCCTTTTTCACATGCTCTTTGATGAAAAGATATCGAAGATCGATGTGCTTTGACTTTAAATGTTGAACGATGTTGCACGAGATCACAATAGCACTTCTGTTGTCGCAGTACACCGGAATTCTGTCAAATACATAACCATAATCTTTGAGTTGTGTTCTCAACCAAATGAATTGAGCAAAACACGCAGACATTGCTACATATTCTGGTTCTGTTGATGACAGCGATGTGCAATATTTTTTCTTCGATTGCCATGACACCAATTTTTCACCAAGGAATTGTAAACCTCCAGAAGTACTTTTCCGTAAATCTAAGCATCATGCATGGTCAGCGTCTGAAAAAGCTATTAGTTGAAAACCAGAATCCTTCGGATACCAGATACCCTAGTTAATGGTTCCCTTTACGTATTGGAGGATTCTTTTAGCCTCAGAGAGGTGTCTTTCAGTTGGCCTTGACTGATAACGGGAGCAAAGATATATAGAAAATACAATGTCAGGTCTACTGGCTGTTAGATACATGAGAGACCCAATAATTTTGCGGTATTTGGTAGGGTCAACCAATTTCCCATGTAAATCAGCATCCAGTTTGTTGGTATGTGCCATTGGTGTCATTAGGTGTCACAAATTTGCATTCCATGTTTATTTAATATTTCAAGAGCATATTTGGACTGGCTTAAGAAAATACCACAGGTTGATTGATGAACTTGAAGTCTGATGCAGGTTTTACTGACCAGGTCTTAATATTTATAGTGTCTCGCTATACCTATAGTCTACTCTATTGAACTAATGGGTAGTGTACCCGGTCGCGTGTAGTGTAGTAAATTGTAAAAACGAGGTCGTCCCAAGAGCTATGTGTGTTGGTTTATTACTAAGTCAAGTGTCACAAAATAATAGGGATTTAATTAATTAAAATACTAATGCAGAATAAAATAAAAGCAGATAAATGGATAAAGGGAAATCAATAAAGGAATAGTGGTGCTAACCTAGTCAATCCTCCTAGCTAGTTATGTCTACGTCTACCTACTTCCAATTACTTTAGGTGGGGTCCAATTCGAGAGGACAACATTTGGTCAATTCACCCTAACCTATCAGCAAAATGCCACCACAGGAGAAATCAGGCGCACCGTCATAAGTCCTGTTGTTCCTGGTCCCCTAAGCCAAGTCATTAAGTACCGCTACATGCTAGATTCATAATAGTGAGTGCCCGACCTTTAGGAACTTAGACACTACACCCCCCAATTCTTAAGTTCATCCAAACGATAGGTGATCAGTTGGTCAAATCGCACAAGTAGAAAGGGTCGTCAGTTGATCATATCTTACCCTTCCCGTCTCAGTCTGTACACCTAGGGTCAGTTTGTCATATCTCATAGGCAATTGGCCTCTACCGCCATTCAAAACTACCGAACCAAGGGTGACTACCAATGAACTATGCATGCATACACTTAGAAATAATTGTACGGAAGTAAAGATAAATGCAAACAAAACAATTAAGGAATCATAACTAGGCTAGCACCAAGGGGTGCTTAGCTGCTCATATTAATCATGCAAATCAATTGAATATTCAAAGGTATGAAATACATGAATTGAAAGTAAAAGAAATATAAAACGCTAATGCTTATCGTAATGGGGTCACTTCTCCCTTGGAAACAGCTCCGTATGCTCCCCTAGACCTGACTTGAGTTGTTTCCTACGTTCTCAGAGTGTTGTGTGTGGAATGGGATGATTAGAAATGCTGGAATTCGTGGGGTATTTATAGGCCCGATCTGGGTTACGGCGTAACCAATATAGGAGTTACGCACCTTTTATTTCTTTGTAAATGCACTAGATCTGCTAGTTACGGGGTAACCTTATTAGTGGTTACGCCGTAGTCTTCAATTAACTCGGTTACGTCGTAAGTGATGCAGTAGTTACGGCGTAAGTATCAGCGGCGTGGAACCTCATTTGACCTAATGGAATTACGTCGTAACCTTTGGGAAGAGTTACGCCGTAACCTCTTGATAATTTGGTATTCTGGGTCACGCAATAGTTACGGCGTAACTTATTCAAAATAGCATACTGTGATAAATCTTTAGTTATGTTTCCATTTCCGCGTCTCTTTTGCTCCAATGCTCGTAATTTACCTGAAAGTGGAAAACAATGGAAAACAAGCGTAAATCCATATAAATGATATAAATAACGAGCATTATCGGGGGAAATTGACACTTAATATTCAGGACTATTTGATGTTATCAAATATCCCCCCACTTCAACTCTACTTGCCCTCAAGTAGACCTTATTAGATAGATTCCTAAAAAGATATCTCCCAAAATCTGGAAAATATGAGTTTACAAATCCCTTATGCTAGAATAAAATAAAGCCGAACACCTCACGAAAGGGGAACAAACACTCAAATCTCTCAACTATTCTAAGTGTCAATTTCGGGGTGATCACTCAATCGCACAGTCATAGCATGTATTCTATCATAAGCTTGGCGGTAACACAAATCTCCACCACTAGAGTTAAGGGCTAAACAATTCTCGAAGGCAATATGGGTAGACACAGCAAAGGTTAAGGGGTGACTTGTCATTACTAACATGTTATGGCGAAGTGGACAAAATCAATGATACATGACCAAATCCATGGCCAAGACACCAAAGATTGCTCGCTGCATCACCTAGACACGCTTCATAACTAAAGGGTAGGATAAGACATGGGATATATAACTGTGTAAAATGAAAAACAAGCAGGTAGTCTAAATCTATAACCAAGTCATCACCACTTACCGTCCACCCAAAGTTCAAGCTTAGAAGTCTAGAAACCGGATCATGAAAAGCAAGGTAGATGTGTCATTAGAGGACGTCGTGATGGGCACACTACCTTTTCTTCTTCTGTTGGCATAACTACCAACTCCAATCTTCAAATGTGACCGAGGTGGTCTCCTCGATACTAATCAATAAAGCTCATACTATAGTGCTTATAACATCGCACTTTACAATATCATAACTCAATAACCTTTTCTTTTTTCGTATAATTTTTTTTTCAACATAACATAATAACATAACATCCCCCCACTTGAAATGAACAATGGGAATTCGGGGGGTCTTCAATGATCTTCATAAATGTTGTCGATGAAAGTGTAAATTCCAAACCTTTCCACTCGAGCCTTGAAGTTAGGAAAATGATGACTTCCCAATCACAAATAAAGACTACAGGGTAGGCTAAGGTGTATAGGTGTAACGAAACAATATATTGGGTTGACAAAATGAAAGGAATGGCTCAGAAGGGTGTATCTAGGCGTATCTTGCACTAAAGGTGAGTGCAACAAAAGGGTTTCACATGGGGGTCGAAAAGTCGAGGTGACTAATCGATAGACTCACATTGGTAGGCTGTTTGGGTGATAATCCTATAATATTGCCTTCTAAAACTGAAAAGTCCAAATACATCGAGCTAACTCAACATACCTCGTCTATGGTTCCGAAATGATGCAAAGTCCAAGTTCTAAAGTTTACAAGCTACCGGCACACTCATAATTTGGTGGATTTGGGGTAAAATATTGGAAATGGATAAGGCTAATCTCACCATGTAATGTCAAGGGTTTTATGTGCTCGGCTAAGGTCTAATCTAGTTAGGTTAGGAAAAACATGTCAAAATTTTAAAAATGGCATAATTTTTCAAAATAAACTAGAAAAATGAGGACGAAATAAAGTTCAAGAGATAATTCTACTCCCGTCCCCCCACTTGAATTGTACAAAGTCCCTTTGTTTAAGAAAGGTAGAATTAGAGCGAGAACTTCCCTGAAATTTGCTCCATAAAGAAGAAGGCCCACGAAAAAGAACCGTGCCTTCGTTTAAGCGTCATGAACAAACTTCAATCCCTGAAATCACAATACCGACAAGCAAAATTCTAAAAATAAAAAATGAAAAATGAAAAACAACCCTAACTCACTTTTGTAGGAATCACAGTTGCATTTAGCCTATGAAACAAGCCTTTTAAACCACTGGGTGTCCCAAGTGGACGAGTGAAGTCTCGTGAGGGTTTACAGGGAACACACCCACAAAGTTCATTTAAAAACTAATACAAGGTTACTGTGTTTTAAAATGAAACAATTAAATTAGAGGAAACTTACGTCGTAACTCCTATGAGGGAGTTACGCCGTAACTGGAAAAACCTGGTATGAGCTGTAAAGCGAGTAGTTACGGCGTAACCACTGAGATGGTATTACGCCGTAATTGGTAATGTGTCAAGAATTCTGCTGCTCAAATGTTGGTTATGGCGTAATCACCAAGATGAGTTACGCCGTAACTCTGTTCAGATCAGCAACTACAGCATCAATTAGTTCCTCGTTTCCTGCAAAAAATGGTTAGAAAACACAAAACCCAATAGAAAGGAAATAAAAACAAAAGAAAGGGATAATTCAGGTTGTCTCCCGAAAGAGCACTTTTCTTTATTAACGAGTATTTAAGTTAGACTCAGAGCCGCGGGGCTTCTATGGGGGCCTTTGGACTTGCCCCACTTCCACCATGCGTTGGTACTCATTCATCCAATTATCAAGCCTTTTTTTCCTTGTAGAATTATTGAGGCCATTTGTTCCAAACTTATGTGAAAGCCATTTATCACATGATTTTCCTCGGTCATCATCTTCAGTAATAATACTATTAGTAATGCTGATGCTGGATCTTGTACCACCTATTGTGTCAGTGAGATGATTGCACTCATACCGCTTAACCAGTCCCTTAATGATTTTTGAGCTTCTAAATTTTAATTTGTATCAATCTTCCAATGCTAACTCAACATCATGTTTCTCTCCCTTATGCGGGTATATCCATTCATCCGCTTTTCTTTCAAATTTTTGAGGATGAGTAAACGGTGGCCATATTGATTCGCAATCTTTGGTTGCCATCGAGTTGTAAAAATGTTTGTTTGGATCCAGAGTTTCCTCAATGCTTTGGACAATTTCATCCTGTTCTTGCTTACAATTATCAATATTCTCTCTACGATAACCAGTAATAGGTTTAGAGTGTAGAGTGGGATCCAACGATTGAACATTAACAATGTCAACATCATTCGAAATTTCAGTTTTTGGTTTTAAATGCTCTTTCATACTAAAAGTTATTAGTTCATTTTCAGTTCCCAAAGAAATTTGTTTTTCAAAAACCTTAATCTGAGCCCTACAAGTGGCCAGAAAAGGTCTTCCAACAATCAAGTTGTAAGCCTCCCGCTTTCCCATGTCAATCACTACAAAATCGGTAGGGAAGAAAAATTTTCCAATTTTTAAAAGCACATTATTCACAATTCCCCTTGGTACAGCCTTAGAGGAACCAGCCATTTCAATCATAATTGTTGTTTTTTTTTTATGAGTGTGTAAATACTCATCATTTTTAGTCAAATCTGAACTGCAAAACGTTTAAAAATGCTCAGAAATGCATCAAAATACTGAAAATATCTCAAAATTGCATTTTATATGTTTCAGATGCAAAATGTTTAAAATCAGATGAAAAATGAGCAAAGTTTGCATAATTGGCAGTTTCAGTCCCCCAAGTTTCTAAAATTGTCAAAAATAGTCCCTGAGCCATAATTTCAAAAGTAAAATCACCAAAGGTCCTTTTTAAATCATAACTTGTTAAAATTAGTCCTTTGGTGAAAAATATAAAAAGTTTGAGAAAATTACAAGTTTGGTCCTCCAAGTTTAAAATTTGGCAAAATTAGTCCTTGGAAAATAGGAAAATTACAAGTTTGGTCCTTTCATTATTGAAACTTGTCACTTTTATTCCTTGGAACAAATTTGCAGAAATGGCAGCATTGGTCCCTTAACTTTCAGATTTTACAAAAGAAGTCCTTGTAGTTAAAACCCTTTTCACCCATTTTGGACTTGTCAACAAACCATTGGACCCTGCCAACCCCTTTGGACCCTTACCCTTTTTTTTGACCCCCTGCTTATTAATTATCCGGTCAAACCATAAGTCAAAATAAACCCCTACCCGCCCTTTTGTTTCTTCAACCTCTAGCCTGCAAAACTCTGCTAACACTCCAACCCCCCCTCCTCCAGCTCATTTTCCACCCACCTTATCACTCCAAACATAAGAATCCAAGAAACAATAATTCTTCCCTCACCAAACACTCAAGCTCCTCCCACTGTCAAATATCTATTTCCCGCCAAAAATGGATTGGATGGCCAAGATCAATTTTTTTCATCCAAAGGTTGAGATTAATGCTGGGATATATTCAGAAGAGAGAGAGGATGTTGTTGGGGTATAAAAGAAGGAAGAAGAAACAAGAATAGGGAGTAGTTAGTTTTTAAAATTTTCTCTTATGTCGTTTCTTAATTAAAAGTCTTAGTTTAAGTTTAAATGTTGTAATTTCAGTTGCTTTGTATAACATTCAAGTTAAATTTCCTTTGTAGTGTGCTTTTGATTATCTATCAAAGTTTTTATATAAGTTCCAATTTTCCAGTTTACTGTTGAGAGTTCCAGTTTTATTTTCTTATGAACAAGCTTCTATTAGATTCATTGTAAGCTTAAACAAGTTTACTTAAGCTTTATATAGCCTTTGATAAGCTTGTAGATCAGTTTCAAGCAAAATGTTCCATGGTCAATGAAAGTCAACAGAGAGCTCAAATGGCAATGGAATTGGAAATTGTTGTTGCAGAGGATGGATATAGGTTGGAATAGATAGGTTAGCTTAGGATTGGGTTTGGTTTTAAGTTGCACACCAGCTGGACAGTTGTGAGTATCTATCTCACTTATTTATTTTCAAGCCAATTTGCATATTTTGCTTGTATCTGTTTCGTTGGTCACCACTAGTTTTAACCTGTTAATTTAGATGTATTTAGGTCATATAAGCCTAGTTTGATCAATGGCCTATGTCAGTTTAGCAGTTTGGATAGATTTGATTGCATATCATTGTTTTACAGTGGTGTTTGGATTTGACTGCAAATATATCTTTTAGGTCATTCCAGTGATTAAGATCTGTTGGGTCATGCTTGATAAGTCCTATTGAACTCATATTAGTCTCATCTTGTGCCTGCATTGGCTCATAAGTCAAAATCTCTTTGGAATCTGTCACAATTGCTTACTGTTGGAGTTTTGTAAGATCAAACTCTTGTTTTATGTTTAGATACCATTAGGATAGCTTGTTCTAGTCTTATTTCATCATAATATATCATTATCAGTCCTAAAATCTAGATCAAATTTCATTTAAGTCAACTTTTCAATTTTTGTCAAAAAGTCAAATGTTGAAATTCTCAGTTTTTGCTCAACTGAAAGGATTTTTCAAGAGCTCATTTCTAGGTCATTTCAAGTGAAACTTGTGGCTTTTAAAAGTCCTACTGCTCTAGTTTCTTGTTATCATTTTTGTTTAATTTTGTTAATTTTCTATAAGCTTCATTTGAGCTTGTCAAAATGGGCTTGAATCCCCTGTGCAGGGCACTAAGTCTGCACAGGGATTAGGCAGTTCTTGCAGAGCTTGCATTGAGCTCAATTGAGCTCATCTAAGTCTGAGATTTGGATATTAGATAGCCAACCAGGTTTAGTTCAAGTCCCAAGTACTGGTTTTCCTTTTCAGCTTTTCTGGTAGCTTGTGCATAAGCTCAAACTTGGTACCCTTTAACTATTTTCATACATAAGCTCATTCATCAAATCTTTTGAGCTTGATATCCAGTGGTTAGGACTTGTTGATTTGTGTTGCATTTGGTCATTTTTAGCATAGTGTAGTTCCTGTTTTCAGTTTGGTGCTTGTTGTGCTCCTTTAGCTTATCCAAGTGCTTATTTCATAAGCACTTGGCTCATCAGTTTCTATATTCCACACATAAGCACCTGTTTTTCCATTTTTCTTAGCTTCCTAATAATATTTTAGACTTTTCCTGAAATTTTCATATTTTTCCAAGCTTGTTTGCTATTTTTCTTAATTTAAATTAGTTTTTAAGCATTTTTAATTAGCTTTAAATACAAATAATTAAGAAAAGGTTCAAAAAAATAATTTTTCATTTTTCTTAAGTTAAGATAAATATAAAAAGCCAAAAAAAATATTTTTCTAGATTTTTCTTAGTTAAATTTGTATTTTTAAATAATTTAAGTAATTTTAAATAGTTTTTAATTCCTAGAAAATTCAAAAATAATCAGAAAAATACAAAAATAGTTTTGAAAATTCTCTTTTGATATTTTAGATTTTTCTAAGTCTTAATTTTATTTTTCTAGCTTTATTTCCTATTTTCTTGTATTATAAGCTATTATTTAATAGTTAAAAATAGTTTTTAATTAATAATAATTAATTAAATAGTTGTAAAAATAATTTTCTTTTTCTAAATATTTTCTTTTATCATTAGGATTGTAAAAATGTTATTTTCATATTTTTAGGATTTATATTGTGTAAGTTTCACGTTTTCATTAGTACGTCGCGTAGTTTTTAATTCTAGTTTTATAAAAACATAAAAACAAAAACATCATTTTAAATATAGTGATAGCGTTTATTTAATTTTTTTATCTTTTTAATTTCCTTTAATTTGCATTTAAGCCGTTGTAGTTTATGTCCTTTTTCTGTATTTATAATAATTCACAATCTCCTTTTCCGTTCAAATCTCTCGATCACTATACGTTTGGTGATTCTTCGCACAGCTCGCTGGGACATAACGACCCGGGGAAACACTATACTCCTCAGATCTTCATTGCATTCGTGCTTGAGCAGTTTTAAGCTGATTACGGTCTGCCATTCACAAGTGGCAGGCTTGAGTGATTTAGCTTGACTGTTTGGCACACATCAAATTTTTGGCGCCGCTGCCGGGGAGCTGTGCTGATTATCTTACGTCTAGCAGATTAGTGATTTTGATATTCACTCATTGTTCATACCATCTGTATGTGTTTATATTCTCTTTTAAAAATCAAAAAACCCAAAAAGATTTTCATTCTTTGTTTTTGCAATATGTTTTTCAAAAATACCAAAAATATTTCTCTTTACCCTCTTACCCTTTTGATTCTTCATTTCTTACCCTCTGAAAACCTTTGATTCTTTCTATGTCTTATCCTCACCCTCTTGGTTGTCAATGGTGTGGTGGTCCTTATAATGGTGGCAATTGCCCCAGTTGTGGCATGGTGGAATCAGGAAACGGGTCTGTCTATAACCAAGATCCCTATTCTTACCATAACACAACTGATTTATTCCATCAGCTACCACACTGTGAGACTCAGCAGTTTTACTGTTGTGAGTATTGTGGTGGTTCACACTCCAGTTCTGATTGTCCATTGGGAAACACGCTTTTCTATGAACAGGTTCCTGATAATAATTATGACTACAACACATGTGACTCACAGCCACATCAGTTTTACTGTTGTGAGTATTGTGGAGGTCCTCACTTTAGCTCTGATTGTCAAACACGGAATCCATTTCCTTGTAACAATTACGACTCTTCGTATCATGACCAACCTCTACAGTACCAAATGAATCAGGCACCACCTCAGCCTGATCCACTTCCTCAAAATCTTCTCCTTGATCTTTTGGATTTAGTGAAAGATTTGAAGGAATGTAAACATTCCCAAGATAATCCAAAATCCATGGAAGAATTGTTAGCTGAAGAGCAGGCTGCTAAATTAAATTCCAAAATTGCGTTTGAAAAATCTATTAGGGAATCAATTGCAAAAGAAAAAGCAGCCAGATCTAGCTCTCAATTTCGTTTCATTCCTGATGACAGTGATGATGAGGATACACTTGATATCCTCCAATTCTATAAAAATTCATCAAGTTCATCAGTTGATATCCCAGCAGTTGAGATTCCATCTCAAACAACTGCTATCACACCCGAAGCTCCCACTCACTCTCTGAACATGGGGGACGAGCATCTTGACACTGTTCCTGAAAAGGAATCGGACGAATTCATAAAGTCTAGTGTTGAGAACCTTGTCCCAATCCCGAGAGAGTCACAGGGTACTTCTGATCACATGTGTGATTCTTCTTCCCCTCTTGAGTGTTCAAATGATCATTTGGAAACTTTCTCTGATCTTAGCGACGATTGTGCTTCCTTTGGAGACATCGAGTATGTTAAGGCATCACTTCCTCAATCTGATGCTGATCCCCTTCTTGAGGAGTTCACCGATGAACTCACTCACATCAATCCACTCTTTGATTTCGAAGCCGATCTGGGAGAGACTGAAAGTCTCACTGATAATGATCGTTCACTCACTTCTTATCCCAACAGTCCAATAGAGAATGTTGATCACTTTGTTCCCGAAACATTCAAAGCTACTTTCACCAATCCTCTATTTGAATTCGACTCTGAATTCACTTTAATTTCTGAGAATCCACTCTTTGATACTCAGATTGAGGATAGTGATGAGCCCACAATGGAACAAGAGTTCACAATTTCACTTCATGTGAATGATTCTCTTCATGGAGAGTTCTCCGGTGAACTCTCTCATGACATATCTCCTCCGGAACATGATCATTTCTATTTTGATCTTGAGGATGATATTAGCTCGGAGGAAGGTGTACTCTATCATATGAGTGTGCTTATTAATGATACTACCCTCACCCTTCCTCCCGATACGTCATGGATCTTGATTGTCATCAAAATCTTTCTTCCTTTCCTCAAATATCTTGTGATTTCTCTTCATCTTCACTCCTTCGGGAATGAAGACACTATCTTTGACCCCGGCATTTTCACTTATCATTTCTGAGCCGGTTCTATGTGTATCTCATCGGTGTGGAACTTTCACGTACTTCAATGTTTGTCCAAACATCTTGAATGAAAGTCCGATGGAGATTGTCTCTTCCACTTGCTTCCCCATGAACCAATGAATTCGGGGTCGAGTCAAGCTAGCGACTCGGTAATCAAAAACAGTAGCACACTACATGGGTTTTCACCCATGTGTACCACCTTAGTGTGGGGGAGTTTCCCCTCGCTGTTGTATATAAGTTTTCTCAAAAAAGAAAAAAAAAAAAAAAATCCTTTCAAGTAATGGCCGTAGTATTTCCCTTTTACGTTCTTTGTTTCGGCATAACAGCCGGTACTTTGAATATTGAGGGCAATATTCATTTCTAAGTGTGGGGGGGGGATTCTCACGAATTTTATCATGTATTATCCGCCTAATTCCCCCGTTTTTGGCCAAAATTTTTTTTTTTGGAGTAAGTGTTTCGCACTTACTCAATTGGTTATCAGTCCGCCATGTCTGTAAGACAAAAGGATTGGCTAATCCAGGAGCAAACGGCTCTTGGTAAAGATATATCAAATCCGTTGACGGCTTGCAATTTGCCCAAAATTGTATGGTATTCAGCTCACCATATCTTTAATTAGTAAAGAGTTGGCTAGCCCGCAAGTTTATGGCTTGTGGTAAAGGCAGTGGAAAATCCATAATTGGTAATCAGCTCACCAAAGATAATATTGATAATTTATCTAAGAGTTGGCTAGTCCAGAGCAAACGGCTTCTGGTAAAGACAAAATCAAATCCGTTGAAAGCTGGTGGTTTGCTCAAAATCACATGGTTATCGGTGTACCATGGTTCTTACTTGAACTGAAACATTTGGCTACTCCAGAAGTAATGGCTTTTGGTAAAGAGATTGAAATCCATTAGTTTTTCTCAAAAGATTGCTAGGGACTAGCAATAGTTTAGTGTGGGGGATTGATGAGTGTGTAAATACTCATCATTTTTAGTCAAATCTGAAATTCAAAACGTTTAAAAATGCTCAGAAATGCATCAAAATACTGAAAATATCTCAAAATTGCATTTTATATGTTTCAGATGCAAAATGTTTAAAATCAGATGAAAAATGAGCAATGTTTGCATAATTGGCATTTTCAGTCCCCCAAGTTTCTAAAATTGTCAAAAATAGTCCCTGAGCCATAATTTCAAAAGTAAAATCACCAAAGGTCCTTTTTAAATCATAACTTGTCAAAATTATTCCTTTGGTGAAAAATATAAAAAGTTTGAGAAAATTACAAGTTTGGTCCTCCAAGTTTAAAATTTGGCAAAATTAGTCCTTGGAAAATGGGAAAATTACAAGTTTGGTCCTTTCATTATTGAAACTTGTCACTTTTAGTCCTTGGAACAAATTTGCAGAAATGGCAGCATTGGTTCCTTAACTTTCAGATTTTACAAAAGAAGTCCTTGTAGTTAAAACCCTTTTCACCCATTTTGGACTTGTCAACAAACCATTGGACCCTGCCAACCCCTTTGGACCATTACCCTTTTTTTTGACCCCCTGCTTATTAATTATCCGGTCAAACCATAAGTCAAAATAAACCCCTACCCGCCCTTTTGTTTCTTCAACCTCTAGCCTGCAAAACTCTGCTAACACTCCAACCCCCCCTCCTCCAGCTCATTTTCCACCCACCTTATCACTCCAAACATAAGAATCCAAGAAACAATAATTCTTCCCTCACCAAACACTCAAGCTCCTCCCACTGTCAAATATCTATTTCCCGCCAAAAATGGATTGGATGGCCAAGATCAATTTTTTTCATCCAAAGGTTGAGATTAATGCTGGGATATATTCAGAAGAGAGAGAGGATGCTGTTGGGGTATAAAAGAAGGAAGAAGAAACAAGAATAGGGAGTAGTTAGTTTTTAAAATTTTCTCTTATGTCGTTTCTTAATTAAAAGTCTTAGTTTAAGTTTAAATGTTGTAATTTCAGTTGCTTTGTATAACATTCAAGTTAAATTTCCTTTGTAGTGTGCTTTTGATTATCTATCAAAGTTTTTATATAAGTTCCAATTTTCCAGTTTACTGTTGAGAGTTCCAGTTTTATTTTCTTATGAACAAGCTTCTATTAGCTTCATTGTAAGCTTAAACAAGTTTACTTAAGCTTTATATAGCCTTTGATAAGCTTGTAGATCAGTTTCAAGCAAAATGTTCCATGGTCAATGAAAGTCAACAGAGAGCTCAAATGGCAATGGAATTGGAAATTGTTGTTGCAGAGGATGGATATAGGTTGGAATAGTTAGGTTAGCTTAGGATTGGGTTTGGTTTTAAGTTGCACACCAGCTGGACAGTTGTGAGTATCTATCTCACTTATTTATTTTCAAGTCAATTTGCATATTTTGCTTGTATCTGTTTCTTTGGTCACCACTAGTTTTAACCTGTTAATTTAGATGTATTTAGGTCATATAAGCCTAGTTTGATCAATGGCCTATGTCAGTTTAGCAGTTTGGATAGATTTGATTGCATATCATTGTTTTACAGTGGTGTTTGGATTTGACTGCAAATATATCTTTTAGGTCATTCCAGTGATTAAGATCTGTTGGGTCATGCTTGATAAGTCCTATTGAACTCATATTAGTCTCATCTTGTGCCTGCATTGGCTCATAAGTCAAAATCTCTTTGGAATCTGTCACAATTGCTTACTGTTGGAGTTTTGTAAGATCAAACTCTTGTTTTATGTTTAGATACCATTAGGATAGCTTGTTCTAGTCTTATTTCATCATAATATATCATTATCAGTCCTTAAATCTAGATCAAATTTCATTTAAGTCAACTTTTCAATTTTTGTCAAAAAGTCAAATGTTGAAATTCTCAGTTTTTGCTCAACTGAAAGGATTTTTCAAGAGCTCATTTCTAGGTCATTTCAAGTGAAACTTGTGGCTTTTAAAAGTCCTACTGCTCTAGTTTCTTGTTATCATTTTTGTTTAATTTTGTTAATTTTCTATAAGCTTCATTTGAGCTTGTCAAAATGGGCTTGAATCCCCTGTGCAGGGCACTAAGTCTGCACAGGGATTAGGCAGTTCTTGCAGAGCTTGCATTGAGCTCAATTGAGCTCATCTAAGTCTAAGCTTTGGATATTAGATAGCCAACCAGGTTTAGTTCAAGTCCCAAGTACTGGTTTTCCTTTTCAGCTTTTCTGGTAGCTTGTGCATAAGCTCAAACTTGGTACCCTTTAACTATTTTCATACATAAGCTCATTCATCAAATCTTTTGAGCTTGATATCCAGTGGTTAGGACTTGTTGATTTGTGTTGCATTTGGTCATTTTTAGCATAGTGTAGTTCCTGTTTTCAGTTTGGTGCTTGTTGTGCTCCTTTAGCTTATCCAAGTGCTTATTTCATAAGCACTTGGCTCATTAGTTTCTATATTCCACACATAAGCACCTGTTTTTTCCATTTTTCTTAGCTTCCTAATAATATTTTAGACTTTTCCTGAAATTTTCATATTTTTCCAAGCTTGTTTGCTATTTTTCTTAATTTAAATTAGTTTTTAAGCATTTTTAATTAGCTTTAAATACAAATAATTAAGAAAAGGTTCAAAAAAATAATTTTTCATTTTTCTTAAGTTAAGATAAATATAAAAAGCCAAAAAAATATTTTTCTAGATTTTTCTTACTTAAATTTGTATTTTTAAATAATTTAAGTAATTTTAAATAGTTTTTAATTCCTAGAAAATTCAAAAATAATCAGAAAAATACAAAAATAGTTTTGAAAATTCTCTTTTGATATTTTAGATTTTTCTAAGTCTTAATTTTATTTTTCTAGCTTTATTTCCTATTTTCTTGTATTATAAGCTATTATTTAATAGTTAAAAATAGTTTTTAATTAATAATAATTAATTAAATAGTTGTAAAAATAATTTTCTTTTTCTAAATATTTTCTTTTATCATTAGGATAGTAAAAATGTTATTTTCATATTTTTAGGATTTATATTGTGTAAGTTTCACGTTTTCATTAGTACGTCGCGTAGTTTTTAATTCTAGTTTTATAAAAACATAAAAACAAAAACATCATTTTAAATATAGTGATAGCGTTTATTTAATAGTTTTTATCTTTTAAATTTTATTTAATTTGCATTTAAGCCTCTGTAATTTATAGGCTTTATCTGTAGTTATAATATTCACAAACCCCTTTTCCGTTCAAATTTCTCGATCACTTTACGTTTGATAATTCATTGCATAGCTCGCTGGGACATAACGACCCGGGGAAACACTATACTCCCCAGATCCTCATTGCATTCGTGCTTGAGCAGTTTTAAGCTTATTACGGTCGGTCATTCACAAGTGGCCGGCTTGAGTGATTTAGCTTGACTGTTTGGCACGCATCACTTTTAAATTGGTAAGTTTGATTTTTTCAAATAAAGTGGTAGAGATAAGGTTTACCCCGGCCCCTAAATCAGCTAATGCGGGAATCTTAATGTTACCAATAGTGCATGGGAGAAGAAAACTTTCCTGGTATTGCTGCTTTTTTGGAAGTTGGCTTGGCAGGAACTCGTCGTCTTCTGATTTATCATCCTCTCTAAGGTAGTTAATCCCGGAAAGATCATTAGTGATAGAGGATGTGCACTGCTCTTTTTTTGCTTTATCTTGCGCAAATATGGCCTTGCAGGTAGTGGCTTTAGACTTACTTGTTTCAAGGTTTTTAGCCAATTGCCCAATTTGTGTTTCGAGTTTCTTAATTGCAGCATCTTGGTTACGTAGGTTCATATTGGTGTCCTCATTTACTTTGACCATCCACTACTTGATTCTATCTCCCTTTTTTGTAGATTCTTCGATGTGCCGGTGCATTATTTCTTCAAGGCTAGGTTTAAGAGGATTATTGTTGATTCTTGTGTAGAACCCAGGGGACTTTTCAGGATACCTAGGTCCATAATTATTGTAGCTGTTGAAAGGGAATTCTTTTCCATAGTTAACTTCTCCGATCCTTTTAACTTCTTCATTAGAGGAACATTCTTTAGAAGGAGGAGTCCCTTTTCGCTCAACTTGAATGGAATGCACATTTTCCTTGAGATTCTTCATTTCTCTTCCAAGGGTTTCTAATTTATTGTTTATTGCTGCAAGGCCTTCCATATCATCATTCTTACTTCGGTTTCTTCCTCCATTGTGCCATTTGTGAGAGTGGTCTGCCATTCTTTGAATAGTTTCTAAAGCCATAGTGGGTGTCATACTAGGAATCGGCCATTGAGAATCAATCATTTGTCTTGAAGAGATGTTCAGTCCCTTGTAGAAGACGTTCACCTTTTGTTGGCTGTTGAGATCATGAGTAGGGCACTTGTATAACAATTCGTTATATCTTTCCCAAGCTTGGTATAACGTTTCATCACCCTCTTGCTGGAAGTTATGAATTTCTTCCAATTGCTTAGCCGTCTTCGATGGAGGACAGTATCTCTAAATGAAATACTTTTTTAAGATAGGCCAAGTGTTGACAGTCCCTGCAGGAAATCGATCAATCCATATTTTTGCAGCTCCCGTAAGAGAAATAGGGAATACTCGTAACATTATAGCATCGTGTGAGATTCTGGGAATTTTGAATAGGCTGACAATGTATTCGACATTGTCTACATGTTCATGGGCATCATCGGTGATGCTTCCAGAGAAGGGGTTTGCACGCAATTCTCTCATGAATTGAGGTTTTATTTCGAATTGAGCATCTTCTGCAATGGCAGGCCTAACAATCCCTGGTCCTTGTTCTTCTCTTGTCAACTCCAAATATTCCTCAAGAGTGGGGTTATCGATGTTAACAGCTTCCACGGTACCTGTAAACTTGAAATATGATCGTGACAAAAGTTTAAAAACGAAATGAAAGACTTAATATTAATCCTAATTTAACTCCACGGCAGCGACGCCAAAAACTTGATGCAGGTTTTGCTGACCAGGTCTTAATATTTATAGTGTCTCGCTATACCTATGGTCTACCCTAGCGGGCAGTGTACCCGGTCGCGTGTATTGTAGTAAATGGTAAAACCGAGGTCGTCCCAAGAGCTATGTGTGTTGGATTATTACTAAGTCTAGTGTCACAGAATAACAATAGTTTCGATAGGGATTTAATTAATTAAACTACTAATGCAGAATAAAATAAAAGCAGATAAATGAATAAAGGGAAATCAATAGAGGAATAGTGGTGCTAACCTAGTCAATCCTCCTAGCTATTTATGTCTACGTCTACCTACTTCCAATTACTTTAGGTGGGGTCAAATTTGAGAGGACAACATTTGGTGAATTCGCTCTAACCTATCAGCAAAGATGCCACCACAGGAGAAATCAGGCGCACCGTCATAAGTCCTGTTGTTCCTAGTCCCCTAAGCCAAGTCATTAAGTATCGCTACATGCTAGATTCATAATAGTGAGTGC
Source organism: Chrysanthemum seticuspe (assembly GCA_019973895.1). NCBI lineage: Eukaryota > Viridiplantae > Streptophyta > Magnoliopsida > Asterales > Asteraceae > Chrysanthemum > Chrysanthemum seticuspe. The sequence continues at coordinate 132,033,184 of BPTQ01000008.1, read as the reverse complement.
CCGGCCGTTAGGAACTTAGACACTACACCCCCAATTCTTAAGTTCATCCAAACGATAGGTGATCAGTTGGTCAAATCGCACAAGTAGAAAGGGTCGTCAGTTGGTCATATCTTACCCTTCCCGTCTCAGTCCGCTCACCTAGGGTCAGTTAGTCATATCTCCTAGGCAATTGGCCTCTACCGCCATTCAAAACTACCGAACCAAGAGTGACTACCAATGAACTATGCATGCATACACTTAGAAATAATTGTACGGAAGTAAAGGTAAACGCAAACAAAACAATTAAGGAATCATAACTAGGCTAGCACCAAGGGGTGCTTAGCCGCTCATATTAATCATGCAAATCAATTCAATATTCAAAGTTACGAAATACATGAATTGAAAGTAAAATAAATATAAAACGCTAATGCTTATCGTAATGGGGTGACTTCTCCCTTGGAAACAGCTCCGTATGCTCCCCTAGACCTACCTTGAGCTTTTTCCCACGTTCTCAGAGTGTTGTGTGTGGAATGGGATGATTAGAAATGTTGGAATTCGTGGGTTATTTATAGGCCAGATCTGGGTTACGGCGTAACCAATATAGGAGTTATGTTGGAATCGCTCCTTACACGGAAATGGAACGACATTTACGGGATTACATTATCTATCTTATTTAGCCAAACACAAGGACTAGTTATGTCATAGTTTAATAGTTATGTATGTGCTTGGCTATATATACCCCTCCATACTTCCATGGAGGGGTGAGACTCTTGTGTAAACTTTCACCTTTCATCAATAATAAACACACTAGTTTTCCCTTCTCTCTCTAGCTTCTCACACTAACATGATGAAGATGTTCTTCCATCTTCCCCGACCTCCCGATTCACCAAATCATCCAAATATACGGTCCTAACATTGGTATCAAGAGCCCGGTCGGATTTTTTTGTTATGGTTGATTTTTGGTGATATTTTCTTGTCAAAAACTCTTGTAAATCTATTTTGTTAACAAGTTTTAACTTTTTCATTATTCTTTTTGTTTTCATCAGATTTTTACAAGATTGTATCGTATGGTCAAAAATATGTCTCATCTTCTTATAGTTTGTCTCCACTGGTTTTGTCACATTTTTTACCATCTCGTGATATACTCGTGGTCAAGTCAAACTGGTCAGGTTATTGCGGTCTAAAATGGGTCAAAAGGAGATATTTGTACCATCTTTTTTCTGGGTTACAATGAAATTGGTCTGAATCTGGTCAGAAAAAGCACGCCGGAAAAGTCAACAAAGGGCCAAAACCCTATTTTTACGCATAAGACCTCATCTTCAGATCCGTTTACGAGTAACTGTGAAGTTACTTGTAAGAAAGCTTTTTTACGCATAAGCCTACGCGTAAGCTTTAAGCTTACGAGTAAGCTTACTCGTAAGACCCTCTTTACGCTTAACCTTGCTTACGCGTAGCCAGGTTTACGCACAAGGGACTCAAGCTTTACGCGTAAGAACTGTGTTACGCATAACCTCAAAAGAAATAAAAAATGAAGAAAAAGACTCAAAACCACAACCTCAATACCAAGACCATGACCACGACCTCAGTTCAACTGCTCAAGACTCGACCCAACTTCATAAATCATATTTCCCATCTCATAATCACAAATCTAAACTATCTCAATCCATTCATCAAGACTCTGACTGAAAAAGTAATCAAAACAAAGACTCGAATCTAATTAAATTGAATCTCAGTCTCGTTTACTTCGTGTGATTCAAAGTCAATAGGTCTCAAACACGAAAAACGATTCATCATAGATTTTGATTCTATCCGAATATAAAGAGAGTATACAACAATAACTGTTGCAACTCTTCTTTGATTTGTTTAACTGAACTCGATAACTACACAACAATTAACATAAACCTTACCCGAGACCCTTTTAATAAGGATCTTTACGCTGAAATTGTCTTGAATATCATGAGGGTATCTTTTGTTTTTCTTTGGCATGTGTAGTGATTGATGACTCGAAGTTATCTTTATTTTGTTGAGATTCGTTTTTGATGAGAGGGTTTGATGGAGAGAGTGAGATGGGGCAGACGGTTGGGTGAAATTGATGTCTGCGTTATTTTTTGATATTAGACAAGAAGGGGGCGAAGTTTAATGTGAGGGTTAGTGAAATATTAGGGTAGTCTCTATTATATACCAATTAGCTTAGACAGTGTATTTGTTGGGCTTATATTGGAGATCCGAAATTTGATGGGCTGCTCATTATCACTAATGGTTTTGGGCTGAACGATTACTTAGTTTTGATTGAGGATGGGTCACTTTAATTTTGACTGTACTAGTAACGCAAATTTGTCATCCGAATGTTTTTGTGACATAAAAATTTTGGATACAAATTGTTTGTTATTAATTTAAGAATGGTATTTTGGTGCTACAAAATTTTCACGGGAGGATACAATTTTTTTTGACAAGATCGGGAACCATTATCAAAGTTCATTTTAAACCGTTAACGAAGGCTAGTTTTGGGAATAGCTCCTAACACGGAAATGGAACGACATTTACGGGATTACATTATCTATCTTATTTAGCCAAACACAAGGACTAGTTATGTCATAGTTTAATAGTTATGTATGTGCTTGGCTATATATACCCCTCCATACTTCCATGGAGGGGTGAGACTCTTGTGTAAACTCTCACCTTTCATCAATAATAAACAAACTAGTTTTCCCTTCTCTCTCTAGCTTCTCTCACTAACATGATGAAGATGTTCTTCCATCTTCCCCGACCTCCCGATTCACCAAATCATCCAAATATACGGTCCTAACAAGTTACGCCGTAACCTTCTATTTCTTCGTAAATGCACTAGATCTGCTAGTTACGGCATAACCTTATTAGTGGTTACATCGTAGTCTTCAATAAACTCGGTTACGTCGTAAGTGATGCAGTAGTAACGGCGTAAGTATCAGCGGCGTGGAACCTCATTCGACCTAATGGAGTTACGTCGTAACCTTTGGGAAGAGTTACGCCGTAACCTCTTGATAAGTTGGTATTTTGGGTCACGCAATAGTTATGGCGTAATGTGAGAGAGGAGTTACACCGTAACTTCTTCAAAATAGCATACTGTGATAAATCTTTAGTTATGTTTCCATTTCCGCGTCTCTTTAGCTCCAATGCTCGTAATTTACCTGAAAGTGGTAAACAATGGAAAACAAGCTAAATCCATATAAATGATATAAATAACGAGCATTATCGGGGGAAATTGACACTTAATATTCAGGACTATTTGATGTTATCAAAGTCCTAAGAAGAACGTAAGTTCACCCATCATTGACATTTCAATTTTTTTTCATTAGATGTGAAAAAGCGTTTGAGTACTTTTTGTGGGTAGAACCAAATATGATGTCATCCACATAAATCTGGACAATTAAAATGTGTGCCCCATGATATTGAATAAACAGTGTTGGGTCGACCGATCTTTTGATAAAATGATTAGCAAGGAGAAAGGATGACAACTTATCATACCACACCCGAGGGGCTTGTCTGAGACCATATAGAGTCTTGTTCAGTTTGTAGACATGATTAGGGAACTCTGGATCAATGAATCCTTCCGGATGGCTAACATACACTCTCTCCTTTAGTTTACCATTTAGAAAAGCCATTTTGACATCCATTTGGTAGACGGTGATGTTCATGTGAGCCGCGAATGCCAGAAAAATCCATACAGCCTCAAGTCTAGATACCGGTGCAAATGATTTTTCGAAGTCAATACCCTCTTCCTGTCTATAACCCTTAGCCACCAGATGTGACTTGTTTCGGATAACCGTACCTTCAGCATCTAACTTATTCTTTGAAATCCATTTGAGACCAATGACGTAGACCCCTGTTGGTCTTTCAACCAATTCCCATACTTCTAAACGTTTAAACTGGTTTAGCTCTTCTTGTATGGATTCATTCTAGTTGTCGTGGGTCATTGCATCTTTAATGTTTTTGGGTTCAGTTTGACTAATGACGAGTGCATAAATACAATGTTCTCCGTCAGTTTGAAGGCGTTGTCTAGTTACGACTGGTTGGTTCGGGTTGCCAATGATCTTAACAAGAGGATGGTATTTACTCCATCGGTGTGTGGAGGGTTGATGTTGGTTCATCGAATTGGTATGCGGTGTTTGACTCCAGAAGAGCTAGAAAATTTTTTACAACAATCTTGAAAACATCAAACACCAAAACCATTTTTGTAAATACTTATCAAAAACAAAATACAAAAATAGAAAACCTACAAAAACCAACAATATTTTCATCTTTCTTTTGAAAAAAAAACAATGCAAGTACAAAATTTTCATCAACACTTTGTTCTCTTAAACCTTTCACCAATTTTCCCGAACAAGTGTTGAGGGGGAGAATGAAACATTTTTACAAGTTTATTAAACCTTGTACTTGCATTTTACCAAAGTGTTGTTGTTTTATCAAATGTGTTGGAATTATTTCATGGTCAAATACCCTCCTCGGAATTAAATGTTTCTCCAAATGTATAAAATTCATTAAGTCAAAAGTCGAGGGGGAGTATTTGAAAAGTTTCTTGCCAAAGTGATCTTATCTTAACCATGTTGTGAGTCAAAGGACCAAACTTAATGCAATTGGTGGTTGGAGGACTAAATGTGTCATTTCTTTAAACATAATTTTAATAAAAGCAAGAATTAAATGTGCATTTACTCCTACCATCTACCACATTTAATATTTCATCTACCCAAATCAACGATCCAAAACTCATCTTCTAATCCGTGCGTGTTTTTCAAAATCTGTAAGTGTTATAGTGATCTTATGATGTTTATAAACAAAGATTTTTGATTACATGTTAATCCAACGGGTGGATAATCCACAATTTGATTTCAAAGTTTCGTGTTCTTGAACGAATTGGGTATTTTTGATTAATAGTGTTATGGTTAAATATTTTTGTGGGAAAATGTTTCTAACATCATCATAAACAAGTTTTCATAACTCAATCATACCAGAAACATCAATTGTGTGATTTTTGTAAATTAGGGTTTATACGAAAGTTTGGGGATTTATATTCTGTGATGTTTTGATTGTAAGTTGTTAACAAGAAAGTGTTGTTAGGTGATATGAAACATGATTGATCATTTGAATTAGACTAGAAACCTCTTGAAATTCAAAATTAAAAGATTAGGGTTTAAGGTCACGTTCAGGATGAAAATCCTTGTTCTGTGGTCTAATAATGTTAAAACCTGTTTAGTATCACTCTAGTACACCTTATGAACACACAGAAACAACCATAACTTGAATCAGTGCAGAAAATTTGTTGTTCGTAAACTTAGGGTTAATGGTTTAAGAGAGTTTATGAATAAGAAAATATTTGTTTTATAAATTGTAAAAGTGCTTTTGTTGTGATCCTAATGATGATTATAGTGAATTGTAACAAAAGGAATTGATGTTATGTTAACAGGAAGGAAATTTGTAAAGATTGAAAAGGTTACGAATAAGCTGAAGTTTTACAAATAAGATCACAAGTTTACAAATAAGAATGAAAATCTTACGAACAAGAACGTCTACAGTGACTTACGAATGAAATAAATTCGTAAACATGGAAATGTTTATGAACAAGGCCAATTCTTACGAATTAGGCTTATTCTTACGAATAAGGCCAGTTCTTATGAATTAGGCTTATTCTTACGAATAAGCTTAATTTTTACGAATTAGCATTATTCTTAAACGTAAGCATATTCTTACGAATAAACATAATGTTTACGAACAAGAGCTATTCTTTACGAATAAGGATTGCTCTTAAGCATTAAACTCATTCTTACAAATAAGCATCCATCTTTACGAATAAGGCTCCAAGTTACGAGTAAGAAGTTGTTTACAAACAAGTTAATTATTTACAGATAAGTTACAAATCATACTTTGTTAAGTGTACAAATAAGCATAAAAAACCATCAAATGTTGTGTTTAAGTGATAAATGGGAATTTTTACTTCAAAATTAACACATTTACTTAACCTATCATCACAACTACAAGTAAAAGGAAAAATGTGACTTAGAATGTGTAACGTACATCCATATGTATATCATCATCAAACACGGACTTAGGAAATGAATCAGACTAATGCTAACACACTGTGTCTTTCAATTTCTGCTTATGTGACTTATGTCTTTCAGATCACAACAATGGCTGTACAACAAGCTGATGTCAATGTTCCAGATGAACTCACAATGGCTAACACATTTCCACAAGATTATAGCAAAGTGATTGGCAAGAACAACCTCCGAGTTGATTTCAACAATTTCACATGTTCTGAATCATCATGTCAAATTGTTGTGGACATTCTCCTCAACTACCCCTACAAGTGCATGCTCACCAAGTCTGCCTCCATTCCCAACTTTTATATCCATCGGTTCTGGCACACTATTGAAAAGAATGATAGGGAAGAGTTAGTAAATTTCACTTTACATAACCATGAAGTCACTGTCAGCATCGAGGACCTTCGCTCTGTGCTACTTCTTCCTACCATTAAGTCTCCAGAAGAGTATGTCAAAACTCCAACAGAGAGGGAGATTATGGACTTTCTGATCGATAACGGATATGATGAGTCTACTGGCATCATCACTGCTCACTCAATAGTAGATGTGAAGTACAAGCCACAACCGTGGAAAACTGTTGAGATATAAAGTACTGGAGAAATACAAAGCACTGAAGAAGTCAAAGTGCTGAAGAGTCAAAGTACTGCTAAAGAAGAAATTCAAAGTACTGCTCACTTATCAAAGTACTGTAAGGATAAAGGACTGCTATGCAAATCGTTAAGGATTATTATGTAATTCTAGAATGTTCTACAGTTTAGTTTAGTATTACTTGTCGTACAAGGAATAAAGTTGTAATCCGACTAGGGTTATCCTTATGCCTATAAAAGGACCCCTAGATTGGCATTATACGTACGCGCAATATTAGAGAATATTAGAGTTTACCAAGTTCGATATTAGAGCTGTTAGGGATTGTTAGTGAATCTGTGTATCAAGTAGGTTCTAAGTATTAATAAAATTGTTAATTCTTCTTAGCTTTATTGAAGTAAATTGTGCATACTTAATAGAGTTAATTCAGTGTTTCATTGTTAGTGACTTAGGATTTATCTGAGTTTGCTAAGCCCTTACAAGCTACATAAAGTTAGTTTGGTTAGAGTATATCGATCCAACAAGTGGTATCAGAGATTGTGAGGAAACTCTGATTAAGAAGAAACCCTTAAAACCGATTTAACAACAAACCCTAAAGATGTCGACTGAAGCTGCACCACCCCCATCCATCACCTCACTCAGAATTCTTATCATCAAGAAGGGAGGGTATGATCTTTGGAGAATGAAGATGAGTCAGTACATTGCTATTACAGACCATGCACTATGGAATGTAATTGTCAATGGTAATGAAGTTGTTGCATAACCTGTAGAAATTCCTGGACAACCTAAACCACCTAAGGCCGTTCTACCAGCAACAATAATAAGAAATCAAGAAAAGGCTCTCAACATACTATTGTCTACTATTCCTGATGGTCATCTACTCAAGTTCCATGATGCTAAGGATGCAAAGCAACTATGGGCTGCTCTCAAGACAAGATTTGGAGGTAATGATGCTTCCAAGAAGATGCACAGAAATCTGTTGAAGCAATAGTTTAAAACATTCACTGTTGGTGAAAGAGAAGGTCTTGATGCTGCCTATGACAGTTTCCAAAATCTTCTTAGTATGCTGGAGTTATACAAAGTAGAGATATCTGTTGAAGATGCAAATCTGAAGTTCTTAAGAAGTTTGCCATCTACATGGCATGTGATTGCTACTATGATCACAAGACAACCTGGTTTCGATGTTATGGACTTTGACGATCTCTACAACCATTTGAAGGTGTATGAGCATGAGATTAATGGCCAAACAAGTTCAAAATCTCACAGTATTGCTTTTGTTTCTTCTGAAAAAAGAAGCAGTACTTCCACTAAAAGTACTGCTCACCCTATTCAAAGTACTGTTGTTCAAAGTACTGTTGCTTATCCTACCCTTACCTCATCACCAACAAACACCATTTATTCTGATGAAGTTGTATGCTCATTCTTTGCTCAGCAAGCCACTTTACCTGTTACTTATGAAGAAGATTTGTCACAAATTGAAGAGGATGCTCTTGAAGAAATTGATATCAGGTGGCAAGTTGCTATGATCACTGCTAGGATCAAGAAGTTCATGAAGAAAACAGGTAGAGGCATTGACTTCAAGCCTAAACAGGGTATAACGTTTGACAAGACCAATATTGAATGCTTTAATTGTCAAAGAACTGGCCACTTTGCAAGAGAGTGCAAGTTTGCTAAATATCAGGCAAACAGAATGACTGAGAAACCCAAGCTTGAACTAAAGGAAATCCCTATTACTGAAACAAAAGCTTTGGTTGCTTAAGAAAAGCTATCAGAGGTTGACTGGAGTGCTGAATTTGATGATGAACCAATAACCTACTATATGGTTGCAGTGGAAAAGTTTGATTGGAGCACAGCTTTTGATGAGGAACCAGGATCTGCTGCTTTAGGAACAAGAGACGGTTTTGGAAGCTTTGATTGGAGCATGGAGAGTGAAGAGGAACCTGTTCTGCTTGCTATGGTAGCTACTTCACCAAGTTTACCCCCTATCTTTGCGGTATGCTCTAAGTGTCATGATTTTTATCAAAAAGTACTTAATGATTATATAACTGAAAGAGATAATTATTGTAGGGCTAGGTCTGAGGTAGTTGGTTATCAAATTAATTTAGAGTTTATGGAAGCAAAAATAATAACACATGAAAATAATGAAATGGCTTGGGCAGAAAAGTATGAACAACAGGATTATCAGTTAAAATTAAGTGAATGTAAGTTAGAATGTAAGATTTCTGAGAGTGAAAAGCTGACTAAGGAAAGGGATGAATTACTAGAAAAGTTTGCTGCTTGGGGAAAATTTGGCCTTTCACATGCTAGTTTTGTTGAAAAACAGAAAAGAGCACACATTAAAACTGGCCTAGGTTTGGGTATGGATTTCAATAGCATAGAAGAGAACCCACTTAGTGATCAAGAACAACTTGATTCTTAGGATATAACAACTAGTGATGATGAACTCATTAATTATGTAGATAACACATCTAGTAATGAGGAATCTTTTAGTCAAACACCTCGTGAATTTAAGAAAGACAAGGGTTATCATGCAGTCCCTCCACCAACTGGTAGTTTTCAACCAACTAGGATAGATGTTTCCTGTTTTGGAGTTGACAATTTAGAGTTTAGGAAGAAGCTTACTGGTAAATCTAGTTGTGAAACTCCAAAAGAAACAGTTGAAAAACCTAAGGTTGATAATGTTAAGAGTCAAGCAGTACCTTCATCTCAAAGTATTGCTAAACCTTCAGCAGTACCTTTAAGAAAACCTTTTCAAAATACTGCTAAACCTTTTTGGGATAATTCTGGTCAAAATAATTTTCATCATTCACCAAAAAGTCAGGTTAGGTTTGGTCATAGAACTCAAGGAAGAAATTTTGGGAGTATGGGTCAAAAATTGTGTTTTGTTTGTTATAGTCCTGATCATTTGATTAAGGACTGTGCCCATCACTCAGAGTATCTAAGCAATTTCCCAATGACCAGACCTGCCAACCAAAAACCAAGGGAGAATAAACCAGTCTGGAATCATTCACATAGGGTTAACCACAACAACTTCTCAAAAGACTATAGGTACCCTCACCAAAGAAGACCTTTTTCAAAATCACCAGTACCTTCTCAAAGTACTGCTAGATTTTCACCCAATCAAGGTATTGATAGCACTTTTTGGAATGGAAGCCCTAGGAGATCTAATTACTATCAAACTAGAAGGCGTTCACCTAAAAAAGAGTATCTAGATCAAAGAACTCTACACCAAAAGTTAAAACCAGCTGGGTTAAGAAAGAAAGTACTAATGGGGAACAAACAGTACTTTCAGCAAATACAAGTGAAACATAGATTTTTGTTGAAAATCATAAGGAGAATTTAGATGAAAAAGAGATTTTTATTGAAAAACCAACACAAGTTTCAGAACAACCAAAGATAATTGATCATGTGCTTAAAGATAGTGGAAATTACATACTTAAAGAATTTAAGTATGTAACTCCACAAGGGGAACACGAGTCAGTAATGGCTTGGGTTCCTAAAATTAACTAACTCTTTTCTCTTTGTGCAGGGCAACCCAGAAGAGGAGCTTAATGATCATTTAATTGTGGATAGTGGTTGCTCTGGAAGCATGACAAGAGACAACGAGATTCTGTTAGATTTTAGATCTTATTGTGGAGGAAGAGTTGCATTTGGTAATGATGCTAGTAGAGGAAGAATAACTGGCAAAGGAACTATCAAGGCAGGTAGCATAGATTTTCAGAATGTTCGTTATGTGAAGGAGCTCAAATTCAACCTTTTGTCTGTCTCTCAGATCTGTGACAAGAAGCACCCTGTGTTATTCACTGACACAAAATGTCTCATTCTTTCCCCTGAATTCAAGCTTGTTGATAATAACTTGGTAGTACTGAGAGTACCAAGAACCAATGATGTGTACAGTCTGGATATGAAGAGTCTTCTCTCTTTTGAAAGAGCAATATGTTTAGTAGCAAAGGCAACACTTGAAGAAGCACATCTGTGGCATAGAAGATTAGGCCATGTAAATTTCAAGAATATCAACAATTTGGTTAAAGGAAATTTAGTTAGAGGTTTACCTTCCAAAACATACAAGAATGATCACTCATGTTTGGCATGCAAGAAAGGTAAACAGCACAAAGCTTCGTGCAAGAAGATTGAGGAAAGAACCATTAGAGAACCTTTGGAGCTGCTGCACATGGATCTGTTTGGACCTGTTTCTGTTGCAAGTCTAAACAAGAAGAAGTACTGTCTGGTTGTGACACATGATTGCAGTCGATTCAGTTGGGTATTTTTCTTGGGATTTAAAGATGAAACCTTTGATGCTATTCATGATCTTATAATAGCTCTTGAAAATCAATTGAGACTCAAAATAAGAGGTATTAGATGTGACAATGGGATTGAATTCAAGAACAAGTTTATGGATGAATTTTGTGCCAAGAAAGGGATCAAGAGGGAGTTCAGTATTGTTAGAACACCACAGCAGAATGGTGTTGCAGAAAGAAACACAAGAACTTTGATTGAAGCAGCCAGAACAATGCTTGTCGATTCCCTTCTACCTATTCAATTTTGGGCTGAAGCTGTAAGTACTGCTTGCTATGTATTGAATAGAGTATCAGTTACTAAACCTTAGATGAAGACACCTTATGAGTTGCTTATGGGCAATAAACCTATCATACGTTTTATGAAACCTTTTGGATGTCCTCTGACTATTCTCAATACTATTGATGCTTTGGGAAAATTTGAAGGGAAGTCAGAAGAAGGATACTTATTGGGATATTGTACTAATAGCAAAGGATTTAGAGTGTACAACAAGGTCACCAAGAAGGTTCAAGATTGTATTCATGTTGAATTTTTAGAAGATCAAGAAATTCAGAAGGGTAAAGGTCCTGATTGGATGTTTGATCTTGAGGTTTTGACTCCTTCCATGAATTATGTTCCTTTTAGAGAAGAAAATCAAGCTGCTTACACAGAAGAAGATTTACAATACATTGTTCATGGAGTAAATATTAAACCTGATGCTATTTCTGATGAAAAACCTGTAACTGTCGAAAAGGAGAAAAGTACTGTTGAACCAAAATCCACTTTGTCTGCTGAGGATCGAGCTATTCAAGATGAACTTAATAGGATGCTTTTTCACAAAACAATAGCACATTCTTATGATGATGAACAAAGAAGAGCTTATGAAGAAACAAAGAAAAAGGGTAAGTCTATAGAATACACTCACAATACTTTGGATCACAGTACTTTGGATCACAGTACTTCAGAGGATTTGAATGATCCTACCATGCTTGGATTACAAGACACTGATGATGAGTTTGAAGATGAAGGTATTTTCTCAAATTCCAATGAAGGAGCTGATTTCACAAATTTGGATGATGATTTTGAAGTTCAACAGACTCCTACATTAAGAGTTCACAAAGATCATCCCACTGGTCAAATCATTGGACCTTCTACTTCTGGAGTGCTCACCAAAACGAAGGCTAAAGATTTTTCTAAGCCACATAATGCTTTACTTAGCTTTGTCTATAAACAAAACATGCTAAATCACAAGGATCACCAAACATGCTTATTCACTTACTTTATCTCTCAAGAAGAACCCAAGAATGTAGCTCAAGCAATATCTAAAGAGAGTTGGGTTGAAGCCATGCAAGAAGAACTTCTTCAATTCAAACTTCAAGAAGTTTGGGTACTATGTGATCTACCTAATGGAAAGAAAGTCATTGGTACAAGATGGGTTTTCAGAGTAAAGAGAGATGAAAGAGGGAATGACATCAAGAACAAAGCACGGCTAGTAGCACAAGGTTACAAACAAGAAGAAGGAGTAGATTATGATGAAGTGTTTGCTCCTGTAGCAAGGATTGAAGCCATTCGAATATTCCTTGCTTTTGCATCATATATGGGCTTTCTTGTTTATCAAATGGATGTCAAAAGTGCCTTTCTTTATGGTACTATTACAGAGGAGGTCTATGTCAAACAACCTCCTAGTTTTGAGGATCCTGCACATCCAAACAAAGTCTATAAAGTTGTTAAGGCTCTTTATGGTCTTCATCAAGCACCTAGAGCTTGGTATGAAAGACTTTCCACTTTCTTATTGCAACATGGTTATAGGAGGGGAGCAATTGACAAGACTTTGTTTATCAAGAGAAAGAAGGATATCATGTTGGTTCAAGTTTATGTAGATGATATCATCTTTGGAGCTACAAAACAGTCCATGGTGAAGGAGTTTGAGCAACTGATGCAACATGAATTTCAAATGAGTTATATGGGTGAATTAACTTTTTTTTTGGGTCTTCAAGTTAAACAGTCAAAGGAGGGAATTTTCATAAGTCAAGATAAGTATGTCTCAGACATTCTTAAGAAGTTCAAATTTGATGCTATGAAGCCAGTCACTACACCTATCAAGTCTATCAACTCATTGGGCAAGGATGAAGATGGTCAACCTGTTGAAGTCAAGTTGTACAGATCTATGATTGGCTGTCTTATGTACTTAACTGCATCTAGGCCTGATATCATGTTTGCTGCCTGTTTATGTGCAAGATATCAAGTCTCACCTACGGTCTCTCATATGAATGCAGTGAAGAGAATTTTTAGTTATTTGAAACAACAACCTAAATTAGGATTGTGGTATCCAAAGGATTCCCCTTTTCACTTGGAAGCTTTTTCAGATAGTGATTATGCAGGCGATAATTATGATAGAAGATCAACCACTGGAGGATGCCAGTATCTTGGAAGAAGACTAGTCTCATGGCAATGTAAGAAGTAAACTATTGCAGCAACATCATCCACTGAAGCAGAATATGTTGCTGCTGCAAGCTGTTGTGGACAAGTTTTGTGGATGCAGAATCAACTTTTGGATTATGGGTTCAACTTCAAGAATACTCTTATCAACATTGATAATGAGAGTACAATTTGCATTGTGAAGAATCTAGTTTAACACTCCAAGACCAAGCATATTCAGATTAGGCATCACTTTATCAGAGATTGTTATAAGCATAGGCTCATTAATGTTGTCAAGGTTCACACAGATGATAATGTAGCTGATCTACTCACAAAAGGGTTTGATGTTTCAAGATTCAATCACTTGGTGGTGAGTATTGGTATGATTAATTACTAAGCTACATTTAAGGGGAGGACTGAGTAGTTAGTTCGACAGTCCTATGCATTGCTTGAGGGGAGGCAATCTAATGCCTATTTGAAGTTTTTGCCATTGTGATGACGAGAATGGAAAAGTACTGCTTTTTGGTTATATGAAAGTACTGCTTTGGAAAGTACTGCACACGTGGAAAGCACTGCTTGTCTTATCAACGTACTGTTCCAACGGTCAAAAGATGGGTTAAAATTCAAATAACGGTATCTTTGTTATTATGGGTTGTTATTTTTCAAATCTTACCTATACATAACTACCCACCGATTTTCCCTCTCATCTTTATACGTATCAATCTTTTCCATATTTCTCTCTCTTTCCCATTTACTTTTCATCCAAACACTTTCTTTTACATTAATCAATGGCAAATTGATAACGCTACACGCGTCGTTCGGGGTCAAAGGAACTTCCTTTTCTTCGAGCAAGTTTTATAACACCCTAGGCAGTGAACCTAATCGTTGTAGTGTAGTAATTAGGGTAAGCCACGGGTATTGATATCGTTCTGTAGGGGAATAGGAATGCTAGTAGGGAGTTACTATGCTAAGGTTAAGGTTGAGGAAGATTATTTTTTATCTTTTTATATTTTATGAAAATGGAAAGGTACGAATCTCGGGTATTGGATTTGGGGGGTTGGTATTTCTACCGATTACTCTACTATTATCTAATTATCTAAACTAAGGTTGTGGGAGTCTATTTCTAATTAATGTGTGCTCGTATGATAGTTTAAAGATGTGTTTACTTAGTTTGTATTACTCCTTGATTATCTCCTATTGATGGTTGAGTGTCACGTCTTATTCCTAGTTGCGTTGTGTGTCTAAAGTTGTAGGGTATGCGTTTCTCCCTAACTCTTTGAACTTACCAAAGGGTCTTGTCTACAAACCCACTAGAGATTATAGACTCCTACTCTAAGGCGCTCTTCGGATGGTTTAGCCAACAATTACTCAGGTAATTATACTCTAAGGTTCACAAAGATGAATCAAGCATTAAGTGCACAACGAATGACCTATCGCATTACTAGATCATTAATCAACTAAGATAAGAAACAACCAATCAATATTCAATAATTAAGTTTCATACTTCCTAAGCAAACACATAAATAAATTAGCCGGACATGGAGAACATGCAAGCATACACACAAATAATCAAAGACATAATTGAATTAATGAAGTAAAGACTTATCTTGATGTAAGATAGGGTTTAAAACCCTAAAATACTGTACAAGACACCTTAGGTTCGGTTTTAGGTTTTTACTCCAAAGACTCTCCACACAAAGACTGAAAAATTCGGATTCTATATATAAGATTACAATTGCGACGGCGTCACCTTATGTTTAGTGACGCCGTCGTGTCGCCGCCATTAGGGTTTCGTCTTGGCCACGTTAACCTTGCGACGGCGTCACCTTATGTCCGTGACGCCGTCCTCTTCAGCTTCTGACGTCGTCTGGATTGCATCTAGGCCGTCTGAGTAGCGACGGCCTACTCTTTCACCACTAGACGCCGTCTCTTGAAAATACGAGTTTTGGGTTCTGTCCCGTCACAATAATTTTGGGACGGCGTCGCCAATAGCACCTGACGCCGTCGCCTTCTACTTTCAGCAACTGTGAGTGTCTCGATTTCGACTTTGGCCATTTTCTTCATATATTCGCGCCTTTTTGTCCAAATAAGTGCCATTCCAGCATTTTGCCTTCACGAGACCTAAAAAGTGAAAAGGAACGATATTAAGCAATAACGGATACAAAAGTGATCAAATAAGGACTTAAACGACCCCTCAAAATGGTACCTTTTAAAACCTTATCAAATATCCCTACACTTGTTATTTGCTTGTCCTCAAGCAAATGTGCTTTTAGCCAATTAATTTATAAGTTAGGGGTCATGAAGCATTAATTCAAAACGGTCCACAACACATATAAGCCCCGCAAAAGTCATAACAAGCACGAAAATTACATACTAGCACCTCACATGGGGTGTTTGGATACTCACATCTCTCTCAGGTGTATAAATGAAATATAACAATATAGGAAATGGAAGATAAACACTCATTAACCGGTCCTAGTACATAGATTACCATAGGCTTGAGAATAGATCAAACCTCCATCGCTTTGGCGTAAGCACCTAGGAAAGACTATCAAAGAGGTCTTTAAAGGGTTGTAACGTTAGGCTTACGGTAGGGAAATAAGGGTTTGGTGGGATAGGTTATTTAGTGGTGGTAAGTCAAAAATCTCTATGTTAAATGCATATGAAGAATGGCGTTGCTAATCCAAGACTCGACACTCTAAACTCTAGATAACTGAAATAAACAAACATAAATTTAAAGGATAGATGTAGGATGGTAGCCCGTATGTTTTTTTTTTTTTTTTTTTTTTTTTTTTTTTTTTTTTTTTTTTTCACTCTATTTTTTTCTTTTTCTCTTTTTCTATTTTTTTTTTTCGATTTTTTTTTTTTTTTTTTTTTTTTTTTTTTTTCACATACACTTTTACTCTACCATCCTCTAAGATAACATCAAAATACTAGGGATTTATTACTCTAATACTAATTTGACCCGATTTGAAAAGATCAAAACACTTGGGGTACATTATTACGCAAACAAAGGGAATTTGAATTTAACGTTCCCTTCCCGTCATTTCATAAACTTTAACTTTTCCCATGAATCCCAATCATCCCAAAACTGTATACAAAGGATATGACTCGACTTAGCAACTTATGCAAGCAACCAGATAATTGAACTAAGGGTTTAAGGTGATAACAAATATTTGCACTAAAAGTGAGTGCATAAGGGGTAGGCTAAGGCGATTTGGGTGTATATTTGGGGGTGGGGTGTAAACAATGCTCTTCATTGATATTCCGGAAAAACCGAAACATCACGAGAACCGCGAAAAGGATAGGCTCTGAGGGGTTAACTAGGGGTATCGTGTACTAAAAATGAGTACAACGCAAAGGGTATGGGGGAATTACTCAACCGATGTGGAAGAAGTAATTATATTACAGGTATCAAACAAGGGTTATCCTAATGCCTCTTATCATTTAGTTATTCCTAACTACACAAGTGTAGCCTCACTTGCGATCTCGGAATGCATCACAAAACAAGTTCTAGAATCTAATATACTACCGGTTCACACTCTAAGCATTAAAGATGAATGCTTTTAATTCCTACTAATCTAAGGGCGATCCTCACATTTTGGGTGGAATTTGGGTCGTAAGGGTTTTTGTGCTAGTCATGCAACTTCCTATCCATGAGACGCTTTTGTTAAGACTAATGGCCCACTCTTATATGTCATAAAAAAATTTAAATTTGGTGCCAAAATTACCCTAACCGACATTTTCTCATGGTTTATTACACAATCACAATTGGACAAAGCAAATAATCAAGGATAAGCATAGTTTCAAAGTTCCCGTTTTATTTTCCCTCCCTACACTTAAACTGAACATTGTCCCCAATGTTCCCCGAAAGTATCAAAGTTATGATAAAAGAAGGTAATTTAAAATGAAAGAAACTAATACTCCCCTGATTAGCTCGGTAGGATCCGTGTAAAGTGGTGGTTAAATTCTTTTCCTAGAAGAATTATTGCGTGAAAAGCTCCTCCAATCTTATGTAACTTCTTCTTGACAAACTAAAACCTGCACACTTGAAGAAAACAAACAACCCAACGCATCAAACCGAACAAAGAAAAATCACAACAAGATGTAATTCCAGACTTAAATAAGATATAATGCTTGTGGAATGGAAGTTTGCAGATTTTATAGAAAATTAAGACCTGGAACATTCCAAAAATTTATAAGTAACACAGAAAACGAGAAAAAGTAATCAGTTGTTTTTGCTCCTTCCTGACGCCGTCAGGTTGCGATCCTGACGCCGTCAGGTTATCATGACAGAAACTGGTCTGCGATTTTCTGGAAAAAATTCTGGAAAATTTTTATCTTTAAAATCTGGAAAAACTTCCTGCAAAACATCAATTATGACTCGATACAAGCATTTGACTCGAACAAACACACATATATATCTTTTAATTAATTGAAATTCTCATGTTTACGTTTCTTTTGAAAACGTGTGTAATCCTCCCTACACT
The DNA here is from genome assembly GCA_019973895.1 of Chrysanthemum seticuspe. Classification (NCBI taxonomy): domain Eukaryota; kingdom Viridiplantae; phylum Streptophyta; class Magnoliopsida; order Asterales; family Asteraceae; genus Chrysanthemum; species Chrysanthemum seticuspe. The sequence continues at coordinate 132,015,363 of BPTQ01000008.1, read as the reverse complement.
TATCCCTTATGTAAAATACCTTTATATGTAATTAAGACGAGGTTAAAGACAAAATAAAGCTTTTTTACAAATTTAAACATGAGAATAAACAATCAATAAAAGATATACGACACACAAATGAAAATGAAAAACAAATACACATGGGTTGCCTCCCAAGAAGCGCTTGTTTTTGTTCGAGTCACGAGCCTGACTCTACCCTTATTTAACAGATAAAGGGGAAGTTTTTCCTACACTTAAGTTTAAGTGCGGGTGATAGTAGCAATACACACCCTTAGGGTGGAAATTTGCTACGTGAGGAGAGGGTGATGGGTGATTTATATGCTCAAAGGAGTGTGCTCCATTCATTATAACCTTACCTAAGTCTATTGGTGTAGCGGGTGAATCAAATCTCCCTCGTAAAAATGGATCATCTTCTATCAACTTCAAAAGATTCTTAGTTAAGGATCCATCTTGACCTAATAAACCCGGTTTAAACCCATAGTGTTTCTTGTTATCAACCATGAATGGGCGATGTAAGTGTGTAAGGTCATGGGTTACTCCTATATTAGCTTCTACTCTACATGGCCTAGAATCTACCACCTTTATCAAGCAACTACCCGGACTATCTATTTTGATGGGTGGATTGGGGCCTAATTCAATTCCAAGATTCACATCTAAAGATGGAAAATTGGGTAAGGTTTTTGGTTGAGGCTCCGGTTCATCAAAATTAGGAACTTTCCTAGGATTAAGAGAGAGGTCATGACAACAAGCATCTAAACCTATATTCCCTAGTGGCGTTTGGTCCAAAGGTTCTACAATCGGGGTTCCTATAGTCTCTTCTACTTCTTCCGGGTAAGTTATAGGCGATGTGTGTTCCTCAAGTGATGGTAGGACTTGTGGGTTATCCGATGGGATTGGATTTTCTACTCTATCCTCCATCTTATCAAGATCACCTATGTATTCATTTTGTACTGTGGTAGCGCCTAACCATGACATGCACCTTGGTACCTCAACTCTAATCATCTCCTTCCTAAACAACCTTTCCGACCGAAGTTTCCAAATTGAAAATAGGTCTAAAGATTCGTTTTTTGGGTCCCATGTTCCACTTCTAAATTGGGCGTGAATCTCAAAGGTTTCCCATGCATTTCGAACACCACGTCCCCAAATATCCCCATCCGTTACATAGTCAAGTCTCCTTTGGGTTTCGTGGGCGATACGAGTGTAAAAGAATTGTAGTGGAAACAGTAAATCAATACCATGATAAAGGACTTTTTGTAATAAATATTTAATTCGAGTCCACGCCTCAGGAAAGGATTCATCATGATATTGCTGGAACCTCAAGATCTCATTTTGGAGTGGAAAGGGTAGATTACGTAGTGGATTTCGTTGATTGGGTGACAGTTTTGGCAGATTCGCGTTCTCCATAACGGCTAACGGAATAGTTAATGAAAATGGTTACGAACAAAGGTCACGAAGAAGGGGGATAGACTATGAGAAAGCTAAAAATGAGAAAAAAGTTTACTTGATAGGAATCAAGCAAAGAAACCTAAACGAGGTGGACTACTAACTAGCTATTCTATTCCCCGGCAGCGGCGCCAAAAACTTGATAACGCTACACGCGTCGTTCGGGGTCAAAGGAACTTCCTTTTCTTCGAGCAAGTTTTATAACACCCTAGGCAGTGAACCTAATCGTTGTAGTGTAGTAATTAGGGTAAGCCACGGGTATTGATATCGTTCTCTAGGGGAATAGGAATGCTAGTAGGGAGTTACTACGCTAAGGTTAAGGTTGAGGAAGATTATTTTTTATCTTTTTATATTTTATGAAAATGGAAAGGTACGAATCTCGGGTATTGGATTTGGGGGGTTGGTATTTCTACCGATTACTCTACTATTATCTAATTATCTAAACTAAGGTTGTGGGAGTCTATGTCTAATTAATGTGTGCTCGTATGATAGTTTAAAGATGTGTTTACTTAGTTTGTATTACTCCTTAATTATCTCCTATTGATGGTTGAGTGTCACGTCTTATTCCTAGTTGCGTTGTGTGTCTAAAGTTGTAGGGTATGCGTTTCTCCCTAACTCTTTGAACTTACCAAAGGGTCTTGTCTACAAACCCACTAGAGATTATAGACTCCTACTCTAAGGCGCTCTTCGGATGGTTTAGCCAACAATTACTCAGGTAATTATACTCTAAGGTTCACAAAGATGAATCAAGCATTAAGTGCACAACGAATGACCTATCGCATTACTAGATCATTAATCAACTAAGATAAGAAAAAACCAATCAATATTCAATAATTAAGTTTCATACTTCCTAAGCAAACACATAAATAAATTAGCCGGACATGGAGAACATGCAAGCATACACACAAATAATCAAAGACATAATTGAATTAATGAAGTAAAGACTTATCTTGATGTAAGATAGGGTTTAAAACCCTAAAATACTGTACAAGACACCTTAGGTTCGGTTTTAGGTTTTTACTCCAAAGACTCTCCACACAAAGACTGAAAAATTCGGATTCTATATATAAGATTACAATTGCGACGGCGTCACCTTATGTTTAGTGACGCCGTCGTGTCGCCGCCATTAGGGTTTCGTCTTGGCCACGTTAACCTTGCGACGGCGTCACCTTATGTCCGTGACGCCGTCCTCTTCAGCTTCTGACGTCGTCTGGATTGCATCTAGGCCGTCTGAGTAGCGACGGCCTACTCTTTCACCACTAGACGCCGTCTCTTGAAAATACGAGTTTTGGGTTCTGTCCCGTCACAATAATTTTGGGACGGCGTCGCCAATAGCACCTGACGCCGTCGCCTTCTACTTTCAGCAACTGTGAGTGTCTCGATTTCGACTTTGGCCATTTTCTTCATATATTCGCGCCTTTTTGTCCAAATAAGTGCCATTCCAGCATTTTGCCTTCACGAGACCTAAAAAGTGAAAAGGAACGATATTAAGCAATAACGGATACAAAAGTGATCAAATAAGGACTTAAACGACCCCTCAAAATGGTACCTTTTAAAACCTTATCACAAATCGAAACACAGTTACTAAACACAACATGGTGGCAAATTTAGATAAGACTAAAGCCAATGTCGCGTTTCATGATATAATTGATTTCCTCGTTGGGTCTTCAATTAATTATGCACTTTTGGTTGAGCCTGATATTATTGAGCCATGGATTCAACAATTTTGGGCAACTGCTAGAACTCACACGGAAGATGATGAGTCATATATACAGGCTAAGGTTGCTGGAAAGTTAGTGAAAGTTAATGAAGCTTCAATTCGTGAAGATTTATTATTGGATGATGAAGAAGGAGCTATAAGTTTTGACAAACAACTTCTTTGGGATACTTTAAGAGATATTCGGTATGAAGGGTCCTTAACTGAAACAACATTCAAGAAACCCTTGTTTAGCCCACATTGGAAGTACTTGGTCCATGTATTACTTCATTGTATCAGTTCTAAGAGTACTTCATGGGAGCAATATGGTTCTAATATAGCATCTGCTTTGGTGGGATTCGCTACAAATCGTCTCTTCAACTTTTCAAGACTTATTCTAGATGGTATGCTATCTCACATTTCTAATGGATCACCCTGGTTAATGTATCCAAGATTTATTCAAGTCTTCTTGAATAAACAACTTCATGATGTACCAAAGCCTTCGAGCTTATTACCTGTTGTGGTACAACCTGCAAAGATTTTCACCTTCATGGCTAAGAAGAGTGATAAATTCTCTGGAAGGCATACTCCTTTGACTACTTTAATGCTGGAGATTGTTCAAGCAGTTAGAGCTGAGGCTGCTGCAAGTGAAGAACGAGAAGGTACTGCTTCAACTCAAGGTACTGCTTCTCAACATACGGCTTCTTCACAAGGTACTGCTGCTCAACAAGACACTGCAGTTTCACCTACACCATCTCCACAAGATTCTGAACATGCTGAGTCAAAACCAGAATTCAACCCACCATCATCTGGAGGAGAAGCAGGTGATATACCTCCTGAGGGATTAGTTCTGGATAATTATGTTTTGACAAGAGAATTGGTCAGATTGAAGAAAGCTACTGAAGCTTAAGCTGCACAACTAGTACAGTTGAAGACCAAGTTTAGAAGATTAAAGTCTTTTGTATGGCCTCTTGTTCAACATCACAGGTTGTGGGTCAAATCTCAGAAGAGGCAGGGGAAGAAGTTTAAGAAGACTTCCAAAGGCAAAAAGGTTCAACAACAGTCTTCTGTCCAGTTGGGGAGGAATCTGGAGCAAGATAATTTGAAAGAAGATGTTGAGTTTCATGCAGATAAAGAAGATGAACCTCAAGGTACTGAAGCACAAGTAAATATTCAAAGTACTGAGCCTGAAGGAACTGGAGTTCAAAGTACTGGTGTAGAAAGTAATGGTGATCAAGGTACTGCTCTTTAAGGGACACATAGACAAGAGCTGATTACACCAAGGACTCTTAATTTTGAAGAAGAAGTTGGTCCTTCAACAATTCTACAAGAAGAGGAAGCTGACACACCCAAAGTAGTTCATACTGCAAGTGATGATGAGACGGTTGCACAAATTTAGCAAAATCTATCAAGACCAAGAGGTGTTAGTATTCCAAGAGTTGCTGAAGAACAACCTCAAGCTTCTCAACCAGTTTTAGATCCAAAGGACGAAGGCAAAGGTAAACTGGTGGAAACAAAGAAGAAAAAGCTTACTTTGGCTAAAATCAGAGCTATTGAAGTGGCCAAGAATGAAGAAGCTGCTAAGAAGTTTCAAGCCGAATATGATGCTGAGATTTCCCTACCAGTGAAGGAACCTGAAGCTGTTATACCACAACGACGACCTAGTAAAGCTAAGGAATGAAATTCAATGATGGCTTATCTAAAAAGTCAAGGGTATACTGGGTTACAGAAGCTGAATTATTTAGAGATGAAAGATTTATATAATGCTGTCCGAGAAGCTTATCAAAAGCAAGTTGCTAGTATTATTCGTTTTGATGATGAAAAGAGGAATGAGGATGCTAAAAAAGGAAGGTTAAAAAGAAAAAAAACAACTGAAGCTGAACAATCATCAAAGAAGATTGAGTTAAGATCTGATACAGTTGATGAGCTGACAAATTACATAAAAGTTGTTGAATTTGATCATCCTAAATCCAAAGATGCTGCAGTAAAGAAGTCCAAGATAACTACATTTGAAGTTGTAGAATTAAAAGATGGAAATTATTTGATGTTCCATAGGGAGGATGAAAGCTTTAGAGTGTTCAATTTGCTATGGGATATATTGTACATAATAGATAGAACACATATGTTTCAAATATATCAATTAGTGCAAGAATACTTTGAACATATTCCATCAACTGGAGTTAGCTTAGTATTGCTAGGAGATCTACCAACTATTTAGGAAACTGAGGAGATAAGCACTGAAGAAATCTGGCTAAATCAAGAAAATTGGGAGATTACAAGTTGGAAATTCTTTGAAGAATCAGGAGTGCATGCTTTGGAATTGGAAGATGGAACTATGATCCATATGTTAGCTGAACTAAGATATCCTTTGACTAGTGATCTTATGAGAAGGATGTTGGATCATGGAATGGAAGTTGAAGAAGAGAATGAAACAGCCCTAATGGTTATTGAATTGTATATCAGATGGACAACTATGGCTGATGATGAAGCATAAGTATTGGTATGATGTTTAAATTGAATAAATTTTTGAAAAATAAGTACTTTATTCAAAGTACTGCTGGACAAACAGTACTTTAATCAAAGTACTGCTTGAAGCACAAAACCAGTAAATGTTTTTAAAAAATAAAACTTTTGTTAAGTGCAAAATATTTTGAAACAAAAGTTAACAGCAATAAATGGTTTTTGAGATGGTTACAACAAAAGGTTATCAGTTCACCATGTTTAACAAAAGGACTGGCTAATCCATGAGCAAACGGCTTTGGTAAAGATATCTCAAATCCGTTGGATAGTTGAAAACTTGCTAATAAGTTGTATGGTAATCAACTCACCATATCAGCAAATGTAAAGAGTTGGCTAGCCCACAAGAAAAATGGCTTGTGGTAAAGGCTGTGGAAAAACCGTTTATATGGTAATTAGTTCACCATGGTTGCAAGTACTAACTAGTCCAAAAGGATACGGCTTTTGGTAAAGACAAAACAAATCCGTTGATAGCTGATGATTTGCTAAAAATCATATGGTTATCAATGTACCATGGTTTTACACACCTAAACATTGGCTACTCCAGAGTTAATGACTTTGGTAAAGAGACATCAAAATCCATTAAAATTTCAATGATTCACCTCTCACAGGAGTTTACACACCTGAAAGTGATGAGAATAGACTAAAACTTTCTGATCTGATGTACAATTTGCTATATGTTGCTGAGTAGCTGAGAAGATAAAGATTGCTGATAGTTGCTGAAAAGAATTACTTATAAAGACTACTTTGATGATGATTATACAAAGTACAGAGAGTACAGAACAAATCTGAAGATAAAAACACAATCCTTGAAGACAAAGATGTTAAAGATACAAATACAAAGGAACTTGAAATCAAACAAGTAGAATTCAAGTTAGGGGAGGATTGTTGGGATATAAAGTACTGGAGAAATACAAAGTACTGAAGAAGTCAAAGTGCTGAAGAGTCAAAGTACTGCTAAATAAGAAAGTCAGAGTACTGCTCACTTATCAAAGTACTGCAAGGATAAAGGACTGCTATGCAAATCGTTAAGGATTATTATGTAATTCTAGAATGTTCTCAGTTTAGTTTAGTATTACTTGTCGTACAAGGAATAGAGTTGTAAACCGACTAGGGTTATCCTTATGCCTATAAAAGGACCCCTAGATTGGCATTATACGTATGTGCAATATTAGAGAATATTAGAGTTTACCAAGTTCGATATTAGAGCGGTTAGGGATTGTTAGTGAATCTGTGTATCAAGCAGGTTCTAAGTATTAATAAAATTGCTAATTCTTCTTAGCTTTATTGAAGTAAATTCCGCATACTTAATAGAGTTAATTCAGTAATTCATTGTTAGTGACTTAGGATTTATCCGAGGTTGCTAAGCCCTTACAAGCTACATAAAGTTAGTTTGGTTAGAGTATATCGATCCAACAAGAACCCTTCACATCATGATTGCAAAGTCTGTATCTAGAAGAGACAGAAGTCATGAACATCCCATGCTGCCACATCTACAGATATTCTGGGGGATGGTCAATGTCAAGCACAATGACTACGCAAGCCTCATATAGGAGGATATGATGCAACATCTCAAAAAGGGAGGTTCCAAGATCCCTTTTATCATGTATACAAAGATGATCATCAACAATCTACTCAACAAATTCAATGAAATCCCCAAAAGACTGAATGATCAAGAGAAACACACTGTGAAGAATGAGCTCGCTCTAAAAACGGTAAGGATTCAGGGGTCCAGCACTCGTAAACAAGGTGTTGAGTGCCTTCTAACTGATAAGGTAAAAAATGCTACATCTTACAAGTACTATGATTAGGCTCTCAAGGCTTAGCATGTGGGGTTTCTCGACGAAGTTACAAATACCTCATAAATGAAGACAAGAGCCAAGAAAGCTGGTAGTTCAGGAAGCACCACCAAGAAGAACAAGTCCAAAAAAAACAAAATGAGTCATGAAGTATAGAATACCGACTCAAGTTGCTAACCCAAGCCTTCTCCTGAGCCAACATCTCAACCATATGAGTACTCAGAAACTGAATCATATGACTACGTCATTTACTATGAAGTTCATGCTGATGTAACTACCAAAGAGAAGGAAAAGGAGAAAAGTCCTAAACTTGAAGAACTTGACGAGGACATCGACTCTTACAAGTCTGATGATGAACATGGAAAGACTGAAAAAGGGAAAAGGCCACTCACAGTAGAAGAACAAGGCGCAGACTTCAAGCAGAATATTGAAAAAGAAGATGGCCGATATTTTCAGGAGGTCTTGAAACAGAAGAGAATGGAACTTCAGCTTCTACCTTTATGGTTAATCATCCCAGTGGGGTAGGAAGCTCTAGTAGTTGTGCTCTACATCTGAAAGAACCACTAAAGGTCACTCAAATCCAATTCGATCCGGTTAATTAACCTGGTAAGTACAAGAGTGACACTACCAAGATTTCTGATAAAGAAGATGAGAAACATCAACAAAAAGACAAGGATGAACACATGTATGATGAATGAGGTAATTACGATGATCAAGAGGGAAATAATATGATCACTGATGATGATATTCAAAAAGCAACTGAGGATGTAGATGATAGAAATGAGATAGATAGGATTGCGTAACATGTATTAAAGTGAACAACACCTCTCTAAGGAGAGGTTACAATGTATTTATAGGGGAAGGGAGCTAGGGCAACACATCTAGTCCCTTTCTTGGCCTTATGGGCCTTTGTATAGGCTCATGGGCTTTCTACATAAAGCCTAGCACTGAATAACAAACATAAAAGCCATAATAACGCAACCTATTACATCTAAATGACTAACACCTGATAATACTATTTAGGAGTGATTCCAACAATCCCTCCCTAAGTGATAGTTATGATGTAATAGCGGCTGCTTGACGTCTTTTAGCATTCTTCTTTCTTGTGAGTAGAGATGATTTTGATTCCAACAATCTCCCCTTGTTTGGGATCTTGTTTCTTTTGAAATTTATAGCTTTGACGTCGTTTTATTCTTTGTTATTTTTTCTTTTGTGGATGTAGTGATAGTATGTTGGTTTCTGCCATTTGTCAGCTTCGTCGTTCAAGTGTCTCCACTTCTTTTTCCACCATTCTCACACGTCTTTTGACTTTGGATTTAAGATGTGATGTAGTTATCGAGTCTTTAAACTTTGTAGATTCTTTGGCTTTGATGAAGAATCATTTTGACTTTTGAGTTACCTTTTGAGAGAACTTCATATGTGGTGTTGTTGGTATGAGTGTCGGGATATGAAAGTGCTGAAGATATGAAAGTACTGAAGATCTAAAAGTACTGTAAGCTGTAAAGTACTGGATAATGTCAAAGAGTCAAAGTACTGCTAAAGACAAAGTCAAAGTACTGCACTATGAAGTCAAAGTACTGCAAGAACAAAGAACTGTTATATTCGTTTATGGAAAGTATTGTATTCTATGTTTAGATTACTTGTCGTACAAGAATACAAATTGTAAACCGACTAGGATATCCTTGAGCCTATAAAAGGACTCCCAGATTGGCATTAGACGTAAGAGTTTATGAGTTTTAGAGTTTACAAATTCACAAGTTATTTAGTGTTTTAGAGAGAAGTTCGATAATCTTAAAGTTGTTTAGAGTATCTGCATAATAAGCAGATTTAGAATTTATAATAAAAGTTATTCTTCTTAGCTTTGTTAAGTAAATTCCGCGTACTTGATAAAGATTGCTCAGTGTTTCTTTGTTAATAACTTAGGATTTATCCGAGGTTATTAAACCTTAACAAGCTAGTTAAGTTAGTTTGATTAAAGTATATCGATCCAACAAGTGGTATCAGAGCTTGTGTGGAAACTCTGACTAGGAAGAAACCCTACTTCAACAATATTCAAGATGTCGACTGAAGCTGTTACACCACCCTCAATCACCTCACTCAGAATTCCAATAATCAAGAAGGGAGAATATGATCTCTGGTGCATGAAGATGAGGCAGTATATTGCCATTACAGACCATGCACTATGGAATGTAATTGTGAACGGGAATGAAGTAGTTCAAGATCCCATTAATGTTCCTGGACAACCAATTGCACCAAAGGCAGTCTTACTGTCACACCCCCAAATTACCTGTTTTGCAGCGGAATGGAATACATTGGGGAGGACTGTCATAGCATCAAAGTTACAGTTATATCGAACGACCTAAAGTGTCGTTTGGAAAATACATCGTTTGATTTAGTAAAAATAATCAGAGTTTACAAAGTGTAGGTCCCAAATTAAATCAATATGTACGGAAATAAATTTTATACAAGCCAAACGATGTTTTTAAAGTTCATAAAATCCAAGTGAGACGCGTCGTCACCACGACTCTATGATATGTCCATATGCATGCCATGAAGTGAATGCCTTAGATACCTGAGATAAAACATGCTAAAAGTGTCAACACAATGGTTGAGTGAGTTCATAGAGTTTGTGTTGAAATGTAAAGCCTTTAAAGAATATTCATGCAGCAAAGGCATTGTAAATCCACTCAGTTCCAAGTTCCGCCCATACAAAACTTGAAACCTGTGTGTTCACAACCCACTGCCAAAATGTGTATAGTTTATGTCCAAGCGCATGATGTCAATCTTGTTTGTAAGTAGGACATATGTGCATACGATATACACGAGTACTTAATGCAAAGAATCACAGCCAACTGAACCTCTTGACAAGTCTACATTGTTTGTTGTGTCTCATTGAATAACGGATTATATTCACCCCAGGTCAAGTCATCAGGGACACAAGGGTGGGGGCGTCAGCCCGATAGTACCATCAATACCTCTCCGCCGGCTCCCGCAGGAGTTAACCAGTTGCTAATGTATGTATGTTGAGGCATAATTGAAAACAAGTTTAGCACATTAAGGCACATATCGCAATAAACCACACATAATGTCCAAAGAGTATAAGAAGTATAGTGTAACACAATTATATAAACGGTTTGAGTATTCGCAAGAGTAAAAACAAGTATTTAAGCATGTATCTCCCCCAAAGAGTTTGTAAGAATTTAAACGAGTAAAAGCGGGGTATGAACTCACGGTAATCCTTAAATGTTTAGAGCTTATGAAAGTAAATGAAAATAGTTGAGCATGTATCTCCCCCAAAAGTAATTCAAAACGTATAAAAGTAGGGGCTATGAAACTCACATGGTGCAATAGTTATGATCACAAAGTGGATGCACAGAAATGAGACGCAACTCTCTAACCGCGACCTATGATGAATGATATGATCTAATATAAGTCATGAAACAATGTCGTGCATGCAAATCCACATGTAATCTATACCACTTGTACATTTTGAAAATAGAATTTATCGTCGAACTATATGTTTGTCTATTAGAAAATATATAAGTTATGCTTATATAAAATAGTTACGGCAACTTGTTTAAAATGTGAATAACTTAGTCGTTATAAGTCCGTTTTCTACGTTTTATATATCCTCGGAATCGTGATAATATAAACTAATATATTTTTGATAATTCGACATATTTAATAACGCTTAAGATTTATTTTTGACTCGTAAAAAGTCGAGAATACATGCTGAATTTTCTGAAACAAATAGTTTTCGTCGTTAAACTTAAAAATAGCATAACTTCTTCGTTATAACTCCGTTTTAACCCATTCAAGCGGCCACGTTTTTGTTTTAAAGTATATTTTCCAAATATCTAGCCCAAATATTTTTATCAACTGTCGAAAATTCCAGATTTCACAGAAAAGGTCAGACCCCTTAAATATATTTGTCGAAATGAGTTTTTCTTGCGTAAAACTTATTCTAACCACTTCAAACCAACGCCGAAGCTATTCTAAACCTACCATACACCTTATTAGGGTGTCATGGGTTCCTAGACATCACTAAAAGTGATATGTTTCAAGGAGTAGTTATAGGATGATGAATATATATTTATAACACTTAAAAACAATAAAAAGTGGTATAGACATCAATATGACTTGCATGTTTTCTTGCAAAAATGATGAAATAACATAAAGATGAATATGAAAAAGTTATGAAGATCATGAAATGCTTACTTGAATGATTATGTGAAAGAAAATGATGAAAACCTTATTAATCTATAGGTTTTTATTTCAAAACCTTAACATAGATCACTACATGAACTTGTTAAACACTTGAGCTAGAAAAATTTCATGGTTTCCCTTATGTTCTTGATATGGCCGGTTGGTATGCAAGAGAAGAAGAGAGAATAGTTTTTGTTTCACCTTTGATATTTAGTATGTATGTGTTATGTAAAGTATAAAATTAATATAAGTATATGTATAAGTAAGATATTTGGTATCAAATGGTGTGAGTCATCCATGATGGTCGACATCCACAAAACAAAAGGACTAAATGCATTAAGTATTAATTATTTGTATTAATGTAGAGTAAATGTGAAGTTAATTGAAGATAAGTAGTAACTTGTATACACTTTTGAGCATTTAGGGTAGCGTTAGCTAAAAATAAATTTTAACGGGTCAAAATAAAATATATTGAAGTCATAAAAATTATAAAAATACATTTCTCGCAAGAATTGAGTGAAATAATAATTATCGAGTTGAATTTACGAAAACCGCCGTAAAATTTTATACATAACAATTTATATACAAAATAAATTGAAAACATCGGGTAAAGTAATAATATTATTTTTATAATCTTAATATGAGTACAAAAATATATCGGAATAATTTTTGGAAGTGTCGGATCAAATGTTCAAATAATGTTTACGCGATAGCGTTTATTTAATAAGAAAATAAACGTTTAATGTAAAATGCAAAACCCATGCATAAATTGATATGAAATGATGTTACTAATGATGTGTAGACTAAATCTAGTCTATATGAAATGTCGTGAAATTACGAGTTGTCACACTTACCAGCAGCAACCCTAAGGAATCAAGAAAAGGCACTAAACATTCTTTTATCTGCCATTCCAGATGGTCATCTTCTCAAATTTCATGATGCTAAAGATGCTAAGCAGCTCTGGGCTGCTCTCAAGACCAGATTTGGAGGGAATGAAGCCTCTAAGAAGATGCACAGAAATTTGCTGAAGCAACAGTTTGAAACTTTCACAGTAGGTGAAAGAGAGAGTCTTGATGCTGCATATGATAGGTTTCAAAATCTCCTCAACATGTTGGAGTTATACAAGGCAGAAGTGTCAGTTGAGGATGCTAATTTGAAGTTTCTAAGGAGTTTGCCATCTACATGGCATGTGATTGCTACAATGATCAGAGGACAACAAGGTTTGGATGTCATGGACTTTGATGATCTCTATCATCAACTGAAGGTGTATGAGCATGAGATGAGTGGTCAAACAAATTCTAAGTCTCACAGTATAGCTTTTCTATCATCTGAAAAGAAGGGCAGTACTTCTGTCAAAAGTACTGATTCTCCTCAAAGTACTGTTTCTCAAAGTACTGCTGTTTACAACCCCCTTCATATGCTCAGTAGGCCCAACCACCTACCACTTTGCACTCAGATGAAGTTGTGTGCTCCTTCTTTGCACAACAAGCCAGTTTACCTGTCACTTATGAAGAGGATCTAACACAGATTGAAGAAGATGCACTTGAAGAAATTGATATCAGGTGGCAAGTTGCTATGATCACTGCAAGGATCAAAAAATACATGAAGAAGACAGGCAAAAGTATTGATTTCAAACCAAAACAAGGAATAACTTTTGACAAATCCCAAATTGAATGCTTCAATTGTCAAAAGACTGGTCACTTTGCAAGGGAGTGCAGGTTTGCTAAGTATCAAGCAAACAGAACATCTGAGAAGCCAAAACTTGAGCTCAAAGAAATTCCAATTACTGAAACAAAGGCTTTGGTTGCTCAAGAAAAGTTATCAGAAGTTGACTGGAGTGAAGAGTTTGATGATGAACCAGTAACTTACTGTATGGTAGCAGTGGAAGATGCAGTTGAAGACACAGTGGAAGCATTGGACTGGAGCACTGCTTTTGATGAAGAACCTGAACATGCTGCTTTGGAATCTGATGATGGCTTTGGAGGATTTGATTGGAGTAAAGAAAGTGAAGATGATCCTGTTCTTCTTGCAATGGTGGCTACTTCACCAACTCAGTCTCCTATCTCTGAGGTATGCTCCAACTGTTATGATTTTTATCATAAATTACTTAACAGTTATGTGATTGAAAGAGATAATTGTGTTAAGGCTAGATCTGAAGTGGTTGGTTATCAAATTACTTTAGAGTCTATGGAAGCTAAAATTATAACACATGAAAATAATGAAATGGCTTGGGCTGAAAAGTATGAACAACAGGATTACCAGTTAAAACTTAGTGAATGGAAACTAAACTGTAAAATTGCTGAAATTGAGAAATTAACTAAGGAGAGAGATGATCTGTTAAAAAAGTTTGCTGCCTGGAATGAATCTGGTCTGTCCCATGTTACTTATGTTGAAAAACAAAGAAGAGCATACATTAGAACTGTATTAGGTTTTGGTATGAACTTTGATAACATAGAAGAAAAACAACCTAGTGATCAGGATGTAGGTGATTTTGAGGACATAACCACTAGTGATGATGAACTCATTAACTATGTAGATACATCTAGTAATGAGGGCTCAATAAGTGAACCACCTCCTGAGTATAAGAAAGACAAGGGATATAATGTTGTCCCACATCCCATTAGGCATCAACCCATAAGGCCTGATGTTTCTCGATTTGGAGTAGACAGTCTAGAGATTAGGAAGAAGCTTGTTGCTCAATCTAGATCTGAAAAACCCAAAAAAAGCTGTTGAAAATAATGTTCAAAATCAAGCAGTACCTTTAAATCAAAGTACTGCTAAACCTTTTCAAAACAGTACTGCTAAACCTTTTTGGGATAACTTTGGTCAAAATAGGTTTTATCATTCACCAAGAAGGCAAAATAATTTTGGGCATAGACATAGAAGAAATCACTTTGGATATATGGGTCAAAAACTGTGTTTTGTGTGTTATAGTCCTAATCACTTAATCAAAGATTGTGATCGACACTCAGAATACCTTAGCAAATTTCCAAAGAACAGATCTGTCAACCACAAACCTAGAGAGCACAAACCAGTTTGGAATAATTCAAATAGGATTAATCACAGAAACTTCACACCAGATCTCAGATACCCACATCAGAGAAGAGCTTTTTCAGAACCTTCAGTATCTCACAGTACTTTCCAAAGTACTGCTCAGTCAAAACAAGGTACTGATCACACTATTTAGAATAGGAATCCTAGGAGATCTCACTATCAACCTAGAAGGTATTACAATTCACATAGGTGATCTAGATCATAGGAACCACGTGTTAAACCAGAATGGGTTAAGAGGGAAGGTACTGCTGAGGGACAAACAGTACTTTCAACAAAAAGTGAATCTGATGTTTTTGTGATACAAGAAAAAGCTAATAATCTTGTAAAAGAGATTTATGTTGAAAAACCAGAAAGTTTTGAAAATCCACATGCTAAAGATCAAAAGATAATTTTGGATCATCATTTGAAAGATAGTGGGAATTACATACTCAAAGAATTTGAGTTTGTAACTCCACAAGGGGAACACAAGTCAGTAATGGCTTGGGTTCCTAAAAATCACTAACTCTTTTCTTTGTGTGCAGGGCAACCCAGAAGAGGAGCTTAAAGATCATCTAATTGTGGATAGTGGTTGCTCTGGAAGTATGACAGGAGACAAAGAGATCCTGTCTGATTTTAGAAATATTAGTGGAGGAAGAGTTGCATTTGGGAATGATCCCAATGGAGGAAAGATTACTGGAAAAGGAACTATCAAAGCAGGGCTTATCGACTTTGAGAATGTTAGATATGTGAAGGAGCTTAAATTCAACTTGCTCTCAGTCTCTCAAATTTGTGATAAAAATCATCTTGTGTTATTCACTGACACAGAATGTCTCATCCTTTTCTCTTATTTTAAACCTGTTGATGATGACATGGTAGTACTTAGAGTACCAAGGACAAATGATGTGTATAGTTTAGACATGAAGAGTCTACATTCTTATGGAAGAGCCACATGTTTGGTGGCTAAAGCAACATCTGAAGAGGCACATCAATGGCATAGAAGATTGGGCCATGTTAATTTCAAGAATATCAACAAACTGGTCAAAGGCAATCTAGTTAGAGGTTTACCTTCAAAGACTTACAAGAATGATCAATCATGCTTGGCATGCAAGAAGGGTAAACAACACAAAGCTTCCTGCAAGAAGCTTGAGGAAAGAACTATTAGAGAACCATTTGAACTGTTACATATGGATTTATTTGGACCTGTCTCTGTGGCAAGTTTAAATAAGAAAAAGTACTGTTTGGTTGTTACAGATGACTGCAGTAGATTCAATGTAGCTGACTTACTCACCAAAGGCTTTGATGTTTCAAGATTCAATCACTTGGTGGTGAGTATTGGCATGATTAACTACTAAGCTACATTTGAGGGGAGAACTATAAGGTGTTAGTATAGTCCTGTGTATTGCTTGAGGGGAGGATATTTGTGTATACTTAGTTTCTACGGAGGAATTTGGCAAAGTACTGTTTTTCCTGAAAGTACTGCTTGGAAAGTACTGCATATGTGGAAAGTACTGTTTGTCTTATTAAAGTACTGTTCCAACGGTTATATTGAGGGATAATTAATGCTAACGGTTGTTTTATTTTGGGCAGTGATTTTTCAAATCTCACCTATAAATACCTACTTTCCGATTTTCCCTCTTATATTCATACCTTAGCATCGTTTCCATATTTCTCTCATTCTTATTCGATTTAAATTCTTATTGTGCTTACATAATCACTCATGGCGAATCGACCTACTGTTTCAAAGCATAATATGGTAGCCAATTTAGACAAGACTGAAGATAATGAGGCGTTTCATGATATTATTGATTATCTAACTGGGTCGCCCATCAGTTATGCTCTTTTAGTGGAGTCGGATATTATTGAGCCCTGGATTCAAGAATTTTGGGCTACTGCAAGAGATAACATGGAGAATGAAGAATTTTATATTAGGGCTACAGTTGTTGGAAGAAATGTGAAGACTACTGAAGCATCTATTAGAGAAGATTTGTTGTTTAATGATGCTGATGGTGCTATTCGTTTTTCCAAGGAATTGATTTGGGAAACTTTTGGGCATATTGGTTATGAAGGTTCTTTAACAGAACAAACATTCAGAAAACAGTTGTTTTGTCCTCAATGGAAGTTTTTAATACATGTGTTGTTACATTGTATTAGTGCTAAAAGTACTTCTTGGGAGCAGTTTGGGTCTAATATAGCATCTGCTATGGTGGAATTAGCTACGGATCGGGTTTTTAATTTTTCAAGGCTAATTCTTGATGGCATGCTTTCTCACATCAATCATGGGTCAAAATGGTTAATGTATCCCAGGTTTGTACAAGTTTTTCTGAACAAACAACTTGCTGATGTACCTAAGCCTACAGACTTATTGCCTGTTATTGTTCAACAATCTAAGATTTTTACTTTTATGGCTAGAAGAAGTGATCTATTTAGAGGTCCAGATACACAATTAACTACCTCTATGATGGAAGTTGTTCAGGCTATTAGAGCTGATGATGAAGATGATGTAGCAAGTGTAAGTACTGCATCTGCAAGTACTGCTTCTCAAGAAGGTACTGCATCTGCAAGTACTGCTTCTCAAGAAGGTACTGCATCTGCAAGTACTGCTTCTCAAGAGGGTACTGCATCTCCACAGGGTACTGTTTCCCCAAGACCTGAGGTTCAAGAAGAAGTTGTAAGATCACCTTCTCCATTTCCACAACGATCTGTTCCTGTTTCTCAATCAGAGGAACATTCACATAGTCAAGGTGATGATCCACATACTATACCTCGTGACGGTTTATCTTTGGATAATTATGCTTTGACAAGGGAGATTGTTAAGTTTTAAAAGACTACTAAGGTTCAAGCTAAGCAGATAAAGAAATTAAAGTTAAAATTTAGAAGGCTAAAAACTTTTGTCTGGCCTTTGATTAAAGAATTTCGTATCTGTGTCAAATCAAAGAAGAAAGCACAAAGGCAGTCCAAGACAAGTAAACACCAAAAGGTTCATAAACCATCTTCTGTCAACTTGGGGAGGAATCTAGAAGAACAGAACTTGAAAGAAGATATGGGTAAAGAGAATGAACCTGAAAGTTCGAAAAAGTCTGAAGAAAAGATCAATCAAGATACTGATGAGCATGTTCAAGATCAAAGTACTGCTGATGATCAAGGTACTGAACATCAAAGTACTGGTTTTTAAAGTACTTTTAGACAAGAGGAAATAACTCCAAGAGTATTAGACTTTGATGAGGAAGCTGGTCCTTCAACAACTTTACATGAAGAAGTTGTTGGTCCCTCAACTGTTTTTCAAGAGGAGGAAGCTATTCTCAAACCTATTCATTCTGCAAGTGATGATGAGTTCATTGCTACAATTTTTGGAGATTTATCACAACCAAGAGGAGGAGTTACTATTCGAGAAGTACAAGAAGAAGAACAACAAAGACCTTCTCAACCTGCAATTGATCCTAAGGATAAAGGAAAGGGTGTTTTGGTAGAAGTTAAGAAGAAGAAAGCAACTTTAGCACAGTTGAGAGCTGCTCAAGATGCTTTGAATGAACAAGCAGCTAGAAAGATTCAAGAAGAGTTAAATGCTAAAGACAGAGAAGCTCAGGAAGCTCAAGAAGCTCAGAATAGAGAAGCAGATCAAAAGGTACAAGATGAATTAGATGCTGAAGCTGCTGAACCATTACAGTCACCTGTTCCTGTTAGATTTATGCCAAGAAAACTTAATAAAGCTAAAGACAGAAATGCTATGATGGCTTATCTGAAAAGTCAAGGGTATAAAGGATTGCAGAAGTTTAATTATTTTGAGATGAAAAGATTATATGATGCTGCTAGGGAGGATTATAAGAAGGATGTTGCAGGCATCAAAGATTTTAGAGAAGAAGCTACTTGGACTGAAGCTGAAAGAAAGAAGAGTTTGAAAAGAAAAAGGAAAACTGAAGTTACAGATGTTCAGTTCTCAAAGAAAGAAAAAAAGTGAATTAAGATCTGAGACTAGTGATGAATTAAGGAATTATCTCAGAGTAGTAGATTTTGATTATTCAAAAGAAGATGATGACATGAAGATGAACAGATCAAAGATTAGTGCTTTTGAAGTTGTGAAATCCAAGGATGGAGATTATATGATCTTTCATAAAGAAGATGAAAGCTTCAAAGTTTTCAAAAGGCTATGGGACTTACTGCACATTATAGATAGAGTAGACCTATTCTATTTATATCATGTGGTGAAAGCTTACTTTGAACATAATCCATTACAAGGGATTGGTTTAGTTTTACATGGTGATCTCATAACTGCATGGGAAACTGAAGAAGAGAGCACTGATGATGTTTGGAAGAATCAAGAAAGCTGGGAAATTGTTTGTTGGAGATTCTTTGAAGAGTCTGGAGTTCATGTTTTAGAGTTGGAAAATGGAACAATGATACACATGTTTGCGGAAAGAAGATATCCTCTCACAATCGAGCTTATGAGAAGGATGCTAGAGCATGGAATGGAAGCAGAAGAGGATAATGAAACCGCTTGCATGGTTATCAACTTGTTTATCAACTGGACTACTATTGCTGAGGATGATCAATAACTGGTATGAATTTTATTTGAATAAATACTTTTTGATATATCAGTAGTTTTATTCAAAGTACTGTTGATCAGACAGTATTTTCATCAAAGTACTGTTTGCAAAAATAAACCAGTTAAAAGAATTTTAAAAGAAACCTTTTGCTAAGTAAAAAATATTTTGAAATAAAGGTTGAATAAATGGTTTTTGTGATGATAACATCAATAGGTTATCAATCCACCATGGTTACAAAAGGATTGGCTAATCCATGAGCAAACGGCTCTGGTAAAGATATATCAAATCCGTTTTTTAGTTGACAACTTGCTAATAAGTTAGATGGTAATCAACTCACCATATCAGTAATGTAAAGAGTTGGCTAGCCCACAAGAAAATGGCTTGTGGTAAAGGCTGTGGAAAAACCATTATATGGTAATTAGTTCACCATTAGATAGAAGAACTAACTAGTCCAGAAGGGTACAGCTTTTGGTAAAGACAAATCAAATATGTTGATAGCTGGTGATTTGCTAAAAATCATATGGTTATCAGTGTACCATGGTCTTACACACCAAAACATTTGGCTACTCCAGAGTTAATGGCTTTGGTAAAGAGATCTAAAATCCATTAAGTTTTCAATGATTCACCTCTCACAGGAGTTAACACACCCGGAAGTGATGAGAATAGTATGCAACTTAAACTGAATTAATGTACAAAATTGTCATATGTTGTTGTGTTGCTGAAAAGATGGAGCTTGCTGGATGCTGCTGTAAAAGAATAATTCTAAGAGATACTTTGACTAGCACAGACATTACAGAGATACAATCCAAAAACTAAGAAACAATTTGTTCTTAAAGATGAAGCTGTTAAGATAAATTTAAAAGAGAACTTGAAGTCAAGCAAGTAGAATTCAAGTTAGGGGAGGATTGTTGGGATATGAAAGTGCTGAAGATATGAAAGCACTGAAGATATGAAAGTACTGTAAGCTGTAAAGTACTAGAAAACGTCAAAGAGTCAAAGTACTGCTAAAGACAAAGTCAAAGTACTGCACTATGAAGTCAAAGTACTGCAAGAACAAAGAACTGTTATATTCGTTTATGGAAAGTATTGTATTCTATGTTTAGATTACTTGTCGTACAAGAATACAAATTGTAAACCGACTAGGATATCCTTGAGCCTATAAAAGGACTCCTAGATTGGCATTAGACGTACGAGTTTATGAGTTTTAGAGTTTACAAATTCACAAGTTATTTAGTGTTTTAGAGAGAAGTTTGATAATCTTAGAGTTGTTTAGAGTATCTGCATAATAAGCAGATTTAGAGTTTATAATAAAAGTTATTCTTCTTAGCTTTGTTAAGTAAATTCCGCGTACTTGATAAAGATTGCTCAGTGTTTCTTTGTTAATAACTTAGGATTTATCCGAGGTTATTAAACCTTAACAAGCTAGTTAAGTTAGTTTGATTAAACTATATCGATCCAACAATGAGCATGTGGAGAATCAACATGATCTATTCTCCCAGGAACTTTGGATCCAATCCTGCATGTAGACAGTTAGCAATAAAGTTCCCGACGTAAGAGTTCGGATATTTTGTACAAGCATATCCCAATTCTATGGCACTGTCTTAGAAGAATCTTAAACCGGATGGTCACTGGGATGTCCCCGTACTCAATATCGTTACTCTATCTTTGTGAGTCGCTGGAGTATACCGAAGTATCACTCCACGACTGTATACCATTTGAGACCACCGCGAATACTAAGCGTAACCCACAAGGAGTTACCGAAGTGACCTGCTGTCAGGGCTGTTTGATGTTGCCCTTGGTAGGAGTTTTTATTCAATCACTGAGGGTCATAATTGTGAATCCCCTCATAAATGTTCTCGATAGATTGCTAGGATATGTGAAGGAATCTAGAATGTTTCACTTGTGTTCTTATTGTTAAACGACAAGTGATGAAAAGTCAAGTGTTCCTAAAAGTTATTTTGATGAATCTCATGGCTCTAGACTCAGTAGTGCGCTTTGGTTTTCCTAAGCGGAGACTAGGTAGAGGGTTTCCTTCTTCAATATCAACAATCTCTAACAGAAAGTCGATAGATTACGCAGGGTTCCCTGTGAGAATGAAACAAGCTCTTTTAAGAGAACTTGAGTGGTTAAGAAGGTTTAGTGCATTGCGTCACTGGGTCCATGACGACTTTGTCTTCAATACCGGTGTCATGTTGTGACAACCAGTAGCATATGAATTGAACCCGGTGTCTGCCCTAAGTTGAATAATTTGGAGGGCTATTTCTTTTCACCATTTTCTTTAACTTTTCTTTTTAATTCTTCAACTCCTTCTTTCTCCGATTCTCATGTTTCCTTTTTCAATCATACCTAAGGACTTCTAAATACTAACTATTGGTGATGTCTTTGGGTAGATCCCCCCGGCTCCGGCGGATCATAGGAAGTTTATTCCTAAACTTAGTCACCTTATAACTCTATGACTATCCTATGTTGCTATAAAACCATTTTCTTGAAAATCTCTCAAAGTGTTTATGAATGAATAACATGTTTGTGACACTTCGAGAGTTTTGTATTTTCATAAATACGCCCCTCCACATGTGTTTATGAGTTTTGACTGAAATCTGCACAGTGAGGGTAGAGCGCGCACTTTTGAATTGATCGACTCAAGATAGACAATTCCCCGCGAGACATGGTTACATCACTGACTAAGTCAGCTTGAAGTTTTAAACACTCCTTAATGAGGAGGTTAGACCCGTCAAGGTTCATGCTGTTAGGAATTATTATAATAGTAGGTTCCTGCTGATAAAGGTTCCTGCTGATAGCTTTAGTGTTCATACTGATAGTGTAGTTACTGCGGATAGTGCAGTTGCTACTGATAGTTAATATTGTTTCTGCGGATATGTAGTTTCCGTATTATTAGTATTTAGTTGGGATATGCATGTGTTAAATTAGGAGTAGATAATGCATATCTTTTACGTGTTTTGCAAGCTGTTGAATTAGGGTTTCTTAATAGTATAAAAGAAACTAGCGACTAAGGTTCTTGGAATGCTTGTCAATAACATTGTTAGTAATTCAATATAGATCCATAGAGGATCAAGTTGTTTGTGTTCATTGCCTTCTTAATTATTGTGTTTATATTCCGCGTAAACATAAGTCTAGTAAAGGTTCTCCATAGTTTGCTTGTGATTACACAAGTTTACTATACTTTAATTAAGGCTCTTAAGATCTATCTGGGACTGATCCAACACATGTCTACCTAGAGTTTCTCGAATGGTACATTCTACTAAGACTAGTCCTTTGCAAGACACGTTTACATCACTATCGAACTAGTTTGAAATTATTACCCGTCCTGAACAAGCCTTTTTGATTTACGACATTTTAGAGCTCGTCAATTCAATGGTTAAGTCTATGCACATTTAGACTCATTCATAATCCAACATATTTGTATCACATAATTTTTCTCCCCCTCAAAAATGGCATATTAATGTTATTTTTTATGAAATTTTGATATCGAATATGACCATTTCGAGTTTTGCGGGAAGATTTCCACAAAGAACGTTGTTTGATCAAAGATATTTTGCAAATACTCCCCCTCAACAAGTGATATTAACTTTTGAGGTTTTGAAAACACGAGAGGGAATACTTGTTCTTTTGAGCAAAATTTTGAAAATATTGAAACATTTGATAAATTTTACTCAAAAGTAAGAACCTTTCGCTCCTTTTATAAGAATTGTGGCACTGAAGCGTACCACAGGGTCCTTTCATTATAAGATCGGGTTGCACACTGCTATTTATGTACAAACCATAATGAATAAATAAATCAAATATAAAAATACAATCAAGAGTGTTTTAAAGAGTACCCAACGATTACACACGACCCGAGACTTTATCTTTACGTTGGAACGTCAAGATAGGGAAGCTTTGTCGTCCGCCCACATAGCTCTCTGATCTGCGCAAAACCGTCAAGTCTAACAGACTTAAAACAGCTTAAACACAAATGCAATGAAGATCAGGGAATACAGTGAATTCCCTGGTCGTTAAGTCCCACGGAGACTCAATGGTGTGTTAAACACTTGATCAGACGATAGAATGACCACTAATGATAGCGATCAGAAAGGATTTGGATAGGATAATTACACTACTGAAAAAGTTTATAAATAACAGCGACTTAAATACAAATTAAGAAGATTAAAAAGATAAAAGATATTAAATAAACGCTATCACTATTTTTAAAGTGATGAACGTTTAAAACCTAAAACGTACGTTTTAATAAAAAACTACGTAAAAGTACAGAATAAAACGTGAACATTATACAATATAGATCCTAAAAATATGAAAAATACATTTTTACAATCCTAATGATAAAAGAAAATTTTTAGAAAAAGAAAATTATTTTTACAACTATTTAATTAATTATTATTAATTAAAAACTATTTATTAAGTATTTAAAATGCACTAAAATACAAGAAAATACAAGATTAACCTATAAAAATGAAATTATAACTTGGAAAAGTCTAAAATATGATAAAAATAATTTTAAAACAGAAAATATATTTTTTAGACTTTTTATATATTTATTATTAATTTAAAACTATTTAAAACTAATTAAAATGCTAAAAATTACTTTTTAAACTAAGAAAATTATGGAAAAATAATTTTTATTACTTTTATATTTATCTTAACCTAAGAAAATAGAAAACATATTTTTTTAAGCTTTTTCTAAATTATTAGTATTAAATGCTATTTAAAAAGGCTTAAAAACTAAATTAAATCAAGAAAAATAGCAAAACACCTTAGAAAAATCTGAAAATTTAAGGAAAACTCTAAAATTATATTTAGAAGCTAGGAAAAATAGAAAAACAAGGGCTTATATAGAGGAATATGCAACTGAAGTGGAAGTGCTTATTGAAATAAGCACTTTATTAAGCAAATGGAGTCCAAAAGCTACCCAACTGATAAACAAGCTATAATAAGCTAAGATAACTGAAATGCAACAAGAATCAACAAGTTCCAACCACTGAATTGCAAGTTGCAAAGATTTGATTATAAGAGGTTTAGGCTTAAAAACAGTAAAGGGGCGTCTACTTTAAGCAAGAAAATAAGCAATCAAATAAGCTGAAAACAGGAAAACACCAACTGGAACTTTGAGAAGACCTGGTTGAGAGTATTTAAACCAATTTTCAGACCTAGTGGATCTATGATAAGCTCTTTACAGAAGCTACAAAACCTGAACAAGCCCTGTGCAGGCAACAGTGCCCTGCACAGGGCACTTAAGCTCTCATTGACAAGCTCTTTTGATACTTATAAAAAATTGACAAAAATTTATAAAAATAACCATAAGAAAGTGGACCAACAGAATTTTAAAAAGCCACAAGATTCACTAAGATTGGCTTGGAAATGAGCAAATTAAAATTCCTTCTCAGTGGGTTCAAAACAAGGTTTTGCCAAATTGACTTTTTAACAAAAACTAAAAAGTTGACTTATATGAGTTTAGAACCTGATTTAAAGGACTTAGAGTGATGTAATTATATGAAGAAAAGCTACTACAAGCTATAGCTAAGTATTTTGAACACAAAATAAGCTTTTGCTATTTTAAAATCTCAACAGACTTGCTTATTGGATAGATTAACTAGAACTTTGACTTGGACAAATGCAGGCCTAGGACCAAGACAGATATGAGCTTAGACAAGCTATCCAAACTTGAACCAACAAATACAAACCACTGGACTAACCTTAAGGACAGGTTTAGAGGCAATTCCAAACACCCTTTTTAAAACTGATATGGAAGTTTAATGAGACAAACAACTGATTTAGCTAATTCCAATGATTACACTGAGTTTAAATGACCATAATATGATTATATTAACAAGTTAGAACTACCATTGATCACAGTTACACCTATAACTATAAAATGCAATAACTGACTTGAAACTTAAAAAGGAAACAGGTACTCACTTTTGTCCAGCTATGTTGCAGGCCAAAACCAAAACTAGAACTACTCTAACCTAACTAAATCCAACCCAAAGAAACCTCTGCAACACCCATTGTCAGCTCCCAATCCAATTTGAGCCCAAAGTTGACTTTCGTTGACCAGAAGACAAAGTTGTTTGAAACTGGGTTTTAAGCTTTCAAAAAGTTATGAAAGGCTTATATAAGCTTATTGAGACTGATTAACAAGCTGTATGAAGCTTGTTTTTATGAAATTGAAACTTGAATTTTTAACAGTAACCATACACACATGAAATTAAATGAAACTTGAGATTAATAACTAAAACTTGATCAAACTGAGAATGTAACCAGAGTTTAAGATTTAGGAACAAATTATTACAACATTTGAGTTAAATTAAGACATAACAAAAAAAACGACATAAAAGTAATTTTAAAACTAAAACTCTACTGCCTTCTTCTTCTCTTTTCTTTTCTTTTTATATCCCAGTGTCTTCTCTCTCACTTCTGATAAAATCCCACTTCTTTCCCAGCCATTGGATGGACAAAAACTGATCCTAGCCTTTGAAAGCATTTTTGTCGCCAAAGTCCTTTTGAGCAGGTTTGATCATTTAATGAGGTTGGTTGAGATAATTAAAGATATTTGGAGTTGTGTTGAGGTGGGGGGACAAGGGGATATAAAGGTGAGCTGGGGGATGGTGTTGCTTGGGTGAGCAGAGAGCATGTGAAGGGGATGAGAAAAACGCGCCAAAGGGGTGATATGTTTGACTTGGGTGGTTGACCAGGGCAGTGTTAATAATAAGGGGGTTCACAATGGCTTAATGACAGGGGGGTCATAATAGGCTTAAGGGTCCAAAATTGGTTTAAAGAGTTTTAAATATAAGGACCTAAAATGTAACTTCTGAAAACTGAGGGGCCTAATCTGCCAATCTTGCAAAGTTGTTCCAAGGACCATTAATGACAAGTTTCAAAAGTACAGGGACCAAATCTGTCATTTTCCAATTTTCCGGGGGCCATTTCTGCCAAATTTCAAACTTGAAGGACCATTTTGTAATTTTCTCAAAACTTTTTATATTTTTCACCAAAGGACTAAATTTGACAACTTATGATTTTAAAAGGACCTTTGGTGACTTTTCTTTTGAAATTTTGTGCTCAGGGACCGTTTTTGACAATTTTTGAAACTTGAGGGACTAAAACTGCAATTTTTGAAAATTTGATACGTTTTTCATCTGATTTTGATATTTTTGCATTTAAAACACATAAAACACTGATTTGTGATATTTTGATCATTTTGATGTGTTTCTGAGTGTTTTCAGATGATTTTGCAGTTTAGATTATACAAAAATGATGAGTATTTAGACACTCATCAATCCCCCACACTGAGATATTGCTAGTCCCTAGCAATGATTTGAGAAAACATAATGGATTTTAATCTCTTTACCAAAAGCCATTACTTCTGGAGTAGCCAAATGTTTCAGTTCAAGTAAGAACCATGGTACACCGATAACCATGTGATTTTGAGCAAACCACCAGCTTTCAACGGATTTGATTTTGTCTTTACCAGAAGCCGTACCCTTCTGGACTAGCCAACTCTTAGATAAATTATCAGAATTATCTTTGGTGAGCTGATTACCAATTATGGTTTTTCCACTGCCTTTACCACAAGCCATAAACTTGCGGGCTAGCCAACTCTTCACTTTTAAGGATATGGTGAGCTGAATACCATACAATTTTGGGCAAATTGTAAGCCATATAAACGGATTTGAGATATCTTTACCAAGAGCCGTTTGCTCCTGAATTAGCCAATCCGTTTGTCTTACAGACAAGGCGGACTGATAACCAATTGAGAAAGTGTAAAACACTTACTCCAAAAAAAAATTTTGGCCAAAAACGGGGGAATTGGTGTAATTATATGATAAAATTCGTGAGAATTCCCCCCCCACACTTAGAAATGAATATTGCCCTCAATATTCAAAGTACC
This sequence comes from Chrysanthemum seticuspe, assembly GCA_019973895.1. Classification (NCBI taxonomy): domain Eukaryota; kingdom Viridiplantae; phylum Streptophyta; class Magnoliopsida; order Asterales; family Asteraceae; genus Chrysanthemum; species Chrysanthemum seticuspe. Next base: position 131,988,225 of record BPTQ01000008.1, on the reverse strand, counting down.
GGCGGTTATGCCGAAACAAAGAACGTGAAAGGGAAATACTACGGCCATTATTTAGAAAGATGATTTTTTTTTTTTTTTTTTTTTTTTTTTTTTTTTTAAATATATATATATATATATATATATAACATGTGGGGCATCACCCCCACACTTAGGTGGTAGAAAGGGGGTAAGAAGACAGAAATATGGGTGAAAACCCATATAGTGTGTGCTACTGTTTTTGATTTCCGAGTCGCTAGCTTGACTCGACCCCGAATTCATTGGTTCATGGGGAAGCAAAGTGGAAGAAACAATCTCCATCGGACTTTCATTCAAGATGTTTGGACAAACATTTGAAGCACGTGAAAGTTCCACACCGATGAGATATACAGAGAAAGACACAGACCCGGCTCACAAATGATAAATGAAAATGCCTGGATCAAAAATAGTGTCTTCATTCCCGAAGGAGTGAAGAAGAAAGGAAGTCACCGAGTAGGTGAAGAAAAGAAAGAAAATCATGATAACAATCATGACTAGATCTTCTTCCTCGGGATTAAGTGCAGTTGCACTTATTTGGATTTTCTTGGTAGAGCTCTTTGGTTTGGAAGGCATCTCGGTGGGGAGGATGGGAAGATTTGTCATAACTATGCAAATTGAGATTCTCTCCCCCCGATCATGATTTTTGCCATCCAAGCAATCATACTCCAGCGGAGATATGATATGAGAAAGTTCACCGGCGAACTCCTCATGAAGAGAATCATTCACATGATGTGAATTTGTGAACTCTTGTTCCATTGTGGGCTCATCACTATCCTCAATCTGAGTATCAAAGAGTGGATTCTCAGAAATTAAAGTGAATTCAGAGTCGAATTCAAATAGAGGATTAGTGAAAGTAGCTTTGAATGTTTCGGGAACGAAGTGATCAACATTCTCAATTGGACTGTTGGGATAAGAAGTGAGTGAACGATCATTATCAATGAGACTTTCAGTCTCTCCCCGATCGGTTTCGAAATCAAAGAGTGGGTTGATGTGAGTGAGTTCACCGGAGAACTCCTCAAGAAGGGGATCAGCATCAGATTGTGGAAGTGATGCCTCAACGTACTCGATGTCTCCATAGGAAGCACAATCGTCGCTAAGATCAGAGAAAGTTTCAAAATGATCATGAGAACACTCAAGAGGGAAAGGGATATCACACAGATGATCAGAAATTCCCTGTGACTCTCTCGGGATTGGGATAAGGTCCTCAACACTAGACGATTCCATTTCTGGAATAGTGCTAAGAAGCTCATCCCCCATGTTTAGAGAGTGAGTGGGAATATCAGGTGTGATAACAACAGACTGAGGGAGATTAGATGGACTAGCATACATATGTTTTATACTTTCCATTTGTTCTTCTGCTAGTAATTCCATCATAGTCTTTTCTCCCTGATTCTTCATGGAAGGAGTTTCAACTGATGAACTTGATGAACCGTTATAAAATTGTAGGATATCAAGGATATCTTCATCATCATCGTCATCAGGAATGAAACGGAATCGAGAGCTAGATTTGGCCGCTTTTTCTTTTGCAATTGACTCCCTAATAGATTGTTCAAAGGCAATTTGGGAATCTAATTTAGCAGCCCGCTCTTCGGCTAACAAGACTTCCATGGATTTCTCATTTGGATTATCATGGGAGTGTTTAGATTACTTCAAATCTTTCACTAAATCCAAAAGATCAAGGAGAAGATTTTGAGGAAGTGAATCAGGCTGGTACTGTAGAGGTTGGTCATGATATGAAGAGCCGTAATCGTTACAAGGAAATGGGTTCCCTGTTTGACAATCCGAGCTAGAGTGAGGACCTCCACAATACTCACAACAGTAAAACTGATGTGGCTGTGAGTGGTATGTGTTGTAGTCATAATTGTTATCAGGAACCTGCTCATAGACAAGCGTGTTTCCTGATTGACAATCAGAACTGGAATGTGAACCACCACAGTACTCACAACAGTAAAACTGTTGAGTCTCACAGTGTGGCAGCTGATGGAATAAATCAGCTGTGTTATGGTAGGAATAGGGATCTTGGTTATAGACAGACCCGTTTCCTGATTCCACCATGCTACAACTGGGGCAATTGCCACCATTATAAGGACCACCACACCATTGACAACCAAGAGGGTGAGGATAAGACATAGAAAGAATCAAAGGTTAACAGAGGGTAAGAAATGAAGAATCAAAAAGGTAAGAGGGTAAAGAGGAATATTTTTGGTATTTTTGAAAAACATGACGATAAAATCAAAGAAATGAAAATATTTTTGGCGTTTTTAACACTTTAGGAAAAGTGTTAATGAACTTTTTGATTTTAGAAAACTTTACAAAAAAAACTTTTTACAAAAGATGGTATATGCACAAGAGTGGGTCTGAAAATGGCTAAACACACGCTAAAGCCTCCCCGGCAGCGGCGCCAAAATTTTGATCTGCGCAAAACCGTCAAGTCTAACAGACTTAAAACAGCTTAAACACAAATGCAATGAAGATCAGGGAATACAGTGAATTCCCGGGTCGTTAAGTCCCACGGAGACTCAATGGTGTGTTAAACACTTGATCAGACGATAGAATGACCACTAATGATAGCGATCAGAAAGGATTTGGATAGGATAATTACACTACTGAAAAAGTTTATAAATAACAGCGACTTAAATACAAATTAAGAAGATTAAAAAGATAAAAGATATTAAATAAACTCTATCACTATTTTTAAAGTGATGAACGTTTAAAACCTAAAACGTACGTTTTAATAAAAAACTACGTAAAAGTACAGAATAAAACGTGAACATTATACAATATAGATCCTAAAAATATGAAAAATACATTTTTACAATCCTAATGATAAAAGAAAATTTTTAGAAAAAGAAAATTATTTTTACAACTATTTAATTAATTATTATTAATTAAAAACTATTTATTAAGTATTTAAAATGCACTAAAATACAAGAAAATACAAGATTAACCTAGAAAAATGAAATTATAACTTGGAAAAGTCTAAAATATGATAAAACTAATTTTAAAACAGAAAATATATTTTTTAGACTTTTTATATATTTATTATTAATTTAAAACTATTTAAAACTAATTAAAATGCTAAAAATTACTCTTTAAACTAAGAAAATTATGGAAAAATAATTTTTATTACTTTTATATTTATCTTAACCTAAGAAAATAGAAAACATATTTTTTTAAGCTTTTTCTAAATTATTAGTATTAAATGCTATTTAAAAAGGCTTAAAAACTAAATTAAATCAAGAAAAATAGCAAAACACCTTAGAAAAATCTGAAAATTTAAGGAAAACTCTAAAATTATATTTAGAAGCTAGGAAAAATAGAAAAACAAGGGCTTATATAGAGGAATATGCAACTGAAGTGGAAGTGCTTATTGAAATAAGCACTTTATTAAGCAAATGGAGTCCAAAAGCTACCCAACTGATAAACAAGCTATAATAAGCTAAGATAACTGAAATGCAACAAGAATCAACAAGTTCCAACCACTGAATTGCAAGTTGCAAAGATTTGATTATAAGAGGTTTAGGCTTAAAAACAGTAAAGGGGGGTCTACTTTAAGCAAGAAAATAAGCAATCAAATAAGCTGAAAACAGGAAAACACCAACTGGAACTTTGAGAAGACCTGGTTGAGAGTATTTAAACCAATTTTCAGACCTAGTGGATCTATGATAAGCTCTTTACAGAAGCTACAAAACCTGAACAAGCCCTGTGCAGGCAACAGTGCCCTGCACAGGGCACTTAAGCTCTCATTGACAAGCTCTTTTGATACTTATAAAAAATTGACAAAAATTTATAAAAATAACCATAAGAAAGTGGACCAACAGAATTTTAAAAAGCCACAAGATTCACTAAGATTGGCTTTCAAATGAGCAAATTAAAATTCCTTCTCAGTGGGTTCAAAACAAGGTTTTGCCAAATTGACTTTTTAACAAAAACTAAAAAGTTGACTTATATGAGTTTAGAACCTGATTTAAAGGACTTAGAGTGATGTAATTATATGAAGAAAAGCTACTACAAGCTATAGCTAAGTATTTTGAACACAAAATAAGCTTTTGCTATTTTAAAATCTCAACAGACTTGCTTATTGGATAGATTAACTAGAACTTTGACTTGGACAAATGCAGGCCTAGGACCAAGACAGATATGAGCTTAGACAAGCTATCCAAACTTGAACCAACAAATACAAACCACTGGACTAACCTTAAGGACAGGTTAAGAGGCAATTCCAAACACCCTTTTTAAAACTGATATGGAAGTTTAATGAGACAAACAACTGATTTAGCTAATTCCAATGATTACACTGAGTTTAAATGACCATAATATGATTATATTAACAAGTTAGAACTACCATTGATCACAGTTACACCTATAACTATAAAATGCAATAACTGACTTGAAACTTAAAAAGGAAACAGGTACTCACTTTTGTCCAGCTATGTTGCAGGCCAAAACCAAAACTAGAACTACTCTAACCTAACTAAATCCAACCCAAAGAAACCTCTGCAACACCCATTGTCAGCTCCCAATCCAATTTGAGCCCAAAGTTGACTTTCGTTGACCAGAAGACAAAGTTGTTTGAAACTGGGTTTTAAGCTTTCAAAAAGTTATGAAAGGCTTATATAAGCTTATTGAGACTGATTAACAAGCTGTATGAAGCTTGTTTTTATGAAATTGAAACTTGAATTTTTAACAGTAACCATACACACATGAAATTAAATGAAACTTGAGATTAATAACTAAAACTTGATCAAACTGAGAATGTAACCAGAGTTTAAGATTTAGGAACAAATTATTACAACATTTGAGTTAAATTAAGACATAACAAAAAAAACGACATAAAAGTAATTTTAAAACTAAAACTCTACTGCCTTCTTCTTCTCTTTTCTTTTCTTTTTATATCCCAGTGTCTTCTCTCTCACTTCTGATAAAATCCCACTTCTTTCCCAGCCATTGGATGGACAAAAACTGATCCTAGCCTTTGAAAGCATTTTTGGCGCCAAAGTCCTTTTGAGCAGGTTTGATCATTTAATGAGGTTGGTTGAGATAATTAAAGATATTTGGAGTTGTGTTGAGGTGGGGGGACAAGGGGATATAAAGGTGAGCTGGGGGGATGGTGTTGCTTGGGTGAGCAGAGAGCAGGTGAAGGGGATGAGAAAAACGCGCCAAAGGGGTGATATGTTTGACTTGGGTGGTTGACCAGGGCAGTGTTAATAATAAGGGGGTTCACAATGGCTTAATGACAGGGGGGTCATAATAGGCTTAAGGGTCCAAATTTGGTTTAAAGAGTTTTAAATATAAGGACCTAAAATGTAACTTCTGAAAACTGAGGGGCCTAATCTGCCAATCTTGCAAAGTTGTTCCAAGGACCATTAATGACAAGTTTCAAAAGTACAGGGACCAAATCTGTCATTTTCCAATTTTCCGGGGGCCATTTCTGCCAAATTTCAAACTTGAAGGACCATTTTGTAATTTTCTCAAAACTTTTTATATTTTTCACCAAAGGACTAAATTTGACAACTTATGATTTTAAAAGGACCTTTGGTGACTCTTCTTTTGAAATTTTGTGCTCAGGGACCGTTTTTGACAATTTTTGAAACTTGAGGGACTAAAACTGCAATTTTTGCAAATTTGATACGTTTTTCATCTGATTTTGATATTTTTGCATTTAAAACACATAAAACACTGATTTGTGATATTTTGATCATTTTGATGTGTTTCTAAGTGTTTTCAGATGATTTTGCAGTTTAGATTATACAAAAATGATGAGTATTTAGACACTCATCACTCTCCAACCTTCTCATCTGATCCCGGTGGAACAACCTTTCATCCAGCCTGGTTATGAACCTGCAAACTTCCTTGTGTTCCTCTGAATTCCATCTCTTCTTCGTACCAACGCCAGCTTCAATATCCTTTAACCGATAAGCTAACTTATCTCGAACCATCTTTAACGTTGCATCACAAAACTTATGGATCTCGTCGAATGCCATGAAACATGTGTGATGATTATCACTGCGGTAGACGATTCCAAACTTTGGTTTATGCATGATGGTGTACTGAGCTTGTTAATTGAGTTCAGGAAAGGGCAGCAGCGGTTTTGTAAGATTAATCTGCTTCTGGTTTGATTCGACCACAAGTGGTAGATCTTCAACACGTTCTTCAATAACTTTGTTGCGAATGAAGATTAGCAAGGCAGTGATGAACTAAAGTTGAATCTCTATTTAGAATTGTCGCATCCTTCCTTGTACCTTTGTGAGATACATGTCTTCGATGTCATTGAGTGACAATCTCGAGAAATCGGCCTCAGTGAAATCATACTCTTGTTCATCTTGTCTTTTGACCTTGATCTTGGACAAGAATGAGTAGCCCTACTTTGTTTCCAGTTTTACCCCCATCACAGCAACTATTCTCTTCTCTTTATTAACCTCCTTGTTTGACCTTTGTACTTGACAGCTCCTGTAGTATAATCTCCTCCTTGCTGGCCAATGATGAATGCCATATTTAGCATCAATGTCGTACTCCACCAGCTTGTCAACATACAATTTGGTGGTTTCTTCTTCAATGGCTATGTTGTCGGAGAATACTGCAGCTGGAATGTTGAAGGTGAGCGAGGTAGCATACTTCTTGCTTACGCTACTGCCGTGTTGAAGAAACACTAGGTCGTTGTTGAAGAAGAAATGGTAAGGAATCTTTAGTTGTTCGGGTCGGCCAATTCTTGGTAGAGGCTTTGTCCAGCCAGTGTAGTAGGGAGTGTTATCCTTTATTGTGAAGTCGATGTTTGATTCGGGATTTAGCCAATCGATGTTGTCCAAGTGGTATTCGACCTCTATTGCACTGCAGGCTCTGTCTTTCAACAAGTTGAATGCATCATTCTTTACCTTGTGCAGCTCTCGTTTCGTCATCTTTTTGACCTTGAACTAATCTTGGATAATCTTTACGTTGGAATCACTCCTAAACCATAATCAAGTGTTTGTAATTAATATGTAATAGTTAGCTTTATTATGGCCTTTATGTTTGCAATTAGCCTTAGGCTTATGTAGAAGGCCCATAAGCCTAGGCCTTAGTCCATTAAGGAAAGGATGGAAACTAGGAGTGTTGCCCTAGCTTTCCTCCTATAAATACCTTATGTAAACCCTCACTTGAGGGTTGGTTGTTCAAGTTATTTCTCTCATTACACTCCTACGCCTAAACCGTATTATTACCTTGTGTGTGTTTGTGTTTTACTTGTTCAATCGCCTTATCTCTTTCTATATTACTTGTGTTTGTAAAACTAGTGACCTAACAGTGGTATCAATCGCCTAATAGTTGAGTGAACGTATTGTTTGAAGTGAGTTTTGGTCTCACGCTTAACTTGCGTATCCGAAACTTTGGCTTGATCAAAAACGTATTTTTTACACTTTTTAATCCAAGATTCTTGTCCTTTCAACGTTATAAGGTGTTAAACTTACTGTTTTTGGCAAAAAGTTTTGAAGTTTATGTGTGGATCATTGTTTTTCTACTATTTTTTGAACGAGGGTTAAGTCCTACGCATAACTGTTTTAAGAGCTTTGGATCATCAAGTTTCACACTTTTGTGTCTTTTGGTGTTATTGAAGCTATTTCATCACACAAAAACTGGTTTAGAAACATCTTTGGGCAAAATCAAAATTACGAGTAATCCTACGCGTAGCAAAACCCTAAAACTATGCGTAAGGTTATCCTTGGTTTGATCTTCATTTTCGTGGTTTACTCCGTGTTTTCTTACTTGGATAAGTCTGAAAATACGTCTACTTTGGATATCTTTTGCACTGTGATAGTGTAAAAGATCATTTGGGCAAAACCCTAAAATTACGCATAAGCATAAGCTTACGCGTAGAAATCCTACGCATAAGATTTTTCTTACGCCTAAGCCAAGTCTTATGCATAAGATAATCGTACGCCTAACTTTTGTCTAAGCATAACTTTAGCGTTTTTTTCCCTACTTACGCGTAAGCTAAATCTACGCGTAACTCCTTATTGTTACGCGTAACTTTGGTGGTTTTACGCATAAGTACTACTTGGCTATTGTGATTTCTACGCCTAAGGACACTTCTTCATCAAAGCTTCATTCGACTACAAAGATCCATTTTTACCAACACTAGTTTTTCAACATGTCTCAACCACCATACTCTAACTATTTCCCTTACACTTATTCTCAACGACAACAACAACTAAGTCCACAACATCAACAATGGAATCAACAACAAGCAATTTATCAACAAGAATTTAATCAACACAAATTGGTGCAATTCCCCCACCACAAATGGTTCAAACACCGCCAAGTCTTCAAGTTCAACCCTACACAAATGACTTCAATCAACATCCATCAAGGAACACTATGAAGGAACCCACTTGGTTTGCAAAGATGTGTGAAGCTTTAAGCAGCCAACAATCAATTCATGAGGCTGGATCACTTGATAGACCTCCAATGCTCACTCCAGGAAACTACGATCAATGGGTGATAAGGTTCTTTAGGTTTTGTGATCTGAAGAAGCCACATGGAAAGTTCTTAACGAAGGTTATCTTGGAAGGTCCATTTGAGATGCCTACTGTCATTGTACCCGGAGATCCTAATGCTATTCCACCAAGAGATGAACAAACAAACATTGCTACTGTTGCAGATCTTAATCAAACAGAACTTCTACACTATGAAGCTGATGAGCTTGCCATGCAATATATCCTTTTAGGATTACCTAACCCAATTCTTCGAAGTGACGATGCTCAAAAGACTGCAAAGGAAATGTGGGACCATATTCATCTTCTTATGGAAGGATCTGTACTCAATCCGGAGGATTTGGAATCCAAAATTTACTTGGCTTATGAACACTTCATGATTGAACCTGGAGAGACACTAGAGTCTTATCATCATCGATTTTCAGACATCATCAATGATTTGGATAAACACAACATCATCATGCCAAGAATTGCAATGAATACTAAGTTCCTGAGTAGCCTTGGTCCTGAATGGGAGAAGTATGTCATCTTTCTCCGTCAAGCGAAGAATATGCATCATTCTACATATGGATTGTTGTACGATTACTTGAAGCCTCATGAAAAGGAAGTTGATCGGGAAAGGATTCTCCGTGCTCAAATTGCTCCACCTACACATCCGGAAAATCAACAACTTGCCTTATATGCTCAACAAAGTTATCCTCCTCAACAAGCAACTCAACCAACTGCCTCAGTCACACCAAACGATCAATCACAGCAACCTCAACAAAATCAATTGGTTCCTTACAACAACAACAATGATCAAGCGTTTCATAGTCAAACTAATGAGGAATCCGATCCGTTCGAAGCATTGCAAAAGGGATTTGTTATGATTGCTAATGCTTTTAGCCGTTATACCAACAAATCCAACAATAGTATTCGTTCCTCATCCAATACACGAAATCAGGCTGTTGTGAACAATGGACGAGTTGAAGTTCAGAATCGTGGTTATGGTCGTCAAATGGGAGGTGGTCAAGGGTTTAATGCTATGGGTAAGAATAACAACAGAGCTCCAGTGGTGGAACAAGGAAATGCTCAGAATGGGTTGAATGGTCTTCGATGCTACAACTGCAATGAGAAGGGACACCTGGCTAATGCATGCCCAAAGCCAAGGACTAGGGGCAGTGCTTATTTCAAAGAGGCTCTTCTTTTGGCTCTTAAGGATGAAGCTGGTGGATCTCTCACAAACAAAGAACAGAGTTTTATTGCAGATGCAGACTCAGATGATGATATGGAGGACTTGCAGGCCAATGCAGCTGTTATGTTGGCTAATATGCATGAGTTACACATGAGTGACACAGGCCCAGTGTATGACACTGATGGCTTGTCTCAGGTACCCGAACAAACCATCATCATATCTGAACTAATATCTCCGCCAATATCTGAATCCGGCACGGCTCAGACTGTTCAAAATGAGTCATCTACATCTCATTCTGACGATTTTCAAATAAACCCCGTAGTTACATTTGACGATCAAGATGACCTTATGGTTTCCTTTGATAATCAAATTGACTCCGTGGTTGTACTTGAGGATCTAAATAATGATCATGTTGTGACTCACGTTGAACAAGCCGAACTGTTGCCTCATCCAGATTTTGCTCGTTTAATTCAAGACCATCAAATCAAAATGGAGGAATGTTATGCATTAAATAAGGAATTAAAAAGCAAAAATGCACTGTTAACCAAGGATTTTGAATGCTTACAAATGCAACTCAACTTTTTCAAAACTCAAGAAAACCGTGAAAAAGGTTTTGAAGCCGCTTTTGCTAAATCTCATCAAAACGAAAAATATTTAGAGAGACAGATGCGTGATCTAGTCGCTTCGAAGAATGCTTTGTTGTTTGAAATAGAACAACTGAAACATGAACATAAAAAGCAAATTAACGCTCTCACCTTGGAAAATCAAAAAGCTAAGGCTGAGTTGTTAACTTGTCAAAAACAGTTCTCCGCATACAAAAAGCATTCAACGAATCGGGTAGATGACCTTCTTGCAGAAATTATTGGCTTGCAAAACAAAATTAAAGAGTTTAAAACTGTTGTTTACAAACATGGTGAATCAGTAACAGCTATTGAAAAGTTTACTTTAAAACCCAATCCAAAAGGATATGGACCAAATCTAGCTGATTACAAACCAAAGCTTTCACTCAAAACATTCAAACCAAATCCTGAAGTTTCCAGTGCAGAATATAAAATTAATGATACTGTTATGAGTGTTGTTGAATATCATCATCAAGAGGAATTAGATGCAGAAGACGAGAGTCGATCAAAATTAAAAACTGTTGTTTACAACAAACCTTTTAATTATTCAAAACCGGTCACTTTTGTCACACCAACGGATTCGTCTAACACACCAAAGGTTATCATCAAAACACCTGAGTCTTCTAATGTTAATCCCCAACCAGATTAGGCACAAATTTATGGTCCTTTACCTTCCATCAGTGAAGTAAACTCAAAACCTGAAAATCGCAAAATTCTTAGATATTTTGATATTTTCATGGCTGACCTCAAAACTTTAGAACATGAGATAGAATATCATTCTGAAATCAAAGTTCAACACTTTCAATCGCCTTTAGCGCGAGAACAAAGAGACATTTTTCAGAAAAATCTTTTACCAAATGTTAAAAATTTGAAAAGTTGTGCATTAGCTTGGGAAAAGGATTTTCATACGGAACTTGGAGTGATGAAGGTCGTTTTCGAGAAAACCGAAACATCTATTTCTAATACTAAACGTAAAAAGAAACTGTTAAGAAAAGATGTTGATCGACTCTTGGAAGATGTTATCTGTGCTGATATCCATAATGTTGTGTTATTATATTCTTTGCCACATGCATTTGATTATATCTCTGCTGATAATGTTGACTCTGTGGTAACTGTTTAGAATACTGATAATGTGCTTCAGATCGAGTCTTTAACAGCTGAAAATAAACGATTACTTAACGAACTTTACAATTCAAAACGTCGTCTTCATTGGTGTGAAAAAGATATTCACAATCATCAACTTAGTTTTCAAAATAAAATCGCTCAGTTGAGTGCAAAATCTTCTGATCCTAAAATTGAGCAACTGGATGATCAAAATGTATACCAACATCAACCCTCTACACATCGATGGACAAAAGACCATCCTCTGGCTAATATTATTGGCAACCCGAATCAACCAGTCGTTACGAGACAACATCTTCACTCAGATGGTGAACATTGCATTTATGCACTCACTATCTGCCAATCTGAGCCTAAAAACATTAAAGACGCAATGACAAAAGACAACTGGATTGAATCCATGCAAGAAGAACTCAACCAATTCAAACGTCTTAAAGTATGGGAACTGGTTGAAAGACCAACAGGGGTCTACGTCATTGGTCTCAAATGGATTTGGAAAAACAAATTGGATGCTGAAGGGAACGTAATCCGAAACAAGTCACGTCTAGTTGCTAAGGGTTATCGTCAGGAAGAGGGAATAGACTTTGAAGAATCTTTTGCTCCGGTTGCTCGTCTTGAGGCTGTTCGGATATTTCTCGCGTTCGCGGCTCATATGAATATGACGGTCTTTCAAATGGATGTCAAAACTGCGTTTCTCAACGGACAACTGAAAGAAACGGTGTATGTCATCCAACCAGAAGGATTCGTTGATCCAGAGTTCCTGAACCATGTCTACAAACTGAACAAAGCTCTTTATGGTCTCAAACAAGCCCCTCGGGCATGGTACGATAAGCTATCATCTTTCCTCATTGCTAATAATTTCACCAAAGGTTCGGTTGACCCAACTCTTTTTATACAATATCACGGGGCACATATCTTAATTGTTCAAATTTACATGGATGACATCATTTTTGGGTCTACACATAAAAAGTTTTCAATCGCTTTTGCAAAACTAATGAAGAAAAATTTTGAAATGTCCATGATGGGTGAACTTACATTCTTTCTAGGATTACAAGTTCATCAATCACCCCGTGGTATTTTCTTGAGTCAGTCCAAATATGCCCTTGAATTGTTAAACAAATTTGGAATGACAACCTGTGACACTTATGCCACACCAATGGCTCATACCAAGAAGCTAGATGCTGATTTACATGGGAAATTAGTTGACCCTACCAAATACCGAAGTATTATTGGGTCTCTCATGTATCTAACAGCTAGCAGACCTGATATTGTCTTTGCCGTTTATCTATGCTCCCGTTATCTGTCGCGACCAACTGAAACCCACCTCTCTGAGGCTAAAAGAATCCTCCGATACATCAAGGGAACCATTAACTTGGGGATCTGGTATCCGAAGGATTCTGGTTTTGAACTAATCGCTTTTTCAGACGCTGACCACGCAGGATGCTTAGACTCAAGGAAAAGTACTTCAGGAGCACTACAATTTCTTGGTGATAAACTGGTGTCTTGGCAATCAAAGAAGCAGGATTGTACATCAGTGTCATCAACCGAAGCAGAATATGTCGCCATGTCCGCGTGTTGTGCTCAAGTCATCTGGATGAGAACGCAACTCAAAGACTATGGTTACGTATTTGACAGAATCCCGATGTACTGCGACAATCGGAGTGCCATTGCGATCTCGTGCAACTCAGTCCAACACTCGAAATCAAAGCACATCGATCTTCGTTATCATTTCATCAAGGACCACGTGGAACAGGGTACTGTTGAATTATACTTCGTGGGTACAGAATACCAATTGGCAGATCTTATCACCAAAGCCTTGCCTCCCGCTAGGTTTAATGAGTTGGTCCACCGGATTGGTATGAGGTGTTTGACTCAAGAGGAATTTGATGACCTCCTAAAACAGTCTTAAAAACCTGTCAAACACCAAAATCTCTTTTGTAAATATTTTTTTCAAAAACAAAATACAAAAATATAAAACCTGATAAAACAACAAAAATATTCTTCTAATCTATAATCTTTCAACATGGCAAGTACATTTCTTCCATCAACACTGTAATCTTTCAAAATTCTGTATTTTTACGATCAAGTGTTGAGGGGGAGAAAATTATCAATTAACTGTTTCAATACATCTGTGTACTTACATGTTATATTATCCCGGTTGTTTCCTTTATCAATGGTGGTAAACTTTTCTGGTTAAATGACACTCCTCGGACTAAAATTTATAACCTTTCATTAGTTTCTTAAGTCGAGGGGGAGTGTCGTCAAGTTTCTTTCTCAAAATCTTTGTTTGGTAACAAAAATGAAAGTTAAATGGCTTTGTATGAAAAAGGAAAAGGTGGAGGGACCAAAACTGTCAAAATTGTTAAAAACCAAGACCTTGATAGATCTTAAGCACTCGGGGATCGTTAGCTTTGCCTATGTAATCACAAGCAAACTAATAGAAGATCTCTATAACTTGATATTGTAGCGGAAAATAAATACAAGTTATAGTAACTAAGAACACTTTTGATCCTCTATGGATCTTTGATTATAGAAACTCTATGTTTCGGATAGAATACAAGACTTGAGAAACTTAAGAAAAGCTTATCTTTTACAAGATAATATGGTTTCTTATATAGGCAAGAAACCCTAATAAGCGTTGACAATTTACGCTTCTATTACTAAACTAGACTAAGCATGCAACTAGACAAGCATGCAACTAATCATATTGTTTTGTTAATCATCGTGTTTTATTCTGAGTAAGCTCTACATAATACGGCGCCAACCTATACATACGGCGCTGACTTTTACTCTAAAGTGAGCTTATCTCTCCTACGTGGTTCCCACTTTCAGTAGCAACACACTGTCTGCTTTATCACTTCTGCTGAAGTATAACTTCGGCAGCATCATTTCTTCTTCAGCAGAATCTCTTCGACTAAGGCTTCGGCAGAATCAGTGGCTTGTGCTTCGGGAGAATCAGTAGATTACCTTAATTCCCAACAATCCTCCCCTAAACTGGAATTTGACGAGGTTAAGTTCCAGTTTCCTTGATAGATCTATAATGCTGTTGAGGATTGTAACATTTTCCTTGAGGATTGTACCATGATGTGGATTCAGCAATGAGTGGACAGTAACTTGAGGATCAGCAGCAAAGAGTCAGAAGAAAAACATCTCTATGATGACTGAACTGTGAAATACCAGATCTTTGCAGCAACATGTGACAATATGTACATCAAAACATATTAGTTCAATACTATTCTCATCACTTCCAGGTGTGTAAACTCCTGTGAGAGGTGAATCATCGAAATTAATGGATTTGATGTCTCTTTACCAATAGCCATTACTACTGGAGTAGCCACATGTTTGAGTTCGAAAACTATGGTACATTGATAACCATCTGATTTATTGGCAAACCAGCAACCATATAAACGGATTTGTCTTGTCTTTACCTGTAGCCGTTTGCTCAGGACTAGTCAATTCTTAGGATTGGTGAATTGAGAACCAAATATGGATTCAGTTGTCTTTACCACATGCCATATACATGTGGACTAGCCAATTCTTGGATTCCAAACAGGAATAGACCATGGTGAATTGATGACCATACAACTCTCAGCAGTTAAGCATGGGTGGTTGCGAACCCTATAGTTTTGAGCAAACCATTACAGCTATCAACAGATTTGATGTGTCTTTACCAAAGCTGTACCCTTTGGACTAGCCAACTCTTGGATATACAAAAAGTACATCGGGTGAGTTAGAGACCATCAGACAAAAATTCTACATCAAAGTAGTGTTTTTTTTTTTTTTTTTTTTTTTTTTTTTTTTTTTTTTTTTTTTTTTTTTTAACTAACAACAAAATCAATGTATAAAACTGAAAAAGCTTAATAATAAGTTGAAAAAATATAAAACCTAATTTTTATTAAATAAACGCTATCACTATTTTTAAAATGATGTTTGTGTGAATTAGTGAGAGTCGTTTACTTTTAAAAAATTTTACAAAAATAGGCAAAAATCACAAGAAAGGTAGAGAAAAATGAACAAAACAAAGTAGTGTAGGGAGTACCAATAGTCCCTATGAGGAAGAAGAAGAAGCCTATTGCTGTTGTTGCAGTTGAGTTTTGATCAATCCCACCAGTGTTAAAGCAGTTTGTCTTTCATTTCCCACAGGATCTGGAGGAATTTCCAATTTCTGACTCAACATCTTTTCCATAAGTCTTTTAGGCAGAGGATACTTTCTTTCAGACAACAGGCACACAGTGATTCCACCCTTAGTCTCAAGGACATGCACCCGAGGGAGAGGATAGAATCTCCAGGATGTAAGCTTCCATCGATGTGAGTTTTCCCAAATTGAAGATGCTTTACTATTGGGAATGTGGGAGTTTAGCAAGATTTGAAAATCTCCTGGCAGGTACATTCCAGAGCCTTGCGGTTCGTTGTTGCAATAATGGCGGGAAACTTGAGTAAACAGAGAAAGTAAGTCTGCTCTATCTATTAAGTGTAGAATTTCCTTCAGAAAGGTGAATTCTACTGAAGTAGAGTCCTTACGGAGAAGAACATTCATCTGATCTTCCTTCAATTTCCAGGCTATCCCATCTTCTGAGTTTCCATCAGGAAAATCAGCAGCAGACCCTTCTATGATAAAAGATGAGTCATCAGCTTCAAGATCCAAAGGAGAAATCTTGGCCTTAGTCTTCTTTCTCCTCCCAGGCAGATAGATCTCTTGAGGGGGAGCATTTTCATCTTGTGCTTCTGTAGTGGGGCATGTAACAGTAGATGGAGACATGGTTGAAGCGCGAAATGCTTTTATCCTGTGGGATATCCTTATAGCCTTTTCTGTTTTGGTTTCTGAGAAATCAGCTTCCTTAACTTCAGAATCTTCTACTGTAACAACAGGTGTTGCTGAGAGAGAGGGAGCTGATGCTTCAGGTGCTTCAGGAGGAATGGAAGATGGTTCAGCAGATTGACCCTTGGCCGTAGTAGAAGCAATTTCAGAGGTTGCTTCAGCAGGAATGACTGGAGAGGATTCCTTGGTTGGAGCATCAGCCTTGAGTCTTTTGGCCGTTTGAACAGCTTCATTTTCTGAAACCCTTTTTAAGTTGGAAGAACGTGCGAAAGCTAATCTTCTTTCCTCCATGATTTGGTTATACTTGCGATACAGGACAGAATCAGGATAAGCCTTGACTTGCTTCATTGTTAGACCAGAGTTGGACTGTGAGTATTGGTTTTTCACCACCCTTCTCATTTCATCTTTAGTAGGGGGTTTTGTTTTGGCTTTCTGAGCTTGGATGGCCCTCTTTTGTGCAAGTGCTTCTTGCTTCCTTTGTCTTCCCTGAGCCCTCATTTGCTCCACATAGTTGTCACTAAGAAAATCTCCACCTAGGATACTTTGAGCTAGAGAAGGTCTTGAAATGACATGCTGAGTTAGAACATCCCATTGTGCAGCAGGCATCTGAACCCTTAATTCATCCAGTTCTTTTCTTCTCTCAGGAGTTAGAGATGAGAATTCTTCTGCTTCAAATTGTTTTGCCAATGCTGTATCTTCCTTTGACTTCTCAAACTCTGCCAATCTACTAGCCTGACCCAGTCTTTCCTCCTCAGTCACCAGGTGAGGACCAAGCTCATCTTCAGTGATGACAATATTTTCTTTATCATTAGGCTGCTTAGCACACTCTTCTTCAGTAAGATCAACTATAGGAATTTCATCTGGAGTTCCTAGATCAACATGTTGATGTAGATTATCAACTGAGGTGCTCAAGACAGTAACATCAGGAAGATCTGCTGAAGGTGAAGGGCCTGATGGTTCTTGAACAGATGAAGATTTTCCAAGGTCTGGAGAAGCATCCTCCATTTGTATATCAGCAGATGCAGCCTTATCAACTACAGGTTCCTCTGAAGCTTCAGAAGAAACCTTGTGAGGATCAGATCTTTTTCTTCTGGTGTATAGAACAGGTTTCATCTTCTTTGATGAAGTGGCAGCTACAGATGAAGGGTCATTGAGAGAAACTTCAGCCAACATTTCTAGAGACCCAAAGGGAGGAACTTCTTGCTCTTCATCAGATGAAACCACCAGTTTCCTTTTGGAAGACCCTTTTAGGTTGTGCTCTAAGACCTTAATCTGATTCTGCAGTTCTTCAATTTTCCCTCCAAGAGAAGACTTGGTCTCTGCAAGCTCCTTTTTCAGATTCTTAACCTCTGCAGCATACCTGTTGACAAGAGCATACACAGATGAGAGTGTAATGGGGTCCTCAGCTCCACCAGCAGATTGCTCTGTGGTAAGGGGAGCCTCATTGGACCTTTCAGGAGTAACCTGGTCATGCTCAATGTGGGGAATATCTTCATCAAGAGGATTCCTCACAGGACTTGGTGTAGGAGGTCTATTAAGATCTACCTCAACATGAGTATCAAGTGTGGGTGGAGGACAGGGACAAGGTGGCTGGTCAGGAGCAACGTGAGTTGCTTCAATAGTAGAAGATGGGCCCTCATCAATGTTGACCAATGGATTACCATCAGTAGCAACTGGTGAGGTAGGAGGGACAAGAGCCACATTCTCCTCTTCAGCAGCCTCATTACCTTGTGGCAACATGGCTGCAAGCAGGGGATGATGTTCCCCCTGAAAGTGAGTTTTCATGGTTGCAAACAATTTAGCAGTCAAGGAACTTATAGGATAAAAAGCTTGTGCTTGGGTAGAGGTGTCTAATATGATTTGTAAAAACCTTGGGTACATTAAAAATTTTCCCTTTGTCTTTTGAATATTTTCAACCATGTTTTCGAAAATATACTTAGAAAAATTGAAAGTTACCCCTTGAGAAAGACACACAATACCATATCCCAGTCTGGTTGAGAACTGGTCCCATCCTCCAGTCTTGTTGCTCATGCATTGGAGCAGTGTGTGAACCAAGAACCTCCATTTGGGGCAGAGTTCCTTCTTTAGCCACATATCCGTTCTAGTACCGCGATAGCCAATAGCCCTTAGCCCATTCAACACATCTTCCTGATTAGAGTAAAATGCTCCATCAGCATCTTCCAGGTGAAGCTTCCTTCTGATTAGGTCCTCGGTCACAATGCACTCTGTTTCATCAATCACAGCCCTAATCTCTGTCTCACTCCTTTTCTCAGCAGTTGCCCAAAATTGAGTAACCAGTGATTCATATATCTCATTTGGAGAATGAGTTAGGGCATAACGAATCTTGGACCTTTTCAGGAATTCCACCATTGGTTCGTACAGTTCATAACCTTTGCCATTACCCAGAAAAGCAACTTTGTTGTGATCATATTTAAATTCAAGACCCATGAGGAATATGAGTGTTTAGGATTATGATTTTGAAATGGTGAGAGTTTGTGTAAGTGGAATGAGAGGGAATTTGTTCGTTCTGAAGCGAGTGATGTTGAATGAAGTGTTTTTGCCCAAATTATGGTCAAAGAAAAATGGACCGTTTGGTTGACCATTGCTGACGTGTATGACATCTTTGACCCGACCCAAAATAACACTTCGGCAGAAACACAAGATCAATCTGCTGAAGTTATGGCATCAGTAGAATGCATCAAAGATAAGAATATCAAAGCAAGTTTCTAGAATTACTGTGCCACCCACTTGCATTAAACTCGTTGAACCTTGAATCCGTCTATAAAATGATCCCAATGTAACTCATATTTTCACCAAGATCCCCAAATATTTACCACAAACCCTAGAAGCCAAATAACCCCAATTAACCCAATTGCACTATGACTTCCAAACCTGAGGTCATAGATCTCACTTCCTCAGCTTCCTCATCCTCTTCATCATCATCAAGTGGTGAATCAAACCCATGGTTCTCTTACTTTCCTCAACCCTATCCAAGACCTAAAAAATCGCCCTTTCTTCCTTCTTCAGAAGATGACAGTGTAGTGAATCCAAGTGAATCTGCTGATGATTCTGATGACTCCTATAAGGAGGGAACTTCTTACTCCCAACCTCCAGCACCTCGGTCTCAACAAAGACCTCGTGCCAGGAATCCGCCACTTCCCAAAGATAGAGAGGTGGTTCTTGGTCTCACTGCGCCATCTTTTGGTGCATAAACACCCATCGTATAGAAGAAGGGCTTAAGGAGGGTGGATCGATTGTATTTCGATTGAAATGAGTAGATGAAGCACAAAGGACACGATAGTTCTCTTCGTCATCCTACGTGGTCATCGTCATCATCAATCGTTTGCATCAATCCATCCCTCCATTTTGGTCCTTAGCATCTTCGTCGTCCTGGTCATGCATATCCAACCAGCCAGTTAAGCGGAATGGGTGGTTATGCAAGACTTACGAAGGCAAAGCCAGCATCTAACGCATATCCAGCATTCGATTAGATTTCGGAATGAAAGATATACACTAGATTAGGCTTAGCTTGAGGATGCAAAATAGAAGTAGGTTGTCTTTATGTAAGCTGTAAGCTGTAAACTGTTTCTTGAATGAATGAATGAACAATTTGACTTCAATTTCTTTTCTTTCAGTATTATCTTCAGTAGAATCAAATTGTATGCATCAGCATTTGTTATCAGAAGAAACCAGCAACACTTTTTCAGCTGTCTAACCATGTACAACGAGCCACTTTTGATGAATTTGAACTTGATCATGAGATGTATAAACTGTAGTCCAGATAAGGAACAGACAAAATGCAGTACAGACAACTGCAAACAAACAAACTAAACATACACAACAACAAAAACAAATAAACTAGGCAAATATTAGAAGTTAGTGTTAGCAAAACAAACTAAGATTATAGAAACGAACCCCAAAAAAATCTGCAGAGAGAATATAAAACAAACAAAAATCTGCAGAGTTTGCACAAATCCTCCCCTGAGGCATATGCCTCCCCTGAGGCCTATGCCTCCCCTCAAACTATGCAGTCAAGGGTTTAGCATTCCAATATTGACCACGAGGTGTTGAAACCTTGGTCCATCAAAAGCTTTTGTTAAAAGGTCTGCCACATTATCATTAGTATGGATTTTTGCCACTTTTATCAAATGTTTTTCATAAGCATCTCTTATAAAGTGGTGCCTGATTTCAATGTGTTTCGTTCGACTGTGAAAGACTGGATTTCTGACTATGCAGATGGTACTTTGATTATCTATATGAATTGTAGTGTTCATAAAGTTGTACCCATAGTCCAGCAATTGGTTCTGAATCCAAAGGACTTGACCACAGCAGTTTGCAGCAGCAACGTATTCTGCTTCAGTAGTTGAGGTGGCCACAATGGTTTGTTTCTTGCATTGCCAAGAAATCAACCTCTTGCCTAGGAACTGGCAGCCTCCAGTTGTGGATCTTCTATCCAGATTTGCACCAGCATAATCACTGTCACTGAATGCTTCTAACTTGAAAGGAGATTCTTTTGGGTACCAAAGGCCTAAAAGAGGTTGGCCTTTGAGGTACTTAAAGATCTTCTTTACAGCATTGAGATGGGAAGCAAGTGGAGTGACTTGATGTCGAGAACACACACTCACAGCAAACGTAATATCAGGCCTTGAAGCTGTCAGATACATCAATGAACCAATCATGGACCTGTACAGATGCACATTCACAGGTAGATCTGGTTCATTATTTGCTTTAGTCTTTGGAGCTTCATAAGGTGTGGTGGCAGTCCTAACACCTTCCATACCAAACTTCTTCAGAATGTCCCTCACATATTTATCTTGACAGATAAAGATGCCATCTTGTTTCTGCTGAACTTGGAGACCCAAGAAGAAAGTAAGTTCTCCCATAGCACTCATTTGGAATTCACCCTTCATAAGTTCCTCGAATTCCCTGCACCAAGCTTCGTTTGTGGAACCAAATATGATGTCGTCCACATACACTTGCACCAGAATGATGTCTGAGTAATTTTTCTTGAGGAACAGAGTTTTATCAATCGCTCCTCTCCTATAGCCATGCTTCAGCAGGAATGAAGAAAGCCGAGCATACCAAGCTCTTGGAGCCTGATGTAAGCCATAGAGAGCTTTAACAACTTTGTAAACATGATTAGGGTGATCTGGGTCTTCAAATCCCTTTGGTTGAGAGACATAAACCTCTTCTTCAATCTCACCATACAAAAAAGCACCTTTGACATCCATTTGATACACCATGAACCCCATATAAGAAGCATAAGCCAAGAAAATGCGAATTGCTTCAACTCTTGCAACAGGGGCAAATACTTCATCATAATCTATTCCTTCCTCCTGTCTGAAGCCTTGTGCTACTAATCTTGCTTTGTTTTTAATCACAACACCCCGAGAATCTCTCTTATTCTTCAGAACCCACTTTGTCCCAATGGCATATTTGCCATCAGGTAATGGTACTAAAATCCAAACCTGCTGGTTGTGAAATTGTTGCATCTCTTCTTGCATTGCTTCTAGCCAACTTGAATCATTGAGAGCTTGAGATACACTGGTTGGTTCCACTTGAGAGAGAAAGCAAGCAAACAGACAGTGTTTAAAGTCTGTGTGATTGTCTCTTTGTTGGTTGGAGACATAAGAGAGAAAAGCAATCTGTCCAAATTGAGGACTTGTGATAGCCCTTCGAGTTCTGACAGGTGCCAGAAGATCACCTATGATGTTGGATTGAGGATGAGCAGTGTTGATCCTCTGGGTAGCAGTGGGGTTGACTTCAATGGATGTATCAAGATTAGTGATGGTTGGTTCAAATTCAGCATCATAAGAGGGTGAGGTGAAGATGCCAGCTTTGGGTTGATGATTTCCAAGATCTGAAGGTGTTGGAAAGCGTGTATAGGGTTCACCAAAGTCTAAGGATACTCGAGAGGGAACAGCATAGCCTTCAGCAGATTTGGGGATGGATGGTGTGACAGAGTCAACTTCAGCAGACACATTGTTTCTGCTGACTCCTTCATTAGCTACCCCTTCTTTTAGTTTCTCTGCTTCAAGCTTGGCGGCAAATTCTTGAGTTTGGAGCCTAGCGAGGTCCTCAGCATAGTGAGAGTCATCTTCATCACTCGAATCAGCAGCATCCTTGGAGGTGGTACCTGCAATATTGTTAGGAGAGAAAGAAGGCACAAGTATGGGTTGCTCATCATCTTCAAACTCAGTTTCAGAGTCATCATCTAAGGGACTTGCATTGTTAGTTTGAGAGTCTTGAGGACCTGCATTTTGGTTAGCCAAATGTCTGTTGTAACCCAGATAATCAGTTAAGTAGTCAAGATCAAAAGACCATGAATGACCTTGTCCTTGAACATTAGGCTTATTTTCCAAAAATCTTAGGTTCAATGTCTCCTCTATCTTCTTGGCTTGCAAGTTGTACACCCTGTATGCCTTACTATGAGCTGAATAACCCACAATATAGCCATCATCAGCCTTTTCATCAAACTTTCCCAATGGATCACTAGTGTTCAGAATGGTCACTTGACAACCAAAAGGTTTCAGGTAGTGAATGACAGGAACCTTCCCAAAGAGAAGCTCATATGGGGTTTTGAGTTGTGGTCTGGTAATGGACACCCTATTTAGCACATAACAGGCAGTGCCAACAGCTTCAGTCCAGAACATAGTGGGCAATTTAGAGTCTGCAAGCATGGATCTAGCAGCCTCTATTAAGGTCCTATTCTTTCTTTCAGCCACCCCATTTTGTTGTGGGGTTCTTGGATTACTATAGTCCCTTTTTATGCCTTTTGACCCACAGAGTTCTATAAGAATAGCATTTTTGAACTCTGTCCCATTATCACACCGAATACCCTTAACCTTTTTGTTTAATTGATTTTCAACAAGAGTGATGAATTCAGTCAGCACTTGAGATGTTTCATCTTTGGTTCTGAGAAAGAAAACCCAACAAAATCTGCTATAGCCATCAGTGATCACCAAACAGAAGTATTTATGATCAATGCTTCTGATTTGAGTAGGACCAAACAGATCCATGTGAAGCAACTGAAGAGGTTCAGTAATGATGCTCATAGCATTGATAGCCTTGTAGGAAGCTCTGTGTTGTTTTCCTTTGTTGCAAGCGACACAATTATGATCATTGGTGAATACTTTGGTGGGAAGGCCGTCAACAAGACCCATTTTAGAGAGTTTGTTAATGGTCTTGAAGTTCACATGCGCCATCCTCCTATGCCATTTTGTGGACTCATCTAGAGATGCTTTAGCAACCAAACAGGTGAGGTTACCACCTGGTTGAACTTCATTAAGGTTGAATGTGTATAAGTTGTGAGTTCGAGGAACCTTCAGCAGAATGGAAGTTTCTTCTGGGAGTTTGAAGTCTTTAGACAGCACAAGACATTCATTCTCAGTGAAGAGAACTTTGTTCTTAGTATCACAGATTTGTGACACAGAGAATAAGTTG
The DNA here is from genome assembly GCA_019973895.1 of Chrysanthemum seticuspe. Taxonomy (NCBI): domain Eukaryota; kingdom Viridiplantae; phylum Streptophyta; class Magnoliopsida; order Asterales; family Asteraceae; genus Chrysanthemum; species Chrysanthemum seticuspe. The sequence goes on along the minus strand of BPTQ01000008.1, from coordinate 131,964,570 downwards.
AAATGCTGAAGTTCCTTAACAAAATACACATTTTCAAAATCCAGGTGAGGAGTCTTTATGGTGCCTTTTCCAGTGATACTACCATCACTTCCTCCAAAAGTCACATTGCCTCCTCCTTCTATAGGGACAAAATTATGCATCATATCCCTGTTTCCAGACATGCTTCTGGAACAACCACTATCAACAATACCAATATTCTTATGCTTAAGGGGATGATCCTACAAACAACAACAAAAATATATACAGACAGTTAGAATTCAGAGGAGGCTCAAGTCATTACTGACTTGAACCTGCCTTGTGGATCACAGGTCTAGGGCATGAAGTTTGAGAGGATCCACCATTGTTCTTGGTCCTCCATTGATAATTTGGTCCCTTGTTAGTCCAAGAACAACCTGCTGAGGGCTTCACAGCAGTGTTCCCATATCCCTTCCCATCATACATGGAGTCAACATATGTAGGCCAATAGTCATGTTTAAAGTATGAGCTCGTTGGTTGGCCATAAGGTCTAGTAACTGAACTTCTCCAATGAGAGTCAGTTTTAGCTGCTTGTGGGACATAAGGTGGTATATTAGCAACATTGGTCCAGTTAGGTTTGTGTTTCTGGGGAGTAGTATATGCACCCAATCTTTGTTCATAAAAATCACAATCCTTTATCAAATGAAATTTACTGCCACATACAAAACATGTCTTCTTCTTAGAAGTTTTATTCACACAGGAAGATGTTGGATTACATGCAGAAGTACTTAAAACAGATACTTTCAAGGAATTGTTTTTAACAGACTGATTATTTAAACATTTAAAAGATAAGTCTTCAGGAGAAACTGTCTTGGAAGATGATTCCTCAGCAGCTTCCCTAGAAGGCTCACAAGTAGACTGGGGTGCAGGCTTGGGTGTTGGTTCAGGCTTGGGAGGGTCAGACTTCTCATTTGAATCACAACTTTCATAGGAGGTAGACCCTTGATCCGATGAGTTGTCACTGTCAGAGCAAGAGACAAAATCATTAGATGAGGTATCAGGGTCTGGCAAGTCTTTTGACTTTTTGCCATATAAGTGATGTGATCCATCAAAGTCAACAGTGATGGATAGGTCTGTGGGCATAAATTCACCTCTAATGGGTCCAGGGACAGCATGTAATTCACCTTCTTTTACAAAGTTAGCTAACCCTGCTGGTGTGGATTTACGACCATCATACTTAGCTTCTACTCCTACATACTTTTGAAAGCCTAGTCCTAAGCCAGAGGTAACTGTTTGACTGTTATAGATTTGACTAGCTAACTTGTTTCCATTTACCAACCATTCTTTATGCATAGCTATTTCCTTAGCTAGTTTTTCCTTAAGTTCTAGGTTTTCAGATACAGCTTCATCCTTAGCTTTCTCAGACAGTTTTAAGTAATTATTTGCAACTTCTAGATCAAACTGTAAAACCTTTATCTTTTCTTCATAAGCAATTTGATTCTTCTGAAACCATACTTTTTGTCTTTCTACTGTTTTTAATGCTAGTTTATGAGCTTCATTATCAATATAACATGCATCAAACTTAGGTTTCATAGCATCAAATTCTTCCTTAAGTTCATTGTATCTAAGACTACAGCCAAAAATACAATTGTGTACCTGAGATAATCCCATTAAGGCAAACTGATCATGCCTTTCATCCAAAGTGCACCTTGCAAGCAGTCCAACCTTGTCAGTATCATGAGCTTCCTCATTAACAGGTTCATGTGTAGTCCAGTTGACCTGTTCATCCATGGTGAGGAGAGCTGCTGAAGCTCCAGCTTCCTGCTGTTTCTGCTGATAGGAAAAATATTTGGCTCCATCTCCATTCTTTCTGTCCTTGCATTCTCTAGAGAAATGCCCCATCTGATGACAAGAGTAGCACCTGACTTTCCCCCTATCAAAACGAGCTGGTTCCTTTCCCTTGAAAACAAACTTCCTTCCAGCCTTCTCTTCAAATCTTTTGATGTCCACTGACAGCAAAGCTACCTGCATTTTCAGCTTCATTTCCTCCATATCAAGAGGGTCCACCTGATCAAAGTCTTCATATGCAAGATACTGCTGAGTATCATAGTCAGCAACAAACGAATGAAGAACATCTTCTATCACACTACTAGACCTAGCTTGAGAACTTGGTGGAGTGGGACGAGGGTTATGTGGTGCAGGGGGGGTTGAAGATGACGATGGAAAGTAGTTGGAACTAGGAGATGATGGAAAATAGTTGGAGCTAGGAGCTTGTACCATCATGTTGGAATGAGATGTCCCAACAAAAGCTGTATGGTTAGAAGAAGATGTACGGTAGGGAGTCCTGACATCTGGTTCAAGGGTTCTGAGTCTGTTGTATAGCTCATCAAAGGTGAGCATATCCAACCCTCCTTTAGCCTTGAGTGCAATACTGACATGCAACCATGATGGTGGCAAGGACCTCAAGAACTTTGAGTTGCAATCTTCATTGTCTGGTTTAGCATTCAGTTGATTCAGCTGACTCAAGATCCTATGGAACCTGTCGTATCCCTTGTGGATACCTTCTTCTTCTGATATGTTGAAGTCCTGAAACTGTTGTCTTAGCATGGACTTCCTCATTCTCTTTGATTCTTCATTTCCACCAAACCTTGCTTTGAGAGCCATCCAAATATCTTTAGCATCATCCATATGATGGAAATCACATAGATGATCTTCAGGTATGGCTTGAAGCAGAATGGTCTTCACTTTATGCTCTCTCTGCATGGCCAGCACTTCTTCAGCAGTTTTTGGTGGAGCCATGATAAACTTCCCATCTCTGTCAGGAATCATCTTCTTTAGACTATTTCCTTTCTTTACTACCTCCCACAGATTCCAATCAATATTGGAAATCCAGTTTTCCATCTTCATAGTCCAAAGTTCATATTCTTCCCTCTTTAAATAAGGAAATTTACCATTGCTATTTGTGAGACTGAGCTGTTGCATGGAAGTGGTGTTGGTGTTGGTGTTGTTTGTGTTGGTGACTTCATTTTCAGTATCTGATCCAGGCATGGTGAATGGATATTTGGTTGTATGGGGGTGAGACTGGTTCTTAGTATCGTAGAGACTTTCCCGAGGCTCTGATACCACTTGTTAAAAACCAAGACCTTGATAGATCTTAAGCACTCGGGGATCGTTAGCTTTGCCTATGTAATCACAAGCAAACTAATAGAAGATCTCTATAACTTGATATTGTAGCGGAAAATAAATACAAGTTATAGTAACTAAGAACACTTTTGATCCTCTATGGATCTTTGATTATAGAAACTCTATGTTTCGGATAGAATACAAGACTTGAGAAACTTAAGAAAAGCTTATCTTTTACAAGATAATATGGTTTCTTATATAGGCAAGAAACCCTAATAAGCGTTGACAATTTACGCTTCTATTACTAAACTAGACTAAGCATGCAACTAGACAAGCATGCAACTAATCATATTGTTTTGTTAATCATCGTGTTTTATTCTGAGTAAGCTCTACATAATACGGCGCCAACCTATACATACGGCGCTGACTTTTACTCTAAAGTGAGCTTATCTCTCCTACGTGGTTCCCACTTTCAGTAGCAACACACTGTCTGCTTTATCACTTCTGCTGAAGTATAACTTCGGCAGCATCATTTCTTCTTCAGCAGAATCTCTTCGACTAAGGCTTCGGCAGAATCAGTGGCTTGTGCTTCGGGAGAATCAGTAGATTACCTTAATTCCCAACAAAAATGTTAAAGTTATTTTAATAAAACACCTCCCACCTAACTTTTTCACTTCACATTTAATACTCTCAACCAAAAAGGATCCTACGCCTAAGAATCAATTGACAAATCCGTGCTTTTGATCATCATTTTGTAAGTGATTTCGTGTTTACAACATGTTTTTAAGCAATGGTTTTGAATTTTTCAAAAATCCAACGGTTAAAACGTTGTATAATCTTGTTTTTGTGGTCTACGCATATGTGTATGATCACATGATCAAGATTGTGTGTTTATGGTTAAAAGGATAGTGTCAAAACTTTTCTAATACTTCAATGATATCGTTTTAATCATCAAAACTCGCCCAGAATCACGAATTGAATGATTTATGTAATTAGGGTTTATGCGTGGTTTTGGGTATTTTCAAATGTGAAGGTTCTTGGTCAAAAAGATTATTGGGTGATACTCATAATGTTGAATTAAAGATTTCCAGGCTCTATAACCACCCAGAAACTCTAATTGATTAAAAATTGTATATTAGGGTTTAAAGTTCGTGAGTTTGGGTATTTTTTGATTCACCACGATTTAGATGTTATAACTCCGTTATTAGACTCTCATAACATCCAAGACCTACCAGAATTAAATTGGTGCAATTCCTACGGCTAAAATTCTTATGCGTAGTCTTTGAACTATTAGGGTTTAGCTCTACGCATAAGGTCTTTTACGCGTAAAATGTTTAACAAGCTCTCATGCTTTGATCTGTTGTAAAATGAATATATGTGTTATGATTGCTGATATGATGACTTTATTTCAGGCTTGCTACGCGTAATAATCAGAATCAAGGTCTTTGTTAATCTATGCATAAGGATCACCTTACGCGTAGGCCGTTATGCGTAAGAGAAATCCTACGCGTAACTACTACGCATAAGGTTCTACAATGGGACTACGCGTATCCTGTGAAGGATATGCGTAAACAGTGACCTCTACGCATAAGGTCTACTCTTACGAGTAAGCCTTACGCGTAAGGTTCTTATACGCCTACGCGTAAGCTCTACGCATAAGGTCCCTTTTTTCCTACGCGTAACATTTCTTACGCGTAAGATTAGGATCCTACGCATAAGCTTTCAACTACGCGTATACCACTTCTTTTTACGCTTAACTTTGCCAAATCTACCCTTAAGCCTGGATTGACCTTCATTATGAATTGTTACGTGTACAAACTTGTTAATAAACTAATCATATCATCACGAAACCAATAATGTCACTAATAAACTTAAATGTTTGATATGTTGTGAACAATAAGTGATAACATAAACTTTAAAACTTAAAGTTAACTAACTGATGAGTGTGTAAATACTCATCATTTTTGTACAAATTAAACTGCAAAAACATCTGAAAACACTCAGAAATGCATCAAAATGATAAAAATATCACAAATAAGTGTTTTATGTGTTTTAAATGCAAAAATATCAAAATCTGGTGAAAAGCGTATCAAGTTTGCAAAATTGGCAGTTTTAGTCCCCCAAGTTTCAAAAGTTGTCAAAAACAGTCCCTGGTGAATCTAAATAAAGAAAAATGTTATTCAAGGTCCCTGAAATATTCTAAATTGTGAAAAATGGTCCTTGAATAAATCTTTTGTTAAATGGCAGAAAAGGTCCCTCAACTTTCAAAAATTTCAAGTTTGGTCCCTAGAAAATTGAAATTGTCAAATCTAGTCCTTGTACTATTGAAGGTTGTCAGTTTTAGTCCTTGTGACAACTTTGGGAAATTGGCAGGATTGGTCCTTAAAAAAATCATATTTACAAATTTAGTCCTTGTCATTTAAACCTAACCTAAGCCTTGTCAAACTAATTTTGACCCCTGCCATACACCCATTTGACCCCCCTGTCATTAGCCTTTTTGAACCCCCAAGTCAAACCAACAGTCAAAACACCTTTCCCTCCACCACTGTTTATCTCCCACCACTGCCTCTGCAACAGTCTCTATCCCATCACCTCAGCCCCCCTTATCTCCTGTCCACCACCCTCATCATCATCAACCCCCCACAATAAATGCCACCCCCCCCCCCTAGCTGCTATTTCAGAGGCTACAAGTCAAATATAGCATTCCCGCCAAAATGACAAAATGGCTTAGAATACTCAAAACTCAACCATTGGTCAAATTGAAAGGTGGGATCTGCTCAGAGGACACGTGGAGAGCCATTTGAAGTATAAAAGAGGAGGAAGACAGAGAAGCAAAGTAGTACTTAGTTTTTTTAAATTCTTGTATGTCGTTTTTTCTTTAAATCTCTTAATTAGTTCACAATTCTGTAATATCAAGCTTTAGTGTACTAAGACTAATACATTTAGTCATTGTAACTCAGTTTCCAGTTTTAATTCAAAGTATTATTATGTTTTTCAAATTTTATAATCACTGTTACCATTTCAAGTATAAGTGTGCTAAAACCAAGCTTCAATAAGCTTATTTAATAGTCAAACCAGCTTATTTAAGCTAAATATAGCTTTTCGTAAGCTTGTTATTCAGTTTCAATCAAAAGTACTAAAGGTCAACAATAGTCAACTGTGAAGAAGAAATTGGTTCAAGAAGATTTGGTGATGATATGGATTGATGCAGAGTAGTTTTGGGGTGGATTTGGTTAGGATAAGCATAGTTTGGTTCTGTTTAAGCTACCAAATAAGCTAGGGCTCTTGTAAGTTATTTCTCATTTTCATTTTTTAGTCAGTTTGCAATTTGTGTTCATATTTGAATTTGTGGTCATCAAGTAATGTTAACCAGTCCACTTAGTAGTAATTAGGTTAATATTGATCAGTGTAACTGATAAGATATGCTAGATCAGTGGTTAGCTAGGTGAAAAATAGTAAAACAGTTTAAAAAGTTGTGTTTGGATTAGTAATTTACAAGAACTTGAACTCTTGTCTGTGTTTGATACTTGTCTATGCAGTTTTAATATTGTCTACTTAAGTCATTTTGGTCAGTTATTTATCACTACATTAGCTCAAAAGTCAAAGTACCATTTAACTGTCTTAAGCTCTTGTCTGTTGTGATTTTGTGAATCCAAAATCTTGCATTATGTTTAGATATTAGTAGCATAGCTTGTACTAGTTTCATTTTACCATATATCATCATAATCAGTCTGCAAATTAGCTTTAAATCTCATAAAAGTCAACTATCTCATAACTTGTCAAAAGTCAAAATATTTGCAAAAACCAGTTTTTAGCCCAACTAGCAAGATTTTTCACAGGTTCATTACTGGGCCAAATCAAGTAAAACTTTGGGATTAAAAACTTCAACTGGTCTGTTTCCTTATTGTCATTTTTTCATAATTTTAGTAATTTTCTTAAGCCCTCAAACAAGCTCATCAAACAGGGCTTATATGCCCTGCTCACAACTCAGCTTTGACTGAGTTTTTCTCAGCTTATTGCTAAGCTTGTCAAAAGCTCCACAGAGCTTCTACAGGTCTGCTTTTTGGTTTGAAAGTAGTTAGCCAGGTCTAGAACAAGTTCCAACATTTTGTTTTCATTTCCAGCTTATTGTCAGACTTGTGCTTAAGCTACAAAGTAGCACTCAAAACTGTTTTAGCATAAGTACTCAAATAATCAAATCTGTTTAAGTGTGTAATCCAGAGGTTAAGGATTGTTGTTTCTTGCTGCATTTTAGTAGTTTTAGCATATTAATGCTTTTGTTTCAGCTTGGTAGCTTGTGGTGATCATTTGGCTTATTCAAGTGCTTATTACATAAGCACTTGTATTGCAGTTTCATTTTCCTCCAAACAAGCACATGTTTTTCTATTTTTCTTAGATTCTATATATTAAATTAGACTTTTCCTGAAATTTTCATAATTTTTCATAACTGTTTGCTATTTTTCTTAATTAAAAACAGTTTTTAGGTAATTTTAAATAGCTTTTAATTCAATTAAATCAGAAAAAGCTCAAAAAAATAATTTTTCATTTTTCTTAAGTTTAGATAAATATAAAAAGTAAAAAAAAGTAATTTTCCAGATTTTTCATAGGTTATTTTGTAATTTTTAGTAATTTAATTAGTTTTTAATAGTTTAAAATTCATAAAAAATAGAAAAATAATCAGAAAAATATAAAAATAGTTTTGAAAATTCTCTTTTGTTATTTTAGATTTTTCCAAGTCATAATTTTATTTTTCTAGGTTTATTTCCTATTTTCTTGTAATTTAGGTTATCATTAAATAGTTAAAAATAGTTTTTAATTAATAATAATTAGATAAATAGTTATAAAAATAATTTTCTTTTTCTCAAAATTTTCTTATATCATTAGGTTTGTAAAAATATCATTTTCATATTTTTAGGATTAATATTGTGTAAGTTTCACGTTTTTATTTGTACGTCACGTAGTTTTAATTTAAGTTTTAAAAAACATAAAATCAAAAACATCAGTTTAAAAATAGTGATAGCGTTTATTTAATATTTTTTATCTTTTTAATTTCCTTTAATTTGCATTTAAGCCCTTGTAATTTATTAAATAACTCAAAATCCTTACTGACCACTATCCTTAGTGGTTATTCGACATCTGATTGTGTTAAACACCAGTCATCCTCCGTGGGACTTAACGACCCGGGAATCCACTGTATTCTCCTGATCTAAACTGCAATTGGTGTTTGAGCTGTTTTAAGTTCCTTACGGTTGGTCATTCACAAGTGGCTAGCCTGCGTGAGAAAACTTGACGGTTTTGCACCGATCACTAACTCACGAAACATTTCACGACGTCATTGGACTATTGGACAAACAAGTGACTTAGGACTCGTAACAATCATTGACACTGTACATTCATTAACAAGACAATAAGACCTTCTGTTGACTAACATTATGTCTTTCGATATGTTGGTTCTTTTGGCTAATGTTATTTCAGATCACGACATGGTTGCTCAAATGAATGTGGATGCACATGGGGTTCTCACTATTGCTGATATATTCCCAAATGGCTATCTGAGAAAGATTGGAAAGAATAACCTTAGGGTTGACTTTGAAACCCTCACATGCTCAGAATCTTCTTGTCTCATTGATGTGGATATTCTAAGGAATCATCCATACCAGAACATGCTCTCACACTCTGCTACAATACCGGAATTCTACATTCAGCAATTCTGGAATTCAATGCAGAGGATCACAGGTCAAAGTGCAGTGACAGTGACACTTAATCACAAACTAGTCACCATCACTCCTGCAGACTTACGGGTTGTTCTCATCATTCCTGACATCGCTCCAACCGACTTCTTTGCTACACCTACTAAAGAGACAGTTCTGCAATTTCTTCTTGACATTGGCTATGATGAAGCTTCAGGGATTATTACTAAGCATTCTCACGTAGAGCTTAAGAACATTCCTCAACCGTGGAGAACCCTCTACATCATCATTACCAAGTCTGTTTCTGGTCGTGACAGTGGTTATGAGCATCCTAAGCTCATGGAACTGCAAATCTTCTGGTCTCTGCTCAATAAGAAGGACATCGAAATCGAAGCACTGATATCGGAGGACATGATGCTATTTCACAAGAAGCTTGGCTCAAAGATTCCCTATGTCAGATACACAAAGCTTTTGATCCAGAGAGCACTTGGGCTTAATCCTGATATCCCCAAGAGGCTCAATGACCCCGACAATCACGACTTGTTGTCCGAACCTATCTTTTCTATCAGAATCAAGGAATCGACAACTAAGAAGCAGGGTGCCGTGCTGCCTGATCACCTTCTATCAAAAGAACTCAAGAAGCTTGAAACGTACAAAAGGTATCTAGTAGCAGTAAAAGAAGGCAAAGTTGGTCATCTTGATGAAAAACCCTCAAGAACTCCTACTCGGAGAACCAGAAGAGGAAGTGATGGAAGTGCAGTAAGCACAGAGAGTCAAAGGAAGTTCCCCAAGAGGAACCCTTCAAGAAATAGGATTGTTACCTCTAAGGAAGCTACTCCCATCCCAATCCCTAAGCCCGAACCGCAAAGAAAGCTTTTGGACGAAAGCTCTGAAGGTACTGACACAGATGAAGAGATTACCTACTCTGAAACTGCTGTGACAACTCGTAATTTCAGGACATTTCATATAGACTAGGATTATTCTACATATCATCAATAACATCATTTCATATCGATTCATGCATGGATTTGCATTTTTCAATTAAACGTTTATTTTCCTATTAAATAAACGCTATCGAGTAAACATTTATTTTGAATATTGATCCGACACTTCAAAAAATAATCCTAATATATTTTTATACTCATTTTAAGACTATAAAAATTATATTATTAATTTACCCGATGTTTTAAATTTATTTGGAATATAAATTGTTATATTTATATAATTACGACGATTTTCGTAAATACTACACAATAATTATTATTTCACTCATTACTTGTGAGAAATATATTTTTATAATTTTTATGACTTCAATATATATTATTTTGTTCCGTTAAAATTTATTTTTAGTTGACGCTACCCTACAAGCTCAAATATTTACACAAGTTATTAACTACCCTTACTTAATTACACATTTACTCTACATTAATATACTTGATTATTATTAAATGTTGCTAGTCTTTCTTTTCCTTTGTATATCGACCCATAGGGCGACTCACTTAAAATCTCTTAAATATCTTGCCAAATATCTACTCTTGTATATTGTATTATACTTAAAGTTAACAGCACATACAACACAATTATTTGCAAAGTAAAAGATCAAACACTCTCTTCCTCTCTTCTCTCTACAAACCGGCCATACCAAGGATCAAGGAGGAGTTCTTCAAAAAATTTCTAGACAAGTTATTTACACTCTAGACACACTCTTGATTAAGGTTGTGAAATAAAAACCTTGGGTGTTTAGGAATAAACCTTTGTTCATTAACCTCATCAAGTTAACTAGTAAGCATCTCATATCTATTTTCATTTTTCATATTTATTTCATATTCATTTCATCATATTTGAGAAAACATGCAAGTCTTATGGATGTTTATACCACTTTTTCATTGTTTTAAGAGTTATATATATTTATGTCATCCTATAATTACTCCTTGAAACATATCACTTTTGGTGATGTCTAGGAACCCATGACACCCTAAGAAGGTGTATGGTAGGATTAGAATAGCTTCGGAGTTGTTTTGAATTGGTTAGAATAGGTTTTGCGCGAGAAAAACTCATTTCGACAACTTTATTTAAAGGTCTGATCTTATTTTCAAATTCTGGAATTCTCGACAGTAGATAAAAATTTTTGGACTAGATATTTAGAAAATATACTTTAAAACGAAAACGTGATCGCTTGAACGGGTTAAAACGGAGTTATAACGAAGAAGTTATGAATTTTTCAAGTTAGGCGACGAAAACTAATTGTTTCAGAAAATTCAGCATGTATTCTCGACTTTTTACGAGTCAAAAATGAGTCTTAAGCGTTATAAAATGTGTCGACTTATCAAAAATATATTAGTATATATTATCACGATTCCGAAGACATATAAAACGTAGAAAACGGACTTGTAACGATTAAATTATACACGTTTACACAAAGTTGCCGTAACTTTATTATATAAGAAAAAACTATTATATTTCTATTAGACAAGTATTACGGCAACAAGTGACAATGTTGAAGGTTGTTTTGAACATTGATGTAGAACTTTTTATAAAGTGATGTCTTCTAGTAAAAGTAAGTTCGCCAGGCATATTTTCTAAAATGTCCGACCGTTTGTCAAGCGGAGTTGTAACGAGTAAAATACGATCACTTAAACTTTGCCGAAAACCATCCTTAAACAATATTTTGGACACAAGTACCATACTTTACCTATATTTTTCTTCATGATCGAGACCTCTAGGATGAAAACTTAAATGCTAAAACTTTGAGATATTGATACAAGCTTCCCAAAACCGTTGAGTTCGTTTCCTAACACTCGACGTGCACCATTTTACGACTAGCTTTTCGAGGCCGTTCTGTCACTTTCATGAAATTTCAACGACATTATTTTACGACGAAAAGTTATAATTTCATAATAAATCATTAAATGACTATTGTAAGATATCATTTCAACGTAAATACTTGTAAAGTATTTTATAACATGACGAGATGTCATGAACATATATTTCGACGATAAATTCTATTTTAAAAAGCGTACAAGTGGTATATATTACATGTGGATTTGCATGCACGACATTGTTTCATGATTTATATTAGAACATATCATTCATATTAGGTCGCGGTTAGAGGTTGCGCCTCATTTCGATGTACTCAATTTTGTCATCATTAACATTGCACCAGGTGAGTCATAGCCCCTACTCTTTTAATTGTTTTATTAAACTCTTTGGGGGAGATACATGCTCAACTATTTTTATGACTATCATGATTATTTGAAACTACATGTTTAACTGAACTGAATGTTTAGTCATATTCTATATCATAAATCATGGAACTAAATGTCTTGGGATTATCATTGAGCTAAATGTCTTGGGATTATCATTGAGCTAAATGTCTTGGGATTATCATTGAACTAAATGTCTTGGTATATTCATTGAACTAATGGTCTTGGTATAATCATGGAACTAATGGTCTTGGTATAATCATTGAACTAATGGTCTTGGTAAAGTCATGAACTAATGGTCTTGGAACGATTTGGAACAACACTCATATGTGTTATATCAAGTAACTATTGATACATTAAGTTATGCACTATTTTGTGAATTCATTTGACGATTTCTTTTTTGAACATAAACTATACACATTTTGGCAGTGGGTTGTGAACACACAGGTTGCAAGTTTTGTATGGGCGGAACTTGGAACTGAGTGGATTTACAATGCCTTTGCTGCATAAACGATTTTGAAAGGCTTTACATTTCAACTCAAACTCTATGAACTCACTCAACCTTTGTGTTGACACTTTTTAGCATGTTTTATCTCAGGTATCTAAGGCATTCACTTCATGGCATGCATACGTACATATTATAGAGTCGTGGTGACGACGCGTCACACATGGGATTTATGCATTTTAAAATCATCGTTTGGCTTGTAACAAACTTATTTCCGCACAAGTTGATTTTCATTTGGGACCTACACTTTGTAAACTCTGATTATTTTACTAAATCAAACGATGTATTTTCCAAACGACTCTTTAGGTCGTTCGATATAACTGTAACTTTGATGCTATGATAGTCCTCCCCAAGGAATTCCATTCCGCTGCAAAACACGTAATTTGGGGGTGTGACAGATTGGTATCAGAGCATCGGGTATAGAGAACTAGGTTGCATCATTGACCCTAGACTATAACTACATCATCATAGCACCTCATCATATCATTATAAGTGCATATTCACTTTACATGCGGGTTTATGACTTAACACCTAACATCATATGAGTCGATTAGTCCAAGCATTGCATAGTTACTCCTAAATTATACATAGCCTGATCACCTATGTCTAATTCAGGAAGAATCATGCAATGAAGGGAGTAGTAGGCTTATATGTGTAAGCAATTCTATGACCGAGCCAAATTTTCAAAAGACCCGTTCCTCAAACCGATTTAGCCTAATCTCATGACAGTTCTTTTTTGATGAGTTGTGAGATTAAGTAAAAATCGGTTACCTAAAAGTCTTTTGAGGGTTTTGCTCGAAAATGGGAAAGTTTGCCACATCAAACCCTAAACCGGAGAGACCAACACGAACTGAATTCAGGGACTGAATTCCTTTTTGGGTGGGCGAATGTGGCAACTCGTAATTTCAGGACATTTCATATAGACTAGGATTAGTCTACATATCATCAATAACATCATTTCATATCGATTCATGCATGGATTTGCATTTTTCAATTAAACGTTTATTTTCCTATTAAATAAACGCTATCGCGTAAACATTTATTTTGAATATTGATCCGACACTTCCAAAAATAATCCTAATATATTTTTATACTCATTTTAAGACTATAAAAATTATATTATTAATTTACCCGATGTTTTAAATTTATTTGGAATATAAATTGTTATATTTATATAATTACGACGGTTTTCGTAAATACTACACAATAATTGTTATTTCACACAATACTTGTGAGAAATGTATTTTTATTATTTTTATGACGTCAATATATATTATTTTGTTCCGTTAAAATTTATTTTTAGTTGACCCTACCCTACAAGCTCAAATATTTACACAAGTTATTAACTACCCTTATTTAATTACACATTTACTCTACATTAATATACTTGATTATTATTAAATGTTGCTAGTCTTTCTTTTCTTTTGTATGTCGACCCATAGGGTGACTCACTTAAAATCTCTTAAATATTTTGCCAAATATCTACTCTTGTATATTGTATTATACTTAAAGTTAACAACACATACAACACAATTATTTGCAAAGTAAAAGATCAAACACTCTCTTCCTCTCTTCTCTCTACAAACCGGCCATACCAAGGATCAAGGAGGAGTTCTTCAAAAATTTCTAGACAAGTTATTTACACTCTAGACACACTCTTGATTAAGGTTGTGAAATAAAAACCTTGGGTGTTTAGGAATAAACCTTTGTTCATTAACCTCATCAAGTTAACTAGTAAGCATCTCATATCTATTTTCATTTTTCATATTTATTTCATATTCATTTCATCATATTTGAGAAAACATGCAAGTCTTATGGATGTTTATACCACTTTTTCATTGTTTTAAGAGTTATATATTTATGTCATCCTATAATTACTCCTTGAAACATATCACTTTTGGTGATGTCTAGGAACCCATGACACCCTAAGAAGGTGTATGGTAGGATTAGAATAGCTTCGGAGTTGTTTTGAATTGGTTAGAATAGGTTTTAAGCGAGAAAAACTCATTTCGACAACTTTATTTAAAGGTCTGATCTTATTTTCAAATTATGGAATTCTCGACAGTAGATAAAAAATTTTTGACCAGATATTTAGAAAATATACTTTAAAACGAAAACGTGGTCGCTTGAACGGGTTAAAACGGAGTTATAACGAAGAAGTTATGACTTTTTCAAGTTAGGCGACGAAAACTAATTGTTTCAGAAAATTCAGCATGTATTCTCGACTTTTTACGAGTAAAAAATGAGTCTTAAGCGTTATAAAATGTGTCGACTTATCAAAAATATGTTAGTATATATTATCACGATTCCGAGGACATATAAAACGTAGAAAACGGACTTGTAACGATTAAATTATACACGTTTACACAAAGTTGCCGTAACTTTATTATATAAGAAAAAACTATTATATTTCTATTAGACAAGTATTACGGCAACAAGTGACCATGTTGAAAGTTGTTTTTAACATTGATGTAGAACTTTTTATAAAGTGATGTCTTCTAGTAAAAGTAAGTTCGCCAGGCATATTTTCCAAAATGTCCGACCGTTTGTCAAGCGGAGTTGTAACGAGTAAAATACGGTCACTTAAACTTTGCCTTTCTTAAACAATATTTTGGACACAAGTACCATACTTTACCTATATTTTTCTTCATGATCGAAACCTCTAGGATGAAAACTTAAATGCTAAAACTTTGAGATATTGATACAAGCTTCCCAAAACCGTTGAGTTCGTTTCCTATCACTCGACGTGCACCATTTTACGACTAGCTTTTCGAGGTTGTTCTGTCACTTTCATGAAATTTCAACGACATTATTTTACGACGAAAAGTTATAATTTCATAATAAATCATTAAATGACTATTGTAAGATATCATTTCAACGTAAATACTTGTAAAGTATTTTATAACATGACGAGATGTCATAAACATATATTTCGACGATAAATTCTATTTTCAAAAGCGTACAAGTGGTATAGATTACATGTGGATTTGCATGCACGACATTGTTTCATGATTTACATTAGAACATATCATTCATATTAGGTCGCGGTTAGAGGTTGCGCCTCATTTCGATGTACTCACTTTTGTCATCATTAACATTGCACCAGGTGAGTCATAGCCCCTACTCTTTTAATTGTTTTATTAAACTCTTTGGGGGAGATACATGCTCAACTATTTTTATGACTATCATGATTATTTGAAACTACATGTTTAACTGAACTGAATGTTTAGTCATATTCTATATCATAAATCATGGAACTAAATGTCTTGGGATTATCATTGAGCTAAATGTCTTGGGATTATCATTGAGCTAAATGTCTTGGGATTATCATTGAGCTAAATGTCTTGGGATTATCATTGAACTAAATGTCTTGGTATATTCATTGAACTAATGGTCTTGGTATAATCATGGAACTAATGGTCTTGGTATAATCATTGAACTAATGGTCTTGGTAAAATCATGAACTAATGGTCTTGGAACGATTTGGAACAACACTCATATGTGTTATATCAAGTAACTATTGATACATTAAGTTATGCACTATTTTGTGAATTCATTTGACGATTTCTGTTTGAACATAAACTATACACATTTTGGCAGTGGGTTGTGAACACACAGGTTGCAAGTTTTGTATGGGCGGAACTTGGAACTGAGTGGATTTACAATGCCTTTGCTGCATAAACGATTTTGAAAGGCTTTACATTTCAACTCAAACTCTATGAACTCACTCAACCTTTGTGTTGACACTTTTTAGCATGTTTTATCTCAGGTATCTAAGGCATTCACTTCATGGCATTCATACGGACATATTATAGAGTCGTGGTGACGACGCGTCACACATGGGATTTATGCAATTTAAAATCATCGTTTGGCTTGTAACAAACTTATTTCCGCACAAGTTGATTTTCATTTGGGACCTACACTTTGTAAACTCGGATTATTTTACTAAATCAAACGATGTATTTTCCAAACGACACTTTAGGTCGTTCGATATAACTGTCACTTTGATGCTATGATAGTCCTCCCCAAGGAATTCCATTCCGCTGCAAAACACGTAATTTGGGGGTGTGACAACTGCAAAGGATGACAATCCTTCAGTACCAAAACCTCCAAGTCCTCAAGCTGAAAAAGGAAAAGGTGTGACTCCTGCACTTGTGCCCTATGATGAGAGCTCTGAAGAAGAAGAAGAGCTACTGGATCAATCCTACAGGAAGAAGTTTAAATTAGTTAGACACATTCAAAAAGCTGAAGAATTTGCAATAGAACAAATGGGTGGCCCCGGAGGATCAAGTGGTGCTGCCACTCTTCACCAGATCCTGATGCGGTTAATCAACCCGATAAGGGATCTGGTGCCACCACTCTTGTGCAACAACAAATGCTTATGAAGGAGTCTACTGATCATAACATTGAGGAATCAGAAAAGAATAAGACTGAGAAAGAGAAAACTGATGAAGAAGCTAAGGCTCAGACGGAAGAAAAGGCTAAATCTGGACAAGATGACGAAGATAATTATGATGATTATCTTCTAAACAGTCCAACTCGTTCCAAGGAGGATACTTCTGCACCTCCTAAGGACACCGAGCCCCCTCATGTCTCCTCCTCATCAGATTCATCATCTCATTCCTCACCACCACCATCAAAGAAATCAACCAAATCATCATCCAAATCAGTGAAGAAACCACCTCGTTCTTGGATTTCTCACACTCATAAACGAATTGTGAATGCTGTCAAACAAGTCAGAAAGAAAGACGTGCTCAACATGAAGTTGAATTTCTTTGCTGATCACATACAGCATCTGTATGACGAGAATGAAAAGATGAAAGGAGAAAGGAAGTTTATTCAGGAATTCATGAAAAATCATCGTCAAGAGGAACTAAACAGCATGATTGAAGGCTACACTCACAAGTACCTTCAGGATATCACTGCTAAAGTCACAAAGGATTTGGAGAAGTCGGCAAGAGAATATACTCACAAGTTTCTTCTCGACACTGTCCCCGGTGTGACTAGAGAAGTATTTTCCAGACAACTCACTCCAAACATCGTCGCATTGGTTAAACATATAATGGCCAAAGAAGCTGATCTTTCTGAATCTGAGTTACTCGCTAAACTGGTGATGCAAATGTCAAAGCGATCTGGAACGTTTACTTCGGATGAAGCTAAATTTTTTGAAGGTCTACTTGACTTTCAACTCAGATCATCTTGCATGGAGTCAGCCGATCAACCCAAACGACCAAGAGATGACGATGATACGGACAAGGACTCTGCACCTAAACGTCATAAGTAGTCTGGTGAATCTTCGTCTATGCAACCCCCTCCTCTACGAACTCCTGCTCAACAAAGGTCCCCTCCTCGTTCTTCTATAGATAAACCTCAGGACGATTCCGAGTTACCACCCCTGACTCAGAAAACCGGTGATCACTTTGAGTATACGGGTGGTGACGATGAAGAGGTCCTTGAGCCCCTACAACAACCCACCTCTCCCAAACAAGTTAAGAAACCAGAATCCTCATCTAGGCCAAAACAAAAGAAGAAGAAGGCGCCAATGACTGACGTCGTATCATGGCTAGATGAATATACAACACAAGAGTTTGAATGGTTTTCTACACTTGTCAATTCAACTCCCTACCCTGAAGAAGGTCAACATCTGGTAGACGGTAATACTTTGGAGCATGCTAAGATTATGCAAGAAAAGTTCCATGTGAAGAAGATGACAAAATCCGAGTTGAGACGAATCAAGAATGAAGCTTTTCAACTGTGGAAAGATAGCTCAGAAAGTGCCATCGAGGTCGAATATCACCTTGAAAACATTGCTCGAGCTATGTCTAACAACATGGATTGGCTCAACCGAGAAGCAAACATCGACTTCACAAAACGGGACAACCCTCCATACTACACCGACTGGTCAAAACCTCTACCAACAATTGGCCAACCAAATGAACCTAGGATTCCATTCAGATATTTCTTCAACAAAGACTTGGAATTTCTTCTACACGGTGGCGATGGATCAAGGAAATACGCTACATCTTTGACACTTCCATTCCCAGCAGCCATATACTCAAACTGCATAGCTATCGAGGAAAGAGCTAATCACTTGTTCTCCAACAACGTGGAAGCATACGACCGAGATGCAATTTACGGGATTCATCATTGGCCGGAACGCCGAAGAATCTACTACCGAAGCTGCCAGGTTCAGAAGTCTCAACATGCAGTGTTCAGTACTAAAGATATCGTTGCCATCAAACACGTTGACCTGTCGACCAAATGGGACTACACGTTTCTCAAGAAGATTGTGGTCAAAAGGCAAGATGAACGGGACTATGCATTCTCTGAAGCTGACTTTGAGAATTTGTCTCTCAACGACATTGAAGACATGTACCTTGCCAAAGTACAGGGTCGCATAAGGCAATTTTCAACTGAAGTACAACGAGAATTCATCAAGTCACTGCTCATCTTCATCAGAAGCATAGTCATCAAGGAACGTGTAGAAGATCTCCAACTGGCTGTTGAATCATATCAAACCCGTGTTAACTTCACTCCACCTCAGCTTGATCTTCCCGACATCAACCAGCTCTCACAATATACACTCATCAGCAAACCATTCGGAGTCGTTTACCGCAGTGAACTTCAACGAAATTGCTTAATGGCGTGTAGTGATCTTCACAAGTTTGGGGATCACACTTTGAAGATGGTTAGGGATGGATTGGCTTATAGGTTGAAGGATATACGTCAAAAGATTGGGTCTCCTAAGCGATGGAATTCTCAGGATCGAAGGGATGTGAGGAGGATCATCAAAATGATTGATGAAAGGTTGTTTCGAAGGGATCAGTTCAGAACGTTGGAAAGCTTTGTTGGTGGTCGACCCAGGATTAACATCACCGGCTATCAACGCCCTGTTCGCACTCCTGGCAACATCACTGGTCTTCCTGGTACCCCTTGAATTGTTTCTTTCATTATAAATTTGGATGTGAGATTATATATGTCTAATGGCTTGTGCACACATAATAGTGTACAACCCGTTCTTGTCAAGAAAGGACCCTGTGGTACGCTTCAGTGCCACAATCCTTATAAAAGGAGCGAAAGCTTCTTACTTTTGAGTAAAGCCTATCAAACCTTTCATTTTTCAAGGTTTTGCTCAAAAGAACAAGTACTTCCCCGTATGATTTTTAAAACCTCAACCACTTATATCACTAGTTGAGGGGGAGTATTTGAATTCAAACTTTGTTCACAAATTGTTCATAGTGGTCAACTTCCCACAACACTCGAAATGGTCATATTTATTCTCAACCGTTCAAAAATAACATTTTCATATGCCATTTTTGAGGGGGAGAAAATTGTGTGATAAGAAATATGTTGTGCATAATGCAAATGAATCTTTGTGTAATAGACTTAACCAACGAATTAACGGTACTAAAACTGTTAGTAACTCGAAATGACTTTTCCTGGAAGGGTAATAATTTCAAGCTAGTTCGCTAGTAATGTAAACGTGTCTTGCAAAGGAATTGTCCAAGTAGAAAGTACCATTCGAGATACTCTTGGTAGACATGAACTCTGACGGGTTTGACAACCTTTCGAGGTTTGTCTACACCTTCAAGATAGTTATTAGAGCTAGTTGTCACCTAAAAGCTGACAATGTAACTCTTTAACTATACAACGTAACTGTGTCTCGCGGGAGATTGTCCATCTTGAGTTGATCAATTCAAAAGTGCGCGCTCTTCCCACACAGTGCAGATTTCCGTCAAAACTCTAAAGCACATGTGGAGGGGGAGTATTTCTGCTAAAAGATAAAACTCTCACAGTGGTTCAAACACGTTTTTCATTTACAAACCCTTTGAGAGATTCTTCACAACAGTGGTTTTAATGGCAACATAGGTTAGTCAAGGAGTTATAAGGTGACTAAGGTTAGGAATAACCGTCCTATGATCCGCCAGAGCTGGAGGGATCTACCCAAGGACACCACAAATAGTTAGAATCTAGAAGTCCTTAGGTATGATTGTAAAAAGGGGAATATGAGAATCGGAGAAAGAAGGAGTTGAAGAATCAAAAAGAAATGCAAAGAAAAGGGTGAAAAGAAATAGCCCTCCAGATTATTCAACTTAGGGCAGACACCGGGTTCAATTCATATGCTACTGGTTGTCACTTGATGACGCCGGTATTGAAGATTAAAAGTCGTCATGGACCCAGTGACGCATGCACTAAACCTTCTTAGCCACTCAAGTTTCTCTCAACAGAAGCTTGTTTCATTCTCACAGGGAACCCTACGTAAACTATTGGGTTTCTCTTAGAGATCGCTGGTATTGAAGAAGGAGACCATATCCCTAGTCTCCGCTCAGGAAAACCAAAACGCACTATTGAGTCTAGAGCCACGAGATTCATCAAAAGATCTCTTAGGTACACTTGACATTTTATCACTTGACGTTCAACAATAAGAATTTCAGTGGTACATTATCGAGTCCTTCGCAGATCTTAGCAATCTGTCGAGAACATTTATGAGAGGTTCACATCTGTGATCCTCAGTGATTGAATGGAAACTCCTGCCAGGGTCAACATCAAACAGCCCTGACAGCATGTCACTTCGGTAACTCCCCGTGGATTACACTTAGTGTGTCTCAAACGGTCTACAGTCGTGAGGTGATGCTTCGGTGTACCTCAGCGACTCATCTGAACTGTAGATGTACTTCGGTACATCGCGTTATCTCACTTGTGGGACTCCAGTTCAGGAACGGCCGTTGTAAAAATTAGAGTTGTGTTTTCACACTATGTTGTTAACACTCTCGAAGTTCAAACTTGTAAGTGCCGGAATCCGCTTATTACTAACCGTTAGAAATGTTTTCATCTTATGGAAGCTCCGGAGCGGGATGATCGTGCAGATTCTTCACATACTCACGCCAACATCATCACTAATGGAAGTTCTATTCAGAAGCAACACAACAGTCAGAATGATTCTTCGTCAAACCAAAGAATCTACAAAGTTAAAGACTTAAAGAACTTCATCAGTATTGAATTCCAACGTCAAAGAGCGTGTAAGCATGTTGAAGAATGACGTGGAGACACTGGAGCAGTGAAGCAGACCTGAGGCAGACTTGATGCAGACAACAACATACTATCACTTTCATCACAAAGAACAATGATCAAAGAACAAAGTTAAAGATGACGTCAAAGCATAACTGTTCAAAGACAACTATCTCTCTACACTGGGGAGATTGTTCGAATCGAGGCAATTCTTCTCACAAGAAAGAAGAATGTCAGAAGACGTCAGAGCTACTATTACATCAACGCCTCCACCGTTCATCACCAACACTTGAGGGGGAGATTGTTGGAATCACTCCTAAACCATAATCAAGTGTTTGTAATTAATATGTAATAGTTAGCTTTATTATGGCCTTTATGTTTGCAATTAGCCTTAGGCTTATGTAGAAGGCCCATAAGCCTAGGCCTTAGTCCATTAAGGAAAGGATCGAAACTAGGAGTGTTTCCGTAGCTTTCCTCCAATAAATACCTTATGTAAACCCTCACTTGAGGGTTGGTTGTTCAAGTTATTTCTCTCATTACACTCCTACGCCTTAATCGTATTATTACCTTGTGTGTGTGTGTGTTTTACTTGTTCAATCGCCTTATCTCTTTCTATATTACTTGTGTTTGTAAAACTAGTGACCTAACACCTTACTTGGGTGTAGCATCAACCAACTTGCTAAACCATTCATACTTCTCAGTGTCGTCTTCGT
This sequence comes from Chrysanthemum seticuspe, assembly GCA_019973895.1. Lineage (NCBI taxonomy): Eukaryota > Viridiplantae > Streptophyta > Magnoliopsida > Asterales > Asteraceae > Chrysanthemum > Chrysanthemum seticuspe. The sequence goes on along the minus strand of BPTQ01000008.1, from coordinate 131,942,372 downwards.
CTAACCATGAGACGACAGAACCTTGCTTCTTCTTCTTGGTTCTTGAGGATGATTCTGGTTGAGGTGATGGTTGTTGCTGGGGCTCAAGAATATCATGACCCTCACCACCGGTATAAGTGAAATGATCACCGATTTTCTGTGCTGGAGAATCTGCATCTCGAGGTTTCTCAGATGAGGGAGGTCGTTGAGCAGCTTGTCTTTTGGGTGTAGTGGTGGTCTTAGGAGGTGGTGGTGGCACGGATGATGATGACCCGCCGGTCTTCTTCTGACGTTTAGCGTTCGGATCTTGATCCTTGTCATCATCATCTCTTGGTCGCTTATCCAGACCAACAGCTTCCTTCCATGATGTTCTTAGTTGATGTGCTACAAGTGTTTCATACAGCTTTGATTCATCATGAGTGAAAGATGAAACCCTCAGAGACATCTGAAGTACTAACTGTGAGATCAGATCATCTTCACTAACGACTGTGGCTGGACTGGTTGGGTTTGCATGACTACCGGTGTAGTTGTAATCACCTGCTTGACCAGCATTTTTAGCGTTGGGTAGAACTGATTCTTGAACATCTCTTTGGTGATGCCAGGAACCATTTTGAGAAGAAAATAATGAGTGTAGTTCTGAATTTGTTCATTCATTTCTCCTTGGACGTCCATGGTGAGAAATGCCTTGATCTGTTCTATTTCGCCTTCGAACTGGTCCATCTGTTAGGAAAGCTTGATGACCTTGTCAGCCGGCATGTTCAATCTTGATTCTTGAAGACTTTGTTTCTGTTTTCTAGATTGAAGCAATGCTTTCTGGATCTTGGCTTTAGTGCGATATGCCCAAGTATCAGCTTTCTTCTTGATTGATTTGGTAGATGATTTTGTTGTTTCTTTTGATGGTGGTGGCGATGAGTGAGAAGATGATTCGGCTTTGAAGGTTTCAAGGGGTGGTTCTGAAGATTGCTCAGGGTTGTGTTCAGGGTTGTCTAGAATATAGTCATCTGTTTCCCTACGAATGCGTTCCTCTTCAGCCTTCTTAGTAGCTTCTTCTACAACCCTTTCCTTTTCAGCTTCCAAAAGATCTTTCTCAGTGATTCTCTCATCAGTATCTTTGTCGTCCTCTCCGTTTTCGAGCATTTCCTCATCCTCCTGCTGCTTTTCATCTGCAAATTCCTTGGTGGTGGTATATGTTCCTTTACCGGGTTGATTAACCGGATCAGGAACAGATGTGGAGAGAACACCACCGCTGGAACCTCCAGGTCCTTTAGTCTATTTTAGTTCGAACTCTGTAGCATCTTTCTCCGTCCTTTGTTTCTTTAGAGTTTTCAGGAGTTGTTTCTCTACAACATTATGATCATACTCCCAGTCAGAATATTCTTCTTCTTCTTCCTCGAGAGGTTTCTTCCCTTTGTCAGATGTGTGTTCTTTATTAGAGGGTATGAGTGACTCAACATTTTCATCAAATTTATCACATGAAGGACTAGAAGGTTTTTCCTCTGTCTTCTTCTTTATTGATGAGTCATCTTTATGTTCCTTGGAATACACAGTCAAATCATCTGACTCGGTTTCAGAATCGTCATCTTGTTGTGTTGTTAGAACAGGTTCCGATTCTGCTTTGGGATGGACGATTCTGGTTAGAACTTTCCTCTTTCTACTTGGATTCCTTTTCTTGTACTTTGTAGTGCTTCCCGTGCTTCCAGCTTTCTTAGCCCTTGTTGTAACCGTTGGAGTAATTTTCGCATCGAGAAAGCAACTTTTCTCGCAAGTACTGCTTCCTTGTAACGTTGGTAGGACAGAAGATCTTTGATTGCATCGGTAATCAAGCAACCAGGGAGTTCCACACCTTGTTTTCGGGTTGATTAGTCATTGAACCTAACAGTGTTTAAGGTAGGCTCATTTAGCATAGAGTTCCTATCGGGGTCATTCAGTCTCAGTGGGATATCCTGGTGCTTCCCGAGAAGATTTTGGATTAGCAACTTGGTGTATCTGATGAAGGGAATCTTGGTACCAGGCTTCCTGTAGTGTTGCATCATGTCTTCCTAGATTAAACTAGCATAATCAATGTGGTTCATATGAACCATCCCCCATAAGGTTTGAAGATGCATGAGCTTCGGGTGTTCATGACCATTATATCTGCCTGAGACTGATTTGGCGATCATGAGATAGATGGTCCTCCAGGGTTGTGGGATATTCTTAACATTGACTCGGGAATGCTTAGAGATGATGCCAGAAGCTTCGTCGTATCCAACCAAGAAATCCAATACCTCTTTTTCATTGGGTATCGGGACGTACTCAGTTGAAGGTATGATCGGAAGAATAAGAATGATGCGAAGATCTGCCACAGTGACCGTGACTTCCTTAGTGCCAAAGGGTCACTTTAATCGCATATTGTCCGTCAATTTTGTCCATAGTACGCCAAAAATGATTAATGTAGATTTCTGGAACAGTGGCTGTGTTGCTGAGCTTGAGATTGATCGGGTGATTCTTGAGGATGTCAACAGCAACTTTGCATGAAGATTCAGAGCATGTGAAGTTGTTGAAGTCGACAGGAAGATTGTTCTTCCCAATGATTTTTTCATAACCAGCTGGGAAGATATCAACCATTGTGAGCTCATTGGGGGCATTGAGGTTCTCTTGATTAACAGCCATTTCATGATCTGAAAACTATTTAGACAAAAGATTCAACACATTGGAACACATTGTGTTAGTTTTTGTTTGATTTATTGTCCAATTACTTGTTTGAAGTTATCATGTTTATAAATGTTACGAGTCCAAAGTCACTTTAGTCCAAATGTTTGAAGTTAATGTGATAAGTTACGTGAACGAATTAATTTTGAAGTTGTAAAGTCCAAAGTCTCACTTAAACACATCACATATTAACTTTTGAGAGTTCATTAGTAACGTTTGATTTTAGTGACTTAAGTGTAACAATTAACAAGTTAATTAAGCGTAATAGTCCAAAACAAAAGAATTGTTGGCTTAAGCGTAAACAAGTGGACTTATGCGTAAAGAAGGAGCTTAGGCGTATGCGTAGGCTTAAGCGTAAGGCCAAGTCTTAGTCGTAAGAAATTCTTACGTGTAAAACGAGCCCAAAGGCTTATGTGCTTATGCGTAAGCTTAATCAAAATGTTACGCGTAAGTTTTACTCGTAAGAGTAAAGCTTAGGCGTAAACATCCTAGTTAATGCATATCCTTCTAGGATACGCGTAGTCCCACTATAGACCCCTTATGCGTAAGAGTTACGCGTAAGATTTCTCTTATGCGTAACCTTTACGCATAAAGGTCTTCCTTATACGAAATCATGAACACCTTTTGTCTGATCTTTACGAGTAATCAACTTGAGATATCACAAACATGAAAACTTGATTACAAAGTAATCCTAATACTATCAAATACACAAAACAAGTAGTATACTAAATTAGTTAAGCCTAAAATTGCTTAGGCGTAAAAGTTACTTAAACCCTATTCTTACGCTTAACAGATTCAGCCATAGGATTCCATCAAGATTTATTTCTGCATAGTCCTAGATGTCTTAGGAGTGGATTAGAACAACTTTTAACACAAAATGACTCCAGACTCAAGAGATTCATATTATACGAACCTAAGAACCCTAAAACCTTAATTCTTACATTTTGTTGTTTCTAGGTAAGATTGAGTGCTCATTTCAAGTATCTAATCATGTTCTAACACTAACCTGGCCATCTAGCTGTACCAAAACATACAAACACGAAAACCCCCAAATTTGAACATAAATCCTAATTTTCAAAATGGTAAAATTGATGTTTCTGGGTTCAATTAAACGCTTGAAACATGTTTACAAACACTTATATGAAGGTTTTAACATGTCCCATTTAATCACAAACAACCTTATGCATAATCCCTAATCATACGCATATGCGTAGAACTCAAAATCAAAATATTTAAAGATTCAACCGTTGGATTTGCGAATTGAATAAGGATCGTTGGATCTTGGTGGTTATTTTGAATTGGGTGAACGGATTTGCGAATTGAATAAGGATCGTTGGATCTTGGTGGTTATTTTGAAATAAATGCTAAGTGTAAGCATTGAATGAGGTGGTTGAGAGTTTTTGTGTAAAATTAATTTTCAAAAATGACAAAATCAGTCCCTCAACCTCACACACTTTCAACCAAGACCCATTAACTTCCATTTTGGTTAGACAAAACACATTTTAGGCAAGAAACTTAATGGTACTCCCCCTCGACTTTTGAAATAGTAAAATTTGTAAACATTTGAGTCCGAGGAGGATATATCACAAGATACATATCCACCATTTAATATGAAACAACGTATTTATGGTAACATGTAAGTACAAGGTTTTATGAAGCTGAAAAACATTTACTTTCTCCCCCTTAACACTTGTTCGGGAAAAATATTGAAATATTTGATGGAACACAGTGTTGATGGAAGTTTTGTACTTGCAATGTTTGATTTTCAGATACAATTTACATAGAATAATATTTTTGGATTTTATAAAATTTTATATTTTTGTATTTTTTGTTTCTGAAAAATATTTACAAAAGAGGTTTTGGTGTTCGACTTTTGAAGAATGTTTTAAAAGTTTGTCCAGTTCTTCTGGAGTCAAACACCGCATAGCAATACGGTAAATCAAATCAGTAAATCTTGCGGGAGGCAAGGCTTTAGTGAGAAGATCCGCCAATTGGTGTTCTGTACCTACAAGGTATAATTCAAATGTACCCTTTTTCACATGCTCTTTGATGAAATGATATCGAAGATCGATGTGCTTTGACTTTAAATGTTGAACGATGTTGCACGAGATCACAATAGCACTTCTGTTGTCGCAGTACACCGGAATTCTGTCAAATACATAACCATAATCTTTGAGTTGTGTTCTCAACCAAATGACTTGAGCACAACACGCAGACATGGCTACATATTCTGGTTCAGTTGATGACAGCAATGTGCAATCTTTTTTCTTCGATTGCCATGACACCAATTTATCACCAAGGAATTGTAAACCTCAAGAGGTACTTTTCCGTAAATCTAAGCATCCTGCATGGTCAGCGTCTGAAAAAGCTATTAGTTGAAAACCAGAATCCTTCGGATACCAGATACCCTAGTTAATGGTTCCCTTTACGTATTGGAGGATTCTTTTAGCCTCAGAGAGGTGTCTTTCAGTTGGCCTTGACTGATAACGGGAGCAAAGATATACAGAAAATACAATGTCAGGTCTACTGGCTGTTAGATACATGAGAGACCCAATAATACTGTGGTATTTGGTAGGGTCAACCAATTTCCCATGTAAATAAGCATCCAGTTTGTTGGTATGTGCCATTGTTGTTGCATAGGAGTCACAACTTTGCATTCCATGTTTATTCAATATTTCAAGAGCATATTTGGATTGACTTAAGAAAATACCAGAGGGTGATTGATGAACTTGAAGCCTGATGCAAGTTTTACTGACCAGGTCTTAATATTTATAGTGTCTCGCTATACCTATAGTCTACCCTAGTGCACTAACGGGCAGTGTACCCGGTCGCGTGTAGTGTAGTATTACTAAGTCTATTACTAAGTCTAGTGTCACAGAATAGTAGGGATTTAATTAATTAAACTACTAATGTAGAATAAAATAAAAGCAGATAAATGGATAAAGGGAAATCAATAAAGTAATAGTGGTGCTAACCTAGTCAATTCTCCTAGCTAGTTATGTCTACGTCTAACTACTTCCAATTACTTTAGGTGGGGTCAAATTCGAGAGGACAACATTTGGTCAATTCGCCCTAACCTATCAGCAAAGATGCCACCACAGGAGAAATCAGGTGCACCGTCATAAGTCCTGTTGTTCCTGGTCCCCTAAGCCAACTCATTAAGTACCGCTACATGCTAGATTCATAATAGTGAGTGCCCGGCCGTTAGGAACTTAGACACTACACCCCCCAATTCTTAAGTTCATCCAAACGATAGGTGATCAGTTGGTCAAATCGCACAAGTAGAAAGGTTTGTCAGTTGATCATATCTTACCCTTCCCGTCTCAGTCCGCTCACCTAGGGTCAGTTGGTCATATCTCCTAGGCAATTGGCCTCTACCGCCATTCAAAACTACCGAAACCAAGGGTGACTACCAATGAACAATGCATGCATACACTTAGAAATAATTGTACGGAAGTAAAGGTAAACGCAAACAAAACAATTAAGGAATCATAACTAGGCTAACACCAAGGGGTGCTTAGCCGCTCATATTAATCATGCAAATCAATTCAATATTCAAAGGTACGAAATACATGAATTGAAAGTAAAAGAAATATAAAACGCTAATGCTTATCGTAATGGACTGACTTCTCCCTTGGAAACAGCTCCGTATGCTCCCCTAGACCTGCCTTGAGCTTTTTCCTACATTCTCAAAGTGTTGTGTGTGGAATGGGATGATTAAAAATGCTGGAATTCGTGGGGTATTTATAGGCCAGATCTGGGTTACGGCGTAACCAATATAGGAGTTACGCCGTAACCTTCTATTTCTTTGTAAATGCACTAGATCTGCTAGTTACATCGTAAACTTATTAGTGGTTACGCCGTAGTCTTCAATAAACTCAGTTACGTCATAAGTTATGTAGTAGTTACGGCGTGAGTATCTGCGGCGTGGAACCTCATTTGACCTAATGGAATTACGTCGTAACCTTTGGGAAGAGTTACGCCGTAACCTCTTGATAATTTGGTATTCTGGGTCACGCAATAGTTACGGCGTAATGTGAGAGAGGAGTTACGCCGTAACTTCTTCAAAATAGCATACTGTGATAAATCTTTAGTTATGTTTCCATTTTCGCGTCTCTTTAGCTCCAATTCTCGTAATTTACCTGAAAGTGGAAAACAATGGAAAACAAGCGTAAATCCATATAAATGATATAAATAACGAGCATTTGATGTTATCAAATATCCCCCCACTTGAACTCTACTTGCCCTCAAGTAGACCTTATTAGATAGATTCCTAAAAAGATATCTCCCAAAATCTGGAAAATATGAGTTTACAAATCCTTTATGCTAGAATAAAACAAAGCCGAACACCTCACGAAAGGGGAACAAACACTCAAATCTCTCAACTATTCTAAGTGTCAATTTTGGGGTGATCACTCAATCGCACAGTCATAGCATGTATTCTATCATAAGCTTGGCGGTTACACAAATCTCCACCACTAGAGGCTAAACAATTCTCGAAGGCAATATGGGTAGACACGGCAAAGGTTAAGGGGTGACTTGTCATTACTAACATGTCACGGCGAAGTGGAAAAAATCAATGATACATGACCAAATCCATGGCCAAGACACCAAAGATTGCTCGCTGCATCACCTAGACACGCTTCATGACCAAAGGGTAGGATAAGACATGGGATATATAATTGGTGTAAAATGAAAAACAAGCAGGTAGTCTAAATCTATAACCAAGTCATCACCACTTACCGTCCGCCCAATGTTCAAGCATAGAAGTCTAGAAACCGAATCATGAAAAGCAAGGTAGATGTGTCATTAGAGGACCTCGTGATGGGCTCACTACCTTTTCTTCTTCTGTTGGCATAACTACCAACTCCAGTCTTCAAATGTGACCGAGGTGGCCTCCTCGATACTAATCAATAAAGCTCATACTATAGTGCTTATAACATCGCACTTTACAATATCATAACTCAATCAATTTTTTTTTTCGAATAATTTTTTTTTCAACATAACATAATAACATAACATCCCCCCACTTGAGATGAACAATGGGAATTCGGGGGGTCTTCAATGATCTTCATAAATGTTGTCGATGAAAGTGTAATTTCCAAACCTTTCCACTCGAACCTTGAACTTAGGCAAATGATGACTTCCCAATCACAAATAAAGACTACAGGGTAGGCTAAGGTGTATAGGTGTAACGAAACAATATATTGGGTTGAAAAAATGAAAGGAATGGCTCAGAAGGGTGTATCTAGGGGTATCTTGCACTAAAGGTGAGTGAAACAAAAGGGTTTCACATGGGGGTCGAAAAGTCGAGGTGACTAATCGATAGACTCACAATGGTAGGCTGTTTGGGTGATAATCCTATAATATTGCCTTCTAAAACTGAAAAGCCCAAATACATCGAGCTAACTCAACATACCTCGTCTATGGTCTCGAAATGATGCAAAGGCCAAGTTCTAAAGCTTACAAGCTACCGGCACACTCATAATTTGGTGGATTTAGGGTAAAATATTGGAAACGAATAAGGCTAATCTCACCATGTAATGTCAAGGGTTTTATGTGCTCGGCTAAGGTCTAATCTAGTTAGGTTAGGAAAAACATGTCAAAATTTAAAAAATGGCATAATTTTTCAAAATAAACTAGAAAAATGCGGGCAAAATAAAGTTCAAGAGATAATTCTACTCCCGTCCCCCCACTTGAATTTTACAAAGTCCCTTTGTTTAAGAAAGGTAGAATTAGAGCGAGAACTTCCCTGAAATTTGCTCCATAAAGAAGAAGGCCCACGAAAAAGAACCGTGCCTTCGTTTAAGCGTCATGAACAAACTTCAATCCCTGAAATCACAATACCGACAACCATAATTCTAAAAAGAAAAAATGAAAAATGAAAAACAAACCTAACTCACTTTCGTAGGAATCACGGTTGCATTTAGCCTATGCAACAAGCCTTTTAAACCACTTGGTGTCCTAAGTGGACGAGTGAAGTCTCGTGTGGGTTTACAGGGAACACACCAACAAAGTTCATTTAAAAACTAATACAAGGTTACTGTGTTTTAAAATGAAAGAATTAAATCAGAGGAAACTTACGTCGTAACTCCTATGAGGGAGTTACGCCGTAACTGGAAAAACCTGGTATGAGTTGTAAAGCGAATAGTTACGGCGTAACCACTGAGATGGTATTACGCCGTAATTGGTAATGTGTCAAGAATTTTGCTGCTCAAATGTTGGTTATGGCGTAATCACCAAGATGAGTTACGCCATAACTCTGTTCAGATCAGCAACTGCAGCAGCAATTAGTTCCTCGTTTCCTGCAAAAAATGGTTAGAAAACACAAAACCCAACAGAAAGGAAATAAAAACAAAAGAAATGAATAATTCGGGTTGTCTCCCGAAAGAGCACTTCTCTTTATTAATGAGTATTTAAGTTAGACATAGAGTCGCGGGGCTTCTATGGGGGCCTTTGGACTTGCCCCACTTCCACCATTCGTTGGTACTCATTCATCCAATTATCAAGCCTTTTTTTCCTTGTAGAATTATTGAGGCCATTTGTTCCAAACTTATGTGAAAGCCATTTATCACATGATTTTCCTCGGTCATCATCTTCAGTCATAATACTATTAGTAATGTTGATGCTGGATCTTGTACCACCTATTGTCTCAGTGAGATGATTGCACTCATACCGCTTAACCAGTCCCTTAATGATTTTTGAGCTTCCAAATTTTAATTTGTATCAATCTTCCAATGATAACTCAGCATCATGTTTCTCTCCTTTATGCGGGTATATCCATTCATCCGCTTTTCTTTCACATTTTTGAGGATGAGTAAATGGTGGCCATATTGATTCGCTATCTTTGGTTGCCATCGAGTTGCAAAAATGTTTGTTTGGATCCAGAGTTTCCTCAATGCCTTGGACAATTTCATCCTGTTTCTGCTTACAATTATCAATATTCTCTCTACGATCACCAGTAATAGGTTTATAGTGTAGAGTGGAATCCAGCGATTGAACATTAACAATGTCAACATCATTCGAAATTTTAGTTTTTGGTTTTAAATGCTCTTTCATACTAAAAGTTATTAGTTCATTTTCAGTTCCCAAAGAAATTTGTTTTTCAAAAACCTTAATTTGAGCCCTACAAGTGGCCAGAAAAGGTCTTCCAACAATCAAGTTGTAAGCCTCCCGCTTTCCCATGTCAATCACCACAAAATCGGTAGGGAAGAAAAATTTTCCAATTTTTAAAAGCACATTATTCACAATTCCCCTTGGTACAGCCTTAGAGGAATCAGCCATTTCAATCATAATAGTTGTTTCTTTTAAATTGGTAAGTTTGATTTTTTCAAATAAAGTGGTAGAGATAAGGTTTACCCCGGCCCCTAAATCAGCTAATGCATGAATCTTAATGTTACCAATAGTGCATGGGAGAAGAAAACTTTCCTGGTATTGCTGCTTTTCAGGAAGTTGGCTTGGCAGGAACTCGTCATCTTCTGATTTATCATCCTTTCTAAGGTAGTTAATCCCGGAAAGATCATTAGTGATAGAGGATGTGCACTCCTCTTTTTTTGCCTTATCATTGTTTCAAGGTTTTTAGCCAATTGCCCAATTTGTGTTTCGAGGTTCTTAATTGCAGCATCTTGGTTACGTAGGTTCATATTGGTGTTCTCCTTTACTTTGACCATCCACTCCTTGAGTCTATCTCCCCTTTTTTTAGATTCTTCGATGTGCCAGTGCATTATTTCTTCAAGGCTAGGTTCAGGAGGATTATTGTTGATTCTTGTGTAGAACCCAGGGGACTTTTCACGATACCTTGGTCCATAATTATTGTAGCTATTTAAAGGGAATTCTTTTCCATAGTTAACTTCTCCGATCCTTTTAACTTCTTCATTGGAGGAACATTCTTTAGAAGGAGGAGTCCCATTTCGCTCAACTTGAATGGAATGCACATTTTCCTTGAGCTTCTTTATTTCTCTTCCTAGGCTTTCTAATTTGTTGTTTATTGCTGCAAGGCCTTCCATATCATCATTCTTACTTCGGTTGCTTCCTTAATTGTGCCATTTGTGAGAGTGGTCTGCCATTCTTTGAATAGTTTCTAAAGCCATTGTGGGTGTCATACTAGGAATCGGCCCTTGAGAATCAATCATTTGTCTTGAAGAGATGTTCAGTACCTTGTAGAAGACGTTCACCTTTTGTTGGCTGTTGAGATCATAAGTAGGGTCGTTGTATAACAATTCGTTATATCTTTCCCAAGCTTGGTATAACGTTTCATCACCCTCTTGCTTGAAGTTATGAATTTCTTCCAATTGCTTAGCCGTCTTTGATGGAGGACAATATCTCTGAATGAAATACTTTTTTAAGATAGGCCAAGTGCTGACAGTCCCTGCAGGAAATCGATCAACCCATCTTTTTGCAGCTCCCGTAAGAGAAATAGGGAATACTCGTAACATTATAGCATCGTGTGAAATTCTGGGAATTTTGAATAGGCTGACAATGTATTCGACATTGTCTACATGTTCATGGGCATCATTGGTGATGCTTCCAGAGAAGGGGTTTGCACGCATTTCTCTCATGAATTGAAGTTTGATTTCGAATTGAGCATCTTTTGCAATGGCAGGCCTAACAATCCCTGGTCCTTGTTCTTCTCTTGTCAACGCCAAATATTCCTCAAGAGTGAGGTTATCGATGTTAACAGCTTCCACGGTACTTTTAAACTTGAAATATGATCGTGACAAAAGTTTAAAAACGAAATGAAAGACTTAATATTAATCCTAATATAACTCCCCGGCAGCGGCGCCAAAAACTTGATGCAGGTTTTACTGACCAGGTCTTAATATTTATAGTGTCTCACTATACCTTTGGTCTACCCTAGCGGGCAGTGTACCCGGTCGCGTGTAGTGTAGTAAGTGGTAAATCCGAGGTCGTCCCAAGAGCTATGTGTGTTGGATTATTACTAAGTCTAGTGTCACAGAATAATAATGGTTTTGATAGGGATTTAACTAATTAAACTACTAATGCAGTATAAAATAAAAGTAGATAAATGGATAAAGGGAAATCAATAGAGGAATAGTGGTGCTAACCTAGTCAATCCTCCTAGCTAGTTATGTCTACGTCTACCTACTTCCAATTACTTTAGGTGGGGTCAAATTTGAGAGGACAACATTTGGTCAATTCGCCCTAACCTATCAGCAAAGATGCCACCACATGAGAAATTAGGTGCACCGTCATAAGTCCTGTTGTTCATGGTCCCCTAAGCCAAGTCATTAAGTACCGCTACATGCTAGATTCATAATAGTGAGTGCCCGGCCGTTAGGAACTTAGATACTACACCCCCCAATTCTTAAGTTCATCCAAACGATAGGTGATCAGTTGGTCAAATCGTACAATTAGAAAGGGTCGTCAGTTGGTCATATCTTACCCTTCCCGTCTCAGTCCGCTCACCTAGGGTCAGTTGGTCATATCTCCAAGGCAATTGGCCTCTACCGCCATTCAAAACTACCGAATCAAGGGTGACTACCAATGAACTATGCATGCATACACTTAGAAATAATTGTACGGAAGTAAAGGTAAACGGAAACAAAACAATTAAGGAATCATAACTAGGCTAGCACCAAGGGGTGCTTAGCCGCTCATATTAATCATGCAAATCAATTCAATATTCAAAGCTAATGCTTATCGTAATGGAGTGACTTCTCCCTTGGAAACAGCTCCGTATGCTCCCCTACACCTGCCTTGAGCTTTTTCCCACGTTCTCAGAGTGTTGTGTGTGAAATGGGATGATTAGAAATGCTGGAATTCGTGGGGTATTTATAGGCCAGATCTGGGTTACGGCGTAACCAATATAGGAGTTACGCCATAACCTTCTATTTCTTCGTAAATGCACTATATCTGCTAGTTACGGCGTAACCTTATTAGTGGTTATGCTATAGTCTTCAATAAACCCGGTTACATTGTAAGTGATGCAGTAGTTACGGCGTAAGTATCAGTGGCGTGGAACCTCATTTGACCTAATGGAGTTACGTCGTAACCTTTGGGAAGAGTTACACCGTAACCTCTTGATAAGTTGGTATTCTGGGTCACGCAATAGTTACGGCGTAATGTTAGAGAGGAGTTACGCCATAACTTCTTCCAAATAGCATACTGTGATAAATCTTTAGTTATGTTTCCATTTCCGCGTCTCTTTAGCTCCAATGCTCGTAATTTACCTGAAAGTGGTAAACAATGGAAAACAAGCTAAATCCATATAAATGATATAAAAAATGAGCATTATCAGGGGAAATTGACACTTAATATTCAGAACTATTTGATGTTATCAAAGTCCTAAGAAGAACGTAAGTTCACCCATCATTGACATTTCAAATTTTTTTTTCATTAGATGTGAAAAAGCTTTTGAGTACTTTTTGTTGGTAGAACCAAATATGATGTCATCCACATAAATCTGAACAATTAAAATGTGTGCCCCATGCTATTGAATAAATAGTGTTGGGTCGACCGATCCTTTGATAAAATGATTACCAAGGAGAAAGGATGACAACTTATCATACCACGCCCGAGGGGCTTGTTTGAGACCATAGAGAGCCTTGTTCAGTTTGTAGACGTGATTAGGGAACTCTGGATCAATGAATCCTTCCGGATGGCTAACATACACTATCTCCTTTAGTTTAGCATTTAGAAAAGCCGTTTTGACATCCATTTGGTAGACGGTGATGTTCATGTGAGCAGCGAATGCTAGAAAAATCCGTACAGCCTCAAGTCTAGCTACCGGTGAAAATGATTTTTCGAAGTCAATACCCTCTTCCTGTCTATAACCCTTAGCCACCAGACGTGACTTGTTTCGGATAACCGTACCATCAGCATCTAACTTATTCTTCCAAATCCATTTGAGACCAATGACGTAGACCCCTGTTGGTCTTTCTACCAATTCCCATACTTCTAAACGTTTAAACTGGTTCAGCTCTTCTTGTATGGATTCAATCTAGTTGTCGTGGGTCATTGCATCTTTAACGATGAGTGCATAAATACACTGTTCTCCGTCAGTTTGAAGGCGTTGTCTAGTTACGACTGGTTGGTTCTTGTTGCCAATGATGTTAACAAGAGGATGGTATTTACTCCATCGGTGTGTGGAGGGTTGATGTTGGTATACATTGTGCAGATTTGGTGGATTTAGATGGCTAGTTAAAGATTTAGCATCATCTGGATTTGCAGTTTCAGTAGAAAAAGGGTTAAAGAACGCATTTCCATCATAATCCGCGGGTCCAGGTACATTTTGATTAAGAAGATCATCAGCTAGATCAACGTCATTAGAAGCGGTGGTTAAGTTGTTGTGGAGATTCAATTGGAGGTGCATCAGCAACAATAGTTGTTGTTTTAGGTGTATCAGGGATTGGAATATTATCAGGTTGAGCAGCGGAAACATTTGATACATCTGGAGCACGTTGATCAAGATCGTCACTAAACAATGGAGCAAACAACGTTTCCATATGATGACGAGTGAGTTGAAAGGATTGATCAGCTGATGATTGAGGGAAGTTGAGACGGTTATGTCCGGGTTCCAAGCCGTTTTGCTCATAAGCCATTTCTGTGAGTTAATCAAAATTAGCGTGAATAGTTTCCGCAATTTCCTTTGTACGATGATTCCAAATCCGGCATCCCTTTGATTTTTCATAGTATCCAACGAAGACTCCAATGTCAGCTTTGGCCTTGAGCTTTCCAAAGTCATGACGATCATTATTTGGGTAACATAAAGCACAAAATATGTGAAAGTGGTTTAGGTTCGGTTTTCTGTTATGGATAAGCTCATAAGGTGTTTTGATGTGACGTTTAGTTATCATAGAACAGTTCTGAGAGTAGCATGCAGTTGACACAGCTTCTGCCCATAAGTTATCTGGATGTCTTGCATTTATCAACATCGTTCTTGCAGCTTACACTAATGTATGGTTTCGTCTTTCGACAACTCCATTTTGTTATGGTGTTCGTGCAATAGATGTCTGATGCTCAATTCCTACTTTCTCATAGTATTGACGAAGATTTTGGTTTACAAATTCAGTTCCTCTGTCTGTTCTGACTTGTCTAACCGTGTTACAGAGCTGAACTTGAATTTTTGTGAGAAAGGTGATGATAATTTGTGGAGCTTGATCTTTACTTCGAAGAAAATAAACCCAAGTCCATCTGGAGTAGTCATCTACGATTACAAGAATGTAGCGTTCACCATTAATCGTCTGCAAACGCATCAGGCCACACAAATCCATGTGAAGAAGATCAAGAACATGCTGAGAGCTGTTTTCCACCTTTGAAGGAAAATGAACACGAGTGCTTTTCTCTTGTTCACAAGCTGAGAATAAGTGATCTTTTGAATACCTAAACCTTGGAAGACCTTCAACCAGTTTGTGTCGTGCAAGATTAGTTATGGTTTGAAAGTTTAAATGTGAAAGTCTTCTGTGCCACATCCATGATTTTGTAGTTGTTTCCTTAGAAAGTAGACAGATGGGAGATGAAGCGTTCATGTCTTGCATTGAGATTGTGTAAAGGCTTGAAGTGAGGTTTCTAGACATGAGATCGTCTCCTTGTAGATCACGAATGAAGCAAGTTTTCTCCCTAAAAGCAAATTCCAAATCACCATCACAAAACTGACCGACTTAGAAAACATTGTGTCCAAGACCTTCAACATAGTAAACCCTGCTAATTTCGATGTTCCCATTGATGTAATCACCGTAGCCCATGATAGCTGCGAAGTGATCATTCCCGAACCTGAAAGTGCCAATGAAATTTGAAACAGAGTTTGTAAGAAGTTTGAGATTTCTTGTCATGTGCTGGGAACATCCGCTATCAACCATCCAAAGGATGATCTGTATCACCTGCAATACACACAAACGACACAGGTGGAATGGAAGTAGAGGTGGAACCCGAAGAGTTAGAGGGTTCCGTTATAGTTATAGTTGAAACACACATGTTTATGATTTTGGGGATCCATTTAAATCCAGGTGTATTTTATAACCATCTCTGCCAAGTCCAACTAGTTTGTGCTTTGGTCTTAGTGAATGCATTAGATGATATTCTCTTCCTAGGAGGTAGAAACACTAGAAGGCGGTTAACCTAGCATTGACTTAGAAGCATTAGTGGGCTTATAGGTAATTCCATTTCTATGTTTCCACTTACGAGATAAGATAGATTTAGCAACACACTTATCCTGACAACTAGAAAAATGCTTTTATGACAACTAATACAAGATGCTACAAACAAAACATTCAAAGTACTTAAAGATTCAACATTCGTTACATCACTTTGTCTATTCCATTTTTCTAACGCAATGTCTAAAGTAGGTGCAACATGAGTTTTATTCAAAGTCCTAGTGTGATCTTCTAATTCAAGGGTCTTTAGTGATCTTCTCTTACGTTGCAACTTCTTATTCTTCATGGTTGTGCTCTTAAGCTGTGAAGTGCTAACGCTAGGATTAGAGGCAACTACTCATGTAGAAGTGGAAGGAAGCACATTAGTATCTTGAGGTTTGTCATTAGGCATCCTAGTGTTAATTTTAAACATTCCAGGTGCAAGGACATTTGTGTTACTAGACTTATCTTTCCCAAGTTTTACCAACTCCTCTCTCAATTCTATGATAGTGTGTAACAAATCTTGGTTTTCAGAGCGAATGTTTCCATTAACGTTTAAGACTTCTTTAGTGTATGCAAGATGATTATCAAGTTCTTGTGACGCTTTAGCATAAGTCTTTTTGAGAAAATTAAATATTACACCATTTTCTAGTTTGACTTTGGCAATTTCTTGTTCATATTTGAAAATTTGACACTTTAAGGACACGTTTTCCTCATCCAGTCGTTCGAGTTTTGGTTCAAAAGTTTGAGTACTCGACTGTTTGAGTTTGTTTTGCAAAGCAAGTTCTCGATCATTACAATCTTTTTGACACCATTAAAGGCGACGTTTTACAATTGAAAGTTCATTTAACAAACGCTCATTTTCAGCTTCAGAGATTCGATTTGAGAAACATTATCAACAATCTCAACATTATCAACAATATCAACAGAATTAACAGCAATATTATCAGAAGAAGAAGCAGCATTATAATACAACACAAGTGATATGGTATCAACACAGATAACATCTTCCAAGTGTCGATCGACATGGTTTCGAAAAATTTTGTTTTTATTTTTGGTTTTCAAAGTCCATGCCTCTGTTGCATTGAAAATTGTTTTCAAGTGTCTAATCTCCTTCTGAAGATCTCGTTCCCAATACTTTGCACACATACGAAGATTTCGAACATGGGGTAAAAGTTGTTTTTGAAAAATATCTCTTTGTTTTCGCGCATAAGGCAATTGAAAAGTTACAACTTTTATTTCTGAATTAAGTTTAATTTCTTGTTCCAAAAGATTAATGTCAAACATAAATGTATCAAAATATTTAAGGATTTGACATCTTTCGGGTAATGGTGTAATTTCACTCAAAGAAGGTAAAGGACCATTAATTTGTGCAACTTGTTGGACGGGACCAACATTAGAGGAGGACTCAAGAATTGCTGTGATAACCCAAGGTGTGTTTGTATTATCTTGTTGTTTAACAAAAGTGATAAGAGGGCCTTTTGAATAATCAATTGGTTTGTGATATTCAACGTTTTCCATTTTCAATCGACTCTCTTCTTCTGCATCTAATTCCTCTTCACGATTATATTCAACAACACTCATAATGGAATCATCAATTCTATGTTCTACACTATACACTTGAGGATTTGGCTTGAAAGCTCTATGTGAAAAACGTGGTTTGTAATCAGCAAGAATTGGCTCATATCCATCTGAATTTGGCTTAAATGGGAAATTTTGAATTGTTGTGATTGACTCACCATGTTTGTAAACAACATTTCGAAACTCTTTCATTTTGTTTTCTAATTCGACAATTTCATCAAGATACTGATCTTTTCATCTCCTTGAATGTTTTTGTACTCAGAAAACTCTTTTTGAAACGATAAAAACTTAGACTTGGCCTTTTGATTTTCCAAAGTGAGAGTGTTAACTTGTTGTTGATGATCAAATTTTTGTTGTTCTATTTGAGAAAGCAATGCATTCTTGGATATGACTAGATCACGTATCTGTATTTCTAAAGATTTTTTTATTTTGGTATGACTTTGAAAAAGCGACTTCAAAACTATATTCACGTTTCTCTTTAGTTTCAAAATTATTGAGTTGTAACTTATAACATTCAATATCCTTAGTCAATAGTGCAACTATATCATGAAGATTCTTATTAATATCATTGCACTTCCCTAATTGAGATTGGGTTGTATGAAATAAGGTCATGAGCGCTGGATCTGGATTAGACAAAGGCTCATTTTGTTCAACTTGAGTCTCAACATATTCATTATTTTGATCCTCAAATGTAATCACGGGGTGAACTTGATTATCAATGGTAACCGTAAGGTCATCTTGATTGTCAAGTGTAACTACAGGATCCATTTAATTTTCTTCATGATGAGATGTAGAAAGCTCATGTTGAACACTTTGTGCCTCGTCGGATCCAGATGTAGGTGGAGATATCAGATCATGTATAAGACATATGTTAGGATCCGGTACTTGAAACAAGCCATCAGTGTCGTACACTAGGCCTGTGTCACTCATGTAGAGCTCTTGCATGTTGGCCATCAACATTACAGCTGCGTTATCTTGCAAGTCCTCCATGTCATTATCAGAATCTGCATTAGCCATGAAGCTCTGTTCCTTGTTGGTAAGTGTTCCACGAGCTTGATAATGGAGGAGGACTTTTTTGACTTCAACCGAAGAAGACTCGCACCCGCGTCTTTGTTTGAATCACTGAAAGTTCGGGCAGGCTCGCAGGACTGGAATCGAAAGGCTTGGTTGAAAGGTAAGGATATCGTGATTGGGCGATTGGTTGTTAGGTATCCTTGAGAGCCAAGAGTAAAACCTCCTTGTGATAAGCGAAGCCTCTTGTTGTTGGCTTTGGGCAAGCATTCGCCAAATGACCCTTTTCATTGCAATTGTAGCATCGAAGACCATTAATCCCAGTATGAACATTTCCCTGATCAACCATTTGAACCCGTTGTTGTGGAGCAACCATGTTATTTCTTCCATTAGCATTAAATCCTTGACCACTAACCATTTGATGACCATTTCCTCGGTTCTGAACCTCAACCCTTCCATTGTTAACAACTGCATGATTCCTTGTGTTAGATGAGGTACAAATACGATTGTTGGATTTGTTAGCAAATCTCCCGAAGGCTCTATCAATTAACGAAAATCCTTGATTCAACGTATCGAAAGCTTTTGCATCCTCATTTGGTGTCTCACTGTAGAGTGCTGAATCAGTGTTGTTGTTGTAAGGAACCAGTTGAGTTTCTTGTGATTGCTATGAAGGATCATATGGTTTAATCTGGGCTAGTTCTGGTGGATTTGTAAAGATAGTTGGCAACTGTGGAAATTGAGGATAACAAGCTTGAGTAAAAAAAGCAAGAGTTTGATTATCCGGTAAAGTTGTAGTGACTCCACGGAGAGCTCTATCTTTGTCTACTTCTTTTTTATGGTGCTTAAGTAGTCATACAACAAACCGTACTTTGCTTGGTGAAGATTTTTAGCTTTACGGATGAATGTAATATACTTTTCCCAATCAGGACCAATACTGCTTAGGAACTTTGTGTTGATTGCAATCCTTGGCATAATGATGTTGTTTCTGTCCAAGTCATTGATGATTTTTGTAGACCGGTGATAGTATGACTCTAATGATTCCCCTGGTTCAATCATGAAGTTCTCGTATGATAAGTAAAGTTTTGATTCCATGTCTTTTTGATTGATTTCAGTGCCTTCCATTAGAAGATGGATGTGATCCCACATTGCTTTGCAGTTTTCTGAGCATCAACACTGTGAAGGATCGGATTGGGTAGTCCCAAAAGGATATATTGCATTTCCATTTCATCTGCTTCATAGTGAAGTAGTTGTTCAACAGTGAGTTGATCTACTCTGAGAGCGGAAGTAACATCATCTCTTGGTGGAGTAGCAGTTGGATCTCCGGGTACTGTTGTAGTAGGCATTTGAAAAGGACCTTCAAGGATGACCTTCTTCAAAAACTTACCATGTGGTTTCTTGAGATCACAGAACCTAAAGAACCGCATCACCCATTGATCATAATACCAGGGAGTAAGCATTGGAGGTCTATCAAGGGATCCAGCTTCATGAATGGATTATTGGCTACATATAGCTTCACACATCTTTGAAAACCAAGTGGGTTCCTTTTGTGTTGTAACATTTATAGCATACTTTGCTGGAAACTGATATTGGAAGTAGTTAGCATACTGATGTTGTTGATGAGGTTTTAGTTGAGGGACTTGTTGTAGAAGTGGTTTTGCAAATTGAGGAAAATAATTTCCAACTTGTTGTGGTTGTTGAAATTGTTGTGGAGGTATTGTTGTAGTAGTAGTTGTTGTTGTCATTTTTGAAGATATTTATGAGGAAAGTAGTTGGAGTATGGTGGTTGAGCCATCTTAGAAACTTGTGTAGATGATGGATCTTTGTAGTCAAATAAAACTTGATGTTGTTGATGAAGTACTTTTAGGCGTAAACAAACAAGCTTAGGCGTAGTTTGATGAAGTTACGCGTAATGTCCACTTACGCGTAAACTATAGGCTTAGGCGTAAATCCTTCTTACACGTAAGCTTTAGGTTAAATGTAAGCTTAGGCGTATGTATCACCTCACATATTTCAGGTCTATATTTTACTATTTTACGTTATATAAATTACTTTTAATTATTTATATAAGTAATCTCAAAAATTAGATAGTGTGAATTATCCTCACAACCAACACAAGACTAGGAAAATTCAATGTGTTCAAAAATACTTTAGTTTCACCACTAGTCATAATTCATATGAATTATTGCCACTTTACCAATTTTAGGTACACATTTTACCTTTAAGTAATACGCGTGCCCGAACCTACGTTATTAGGTTTTAAAAACATAGAAACACCATATTAGACTTATCATACTTTTAGTAGACCTAGTTGGAGTATATTGATAAGTTTTAACATTTTTGGAAGTATTACATTTTTACGTTACCCGGTTTAAAGTTTCGTGACTTAAGCGCTTAACATTAGTAATTACCGGGACCAAACTACACCTCATAAACCAAATGATAGCACAAAACACACACAAACTACCACCTCATAGAGAGGCGGCGTTTGATAGCCTTGTCACAAGGCCACTTGGCCTTTTCTCCTTAAACATGCATCTCACTCACTACCCTTTGTCCCCCGTTAAAACCATATCACCTCACACTTATCACTTTACATGCAAATCACACACAAATATCTTGGTCTCTCCTCTCCTTGCCGTCCACTATCAACACACAAACATCAATATTTACTTTGTTCTGTACTTCAAGAATTACTAAGAAGATGGAGCTAGAGTTGGTTCCTACATATTTTGTTGATATCAAGGGTGAAATAAGAGCTACAAAAGAGGGTTAGGGCTGAAGTAAAAGGGTTATTTCAAGGGTAAGAAGGTTAGTAAATCTTGGGTTAAGAGGTTGAAGACAAGAGTTGAAGATTGAAAGGGTTTAGGCTTGATTGTTCTTCTAACCATTTAACCTAAGTCTTGTAAGAAGTTTGTTTAAATTTCTTGTCATTCAATATGGTTGTAATGATATTTATAATTATTTGATGTAATTTGATATAAGTAGTACATGTAATAAGGCTTGCTTGATGTTGTACATAAAATTGATGGGTAAAAACTAGTGTAGAAACTCATTAAGACAACTAGTAAGAAACTAGTGAATTGTCATGAGTTTTAACATAAAAATCATAAACTTTGGACTTGATTAAGTTTAAGAAGTTGTTAGAAGAAGTAAAAACTAAAATTTGAGCTTTTGAATCACTTGAAATGGACTTATAGATAAAAAGTTATGGTCAAAAGAAGATGGCTAGATAAAAACTTGATATTGAGTCAAAAGTCTTCTGAAACTATTTTAAAACGCGATTTTAACCCTTTTCTGGTCTGAATCAGCAAAAGTGTAAAACACGAAAGTTGCTCGTAATGATTGTTTCTACAAAAACCCAGGCGTACATAAGCAGAAAGTGAACGAAAGTCTTAAAAACAGCAAAAACTAAATGGACCTGTTGTTGACTAGAAAACAACCATGGTTAAGGAAACTTAGTTGTATTTTGATTCTTTGAGACCAAAACCAAGCCAAGGTTAAGCCAAGGCTGATGTCTCAAGCTATTTTAACTCAAATATAACCACTAGATATTACCATGATTGTTGTTTCAAAGTTGTTTAACCGTAACTTAGCCGCACGGCTAGTTTGGGTTTGTTAACCCGAAAATTGTTTCAAAAACTTGGTCATTAGATGAAACTTTACTAGATTTTGACAAAAATAGATAAATGACTATATGACATATAAACTATATAAATACCTTTTTCACAAGTTTTAACTCTTATTTAAAACCATGAACTTATTAATCTAAAACGTATTTTGAAACCTTTATATTCCACAACATCATAATGACACGCCATAATCACAACACTCATTGAGAGAATAACACTTACACATGATAAATGTTACGTTAAACTATTTCACGACACACAACTCATAACACTATCACACAAGTTCAATAATAGTCTTTGACGAAACACGACACATGTTTTATACAACATTTGTCTCGTCAAATACTTACTTATAAATGATAAGTACTACAATAGTAGGGAATTTCATTATCATAAAGAGGCCTCTTCGGGGTATCGTATCGACGAGTTATGGATTTACGATTTAAAGTGTCCTGGCTCCTCGTGCGATTACTACATGACCTCTTGATTTTGATAGCCCAAACGGTGGTACAAGGTCATTTATAAAAAGGCTATAAGCCAAACAAACACTTAAGAGATACCTTAACTTAATACCCATGTACAACATCATAAGCCAACAAGTTACATATACTTGTACACTTATATTGAAAACTATACTAAAACATAATTACTATACTTTCGTAGGTAATCACTAAAGATCGCAGTCTCAACATACACTGTTGTTGCTATAACTACTACTGATAACTACGGTGAGTTCATAGCCCCAACTTTTGTTTGACTGTTTCGTAAACTACTTGGGGGAGATACATGCTAAAACTTTTTATTATGGACAATTACTTGCAAACTGAATGCCTTGACTGTATTATTGCATGCCTAAGTTGTTTATGCCAAAAGTCCCCAACATCATGGACAACTAATCACTGGGAGTGAGCGAAAATATTGTGGATAGGCCTATCGGGATTTACGAATCCCGTTTGTGTTAGCCGGATCGGTAACCAAACGCACTTTATTTGAATTACCTAGGTATATGGCAAAATACCTACTTGGGGCAAGTCACTAATATATTTATATATATCGTCCGGTGATATATATACAATAGTCAGTCGTGAGTTCCATGAGCCTAGAGGAATAATAACTATCAGGAAGATAATTGTACACATTGCAATTATACTACGAACTATTGTCCACCACTGTTTTCAAAACTATGAATTCACTCAACCATTGTGTTGACTTTTCGGCATGTTTTATCTCAGGTCCGTAAGATATGTCTGGCATGCGAATGAAGGCACACGGAATAGGCATTTTGAAGACTATGAATATTATCATTCGAAAACTTTTAAACTTATTATGTAAATTATGGGACCTCTACTCTGATATTATGAATAAATTCGAGTGATAATGTATTTTAAAACGTCACATTTAGAGTCATTTTCTGTAATGTGTACTTTGTGCTAAAATAATATCCTCGATTAGCTTCCGCTGCTATTCAAAACTATTGGTGTTACAGATTGGTTCCAGAGCTACAGTTATAGAAAACCAGGGTGCATTATACACCTAGACTATAACTACTATCTACCGATTCACTCATTATAGTCTTCATATTCCGTGTGCTATGCCTAGTATTTAACATATCACTGTTTAAATTGCTATGAACGTTTAACTAACTTTGAACATGGATACTATTATGCAGACATTATGTCTTTACCACCATCCCCAGATCACGATCTCGTTATTCCAAATCAAGCTATACCAGCTCAACATGAGCAAATACTTCTGGCTCCCATCCAAGCACAGAATCCCCCGGATGAAGATGATGATTATCTTGATATTGTAGACTATGGGGATGACAAGGATGAGGAACCATATGAAGATTTAGCTGATGAAAATGAACCCGAGGATGACCCAGACGAAGATCCGGAAGAAGATGAAAATATGATCTTAAATGACAATGATGATGACATGGAAGTGATTTCCGATGATGACGAAGAAGAGGAAGATCCTCTTCAAGCGGATGTCATACTTAACGGATCTCCACCTCCACCATCACCAGTGTCACCATCTACTCCAGCAAACTCTGAAATTCCTTTTTTGGTTACTCCCGCTACTGGGGGAAGGCCTTACATCATTGGGGGCTCTTCCTCAACCTGCGAAGTTGGAGGACCATCTAATACTTTTCCAAACTTCCCAAGGTACGAAATGGGATGCCTAAGACAAGATGTCACGGCACTTCAAAATCATGTCCACTTTCTGTCAAGGGCAATGCATCGTCATGAAACGAAAATCTCTTCAATAAGAGTTGAAACCGTTAATGCTCGAAAAAGAACTGATCTGAAAATCTTGGATATGAGTGATATCCGAGATGGCCTTACATGTGTGGAAGACATTGTCTTGGATCCTATAACAGGTTTTCCAGTGGTCCAGAACAAAGTCACCTGTATAGATAAAGCACAAAATGAAGACGGTGAGCAGAATATAGAGTTGAAACGCCGCGTAGCTTCAGCGGAAACGAAGTTATAAATTTCTCAAACCGATCGATATAGGCTCGAGATCGATCTGTATAACATACGAGCGGAAATGCGGGTCATGTTTCAAGAACTAAGGGGCTCAAGGGAGTTTCGCCCTAATGACGCCATTGATGTGTTGGCTGCTCACGGGAATAACGATCAGCCCGAACCGCATCAATTTCCTGACTCTTGAAAGACTAGTGTTGTTATAATAGTTAAAAGACTTAGTAGATTACGTAATAGCTAGTAAACAATCTAATTACTGACTTATAGTTTCATCAGTGAATTTTGAAGAAACCTGTCATGGGTTTCGATTTTGTAACTCCGATATTATGAATTAACTATATATGAATGTAACTTTTGTTGTATAAATTTATCTCGTCTTGTGTTGTGATCTAATTTACAACGTTGTTCTTCTATCATTTCATAATCGTGCTTATTATCCAACATCATACTTATACCACATCTCTTGTTTAATTGATAGAATCATGCCACCTAAAATGAAAAACAAAGCTGCTATTGATAAAATGGTTGCCAATAAAGTGGCTGACGCACTTAGAGCTGAGCGGGCAACTGCAACTACAAATGCCGCCACGGCCGCTGAGGCTGCTGAAGCCGCAAAAGCTGCCGCTGTTGTTGAGGCGCTTGCAACCGCTAGGGCCGCTGCAACTAATGTTGGAGCGGGAGGTTCTAATGCTACGGGACCAGCTATTGGTGCCAAAAGAATAAATGTCGAGCCAATGCCAAGGGGCTGCTCATACAGCATATTCATGAAATGCCAACCTACAAATTTTAAAGGCATTGGAGGAGCTGTAGGGTTAACCCGATGGTTTGAGAGATCTGAATCAGTATTCCTGATCAGCAACACCACTGAAGACTGAAAGGTGGAATTATGTAGTTCAACCAATTGGCATTGCAAATGCCTACAAAATTTCCTGGTGGAATTATGTAGTTCAACCAATTGGCATTGCAAATGCCTACAAAATTTCCTGGGTCAAACTCAAAACAGTGATGATCAAACAATATTGTCCTCGTAACGAGGTACAGAAGTCGGAAATTGAATTCTGGAACCACATAGTTAAGGGCACAGATATCACCACATACAATCGTCGATTCAATGAATTGGCAATCTTATGCCCAACAATGGTTCCAACCAATGAGAAATTACTGGAGAGGTACATATGGGGACTTCCACAACCTATACAGGGAAATGTGACCTCATTTGATCAAAAAACGATAGATGATGCAATGGGAATGGCTCGTAGACTGATGGATCAAGCGGTTAGAGCAAAAACTGTTCTGATTCATGACATTAACCTCAACCGCAACAATAACAACAACAACCATCCCAATAACAATACCCACAACAACAACAAGAGAAGGTGGAATGATAGCCGAAGGGGTAACAACAACAATCCCAACCAACAAAACCGAAACACAAACCACCACAACCAGCAAAACCGTAGGCAAGAAAATGCCAAAGGTACTGTTGCTGCTGCTGTTGCACAAGCTGAAGGAGGAGGTTATCAAGGAAATGCTCCTTTGTGTTACAGATTCAAGTTACATCATGAAGGCCCTTGCACCGTTAGATGCAAGAATTGTCAAAAGAAAGGGCATCAAACCAAGGACTGCAGAGGGAAGGGACCTGCTACTGGTGCCAACACCCAATCAGTATTGACTTGTTTTAGGTGTAGAGAACGTGGACACATCAAGAGACAATGTCCCCGAAACAATGGTCAACAAGAAGGTGTAGCTCGTGGTAGGGCGTATATATTGGGTGATAAAGATTCACAGCAGGATCCGAATGTGGTTACGGGTACGTTTCTACTCAATAACCATTATGCTAAAATCTTATTTGATTCGGGTGCTGATAAAAGTTTTATATCTACTGAATTTGCATCTTTACTTGATATTGCACCCACTACGTTAGACACCGCCTTTACCATTGAGTTAGCAAATGGGAATCTTGTAACCACCAACATTGTACTTCAAAAATGTACATTAAACTTGTTAGGTCATCCATTCAAAATAGACCTCGTGCCAATAGAATTCGGAAGTTTCGACGTTATAATTGGTATGGAATGGTTATCGCAACGAAATGCAAATATCATCTGTGGCGAGAAAGTTGTACATATTCCTATCGATAATGAAACCTTAGTTATCCGAGGAGATCAAAGTGGAACTCGTCTGAACATCATTTCTTGCATTAAAACTCAAAAGTACATCAAGAAGGGATGTTATGTCTTTTAGCCCACGTAACGGAGAAAAAGTTAGAGGAGAAACGACTCGAAGACATACCTATTGTACGTGATTATCTTGAAGTCTTTCCTGAAGACTTACCCAGACTTCCACCACCTAGACAAGTGGAGTTCCAAATCGAATTGGTGCCAGGTGCTGCACCAGTTGCTCGAGCACCCTATCGCTTAGCCCCTTCGGAATTGCAAGAGTTATCTAACCAATTGCAATAACTTATGGATAAAGGTTTTATTCGACCAAGTTCATCACCACGGGGAGATCCAGTCCTATTCGTTAAAAAGAAGGATGGATCCTTCATAACGTGTATTGATTACAGGGAGTTAAATAAACTAACTGTAAAGAACCGATACCCACTTCCAAGAATCGACGATCTTTTCGATCAACTCCAAGGTTCAAGCGTATACTCCAAGATCGATTTGAGATTAGGATATCACCAACTTAGAGTTCGAGAAAAGGATATTTCGAAAACGGCATTCAGGACTCGATATGGTCACTATGAGTTTCAAGTTATGCCATTTGGTTTAACTAATGCTCCAGCAGTATACATGGATCTCATGAATCGAGTGTGTAGACCATATTTGGATAATTTTGTGATTGTGTTCATAGATGATATTCTAATTTACTCTAAGAGTAAAGAAGAACATGAAAGACATCTCAAGCTGATCCTAGAGTTACTCAAGAATGAGTTGTTGTAAGCTAAATTCTCAAAATGTGAATTTTGGATCTCAAGTGTACAATTATTGGGCCATGTAATTGATAGTTATGGAATTCATGTGGATCCCGCCAAGATAGAGTCCATAAAGACTTGGGCTGCCCCTACCAATCCAACAGAAATACGTCAATTTTTGGGACTTGCTGGATATTACCGTAGATTCATTGAAGGTTTTTCCAAGATACCAAAGCCTTTAACTAAATTGACTCAAAAGAATGTGAAATTCGATTGGGGCGAAAAAGAAGAAGAAGCGTTTCAATTTCTAAAGGAGAAATTGTGCAGTGTACCTATCTTAGCGTTACCTGAGGGCAACGAACACTTTGTTGTGTACTAAGATGCTTTGTATAAAGGTTTGGGAGAAGTGTTAATGCAAAGACAGAAGGTGATAGCTTACGCCTCTCGAAAACTTAAAAAGCACGAGAAGAACTACACCACTCATGACTTAGAGTTAGGATCAGTCGTTTTTGCTCTTTGAATCTGGAGACATTATCTCTACGACACAAAGTGTATAGTATACACAGATCACAAAAGCTTGCAACACATTTTGGATCAGAAAGATCTAAACATGAGACAACGCCGCTGGTTAGAATTACTTAGTGATTACGACTGTGAAATTCGTTATCACCCGGGTAAAGCAAACGTCGTGGCAGATGCTCTAAGTAGAAAAGAACGACTCAAACCTCTAAAGGTTAGATCGTTGGGAATGATGATCGTATCACCACTACCCTCACAAATCCTTGCAGCACAAACTGAAGCTATCAAAGAAGAAAACCGACCCAAAGAGAATCTCTACGGTATGTTAGAGAACAAAAACGGTTTTGTAAAGCGTTCTGATGGAACGTTATGCCTCAAAGACAGAAGTTGGATACCACTCTATGGAGGTGTACGAGATTTGATTATGCATGAATCGCATAAGTCAAAGTACTCCATTCATCCAGGGTCCGACAAAATGTATCATGATCTCAAAATGCTATATTGGTGGCCTAACATGAAGGCCGATATTGCCAAATATATTGGTAAGTGCTTAACATGTTCTAAGGTCAAGGCCGAGTGTCAAAAACCATCAGGATTACTAGAACAACCCGAGATTCCTATGTGGAAATGGGAAAGAATCACGATGGATTTTGTTACGAAATTACCAAGAACACCAAGCGGTTATGACGCCATTTGGGTAATTATGGACCGTTTAACAAAATCTGCTCATTTTATTCCAATGAAAGAAACTTATGATATGGATCAGCTGACCAAGCTGTACATCAAAGAAATAGTTTCTAGACACGGTGTACCAATTTTGATTATCTCAGATAGAGATAGCAGATTTACTTCAATTTTTTGGCAGTCACTTCAAAAAGCTTTTGGAACTAAACTGGACATGAGTACTGCCTATCATCCGTAAACTGACGGTCAAAGCGAAAGAACCATACAAACCTTGGAAGATATGCTAAGAACTTGTATTATCGATTTTGGTAAAAGCTGGGACTATCATTTACCATTAGTCGAATTATCTTACAACAATAGCTATCATTCCAGTCTTAAATCATCACCTTACGAAGCATTGTATGGTCGAAAGTGTCGATCTCCCGTATGCTAGAATGAGGTTGGCGATGTTCAACTCACCGGCCCAGATATTGTATGGGATACAACTGAAAAGATTATTCAGATCAGAAGCAGACTACAAGCTGCTAGAGATCGCCAGAAAAGTTACGCTGACACTAGGCGAAAACCCTTGGAATTTCAAATTGGAGATAAGGTTATGCTGAAAGTCTCGCCATGGAAAGGCGTAATCCATTTTGTAAAATATGGGAAACTAAGTCCACGATATATTGGACCATTCAGAATCCTAGAAAGAGTTGGTCCGGTAGCATACAAACTCGAGCTACCTCAAGAATTAAGTGGAATCCATAACACTTTCCACGTGTCAAATCTTAAGAAATGTCTATCCGATGAAAGCCTTGTCATTTCACTAGACGAGATTAAGCTCGATGACAAGCTACATTTTATTGAGGAACCTATTGAAATAATGGACCGTGAGGTCAAACAGTTGAAACAAAGCCGAATCTCCATCGTCAAAGTACGATGGAATTCTCACCGAGGGCCTGAATACACTTGGGAAAGAGAGGACCAAATGCGACAAAAATATCCGCATCTCTTCTCGGGTACATCAAACTAAATCATGAGGACATGATTTCCGTAACGGGGGAAGGCTGTAGCACCTCGCATATTTTACGTCTATATTTTACTATTTTACGTTATATAAATTACTTTTAATTATTTATATAAGTAATCTCAAAAATTAAATAGTGTGAATTATCCTCACAACCGACACAAGACTAGGAAAAGTCTATGTGTTTAAAAATACTTTAGTTTCACCACTAGTCATAATTCATATGAATTATTGCCACTTTGCCAATTTTAGGTACACATTTTACCTTTAAGTAATACGCGTGCCCGAACCTACGTTATTAGGTTTTAACAACATAGAAACACCATATTAGACTTATCATACTTTTATTAGACCTAGTTGGAGTATATTGATAAGTTTTAACATTTTTGGAAGTATTACATTTTTACGTTACCCGGTTTTAAGTTTCGTGACTTAAGGGCTTAACATTAGTAATTACCGGGACCAAACTACACCTCATAAAAAAAATGATAGAACAAAACACACACAAACTACCACCTCATAGAGAGGTGGCGTTTGATAGCCTTGTCACAAGGCCACTTGGCCTTTTCTCCTTAAACATGCATCTTACTCCCTACCCTTTGTCCCCTACTAAAACCATATCACCTCACACTTATCACTTTACATGAAAATCACACAAAAATCTCTTGGTCTCTCCTCTCCTTGACGTCCACTATCAACACACAAACACCAGTCTTTACTTTGTTTTGTACTTCAAGAATTACTAAGAAATTGGAGCTAGAGTTGGTTCCAACATGATCCTAGGGTTATTTTGTTGATATCAAGGGTGAAATAAGAGCTACACAAGATGGTTAGGGCTGAAGTAAAAGGGTTATTTCAAGGGTAAGAAGGTTAGTAAAGCTTGGGTTAAGAGGTTGAAGACAAGAGTTGAAGATTAAAAGGGGGTAGGCTTGATTGTTCTTGTAACCATTCAACTTAAGTCTTGTAAGAAGTTTGTTTAAATTTCTTGTCATTCAATATGGTTGTAATGATATTTATAATAATTTGATGTAATTTGATATAAGTAGTACATGTAATAAGGCTTGCTTGATGTTGTACATAAAATTGATGGGTAAAAACTAGTGTAGAAACTCATTAAGACAACTAGTAAGAAACTAGTGAATTATCATGAGTTTTAACATAAAAATCATAAACTTTAGATTTGATTAAGTTTAAGAAGTTGTTAGAGGAAGTAAAAACTAGAATTTGAGCTTTTGAATCACTTGAAATGGACTTATAGATAAAAAGTTATGGTTAAAAGAAGATGGCTAGATGAAAACTTGATATTGAGTCAAAAGTCTTCTGAAACGATTTTAAAACGCGATTTTAACCCTTTTCTGGTCCGAATCAGCAAAAGTGTAAAACACGAAAGTTGCACATAATCAGAAAGTGAACGAAAGTGTTAAAAACAGCAAAAACTAAACGAACCTGTTGTTGACTAGAAAACAACCATGGTTAAGGAAACTTAGTTGTATTTTGATTCTTTGAGACCAAAACCAAGCCAAGGTTAAGCCAAGGCTGATGTCTCAAGCTATTTTAACTCAAATATAACCATTAGATATGACCATGATTGTTGTTTCAAAGTTGTTTAACCGTAACTTAGCCGCACGGCTAGTTTGGATTTGTTAACCCGAAAATTGTTTCAAAAACTTGGTCATTAGATGAAACTTTACTAGATTTTGAAAAAACTAGATAAATGACTATATGACATATAAACTATATAAATACCTTTTTCACAAGTTTTAACTATTATTTAAAACCATGAACTTATTAATCTAAATACTATTTTGAAACCTTTATATTCCACAACATCATAATATGACACGCCGTAATCACAACACTCATTGAGTGAATAACACTTACACATGATAAATGTTACGTTAAACTATTTCACGACACACAACTCATAACACTATCACAAAAGTTCAATAATAGTCTTTGACGAAGCACGACACATGTTTTATACAACATTTGTCTCGTCAAATACTTACTTATAAATGATAAGTACTACAATTGTAGGGAATTTCATTATCATAAAGAGGCCTCTTCGGGGTATCGTATCGACGAGTTGTGGATTTACGATTTAAAGTGTCCTGGCTCCTCGTGCAATTACTACATGACCTCTTGATTTTGATAGTCCGAACGGTGGTACAAGGTCATTTATAAAAAGGCTATAAGCCAAACAAACACTTAAGGGATACCTTAACTTAATACCCATGTACAACATCATAAGCCAACAAGTTACATATACTTGTACACTTATATTGAAAACTATACTAAAACATAATTACTATACTTTCGTAGGTAATCACTAAAGATCGCAGTCTCGACATACACTGTTGTTGATATAACTACTACTGATAACTACGGTGAGTTCATAGCCCCAACTTTTGTTTAACTGTTTTGTAAACTACTTGGGGAAGATACATGCTAAAACGTTTTATTATGGACAATTACTTGCAAACTGAATGCCTTGACTGTATTATTGCATGCCTAAGTTGTTTATGCCAAAAGTCCCCAACATCATGGACCACTAATCACTAGGAGTGAGCGCAAATATTGTGGATAGGCCTATCGAGATTGACGAATCCCATTTGTGTTAGCCGGATCGGTAACCAAACGCACTTTATTTGAATTACCTAGGTATATGGTAAAATACCTACTCGGGGCAAGTTACTTATATATTTATATATATCGTCCGGTGATATATATACAACAGTCAGTCGTGAGTTCCATGAGCTTAGAGCAATAATAACTATAAAAAAGATAGTTGTACACATTGCAATTATACTACGAACTATTGTCCACTACTATTTTCAAAACTATGAATTCACTCAACCATTGTGTTGACTTTTCGGCGTGTTTTATCTCAGGTCCGTAAGATATGTCTGGCACGCGAATGAAGGCACACGGAATAGTCATTTTGAAGACTATTCATATTATCATTCAAAAACTTTTAAACTTATTATGTACATTATGGGACCTCTACTATGATTTTATGAATAAATTCGAATGATAATGTATTTTAAAACGTCTCATTTAGAGTCGTTTTCTGTAATGTGTACTTTATGCTAATAAGTAATATCCTCGATTAGCTTCCGCTGCTATTCAAAACTAAGGGTGTTACAGCGTAAACTAAATGCTTAGAAGTAAGGAACCTTAGGCGTAAGATTTAACTTAGGAGAAAAGTGTTACTCGTAAGTTTTTATGCTTAGGCGTAAACTTAGGGTTTTACCCAAAATCTTTTACGCTTGTCCAAGTGTAAAAGATATCCACAAGTCGAAGTGTTTTCAGGCTTATCCAAACAAGAAATTCACTGCGTTACCAACAGCTTTGAAGATCTTTGACGAAAATTCCTTACGCGTAGAAGCTTAGGCGTAACTTCTGACTTAGGCGTAGAAGCTTAGGTGTAGAATTAGAGTTTCCTTAGGCGTAAACTTGACAGAATTTGCCAAAACTTATTTTTATGCACTAAAATGTATTAAAAACGTGTTTTGAATGATGCAACAGCTTCAAAATCACCAAAAATAACAAGAGAGTTTGAAACTTGGTGAACCAAGATAAATTTTAGCTTAAGCGTAAACTATAGTACAAATACAAAATAAGTCTAAAAAACTATGTAAAACCCATAAAGCTTCGAACTTTTTTGCAAAACAATGATTCAAGACACTATATCAACCTAAAAATGTAAGAATCTTGAGGTTTAAAGTGTAAAAATCAATGCTTTTAAGTAAAATAAAAGTGTAGAACAAGAAGCTTTATGCGTACGTATACAAAACTTAAAAAACACAACGTTTCACCCAACTAAATGGCGATTGATACCACTGTTTGGTCACCATAATTGCACACAAGTATGTAAATGATAGAAATGAGATAGAGAGGGACAGTTGAACACACAAAACACACGTATGGATATTAGAGAGAAAAGGTTATGCGTAACATGTATTAAAGTGAACAACACCACTCCAAGGAGAGGTTATAACGTATTTATAGGGGAAGGGAGCTAGGGTAACACATCTAGTCCCTTCCTTGGCATTATGGGCCTTTGCATAGGCTCATGGGCTTTCTACATAACCCTAGCACTTAATAACAAACATAAAAGCCATAATAACGCAACCTATTACATGTAAATGACTAACACTTGATAATACTGTTTAGGAGTGATTCAAACAGGAATTAGATGAACAAAAAAGTAGAAAGGCTGAAGAAGCGGAGAAAGCCGAAGTGGCAAAAAGGGGCAGAAGAGGAGCGTCTCAAGAAGGAAGCCGAAAATTATATTCTTGACAACCCAGCTCATGACCCAAAACCATCTTCTGAACCACCAAAAGACACCTCTACTATGCTAGAATCATCATCTCACTCATCCCCTCCACCAACACATACAACATCCAAGTCAACCACAAGATTGGTTAAGAAGAAAGTTGACACATGGATGTCACATGCCAAGACTAAAATTCAAAAGGAAGTGACTCAAGCTCAGACAAGGAAACAAAGCAGACTAAAGAACAAGTCAACACACTGTCTGACTTGGTCACAGACTTGACGGCACACACTTCTGCCTTTCAGTAATCCAAAGACGCAATTCAAAAGTTTCTCTCCAAGGACGTTCAAGGAGAAATGAACCAGCTCATCATCAACTATGTTGAGAAACTCCTCTCTCAGAACTTTCCTGCTGTTACGAAGGAACTCAGGAAAAGACAATTGCAACCAATGCTTAAGTAAATGATCAAGCAAATTGTCACCACAACACCGGTTGTAATGCAGACTATGCCAGTCAAGCCCCCAGTCATTACAAAAGAAGAACTCATCACTCTAATAGAAACAAAAATGGCTGCAAGAGTTGCTGACATGAGCAAAGAATATGAGTATCTCTATGATCTTCTCGTTGCTAGAAAACTTAGAACACCTTGCAAGGAAGATGCGGGCATTGAGTAAATGTTAATTCAAATAAATCGTAAAAACGTTTATTAATATTTAGCGATCTCTTTGTGTTTTGTTGATTACAAATATAATGTTATTGTGGAAAACTAGAAGGGGGGTTGAATAGTTTTACCAATTAAAACTTCATTTTAAAATATTAAATCGACTTATGTCAAACTATGTAGATGTGTATGTTAGATATTGATAGATAGATATGTAAAGGAGTAATGAAAGATAAAGAGTAAGAAGCACATAACCGTGACACGAGTATTTATAGTGGTTCGGCTACAAGGACACCTTCCTTGCCCTACTCCACTCCCCGAGTCACCTACTCGAGAGTTCGTAATCACTACACGACACCAACTCCTTATGGTGGAGAAGACTTCACAACGTCGCCTACTCTTTTTCCGGTACTAGGCTAACCACCGGGTTCTTTCACCAAGGAGAACAAGACCTACCACAACGTCGCCTACCCTTTATCTGGTACTAGGCTAAGTACCGAGTTCCATTACTATAGAGGAACTACTACCCAACACTACACAACACCTAACCCCAAAGGAGACCCACTCCTTATTACAACACCATCAAGGATATCAACATCCTTGGAAACAAACTATCACTATTTATATAACGATGCACCTCATCGATTATACGACCTTGGCATCCTTTACTAATACCACTTGATTTGAATCCTAGTCATCTTTCACTAACGCCCTTGACACGAACGCTTGGCACCTTTTACTAATTCCTTCGTCTTGACTCCTTTAGCATTCTTCACTAATGCTTTTGACATGGACGTTAAGCATCTTTCACTAATGCTTTTGTCTTGACTCTTTCGGCATCCTTCACTAATGCCTTCGACACAGCACTTCTATGGAGGAAGAAAGAACTATCAACAAGAGAACCTTAGTAGTCTTGATGATGACGAAGGATGGCAACTCATGGACTTGAGCTTGCTTGACTTCAAGAAGTGGTGATCTCGCCTTTAAGAGGAACCTAGAGAATCACACAAAAACAAAAGACAAACTACATAGAAATATCCCTTAGGATCAGTGGTTAGAGAGTTACAATACTTGGGGAAAGTATGTGTGTGAGTGGCAACCAAAAAGGAAGAAATGGCTCATTATTTATAGAAGAAAAACAACTACTGTCCACAGATCCCACGGATCCCTCCGTTAAGGGATCCGTCTAGTGTAACCTTAGGGATCCATGGGATGCTCCTCTTTGCCCATGGGTTTTTTGGTTATGGGTCACGGGTCATGGGTTATGGGTTGGTCCATGGGTATTTCCTTAGATACAATGTATCTAATAGATGCAATGCATCTAGTCAAATGGATATGGGTCAATACCATGGGTTATGGAGATGCTCCATGGGTTGTAGTTTATACCCATTATAATACATATTAGTTATGTATATATTTACCCAATATGTAAACTGTTAGCCTTAATAGTTTTATTAGAAGTGATGGTCATTCACGTTTAGGAACTTTGTAACGCGTGTTAGATATCGTGATAGAATAGTCAACGGGCTCGTGGACTTGGGCTAAGCTAATTGGTTATAAGTTAAGTTAAGCTAGCCTTATGTATGATGTAATCCAACCCAAGCCCACGAAAGCCCATGGTAAGCCTTTTAGGGCATCAAGTCCCTTGGACTATAAATACCCCTCAAATGGTCATTTGAGGGGTGTGCTTGAAAGTGTGTGTGTGTGTGTGTTTTCTTCCTTTGGAATATACAACATCTTTATTGTTTATCTTTCTACGCATAACATACACGGTTTGTATAACATCAAGTCACCATCTTTCTCATCTTTGTTTCTTACTTCTAAGCTTTACTTTTGTGTTTGTGTTGAAAGTGTTCTACGCGTAGCGTGGTTTCACGTGGTGATACTTGTGTTTGGTAAATGGGTTTGTGATAAGGTTGATAAAAGTAAGGTCCTACAATTGATATCAATCGCCTAACAATGGTTTAGGAGTGTTTGGTTGGAGTTTTTTGTTTTTGTAAGTGTTACGCGTAGTTTTTCATTCTCAAAGATTCACGCATAAAACTTTTATTTTTGCACTTAAATCTTCAAGATTCTTATGGTCTAAGGTTTATATAGTGTTAAAGATTCTAGTTTTGGCAAAAAGTTCGAAGCTTTACGTGTTTTAAATCATTTTTAAAATCGTTTTGATTTCGTTGTTCATTTCTACGCGTAAGCTTTCTACGCACTTTGGGTGAAAAAGGTCAAAAGATTTGTGTTATTGGAGTGTTTTTAAGGCTGTTTATGCATCAGAAATTGTTTGAATCGTTGGAAATTTTTTACGCGTAGGTCAAAACCCTAATATTACGCGTAATAAATTCAAAACCCTAGTTTTCTATGCATAACTTTTTGGTAACGAATCTTCGTGCAACAAAGGTGACTCAGTGCTTCCCTCACTTGGATAAGTGTGTGGAACACTTCGACTTTCGGATATGTTTTACGCTGTGACAGTGTAAAGGATTTTTGGTTTTAAACCAACTCTTACGAATAAGCAGAAAGCTTACGAGTAAGCACTCTACGCATAAGTTAACTCTTACGCGTTAGGTACTCTACTTCTACGCTTAACGTTTACGCATAAGACTTACGTTTAACCTTAAGTTTACGCGTATCTTGGATTTCTACGCATAAGGATTTCTACGCCTAAGCTCTTTAGGCATAAGGATTCCTACGCATAAGATCCTACGCATAAGCATCCTACGCATAAGCACTCATCTCTACGTATAAGAACAGTGTTACGAGTAAGATTTTGAGCAAAACTTCAAACGGCTATAACTTTTGAACCGTAACTCCGTTTTCAGCGATCTACCCATCAAAACGATCGTGAGAACGAGGAGAATAGACCGCCAAATAGAAGTTATTGAGGTTTTTAAGTGTTTAGACCAAATTTTCACTACAACAACCGAGCTTAATCTTCATCAATCACAACTCCTTTATCGTTGAATCGATCCTACATCAACTTTATCATATCATACCTTCATCAATGACAACTCAACAAGACATTCATGCAGTCGGTGCCGAAAACCGTCCTCCTATGTTGGAAAAAGGTGGTTATCTTCAATGGACAAGTCGTATGCT
Organism: Chrysanthemum seticuspe; assembly: GCA_019973895.1. Classification (NCBI taxonomy): domain Eukaryota; kingdom Viridiplantae; phylum Streptophyta; class Magnoliopsida; order Asterales; family Asteraceae; genus Chrysanthemum; species Chrysanthemum seticuspe. The sequence continues at coordinate 131,904,745 of BPTQ01000008.1, read as the reverse complement.
TCATTACATCAAGACAAAACCTAATGGAAAATTGATGATCAAATCCATTCAGGATAGATCCTTCATACCTCGACAAGTCCAAGACCCTGGAAATGCTGATGCAACACCTCCCGTCCCACCATTTTTTCGTCTTCAAAAAGAAGAGGAATACTCTGAAGAGGATCAGAAACAAGTCGAAGTTGATGACATGGCAATTCATATTGTCCAACTGGTTTACCAAGAGATATCTTTGCTGCTGTAGACACTTGTGAAACTGCTTTCGATATGTGGGAACGAGTTAGACGACTTTGTCATGGAACAGAAATTGGTCAACAAGACATAGAGAACAAGTTGCTAACTACTTGGGAAAAGTTTACATCTACTCCAGGAGAATCCATTGAATCCTACTATGGAAGGTTCTGCACTTTAATGAATGAGCTGATCAGAAACAAGTTGACACCCAGAACTATCGTAAGCAACATCAAGTTCTTGAACAATCAACCAGAAGAATGGGGACGATATGTCACTATTGTCAACCAAACAAAAGACTTACATCAAGTGAACTTTGATCAACTCAACGATTTTCTGAAACAAAACCAAAATGAATTAAATGAAGTCAGGCAAGAAATATTAGCAAAGAATCATGATCCATTGGCACTCATTGCAAAGACTCAAACTCCAGTGAGTACACAACAACAAGCTTCATCATCATCCACCAACAACAACTTGCAACAATACATCCCTCAACAACAAAACTATCCACCTGAACAACAACATTACCAGGAACAAGGAATCACTGATCTTGAAATGGAACCAGAAGAAGCTTTGTCTCAAGTATTTTCTTTATTGGGTAAAGCATTCAGAGGTCGCTATTCTACACCAACTCGCAACAGGAAAATTGCACAGCCGGGTGTGAACATGGGTAATCAAAGACATATGGTTGGAGTTAATGGGAATCAGCAGGATTATGCTACTGGATTTCGCATGGGTAATCAGGCGGTTCCGAATCAGGGTAATCAGTTGGGTCAAAATGTTGGGAATAAAGCAGTGGGTAATCAGAATGGGAATGTTGCAGCTCCAGTCGTTGGGAATTATGGAAATGTGAATCAGGGTAATCAGGTTACTTGTTATAACTGTCAAGGATTGGGTCACATGGCAAGGAATTGTCCAACTAAGCCGAAAAAGAAGGATCTTGAGTATCTTCAGAAAGCTATTATGTTGGTACAAAAAGAAAAATCTGGACTTCAATTGAGTGCAGAGGAACATGACTTCATGGCTATTATGGATGATTTGGAAGACCTCGAGGAACTCAATGCAAACTGCATCTTCATGGCAAATCTTCAAGAGACTAAGTACGACACTAATTCTGACGCACCTCCTGTCTATGACGCCAACGCAGTATCTGAGGTACCAATCATTGATCCATGCTATAACAATGTCATATTTGATGTGTTTACTCATGACGAACAGCATTCTGTGACATCAGCACCTACTTATGATACATACCTGGACAATCCGAGTTGTAGCAATACTAACTCTGAGACTCCAGATGTGGATCCTAGTGGAGAGTGTGTGGCACAAAATACTGAGACTGATGAGGAAACACGTGCTAATTTTGAATCATTAATCAATAAATGTGGCATTGAAATTGAGAAAGTTAAAACGGTCAATCACGAAGTTAAGGCCGCAAATGCTAAATTGACCGCTGAGCTTGAGAGTTACAAGGAGAACGCAAAAGCCTTTGAATTTCAGAAAAACAAAGAATCAGAATGAGAAATTTGAACTTTTGCAAATCAAGTATAACACACTTGATGTGAATTTGAACTTAAAAATTAAATCTTTAAACAAGGAAATTTCTGATTTAAATAACCAACTTTCGAAACAAAAAGAAATGTTTTCTAATCTTGAAAAAGAGAAGAAGCAGTTGATTACTGATTTTTCAAACCGAGAAGATTCTCTTCTTGATGAAATTCTTGATAAAAATGAGAAAATCCAAACTTTGGAAAATTTGCTTCTCAAAACGGGTCATTCTACTCAAACAATCAAGATGCTTTCTAATCAAGTAAATTCGCGTTTTCATACTACTAATAGAATGGCACTTGGTAACGACCCCTCTTCGTTCCTCAAGAAAGCTCAGAAATCTCAGAATGTGTTAAACAATGGAAATGTTTTGCATAAACCCATAATTGTTCGTGATTCTCTTGAAACGTTAGAACTATCTGAGGAGAGTAGATCAAAAATGAAACAAAAGAATTCGGAAATCAAACCTATTGATTATAACAAATGGAACAAAATTAACGGAATTACTTTTGTTAATAAAAAAGAAAAGTCAAAGTTTTCCATCACACCAAGCGTTTCAAACAAAGAGTCAACACCTGTTTCAAAATCTGTTTCAAAACCAGTTGTTGTCTCAAATTCTCTTTCGAACATTGAACAAATGTCTTCAAACAATCCTTTTAATCCAAGTGATGCGAGAAGTATTTTAGAAAATGTGAAAACTAGAATTGTGGATCTTCAAGACACTGTTAAAACTAAAACCACTATTACACCTAACAACTGGTTCTCTAGTTTTGACATCTAACAAAGAAAGTTTTTTTAAACTCAAATTGCCTCTCAGCTGAATGCCATCAGTGCAAGGGTAATTCATTTTGAACAAGTGTTTTTGAAAGAAACAGTTGACTTTGTCAAGGACCATAAATCCCTGGTAAAGTAAGCTAATGACTGTGTTGAACAAGTCAAAGTTTTGTAAAATTTAAATGACTCGCTCTTCGAAGATGTTCTTACTACTGATATTATGTCCATCATTTTGCAAACATATTCTGTTGAAGATCATGAAAGACTCCAGTCTGAGACCTCCAAAATTGTTTCAAAATATGAAAAAGCACTTGAGAAACTTGAAAAAGAAAATGTCTCATATTTTAAACAACTTGATCGAAAAACTGAGGAATGCAAGTATGACAAACTGTCGTATGAGCGTGCCTAGAATGACATGAAAGCGAAAAATGATCTTTTGAGGGCTCAGCTGGAATGTCAAAAAGGAAAGGCAGTGGATACTAAGATTACAAAACCATTGACTGCGGAGAAAGCAAATGTTCCCAAACCGGTTTTAAAACCAAAAATGTTTGTTTCAATGCCTCCTCCAAAAGTCAATGAGAAAAATGTTTCATCAAAACCAGTCACTCCACCTGCCTTGCCTAAACAAATTGTTGATAAAGGAAAAGCGGTTATTGAGAAACAAAAAGTTTTAGCTCCTGGCCTTCTTAAGATGAGTACCACTAATGCGTCTGCCTCCACATCTAAAACATATGGAACAAACGACATAAATTTAGAAAAGCACTCTAAAGAGATTAGGAAAGCTGAAACCACCTCCCTTCATAAAAATGTGAATCATAATGAGTGTACGTTACCTTCTACAGGACTAGGAAGCACCTCTAGGAGCAGCAGACTAAAGCCTAAGAGCAATACAAGGAACAATAGAGTCCCGCTTGCCTCTAAGAGTAGTCGCTTGAATAAAGAGAAGAAAGTAGAAGAACACCCTAGGAATTTACCACTTTGTAATAAGAAAGACATTTCATCTGAATGTAATGAACCTATGAAATCTGCTACGTTTAATGAATCTGTTGAATCTGTTTGTTTAACTTGCAAGAAATCTTTAACTATTGTTCATGATGATTGTGTTTCTAAGAATGAGATTGTTAAGCCTGTAAAGAAGAATGTTCCCAAAAAAAACTTATGCTAAACGAATAGGAAGACTAGTCGCGAGACTTAGGCTTTACACTACTGATAGGGAGCATAATGTTTACTTTAGGGATGACATTTGGAAACCCACATGTAGAACTTTCACACTCGAGAATGGTAGAATGAGTGATGCACCTGTCTTACCAATAGATGACTTCTATGAGTGTGATCAGGATTTTACCTCTAACCCAAAGGAACCAAAATCAAAACGGTTTCCAAAATCCTCTTCTTCTATTATTGGCAGGCTATCGAAATATGTCTTTGGATCATCGACTCGGGTTGCTCCAAGCACATGACCGAGAATCTGAAGCTGCTGATCAATTTCGTCTAGAAATTCATGGGAACCGTACGTTTCGGAAATGATCATGTAGCAGCTATCATGGGTTATGGAGATCTACCTTTTGGAAATTATTTGATATCTCGGGTTTACTATGTCCAAGGGTTGGGACACAATTTGTTCTCAGTTGGGGAGTTCTGTGATGCAGATTTAGAGGTTGCTTTTAGGAAAAATGCTTGCTTCGTTAGAAACTTGGATGGCACTGATCTCTTAACTGGGAATCGTGATACAAACTTGTATGCTATCGACATCAATCAAATGGCCTCTTCATCACCAATATGTCTTATGACACGAGCATCTGGAACTCAGTCCTGGTTGTGGCACAGACGGTTATCCCATCTCAATTTCGACACCATCAACAATCTTGCCAAAGACAACATTGTCAATGGACTTCCAAAGTTCAAATACACCAAGGATCACCTATGTCCATCATGCGGACAAGGAAAAAGCAAAAGAGCATCATATAAACCCAAAATCGTACCTAGTTCGGAAGCAAAGTTACATATGTTTCACATGGACTTATGTGGCCCAATGAGAGTTGAAAGCATTAATGGGAAAAAGTATATCCTTGTTATCGTCGATGATTATTCGAGATATACATGGGTTAGGTTTTTAAGAACAAAAGACGAAGCACCAGGCATCATCATCACCTTTCTGAAACGAATTCAAGTACTTCTTCAAACTCGAGTAAGGGTTGTAAGAACAGACAACGGCACTGAATTCACTAATCAGGAGTTAAGAACTTTCTTTGAAGATGTTGGAATCACTTATCAGACATTAGTTGTTAGAACTCCACAGCAGAATGGGGTAGTTGAAAGAAGAAATAGAACTCTTGTGGAAGCTGTTCGCACAATGCTAATTTATTCTAGTGCACCATTATTTCTATGGGCTGATGATGTTGCCACTGCTTGTTTCACTCAGAACCGATCCCTAATCCATCCAAGATTCAATGAAACCCCATATGAGCTTGTGAACAACAGAAAACCTGATATCTGTTACTTTCACGTGTTTGGCGCTTTGTGCTATCCTACGAATGACAGAGAAGATATTGGAAAACTGAAAGCAAAAGGTGATATTGGAATCTTCATTGGATATTCAGATAACTCGAGGGCATTCAGGGTGTATAACAGGAGAACTAGGAGGATCATGGAGACGATGAATGTGAAATTTGATGAACTTTCATAAAATGGCTTCTGAGAGACTCGCTCTAGAACCCGCACTAAACCAGCAGACTTCTGGACACATCAGTTCAGGACTCGTACCTCAAAGAGCTCAATCAACTTCGTTTGACAATCCTAAAGAACAAGAATGGGAGAATTTCTTCGAGTTAATGTTCGATGAATACTATGGTGGAACTTCGACAAATGCATCAAACCATCATTCCGCTGCACCCGTTAAAAATCATCCTCCATCACCAACAGAAGATGCATCTACAATGGTCGAAACCAATGCACCAACTCCATCTACATCATCTACATCTACTACAGGTCTTGCACCCGTTCTACCAGCAGTTGATGAGCAAAACCAAAGCCGCAACGATGCAACGTTAGATGAAGACTTATTTGAAAACCCGTTTGCTACGGAATCACCTGAATCATCTTCAAGCTTACGAGAACCATCTAACTCGCATACGTTTAACCAACGGTATCCTTCTACTCTGAAGTGGACAAAAGACCACCCAATTGAACAAGTTATTGGTGAACCTTCAAGGCCAATTCAGACGAGACGCCAACTTTCCACCGATTGCGACTTATGCATTTACCTTTGCTCAATTAGCAATATAGAGCCAAAGAACATTCGCAAGGCAATGGCAGAACCCGCATGGATAGAAGCGATGCAGGAGGAACTTCTCCAATACCGTCTTCATGACTCTTGGGAAATGGTTCCAAGACCAATTCACATTCGCATCATTGATCTCAAATGGTTATGGAAGAACAAAAGGGATGAAGAGATGACTGTAATTCGCAACAAAGCTCGTCTTGTGGCCAAAGGATACAGACAAGAGGAAGGGATAGACTTTGAAGAGTCATTCGCGCCGGTAGCTAGACTTGAAGCAGTCAGGATATTCTTAGCATATGCAGCTCACAAAAACATCGCGGTTTATCAGATGGACATTAAGACCGCGTTCTTGAATGGAACTCTGAAAGAAGAAGTGTACGTGAGTCAGCCAGAAGGCTTCATCGACATGGAACATCCAGACTACGTCTTCAAACTCAAAAAGGCAATCTATGGATTGAAACAAGCTCCGAGAGCGTGGTATGACGAACTGTCCTCTTTCCTTATCCTAAACAATTTCACCAAAGGAACAGTTGATCCTACCTTGTTTACACAAAAATGCAAAAACGACATTTTGATTGTTCAGATTTATGTGGACGACATCATTTTTGGGTCCACTAATCCGAATCTTTCAAAACATTTTGAAAATCTCATGAAAAGCAAATTTGAAATGTCCATGATGGGGGAACTAAAATTCTTTCTTGGTTTACAAATACATCAGTCCCCTCGTGGAATTTTTATAAATCAAGCTAAATACACAACTGAGATTTTGAAAAATCATGGTATGGATAATTGTGACTCAGTCGGAACACCAATGGTAACTTCACCAAAAATTGGAGCCGATTTGTTTGGGAAACCTATTGATCTGAAGAAATATCGAAGAATGATTGGTTCTCTCATGTATCTTACTGCTAGTCGACCCGATATTCATTTTGTTGTTTGCTTATTAGCACGGTTTCAGGCTAAGCCTACCGAACTGCACCTCAAAGAGGTTAAAAGGATCTTTCGGTACCTGAAGACATCCATTCACATGGGACTTTGGTATCCGAAGGAATCCGGATTTGATCTAATTGCCTTTTCAGATGTGGACCACGCAGGTGATCAAGTTACAGCAAAAAGTACATCAGGAGGAGCACAATTTTTGGGTGAAAAGTTAGTCAGCTGGTCTTCAAAGAAACAAGATTGCACTGCACTTTCAACCGCTGAAGCTGAGTATGTGTCTCTATCTGCGTGTTGTGCTCAAGTTCTATGGATGAGAACACAACTCACATATTATGGCTTTACTTTCGATAAAATACCTATGTATTGTGACTCGAAAAGTGCCATAGCCATATAATGCAATTCTGTTCATCACTCAAAGACTAAGCATATCAGAGTCCGCTACCACTTCATCAAAGAGTACGTCGAAAATGGTACTGTTGAATTATTCTTCGTGAAGACTGATTACCAACTCGCCGATCTATTAACTAAAGCCCTTCCAAAAGAAAGGTTTGACTATTTAGTTCGACGAATTGGAATGCGAAGCCTAATCCCTGAGGAGTTAGAACGTCTTCTCGAATCTTCTTGAAAAAGATTTTCCAAAAAGCTTCGCTGTAAATATTTTTGAAAAATAAAATACAAAATTTGAAAAACCAACAAAAGCAAAATATAAAAATATAAAACTTTCAAAAAATTCAAAAACAATATAAAATCAAAAATCCAAAAATATTCTTCTCACGACATGTCTCTCGTATAATCGATATTCTGTACGTATCTAGAAATGTCAATCAACAATGATACGGGCATGTACAGATGCTTGAGCGAGAGTTCTTTAATTGTTTTCTAAAACATGTCGTTTCTCAAAATTTCTTCATAATAATGGCTTTCGTATACATCAGTACGAAACCCGGACATAAATGATGACTTTTGATTATTTTTCAAATAAAAACTCGTGTTTTTCATGAAAATCACTAGTGTACGCTTCAGTGCACTACATTTAAAAATGGTGAGAAATCATCATCATCTTGAGCACCTTTTCAAGATTGTTCAAAAAGATTTTCAAAATCTTTCAAAATACTTTGTGCTCAAGATAAGTCCCTCTAAAAACCCTTTAATTGATTATGCTTTATTAAAGGGGGAGTATAAAACAAAAATATTCCAAATTCATGCTTAAATCAAATCCGTTTGTCTCCCCAAAGGATTCTAAAATGTTTTTTAATCCGTTGATATCAAAAATATCACGAATATGCTATTTTTGAGGGGGAGGAGACGTGATTAAAATGTGATCAAAAAGTTTAATGATCGTTGTTTGATTCTCAAATGAGCTCGACTCAGTTGAAACCAATGAATTGACGAGGAATCATGTACCATCTCGAGAAACTTTCTATGGACTTGACCAGGACGGGTAATAATTTCAAGCTTGTTCTCTAGTGATGTAAACGTGTCTCGAATCGGTCTAGTTCATTTAAAGTCGATCAATTCAAAAAGTGCGAACTCTACCCTCTATGTGCAGATTTCTGTCAAAACTTATAAGCACATGTGAAGGGGGAGTGTTTCTGAAAATATAAAAAACTCTCGGAATGTTTCAAACATGTTTTCTATCATAAACACTCTGAGAGATTTTCAAGAAAAATGGTTTTATGGCAACAATAGGACAGTCATGGAGTTATAAGGTGACTAAGGATAGGAAATCCGTCCTATAATCCGCCAGAGCCGGAGGGATCTACCCAAGGACATCACAAATAGTTAGTATTAGAAGTCCTAAGGTATGATTGAAAAAAGGAGTAATGTGAGAAAGGAGAAAGAAGGGGTTGAAGAATTAAAAAGAAATATAATGAAAAAGGGTGAAAAGAAATAGCCCTCCATATTCAACCTTAGGGCAGAAATCGGGTTCAACTCATCTGCTACTGGTTGTCACTTAGTTGACACTGGTATTGAAGACAAAGACGTCATGGACCCAGTGACGCACTGCACTAAACCTTCTAGCCACTCAATTCCTCTCAAAAGGGATTTGTTTCATTCTCACTGGGAACCCTACATAATCTATTGACTTTCTCTTAGAGATCGTTGGTATTGAAAAAGGAGACCCTCTCCCTAGTCTCCGCTCAGGAAAACCAAAATGCACTATTGAGTCTAGAGCCAGGAGATTCATCAAAAGATCTCATAGGAACACTTGACATGACATCGCTTGTTGTTCATCAATAAGGGCACAAGTGATATATTCTAGAGTCCTACGCAGATCTTAGCAATCTGCCAGAACATTTATGAGAAGTTTCACATCTGTGATCTTCAGTGATTGAATGGAAACTCCTGCCAGGGTCAACATCAAGCAGCCCTGACTGTGACAACTCGTACTTTCAGGTCATTTCTCAAAACAATTCATGCTTCACTATTTCATCATTTATCGTAAACTAGGTTTACGAGTTTCAAATTCGCGTACCCTTAAAGGTTTAGCTGCGAATTCATGATCTTATCATCAAGGACATTTCATATAGACTAGGTTTAGTCTACATATCATAAACATCATTATCATCATATTAGTCCATGCATAGTTTTGCATTTTTCATTAAAACGAATAATTTCATATTAAATAAACGCTATCGCGTAAGTTATTATTTTGAACATTTAATCCGATACTTCCAAAAATTATCCCGACATATTTTTATACTTACATTTAGTTTATAAAAATAATATTTTGAGTTTACCCAGTGTTTTAAATTTATTTTGTATATAAATTGTTAAATTTGTATTATTACGACGTTTTTCTTAAAAACCACACGACAATTATTATTTCACTCAAATTATGCAAGAAATGTATTTTTACAATTTTTATAACTACAATATATTTTACTTTGATTCATTAAAATTTATTTTTAGACAACACTACCCTAATTGCACAAATATATATATACAAGTTACAACTTAATTTATCTTATCTACATTTACTTACACCTTTTATATATATAATAAATAATAAAAAAAAAATTGTATTTTAGAAATACATACCCCCTTGGCCGACCAAGGGGGGGGGGGTGAGTCACAAGGTTGGTAGATTTTCTTACACATAAAGATTTACACTCCAAGGACTTTCACATACATACACAATCTCATCATTCAAAGTCTTTAGTCAAGATATTTCTCCTCTCTTTTTCTTTATCTCAAACCGGCCAAACCACAAGGAAGAAGGAAATCATCAAAGTTTTTCAAGTCAAGTTTTTATACAATCTAGAATACACTCTTTGTTTAGGTTTTGAAATAAAAACCTAGGGTGTTTAAGTTAAATCCTTTGTTCTTGTCACCTCATCAAGTAACTAGTAAGCATATCATATCCATTTTTCATCCTTCATATTTATTTCATAGTCATTTCATCATATTTGAGTTAACATGCAAGTCTTATGGATGTTTATACCACTTTTCACATTGTTTTTAAGAGTTTTATATATATAAGTCATCCTATAATTATCCCTTGTATTATATCACTCTTGGTGATGTCTAAGAACCCATGACACCCTAAGAAGGTGTATGGTAGGATTAGAATAGCTTCGGAGTTGTTTTGAATGGTTTAGAATAGGTTTAGCACGAGAAAAACTCATTTCGACAAGTCTTAAAAAGGGTCTGATTTTATTTTTGAAATCTGGAAAATCCGACAGTAGATAAAAAATTTTGGCCTAGATATTTAGAAAATATACTTTAAAACGAAGCCGTGGCCGCTTGAACGGATTAAAACGGAGCAATAACGAAGAAGATATGAATTTTTCAAGTTTGACGACGAAATATATTAATCCTGAAAATTTCAGCATGTTACGTATGATTTGTACGAGTCAAAAATGAGTCTTAAGCGTTATAAATTATTTCGACTTACCAAGAATATATTAGTATACTTTGATACGAAGCTAAGGACATATAATACGTAGAAAATGGATTTGTAACGATTAAATTATACACGTTTACACGAAATTGCCGTAACTTTATTATATAAGAAAAACTATATTATTTCTATTAGACAAGTGTTACGGTAAACAAGTGACCATATTGAAGGCTATTTTTAACATTGACGTAGAACTTTTTATAAAGCGATGTCTTCTAGTAAAAGTAAGTTCGCCAAGCATATTTTCCAAAATGTCCAACCGTTTGTCAAGCGGAGTTACAATGAATTAAATACGGTTACTTCAACTTTGCTAAAAATCACCCTTAAGCAATATTTTGAACGCAAATGCCATACTTAACCTATATTTTTCTATATGATCGAGACCTCTAGGATGAAAACTTAAATGCTAAAACTTTGAGATAATGATACAAGCTTCCCAAAACCGTTGAGTTCGTTTCCTAACGCTCGACGTACACCATTTTACGACTAGCTTTTCGAGGCCATTTTAGTCACTTTCATGAAATTTCCAACGACATTATTTTACGACGAAAAGTTAAAATTTCACAATAAATCATTAAGAAACTATTGTAGGATGTCATTTTGATGTAAATACTTGCAAAATAATTTAAGAATGGTCAAGACGTCAAAAGAGTATTTTTCGACGATAAGTATTATTTTCAAAACTCACAAGTGGTATAAATATCATCCGAATTGCATGCATAACATTACATCATGACTTATTACATATCATATCATTCATAATAGGTCAGTTTCGAGATCACGCTACATTTCGGTGTACTCACTCTTGTCGTCGTACCAATTCATCAAGTGAGTTTTCATAGCCCCGTCGTACATGTTTATAATTATTTTCAAACCTACGGGGGAGAATACATTGCACATCATTTTTATTACGATACCAAGTATATCAAATTCATTTACATTGCTTAAGTTACCACATGCCAATTGAATGTCCCCATTATATTACATGAACCGTTAATTTCATAGAAGCGAGGGTGAGTGGATATATCTATCGAGGGTGACTCCTCCATCCGGGTTGGTGGATCCCAACTAGTCATACGGATGCATTTCATTTAATAACATTATTGAGTTGTTTGGCAAACACTCTGTTGGGGCGAACATCATGAACAGTCTAGTTTCAGTGTCATGGACTTATAGCAATTGTAACATTTTTTATGTGGCATGATCGTCATACATGGTCTATACTTGCGTAGTCGTATAAAACATTTTCATAAACCTATGATTTCTCACCAACATTATTGTTGACCGTTTTAGCAATGTATTTTCAGGTATCTAAGACATTAGCATCATGGCACGACTAAGGAACCCATATAGAGTCGCGGCGTCGACGCGTCTCATTGTATATTATGGCATTTTCAAAACATCGTTTGGTTTGTAACGAACATATTTCCGCAAACTTTATCAACTTTTGGGACCTATTTTGTAACTCTGAATGCTTTAATTAAATATCAAACGATGTGTTTTTAAACGACACTTTAGGTCGTTCAATATAACTGTGATTGTGATGCTATGACAGTCAATCCCCAGGAATTCCATTCCGCTGCAAAACAGGTAATTTGGGGGTGTGACACTGACAGCAGGTCACTTCGGTAACTCCCCGAGGATTACGCTTAGTGTGTCTCAAACGGTCTATAGTCATGGAGTGATACTTCGGTGTACTTCAGCGACTCATCTGAATTGTAGGTGTATTTCGGTACATCGCGTTATCTCACTTGTGGGACTCCAGTTCAGGAACGGCCTTTGTGAGAATTAGAGACGTGTTTTCACACTATGCTGTTAACACCCTCGAAATTCAAACTTGTAAGTGCCGGAATCCGCTTATTACTAACATGTTTTATGTTTTCTTCTTATGGAAGCTCCGGAGCGGATTGATCGTGCAGATTTTCCACATGCTCATACCAACAACACATGATAGTTCTCATCAAAATCAAATGCAACACAAAGTTAAAGATGATTCTTCGTCAAAGTCAAAGAATCTACAAAGTATAAAGACTCGAGAACTACATCATTTGTAACCAAAAGACAAATAGAAGTGTGAGCATGGTGGAGAAAGGCGTGGAGACACCTAACCAACGACGTTGACAACGGCAGACAACCACATTAACTGATCTCAAAGCATGAAGGAACAAAGAATCAAGACTATTCTATATCTACTCACAAAGTTCAAGCTCGAGAAAAGTAAAGACCAAATCAAGTGGAGCATCTTTTGAATGACCACCCCTTAGGGGGAGATTGTTAGCCTTAATAGTTTTATTAGAAGTGATGGTCATTCACGTTTAGGAACTTTGTAACGCGTGTTAGATATCGTGATAGAATAGTCAACGGGCTCGTGGACTTGGGCTAAGCTAATTGGTTATAAGTTAAGTTAAGCTAGCCTTATGTATGATGTAATCCAACCCAAGCCCACGAAAGCCCATGGAAAGCCTTTTAGGGCATCAAGTCCCTTGGACTATAAATACCCCTCAAATGGTCATTTGAGGGGTGTGCTTGAAAGTGTGTGTGTGTGTGTTTTTTTCCTTTGGAATATACAACATCTTTATTGTTTATCTTTCTACGCATAACATACACGGTTTGTATAACATCAAGTCACCATCTTTCTCATCTTTGTTTCTTACTTCTAATCTTTACTTTTGTGTTTGTGTTGAACGTGTTCTACGCATAGCGTGGTTTCACATGGTGATACTTGTGTTTGGTAAGTGGGTTTGTGATAAGGTTGATAAAAGTAAGGTCCTACATAAACACTAGTTGTTGTACATATGTATTATTAACTTATAAAATCACTTATACTTGTTTTAGTGTTTTATATGACAAACGTAAGTGTGTTAGAAAACTATTGGCTTAAACCATTTACGTATTTTATTTGTTTCGTTAAAATGATTTTACGTTTGTTATCGACAAAACATTAGAAGACCGTAAAATATAAATAAACGTTTTTACGTCTTATTTGTATTAACAATCTCCCCCTTTTTGTTGATGACAAAACATAAAATTATTTTAAGGAAAACTAAAATTCGTAAAAGTTCGAATTGGAGTTTTTATTCTCTTCTCCCCCTTTTTGTCGAAACAAAAAGAGCGTCGAAAAGAAACTAACACAATGTTTTAAGAAAAACATGTAAAAGAGGAAAAATCTTGAAAGCAAGTGACGGGAAAAGTTCTCGTCTAAACTCCCCCTTGACGAGTCCATCCCTTTGTGAGGGCGTTAAGTAAATAAAAACTAATAAGCTAGTGTATTGCAACTATGTTTGCAAGTGGTTTCGTCTTAGTGATGATAACACTCCCCCTTGATGATTGCAACTTTGCAAAGGGACTTCATGAAATGTAATCCAAATGCGGATTATATTGCAAATGGTTTTGCAATGTATGGTTTGACACAAAGCTCCCCTAGCCTAGGGTGTTGAAGTCTTCATGTGTATTTTGAAAATCTACAAAATAAAGGTTAGAAAACAAGTATATAGTGCACAATTTCCTGCAAATAAGACTCAAGTTAGTAGAAAATTGGTCTTCTGTTGCACGGATCCCACGATTCCCTCCTTGGAGGGATCCGTCTAGGCAAATTACAGGGATCCGTCTATCTGATGACAGAATACAGCAATGGTGATATAACAAATAATGTAAACATCAAAGTGAGATATGTATTCAAGCAACACACATATTCTAAAAGCAATATGGCATATAAACTATCATCCAATAAAACATAAGAGATAATCAACAAATCTCTAAAAATAATAGAATGACTTAGCCATGTAATACTAATACTAATAAGTGACTAGAAGCTTAAGAAGCAACAATGTGCTTGAGTCTAAGGATGAGTAGACTTGTTGATTTGGTCCAATCTTTCAATAAGATGATTAAACATGAAATGCAACTCATTTCGTACATTTTGAACAAGTCCTTGGGTGATTAGACAATTTGAGCAATTGTTGTCTTGATTGGGAACCGGAGGAAATTGGATGTTTTGAGGAGGCTCTACAAATGATGGTGGAGTTTCATTGAGAGATGTAGGATGAGGTTCTACTAAAAATGAGGGTGGTGGTAATGGAAATTCCTCCATATGATCAAGTCCTTGGTGGTTCCTTGTTTCCAATGATGGACTAGATGGTGTTGTAGGTGGTTCCCTATTTAACAAGAAAGTTGGTGAGTGGGAAGTTCTTGGTGGTGAATGCTCTAATAAATAGAGATTTGGGTGAGAGAGAGGCTCGGTGAAAGAGTGTAGTCCATGCTCTATGAATGAAGGCTTAGACGGCTTGCTAGAATTAGCTATGTTTGGTTTAGAGCTTGATGAACCCTTTTCTAGCCCAAAAGGTTTAATGCTAATTCTTGCAGTTTTCTTAGCAATTGTTGAATGGGTTTGTTAAGGTGGGATTCTAGTATTATTATCTCTTACGGGAGATGATTCGGTGGATGAAATTTCATGAATCATATAACCATTCCTTTTGGATGAACCTTTGGTTGAAGGGTTGTTGCTAAGTGCTTTAGTCATGGTGATGGTGAGGATACAATATGAGCTTCTAACTACTGATTTTTGAGTAATAGGTAAGAGTGATGACTTAACCTCAAGAGTGTTTGGTTTATAAAGGATGAATTTGAGTTAAGAAATTAAATTCATGACCACTAAGGGGATTAAGCATGCACTAAGGTCAGTTAAGATATTGTTAAGCTCTAGGAAAACATTAAATGGTGGCTAAAAGTGTTTAGATTACCAAAGGTGGCTAAAATTTGAAGAGAAAAGCTGATTAAGGTCTTTTCGTAGACACGGATCCCACGGATCCCTCTCATCAGGGATCCGTCTGGTTATAAACCAGGGATCCGTCTGTCAGACAGATATGTGATGAAATGATTATGCTTTTTGTAAGGTCTAGTACCTATGAATCTTGAGGATTTGACTTTCCTTTGATGTCTTGAGTGGTGGATATCTTAAATGCTCAACCATAAGGAGTGAGGATGGTTAATGATGTTTTTGGGTAGGAAAGTGGACTTTAGAAAGTCTAACTAAGTGCTTGAGATGGATACGATTTGGTTTGAAATGGGAAAATAATGATACTTATTCTTAGAAAGTAGATGATGACTCAAGAAAAATTTGAAAAAAATCCTAAAAAATAAAGAAAAATAAAAAGCTAGTTTTAGGCCTATTTTAAGGTAAGAATGACTAAAATCAATTTGCTAAAATTGATAGAAATATCAAACTAAGTGTTTTGAGGTATGAGGAATAGTGTATGAGCGTTAGAGCGGAAATATGGTGGATATTGGTGAGTTTGATAAATCAAAGGCACTTTGAATTTGATCCTAAGTTACCTACGGGTGAGTGTGAGACCTACTGTACATGAGGAAGTCTCTATTGGTATTAAAGAATCATGTTTAGCCATCATGATGTGATTAAGGGGGTAACTTAGATGTATGGTGATTTGTATCTGATAACTGTCTTTGCGTATCCCACGGTTCCCTCTTTGGAGGGATCCGGCTAGTTAGGATATTAGGATCCGCCTGCTGTAGATCAGAAGGCTTTCAGCAAATGTGCAATTCTTGCACTCTTAGCAAATGCATCTCCTAGTTGTTTCTACAAAGACTAAATGCAAGAACACATTAAGTATAACGCATAACAAGTATGGGGGGACTAAAGGTAGCTAAAGATGAGTGATGACGACTACTTGAATGATTTGAAGATGTCATAAAATCTCATCCTACACGTTCCTAAGTTAAAATTGTTCAATGCTAAGTTATGGCAATACCTACATACTACATCCTACTCTACATAAGTATTGTTTAGATGTTACAAACCATTGTTTCAAATTGTTTTCACAAATTAAGGTCCTATGACCTTACCTCACTTCCCTATCTCCTTCCACATCACTCCCCGTCTTCACCCTCCCCTCCATTCTTCAACGCACCATCTCTAATTCTTTTTCTTCAAGAAGGTGGCGAAGACTTGAAGATCCCTTTGGTTTGTTGCCATTCTTGTGATGGGCTAGGAATGTACGGCAATTGATTGATGTAATCCAAAGGGCCGAGATTGGTGTTCCCGAGAGGGTTGCTACTTCCTATACCTTCTCTTTGCCTCTCCCATTCATCTGAGGAATCCGTTGGTAGGTGAGGTCTTTTGCCTTCCACCATAAAACTTTTAGTTCTACCCTCGGTCATAGACACCATAACTTTGTTGCAAAAGCTATGATCATAGGTGAACGAAGAAGGATCTAAATCAAAGATGAACCTTGCAAGACGGGTTAGGAGCATTGCGTACGGGAGCACCATTTTGTCCATGTTTTTTACACTCGCCATTCTCTTAATCATGTAATATGCAAGGTTGAAGCGAGTCTCGGTCACAAGGCAATAGATCATGAAACTTAGGCACGCATTGGGGTGATCCTTGTTCCCTCCTAAGCATAGCACATTCTCCCTTACTACCACTTCCAATTTCCTATACAAAGCATACATCTTGGAGAGCTCCATTTGGAAAGGATCCCTATAGAGCACTTTCGAATTTCTAGTGACCCTCGATGGGGATACCCTTTGCATGAACACGGTATCCCTTACCGTCGTTGCTTTCGGGATTCTTATGTGGTAGATTTCATGATGGTCAACCATATCGTGTAGCTCCGCCAAAGAACACTCATTGGAAAACATGCAAACTCCTTGATATGGAGCCCGTAGTATTCTTCTAAACTCCACTAGCGAAAGGGTGTACTCATGTTCATTTATGATGAAGACAATTGAGATGGTCCCATCATCATTTCTAACAATCCTCATTGTTTTGTAGAACTCGAGTACGAGCACCGGGAAAATTTGCTCATTTATGTCCAACAAACAATCAAAGCCAGTAGTTTCAAAAACTTGTCGGATGTCGGTGTTGGCAAGAAATGATGATTCTACCACACGACCTTCATGAAAAAGTCTCTTTTCGAGCACTTGAAAGCTTTCCTATCTTCCGGGCTAAGTCCATCCTTTCTATGGTACATTGGGATGTAGTGGGCGGTATCTTGATAGTCTTGTTGTTGGTTACCTGGCATGATTGTTCCTATACAACACAACCACAATGTAGTGTTAATTGTGAATAGTAGCCTAAAGGGTTTGATCACAATTTTGCTCAAGTCATCTTTATTGAATTCAAGAAATAAGTTTAATTTGTATTAACAATGTTAATTCTTTGATTTAGATTATCTTAGAAAACAATGTGGTAACAAATTATGACAAACCCATTTGAACCAAACTTCTAAAGATGAAAAAATTGTAATCCTATAAATCAGGGAATTAAATTAACAATGTAGTGAAGATTATACTTACACAAGAGATTGTTTTGCTTGAAGGAAATGATCAAATTGCTCTTGTGAACAGTAATTGGGTTTTTGTTCGTGAGTCTTTGAAGGGAAAGTGATAGTGGAACTTCTACAGTGATCATTTCTAACTTATGCTGTCTTCTGTTGCACGGATCCCTCTCATTAGGGATCCGGCTAGTTCAAACTCAGGGATCCGGCATGACAGCAAAAATTCAGCTTAAGCATTCCTTGATAACTTTGGTTTAGGAGTTCTAAAATGCCTAGAGTTTGATGTTTAAGCTCTGTAATTTGTGGTTTGGGGTTTTGACGGTTTAATACTAATCCTATTTGACGAAATTCCCTTTTTATGAATTAGTCACAATTCTTGGGAGGTTTTTCAAAGATTGTGATAAAATCCCATTTTATCATAATATAAGAAATTTCACATGGATATTCATTGAAATAGATGAAATGTCAATAATCCTTTTGTGATGAATAATGATTGAGGCTATCGAATAACCGAGATATCATTATTACAGATTTGTACTGTAGTCTATATAAATCAACGAAGAATACTATTCTTGATGATGATTTTAATATGGATAACTACTTAACTAATTACTAATAAAGAGTAATCATACAACTAAGACTTTAATAATAATAGCAAAATATAAATTATTAAAGATCATACCTTTGCTAAATATTCTTTTTAAGAAAAGAGATATTTAGAGAAATTTTTTGTGATCTTCTTAGGATCTCCAGATCCATGTGTGAGAAATACAATGCTAAATATTCTTTTTACGAAAAGAAATATTTAGATAGTTTCTTCATGATCTTCTTGGTATGCCCAACTCCAAGTATGGAGAATTCTTAACAAGGAAAATATTAGAACGTTCTATCTTTGTCCAACATTAAACAATATGATAATTTATTTTTAAAACATGACTTAAAGAAGCCTTCTTTGTAGTTTTCAAACATACACGGATCGTATCAAGTTTTTAAAGTATAGCATACTCTAAGAAACTTGGTAACAAAGCTCTGATACCAATTGTAGAAAAATAGAAGGGGGGGTTGAATAGTTTTACCAATTAAAACTTTGTTTTAAAATATTTAGATCGACTTATGTCAATCTATTTAAATGTGTATGTTGGATATTGATAGATAGATATGTAAAGGAGTAATGAAAGATAAAGAGTAAGAAGCACATAACCATGACACGAGTATTTATAGGGGTTCGGCTACAAGGACACCTTCATTGCCCTACTCCACTCTCCGAGTCACCTACTCGAGAGTTCGTTATCACTACACGACACCAACTCCTTATGGCGGAGAAGCCTTCACAACGTCGCCTACTCTTTTTCCGGTACTAGGCTAACCACCGGGTTCTTTCACCAAGGAGAACCACACCTACCACAACGTCGCCTACCCTTTATCCGGTACTAGGCTAAGTATCGAGTTCCATTACTATGGAGGAACTACTACCCAACACTACATAACACCTAACCCCAAAGGAGACCCACTCCTTATTGCAACACAATCAAGGATATCAACATCCTTGGAAACAAACTATCACTATTTGAATAACGATACACCTCATCGATTATACGACCTTGGAATCCTTCACTAATGCCACTTGATTTGACTCCTAGGCATCTTTCACTAATTCCCTTGACATGAATGCTTGGCACCTTTTACTAATGCCTTCATCTTGACTCCTTTAGCATTTTTCACTAATGGTTTTGACACGGACGTTAAGAATCTTTAACTAATGATTTTGTCTTGACTCTTTCGGCATCCTTCACTAATGCCTTCGACACAAAACTTCTATGGAGGAAGAAAGAACTATCAACAAGAGAACCTCAGTAGTCTTGATGATGATGATGAAGCATGGCAACTCATGGACTTGAGATTGCTTGACTTCAAGAAGTGGTGATCTCGCCTTTATGAGGAACCTAGAGAATCACACCAAAACAAAAGACAAACTACATAGAAAGATCCCTTAGGATCAGTGGTTAGAGAGTTACAATACTTGGGGAAAGTATGTGTGTGAGTGGCAACCCAAAAGGAACAAATGGCTAACTATTTATAGAAGAATAACAACTACTATTCCACAGATCCCACAGATCCCTCCATTAAGGGATCCGTCTAGTGTAACCTCAGGGATCCGTGGGACGCTCCTCTTTGCCCATGGGTTTTTTTTTATGGGTTATGGGTCATGGGTTATGGGTTGGTCCATGGGTATTTCCTTAGATACAATGTATCTAATAGATGCAATGCATCTAGTCAAATGGATATGGGTCAATACCATGGTTTATGGATATGCTCCATGGGTTGTAGTTTATACCCATTATAATACATACTAGTTATGTATATATTTACCCAATATGTAAACACTAGTTGTACATATGTATTATTAACTCATAAAATCACTTATACTTGCTTTAGCGTTTTATATGAAAAACGTAAGTGTGTTAGAAAACTATTGGCTCAAACCATTTACGTATTTTATTTGTTTCGTTAAAATGATTTTACGTTTATACCGACAAAACATTAGAATATCGTAAAATATAAATAAACGTTTTTACGGCTTATTTGTATTAACAGTTATAATAAGTAAAATTATAAGGATACATGTTATTTTTCTAAAGCATCTACATATATAGTCATTTAATAAAAATTATTGTAATAATTCATTTATTGTAATAGTTTATTAGGATGGGTAAAAACCATAACCCATGACCCATACCTATGGAGCATATCCATAACCCATGGAGTTAACCCATAACCCATTGACTAGATGCATTGCATCTTCAAGATACATTGTATCTACTTGGATATCCATGGTCGAAAGTGTAACATATTGGATTTCACAAACACACTAGATCATAACCACAAGTAGGCGTATAATATGGTTTTAGAGAGAGAAAGTTAGAGGTTGGGAACTTTAGTGCGAGAAAGAAAAATCTTATTATGAGCTCCAACTCTCTACCTTGGAAGGTAGAGAGTATTTATAGTTCTTACATAAGTTGCCACCTATGGGCTGTGGATCAGGCAAACAGTGGGTAAAGACCCATCCGTCCTCCACGGTGTTACTTAACTAAATACTGCTAAACATTAACTAATCTACGACTACGAGCTTTCTAACGATTACATATACTTGAGGTGACCGACTCTTTAATAACTGGATTTACTAAATCCTAACAATCTCCCCCTAAGGGAGGTCACCTCAAGATCACCTCAAAATTACATTGAACACAAACAAATATTACATTTAAAATTGTTCTTGCATTCTTGATGTAGTTCTTTGCTCAAGAGCTCGTAGTCATTGATTCTTCATAATTTCATGTTTGGATAATCAATGTGGAGGTCTTTAACTGATCTACGTGATAATGAGTTTTGAGCCAGCTTTTGAGATCATCAGCTATCATAAATCTCTGACTCTTCCATTGTGGTGTTGGTATTATGTGATGTTGTGACTTATGGACCGACATGCTCACATTCTGGATCATGATATATTCTCATCAGAGTTGCGGAAGCTTTTGTTGATTCATGATATTGGCAGCAGCATAGCAGAAGCATGGAGTGAAAATATCAGAGTCATTGATGCACTTTATCATGATTTCTTTAGAAATGAATGTATTGTGTGAGCATGCGGCTATGAATTGACTGCTTCATTCTAATCAACTGCAAACGTCGGGCATACCTGCATACAACAGTTAGCAATAAAGCGCACGAAAGTGTCTTTGATCACTTTTGTTGAATTGAGGTACACGGCCCACGGTTCCCCGTTGATCAGTACAAGTACTGTCTGTGAACAGGTAAAATTCTGAAGAATTTCCTTGACAGGGTTTCGCAGCTGCTCTAGCTGTTCTCAAACCGGAACATCTCAAAGAAGACAACACAGAGTGAGTGAACCAGCGAATAGAGATTCACTAATTGATGAAAAGAGATTTGAAAAACAATCGTGTATCGCTCAATAGAAATTGTTTTTGCAATACAACGAAGGTTTTAATGAAAATCAATTATCAATCATAAACACCTTTTTTTTTGAAATATTTGTACACAGTCGATGTGCTAAAGAAAAGAGTTTTTAAGCACAACGACCTGTTTTTCAATGGTATCCGTCAATCCATAACCTGAACCAGGATTGATTCAAAAGATTGAATCGCCCCATTGTTTCTATTCAGTTGTCACATGGTTGATCTATTGAATATATCTCACATGCCACCCACCAGGAGCTTGTTTGATGTTGGCTCCAGAAGGCTTTCCATCTTCATTGTGAATATGTTTCTATATCACTCAGATGTTCTGGCAATAACACAAGGCTAATGCGTAGGACTCATAAGGTATAATCTCTCTTTCCACATTGTCTGAAATAGAGAGTCTTCATTGAAAGTGTCCTAATGAAATTTATTTATGATCTCGTGGCTCTAGACTCAATTGTGCATATTTGGATCCTATTTCGGAGACTAAGGAGAGGGTCTCCTTCTTCAATATCAACAATCTCTAAGAGAAAGTCGATAGATTATGTTGGTTCCCCGTGAGAATGAATCAAGTCCTTTTAAGAGGAACTTGAGTGGTTTGGGAAGTTGAAGTGCAGTGCGTCACTGGGTCCATGACGTCTTGTCTTCAATACTGATGTTTCCTTTGTAACCACTAGTAGCATATGAATTGAGCCCCGGTATCTGCCCTAAGGTTGAATAATTGGAGGGCTATTTATTTTCACCCTTTTCTCATTCAATTCTTTTTCATTCTTCAACCCCTTCAGTGCTTACCGAGACTTCATAACTAGAACCTTGTTGGGTTTATTGCAGTACTAGCTCAGTCTTAGTCTGCACTCTTCCCATATCTCATTCTTCTCCTTTTTTCAATATACCTAAGGACTTCTACACTATCTAGTGGATTGTCCCGGGGTAGATCCCTCCGGTTCTGGCGGATCATGGGAACAAAAACCTAACCTTATCGTCCTTATATCACCATACATAAAGTAAAATTGGTCGGTCTATTTGGTATTGTTCATCTGCCATTGGAACCAATTGAAAACCATTTGAAAATCAATCCAGATACTTATGATATATTATCAAAGCATTTTGTACCTGAATTGTTTTTGATATTTTTAGAACAAGAGCTACCCCTCAACATTTGCATCAAGCATCAT
Organism: Chrysanthemum seticuspe; assembly: GCA_019973895.1. Taxonomy (NCBI): domain Eukaryota; kingdom Viridiplantae; phylum Streptophyta; class Magnoliopsida; order Asterales; family Asteraceae; genus Chrysanthemum; species Chrysanthemum seticuspe. The sequence continues at coordinate 131,881,625 of BPTQ01000008.1, read as the reverse complement.
TGTAATAGAACTAATTTTCATCTTTGAGGGGTTGGCTTGCATCTAAGAGTAGTTATATAAAGAATGTGGTTTTCAAAATAGTTGCTCCCCCTTAATATGTGCATAGATATTTGAAAAATGTTTTGCACATATTAGGGAAAGACTGCACATTGGAATAAATTAATCACGTTTCAAATCTTTGTGGTTTAAGATAGATGCTCCTCCTCAACATGTGCATGGAAAATTTGAAATCGTTTGGCACATGTGAGAAGCAGAGCTTGTACATCCTTATATAACCATGTATCGAAATATCAGTTTAAATCCAGTTTAAATCACAAATTCTCCCCTGATCACAATTATCAAATCATTTGAGATTTGTGATCTCTGTAGATTTAAATTTATTTTGAAAGCTTTTGAGGAGAATTGTGACTTGATTATGAAAACATTTTAACTAATAAGGATCGGATTATGAGACTTTAAACTCCATTGATTAAACATGCATGATTATCTTTTGAAAACAATTGTATGACAAATAACCTTTTTATTTAATTGAAATCATTCTCCCCCTCAATCAATGACATAAGTTGTTGATTGAGAGATATATATTTTTTACAAACGTTAAGTCCAGATGATTTTCAAAAATAGAGTCCGAGTTATTTTTCAAAGCAATTAGTTTTCATTAGATAGTAATTAATTGTTTATAGAATCAGAGCATGAGTTTTGAAAAACAAGATAAAGCATGGCTCTGTTCTTTCTTTGAAAAGCGGGTTATTGCCTGAAATGACAATAAACCATATTTTCACTTTCTCCCAAAAATATTTTTTGATTTTTTGAATTTTTTTTTTAAAACATTCGAACAACATCTAAAGTCCCGTGTCATTCTTTGAATGACAGCAGAAAGACCGTAGATATTATCGAATCGAGGAAAACATGACAAAAAGACAATATTTTTGGAAATTTTCAAGATTTTTCAATTTTTATGGTTTTTTAAAAGTTTTATATTTTTCTATTTGCTTTTTGAAGGTTTTGAAATTTTGTATTTTGTTTTTCAAATAACTATTTACAAGAGATAGATGAAGAAAGACCTTTACTCATCGTTTTCCTCTTGAAGACGTTTGAGTGTTTCCGGTTGTAGACTCTTTAGACCAAGTCGTGGGAAGATAAACTCAAAACGTTCTCTAGGAAGAGCTTTGGTGAAGATGTCTGCTAACTGGTATTCAGTCCTCACAAAGTATAGTTCCACCACACCATTTTCAACTTGCTCCCTGATGAAATGATGTCGAATGTCAATGTGCTTTGCTCTTGAGTGTTGTACGTTGTTGCATGAGAGAGCAATAGCACTTTTATTATCACAATACAGAGGGATTTTGTTGAATTCAAAGCCATAGTCAGATAATTGAGATCTCATCCATAGGATTTGAGCACAACAAGATGACATGGCTATGTATTCAACCTCTGTAGAGGAAATAGAAGTACTCATTTACTTCTTTGAAGACCAGCTCACAAGCTTATCACCCAAAAACTGAGCACCTCCAGACGTACTTCGTCGTGTATCTTGACATCCTGCATGATCAGCATCTGCATAGGATGTTAGTGACATACCGGTGTCCTTCGGGTACCAAAGTCCCATATTGATGGTTCCTTGGAGATACCGAAAGACCCGTTTAACCGCTTCAAGGTGTTTTTTGGTAGGCTTAGCCTGATATCTAGCACACATGCAAATAGCGAACAGAATGTCTAGTCTACTGGATGTGAGGTACATCAGGGATCCAATCATACTACGGTATTTCGTTTGGTCTACTATGATCCCTGACTGGTCCTCATCCAATTTAGTACGCTCTATCATGGGAGTGTCAACAGGGTCACTAGAATCAAATCTAAATTTCTTTAAAATCTCATTTGCATATTTAGATTGATTTATAAAAATGCCTCCGGGACTTTGTGAAATTTGTAATCCCAAGAAAAATGACATTTGTCCCATCATTGACATTTGAAATTTAGAACCCATTTCACTTGAAAACGGTCACATTCATTGGGGTCAGTCGAGGCAAAAATGATATCATCAACATATATTTGAACATGAATTAAATGTTTGCCTGAATTTCTGGTGAACAATGTCGGATCAACTACTCCTTTGCTGAATCCAGTAGATAGAAGAAACTTTGATAGCGTATCATACCATCCCCTTGGAGCTTGCTTTAATCCGTAAAGAGCCTTCTTCAAACGATAGACGTGAGTAGGATGCTCTGGATTCACAAAGCCTTCAGGCTGGATGACATAAACGACTTTCTTAAGATCTCCATTAAGAAACGTTGTCTTTACATCCATCTGATAGACTACCATGTTCTTACTTGCAGCATTAGCCAAGAAGATTCTGATTTCCTCGATACGAACAACTGGAGCAAATGATTCTTCAAAGTCAATACCCTCCTCTTGACGATATCCTTTTGCAACCAATCGAGCCTTGTTCTTTAAAACATCACCATGCTCATCAAGTTTCACTTTGAAGATCCACTTTAAAGCAATAATCATAGCACAATCTGGAGCAGGTACTAATTCCCATACATCTAGTCGATCAAACTCATGAATTTCTTCTTGCATGGCATTAAACCAACTGTCTTCATTCATGGCAGTTTTCACGTCTTTTGGTTTGATCTTAGAGAGTATGGAGTTGAAGAAGCACCATCAGGCATCGGTTGCAAGTTGTCGTGTGGATACCGGACGGGAAAGGTTTCCAATGATGTTGTCCAGTGGATGATCATGTGTCCATTTACTAAGGTGTTCATGTGGTTGCTGTTGAGGAACTGAAGTAGCAGAGTTGATATCTCCTAAAGAAGATGGTTCTGATGATGACTTAGGAGCACATATGTTTTCAAAGGGTTCATCTTCTGGAGGATCAAAAGGGTTTCCATCGTCTGTAACAGCAGCAACATTTCCATTGTATACACTCGATGATTGATGATTTGTTGATGAGACAGAGTGATCAGCAGCAGGCGCTTCTTGACTTAATGACATTGAAACCGAAGGGTTAACTTCATTGACAGGGATAGAAGCAGCCTCTGTTGATGGAACTGACATATCATTAGTACTTGGCTCATAGTTTTCATCAAACATTGGATCAAATAATTTCTTTAAATCTTCTTCTGAAGGAGGTACATACGGAGTTGTTGGTGAGGGATTAGAAATAAGAGTATAACTGATAGGACTACTGGATAAAGGTTGAAATGCGGGTCCAGAACTGGATTGTCCTGGAGCTATTTGACCGGTCAGCTCATCGAGCGTAACGTGAATTGTTTCCATGATATTTCGGGTTCTTGTAAGATATAGGATTTCACAAACACACTAAACCATAATCACAATGGGGCGTTCAAGTTAGTTCAGAGAGAGAAAGTTCTAGAGAGAGAAAGAGAAGAGAGTTGGGAACTGTGTGAAACAAAGAAATATAGTATTGAAGTTCCAACCCTCTACCTTGGGAGGTAGAGGGTATTTATAGTGTCTTACAAATAAACGCCACCTACGGGCTGTGGATCAGGCATACAGTGGGTAAAGACCCGTCCGTCCTCCACGGAGTTACAAAACAAACAGCTTGCTAACATAACATGACTACGACTACGAGCTTTCTAACGAATACATATACTTGAGGTAACCGACTCTTTAACGACTAAATTTACTAGTTCCTAAGAATCTCCCCTTAAGGGAGGTCACCTCAATTTACAATGAATACAAACCGATATTACATTAGATTGTTCTAGGATTCTTGATTAAGTTCTTAGCTCATTAGCACGTAGTCTTTGATTCTTCATGTTCTGCATGTTTGGATAATTTCAAGTGGAGGTCTTTAACTGATCCACGTGATGATGAGTTTTGAGCCAGCATTGAGATCATCAGCAAACAAAAATCTCTGACTCTACCTTTGTGGTGTTGGTATTATGTGATGTTGTGACATTTGGACCGACATGCTCACATTCTGGATCATGATATATTCTCATCAGAGTAGAGGAAGCTTTTACTGGATCATGATATTTGCAGCAGCATAGCAGAAGCATGGAGTGAAAGTATCAGAGTCGTTGAAGCACTTATCATGATTTCTTTTGAGATGAATGTATAGTGTGAGCATGCGGCTATGGATTAATCGCCTCATTCTGATCAGCTGCAAACGTCGGGTGTACCTGCATACAACAGTTAGCAATAAAGTGCACAAAAGTGTCTTTGATCACTTTCGTTGAATTGAGGTACACGGCCCACGGTTCCCCATATATCAGTACAAGTATTGCCTATGATCAGGTAAAATTCCGAAGAATTTCCTTGACAGGGTTTCGCAGCTGCTCTAGCTGTTCTCAAGCCGGAACGTCTCAAAGAAGACAACACGGAGTGAGTGAACCAGCGAATTGAGATTCACTGATTGATGAAAAGAGATTTGAAAAACAACCGTGTATCGCTCAATAGAAATTGTTTTGCAATACACCGAGGGTTTTAAAGAAAATCAATTATCAATCGTAAACACCTTTTAATTTTTGAAATATTAAAACACAGTTGATGTGCTAAAGAAAAGAGTTTTTAAGCACAACGACCGCTTTTTCAAAGGTATCCGTCAATCCATAACCTGAACCAGGATTGATTCAAAAGATTGAATCGCCCCATTGTTTCTGTTCAGTTGTCACATGGTTGATCTATTGAATAGATCTCACATGCCACTCACCAGGAGCTTGTTTGATGTTGGATCCAGAAGGCTTTCCATCTTCATTGTGAGTATGTTTGCATATCACTCAGATGTTCTGGCAATACCACAAGGATAATGCGAAGGACTCATAAGATATAATCTCTTTTTCCACATCGTGTGAAATAGAGAGTCTTCATTGAAAGTGTCGTAATGAGATTTATAGATGATCTCGAGGCTCTAGACTCAATTCTGCATATTTGGTTCCTATGCCGGAGACTAGGGAGAGGGTCTCCTTCTTCAATATCAACAAACTCTAAGAGAAAGTCTATAGATAATGTCGGTTCCCCGTGAGAATGAAACAAATCCTTTTAAGAGGAACTTGAGTGGTTTGGGAAGTTGTAGTGCAGTGCGTCACTGGGTCCATGACGTCTTGTCTTCAATACCAGTTTTACCTTAGTAACCACCAGTAGCATATGAATTGAACCCGGTATCTGCCCTAAGGTTGAATTATCGGAGGGCTATTTATTTTCACCCTTTTCTCATTCAATTCTTTTTCATTCTTTAACCCCTTCAGTGCTTACCGAGACTTCATAACTAGAACCTTGTTGGGTTTATTCCAGTACTAGCTCAGTCTCAGTCCGCACTCTTCCCATATCTCACTTTTCTCCTTTTTTCATCATACCTAAGGACTTCTACACTAACTAGTGGATTGTCCCTGGGTAGATCCCTCCGGTTCTGGCGGATCATGGGAACAATAACCTAACCTAACCATCCTTATATCACCATACATAAAGTAAATTTGGTCGGTCTTTTGGTATTGTTCATCTGCCATTGGAATCAATCAAAAACTATTTGAAAATCAATCCAGATACTTGTGATATATTATCAAAGCATTTTGTACCTGAATTGTTTTTGATATTTTTAGAAAAAAAAAGAGTTCCCCCTCAACATGTGCATCATGTATTTGAAATGTTTTTAGCACATGGAGGCAAGAGGACTTGAAAATCTCAGATAAAAAAATGAAAGATTCGATTCTTTGATCAACAATTTCTAAAAGATATCAACGTCACTTCCCTGATTAAATCAATTAGATAAAGCATATTGGGGAAGGATGAGGTTTTCAAAAGTTTGCTCCATCTCAATATGTGCCTTGAGGTATGAAAGAGTTTTGCACATACTAGAGGGAACCTGCACTTAGAGACATGTCAATCACATTTCAATTTTTAGTGGTTTAAAAAGATGCTCCCCCTCAACATGTGCCAGGAAAATTTGAAATCGTTTGGCACATATGGGAAGGAGAGCTTGTACATCCTTATTAAAACCATGTATCGAATTATCAGTTTAAATCCAATTTAAATCACAAATTCTCCCCCGATTACATTTTTCAACTCCTTTGAAAGTTGTGATCTATGTTGATTTAAATTCAATTTTGAAAGCTTTTTGAGGAGAATAGTGACTTGCTTTTGAAAAAAAAACTTTTTAACTGATAAGGATCAGATTTTCAGACTTTAAACTCCATTGATTAAAAATGCAAAATTCTCTTTTGAAAACATAACATTAGAAAAGGTTTTGAATCAACTGTATAAAACATTATTCTTTTTTATTTTTCAACAAAAAAACCTTGCTCATTTACGTGCCAATTGTTTGAAAAGTGACCTTTCAAAATAACCTTTTTAATTCGAATGAAATCATTCTCCCCCTCAATCAATGACACAAGTTGTTTATTGAGAGATAGAGATTTTAACAGATGATAAGCATAAATGATTTACACGAACAATAGAGTACGAGGAATTTTCAAAACAATTTAGTTTTCATTAGATGGCAAATATTTTTCAGAAGAATCATTAGACGGAAAAATATTTGGAAAGAGAAACATTTGTCTTTTTGAAAACAAACATTTATTTTAAGAATCAGAGCATGAGATTTGAAACATGAGATAAAGCATGGCTCTGTTCTTTACATTTAAAATGGGTTACTGCCTAAAATGACAATAAACCACTACTTTTCTCTGCCTCATCATTTTTTTTTTCTTTTTTTCTTTTTTTTTTTACAAAAACTATGTGCATTCGAAGAACATCTAAAAACCCGTGACATTCTTTGAATGTCAACACAAAGTCCGTAGATGATATCGAATATAAAAAAACAACATAACAATAGATTTTTGGAATTTTTTCAAAGTTTTTCAGATTTTTATGGATTTTCGAGAATTTTATATTTTTATATTTTCTTTTTGAGGGTTTTTCAAGTTTTGTATTTTGCTTTTTGAATAAATATATACAAGAGATAGATGAATAAAGACCTTTACTCCTCGTCTTCCTCTTGAAGATGCTTGAGTGTTTCCGGTTGTAAACTCTTTAGACCAAGACGTGGAAGGATAAACTCAAAACGTTCTCTAGGAAGAGCTTTGGTGAAGATGTTTGCTAATTGGTATTCAGTCCTCATAGCTTTGGTGAAGATGTCTGATGAAATGATGTCGAATGCCGATATGCTTTGCTCTTGAGTGTTGTACGTTGTTGCATGAGAGAGCAATAGCACTTTTATTATCACAGTACAGAGGGATTTTGTTGAATTCAAAGCCATAGTCAGTTAATTGAGATCTCATCCACAGGATTTGAGCACAACAGGATGACATGGCTATGTATTCAGCCTCTGTAGAGGAGATAGAAGTACTCATTTGCTTATTTGACGACCAGCTCACAAGCTTATTACCCAAAAACTGAGCACCTCCAGACGTAATTCGATGAGTATCTTGACACCCTGCATGATCTGCATCTGCATATGCTGTTAGTGACATACCGGTGTCCTTCGGGTACCAAAGTCCCATCTTGATGGTTCCTTGGAGGTACCGAAAGACCCATTTAACCGCTTCAAGGTGCTTTTTGGTAGGCTTAGCCTGGTATCTAGCACACATGCATACAGCGAACAGAATATCAGGTCTACTGGGTGTGAGGTACATCAGGGATCCAATCATACTACCATATTTCGTTTGGTCTACCATGATCCCTGAGTGGTACTCATCCAGTTTAGTACGCTCAATCATGGGAGTGTCAACAGGGTCACTAGAATCAAATCCAAATTTCTTTAAAATCTCATTTGCATATTTAGATTGATTTATAAAAATGCCTCCGGGACTTGTGAAATTTGTAATCCCAAGAAAAATGACATTTGTCCCATCATTGACATTTGAAATTTGGAACCCATTTCATTTGAAAAACGATCACATTCATTGGGGTCAGTCGAGGCAAATATGATATCATCAACATTTATTTGAATGTGAATTAAATGTTTGCCTGACTTCCTGGTGAACAATGTCGGATCAACTGCTCCTTTGCTGAATCCAGTAGATAGAAGAAACTTTGATAGCGTATCATACCATGCCCTTGGAGCTTGCTTCAAGCCGTAAAGAGCTTTCATCAAGCGATAGACATGAGTAGGATGCTCTAGATTCACAAAACCTTCCGGTTGGCTGACGTATACGACTTCTTTAAGATCTCCGTTAAGAAAAGCCGTCTTTACATCCATCTGATAGACAATCATATTCTTACTTGCAGCATTAGCCAGGAAGATTCTGATTGCCTCGATGCGTGCCACAGGAGCAAATGATTCTTCAAAGTCAATACCCTCCTCCTGACGGTATCCTTTTGCAACCAATCTAGCCTTGTTCTTTAATACATCGCCATGCTCATCAAGCTTCATTTTGAAGATCCACTTTAGAGAAATAATCATAGCATAATCTGGAGCAGGTACTAATTCCCATACATCAAGTCGATCAAACTCATGAATTTCTTCTTGCATGGCATTGAACCAGCTGTCTTCATTCATGGCAGTTTTAATATCTTTTGGTTTGACTTTAGAGAGTACGGAGTTAAAGAAGCACCATAAGGCATCTGTTGCAAGTTGTTTCCGTGTTGATACTGGACGAGAGGGGTTTCCAATGATGTTGTCCAATGGATGATCATGTGTCCATTTCCTAAGGTGTTCATGTGGTTGTTGTTGAGGAACTGAAGTAGCTGAGTCGATTTCTCCTGATGAAGATGGTTCTGATGATGATTCAGGAGCAAATATATTTTCAAACGGAGCATCTTCAGGAGTAGCAAAGGGATTTTCTCCATCACTGATACCAGAAACATTTCCATGATGTACACTCGATGATTGATGATTTGTTGATGAGACAGAGTGATCAGCAGCAGGCGCTTCTTGACTTAATGACATTGAGACCGAAGGGTTGACTTCATTCACAGGGATAGGAGCAGCCTCTGTTGATGGATTTGACATTTCATCAGCATTTGGTTCATAGTGTTCATCGAACATTGGATCAAACAATTTACTTAAATCATCTTCTGATGGAGGTACATATGGAGCTTCTGGAGAGGGATTTGGTACAAGGGATGAACCAATGAGACTATTTTGAAGTGCGGGTCCAGAACTAGATTGTCCAGGAGCCATTTGACCGGTCAGCTTATCAAACGTAACGTGAATTGTTTCCATGATATTTCGGGTTCTCTTGTTGTAGATTCGGTAACCTTTTCTGCTTGGTGTATATCCAACAAATACTCCAATGTCCGCTTTAGCTTTCAATTTACCTAAATCTTGATCGTCATTAGTTGGATAACATAAAGCACCAAACACACGAAGGTATGATAGATCAGGTTTTCGATTGTGGACAAGTTCATATGGAGTCTTTCCATGAGATGTGTGAATTAGAGATCGATTTTGAGTGTAACATGCAGTGGCAATAGCTTTAGCCCATAGAAACATTAGAACCTTTGAGTAAATCAACATTGTTCTTGCAGCTTCTACAAGAGTTCGATTTCGTCTTTCAACTACACTGTTTTGTTGAGGAGTTCTAGGAACACTTCTTTGAGGACTGATTCCAACATTTTCATAAAATTCATTGAGTACTTTATTAACTAACTCAGTTCCATTGTTAGTTCGGACGATTCGAACCATTTTGTTGAGTCGGATCTGAAGTTGTTTAATGAGTTTAATGATGACATCTGGAGTTTCATCCTTTGTCCTCAAAAACTTAACCCAAGTGAATCGAGAGTAGTCATCAACCACTACTAGCACATATCTCTTCCCATTAATAGTTTGCACTCTCATTGGGCCGCACATATCCATATGAAGGGTATGAAGAACTTCTATTACAGAGTTTGTTGGTTTTGGTTTGTGGGCATATTTCGTGCTTTTTCCCAATTGGCAAGCTGAACAAATACGATCTTTTTCATATTTTAATCTGGGTAAGACTTTGACAAGATCCTTTCTGGAAAGGTTGTTTATGGTGCCGAAGTTCAAGTGATTGAGACGACGATGCCATAACCAAGACTTTGCTTTAGAAGCCTTTGACAGCAAGCAGATTGGAGAAGACTTCATCATGTCATCGATAGAGATGGCGTATAGGTTAGAACCACGAGTACCTCTTAATAATTCCACACCATCAAGTTCACTAACGAAACAAGTATGTTTTCTAAAAGCCACTTCTAGATCGGAATCACAGAATTGACCAACAGAGAACAAGTTGTTACCAAGACCTGCCACATAATATACCCTGGAAATTACACTTTTACCAACCACATAATCTCCATAACCCATAATTGCTCCAAAATGGTCATTCCCAAATCTAACTGTCCCAATGAATTTACTCACGAAGTTCATGAGCCGCGACCGGTCTCCAGTCATAGGCTTGGAACAGCCTGAGTCCAGGTACCACAGAACGATTTGAACGATCTGTAGGTGAACACAGACAAGAATGGATAACTGGATAATTGGGATCCCCATGCAAGAATGGGTTCCATTTGGTTAGTAACAGTGATTGGAACACCCACATCAGAAATAGAAACATCCATATTAAAAATAGAAGCAATGGACTCATTAGAAATAGATGTAGTGCTGGTATCCGTATTTAACCTATTCAAAGAATGTTCACTTCTTAAAGGAATAGTTCTAGCAGTAGGCATCCATTTTCTAGTGGGTATTGTCTTAGCAGATTGAGGACATAACTGATTATTCTTATGGCCAAAAGGTATCCATTGATAACCTATCTTACTAAATGTTCTTCCTGTGGGTTTCCACTGTTTTCTAACTTTCTTTCGTCTTTGCCTTTTAGCCTTCTTAGCATGATTTTTAGCATTAACAATTTTAACTCGGCATTTGACAGCATTAGACAAAACATTCACACCACATTCATGATTAGCAACAGAATTCAAGCAGACATCATTACATGGTTTGCAGATAGTATTAGAATTCGAATTAATTACAGTACGCCTATGGCTAATACTAGAATCAACACGATTCGTTTTATTCAACTCAAACTTAAAGTTCCTAGGTTGGTCTTCTACTCTCTTCCAATACACATTCTTAGCTTGCGAGGTCCTATCTTGCTTGGTATTGCCTGGAGGCTTTGACCCGCTTGCTTTAATGTCACTGATTACTCATGTAGAGGGAATTATGGGAACATTAGTTGGTTGATCTACTTTTTGCATTCCTGAACTAGATGTGTAAGGATCTGAAATACTAGAAGGTACATTAGTGTTCACTTTCTTAAAGCTGGGCATGGAATGGTTTGTATGCTTGGCACTAGGGATAGAACAAGGCATCACAGCTTTACCTTTCACACCTAAGGATTTAGGACATGTTGCTATTAAACATTCTAGCATCTCTTGAGATCGTTTGGCCTGAATGCAAGCAAACCTAATTTCTCTATCAAGAGGCTTATTTAAGAAGTCATCTTTCACGATCTCACGGAGACATTCTAGACTATCCTTAAAGTGAGAGCAATAGTTGTGAAACACAGGTTCATTATTCCTAAGATGAGGAGGAATGTATTTAACAGTCACAATATATTTTCAGTTTGAGGATGACTTTGATGCAACATTCTCATTAAAAACAAGCGACAGTTTCCCTTTTTCCTGACTCCTCAGATTCTCAATTTCTTTTTGTAAAGAGGTTATTTTTTTGTTGTTTTTGTCATGAGTGACTTTCATTGAATCATATAACTCTTTAAAGTGACGTTTAACCTTTTTATTTTCTTCTAGAAAGCTCTCGTTTTCCTTTTGTAAAGCATTTACTAAGTTTTGAAGATGAAAAGTTTGAGAATACTGAGAATCTAAAGGAGGAGGCATTTGGGTGCCAGTCACATTGTTCTTTTCACCCTTTAATTGAGAGATTTGGGCTTTCAACTTTCTGATCGTGTTACAATGAGCTCGAATCTGTTCATCACGTTTGCTAATTTCAAAAACTGCATCAAATTCAGGAACATCCAAGGATGTCTTGATATTTGAGGTTTTAACATTTTCTTTCAGATGTTGATATTTTAATTAAAAAGCAAGATGCTCAACTTCCAATTTAGAAAACTATTTTACCAGGTTATCATAATCATCCTGTTCAACTTTATCATGCAGTTTAGAGTTAGTTTTTTCAAGCTCAATGACACGATCATGGGAGACTTTCAGAGCAACAGATAATTCAGGAACATCCAAGGATGTCTTGATATTTGAGGTTTTAACATTTTCTTTCAGATGTTGATATTTTAATTAAAAAGCAAGATGCTCAACTTCCAATTTAGAAAACTGTTTTACCAGGTTATCATAATCATCCTGTTCAACTTTATCATGCAGTTTAGAGTTAGTTTTTTCAAGCTCAATGACACGATCATGGGAGACTTTCAGAGCAACAGATAATTCAGGAACATCCAAGGATGTCTTGATATTTGAGGTTTTAACATTTTCTTTCAGATGTTGATATTTTAATTAAAAAGCAAAATGCTCAACTTCCAATTTAGAAAACTGTTTTACCAGGTTATCATAATCATCCTGTTCAACTTTATCATGCAGTTTAGAGTTAGTTTTTTCAAGCTCAATGACACGATCATGGGAGACTTTCAGAGCAACAGATAATTCATGAAATTGAGAAGCATTAATGGAACAATTTGTAGCAGTGTAAAACACATCTTGAGCAATACATTCAAAAATAAGATTCTCATTCAAGGTATGCAAGTTCTTCCTCTCAATCTCATTATATTTTAATTCCCGCTCATAGTCACTAACCTCAATAATCATTGCATCAAATTCCTTTTCCATTTCTTTAATATCTAAGTCCATCCCCTTTTTAAGACTCTCAAATTGACCTTTTAATTGTTTAAAGAAAGGCATGATCTCAGTTAAATAGCATTCTTTAGTTTGCTCAAAACCGCTTTCCCCTTCAGTTATCCCAATGGGTGTGATCCTTTTCTTACAAGTTTTTTCAAAATCAACAAATAATTGAAAGATAACATATTGACTAATTAAGGTCTTGCTTTTAGTGGCAATAGTTCTAGGAACTAAATGCATTGGTGTATTTGGAGGATACACAGTTGCTGAAGGCATTTTCCTAAGGGGGGGGGGGGTTCGTTACAACAAGATTCTCTGCCTTTTGCTTATCTAAATCCTTTTTTCAGAACACTTGTTCGGGTGTTAACAACGTTTGAGGCTTAAATATGTTCAAGGAAATCCAATTTTCCTTTTTGTAGTCATGGGGTATGATAATTATGTTTTTCTCTTTACATGTAGGATTGTTGAGTTTCTTATCCATTTTCTCCCTAGTGACCTCATCTGATTTCTTATCTTCCTCAGTTCACTCAGCACAACTAGGTTTCTGCCTAGGTTTAAGGATTTCATTGCCATCATAGATAACATTTTGAGCAGCTTTTGCTATCTTACCATACTCAGGGTTGGATTCCTTTATAATGGGGACACTATGCTTATCGCTGAGAACTCTATGCTTTGTGATCATGTGAGCAGTCTGAATGGTATTCCCTTGTACGTACAACGTATTCTCAAGCTTGTTTTTCAAGGTTTTTAGATTGGAAAAATCATTCAAAAGTTTTGATTCCTTAGTATTGAATTCTTGCTTAAGCATTTTCACATTTTCTTGAAGTTCTTGTTTTTGCTTAGAACTTTTAGAAAGCTTTTCATGTAAGGATATTAACTCTTGTTTTAATACTTCTTCTCTAAAATTAATTTTTCTAATAATTGTACGCATTTGGTCATCCATTTCCTGCTCACGTGTGGTCAACTCAAATTTAGCACGTTGTTCATAAATAGCAACACGTTCCTTATAGGCATTAAGTTCAGAAACAACACAATCATCAGGGGCACATGCAGTATGTTCATTAAAAACATAGTCATCATTGACTGCGGATAATGCATTACTTGGTACAACCTCACTTTTATTTTGCTTCACATATTGATCATATGGGACAATATTGCTATTACCCTCATAATCAATATCTGATTCATAAGTCTCAAGAGTTTGTACTTCATTATGCATCTTTCGCTCATCAACATCATCATATAGTTTTAATACCTCAGAAATGATTGATTCTTTGGATGGACTAGCTTGATGTGGTGAAGGGACCTTTGGAGAGACCATTGGAGAAATGCTAGCCATGAAAATTGTTTGTGCAGTAGATTCATCATCGACGTCAGAGTCGTATGCATCACAGTCTGCAACTTGAAAGGCATTCTGATGATTATGACATATCTCCTGAATTGGCTGTTCATCAACATCAGCATCATATGTCTTTGCATTCCCTTCAGCAAGAAACAATAACTCCTCTTCATCCAAAGCTGCTCCATTATCCTGAGCTTGCACGAGCAACATCTTATCCCTGAAGTACTCTGCATTCTGAGGGCGTTTTGGCGATGTGCAGTTCCTTGCAATATGTCCCTCACCTCCACAGTTGTAGCACTTGATCGGCTTTGCTTGTCCCTGATTTCCATTCCTTCCCCTATTCAGATTTGCCACATATCCTCTACCAACTCCACCTCTTCCATGTTCGTACTGCCTTTCTTGAACTGGCTGCACCATAACCTTCCCATCTCTGACAGTGGCTTGATTATGTGGATTGGATGCTGTTCTGAGGTTGTTGTTGGTGTGTGGGAGAGAGTTCATGTTATGACTAATCATGAGAGCCAGTTGATTAATGAAGTTTCCAACGGCTACATCAGCATCAGCTTGTTTGGACATTGGATCGGGAATGAGTTTGTGATTACTATTACCCATGGGTATAACTTGAGAAGCTTTGGTGGTAATTCCCACATTTGTGTAAAAGGCAGTTGAATCACTTGATGAGCTTGTCTCTCCCTGGTTGGTTTTGAACTGATCAAGAATCCTTTTTTCAAACATAGCATGCCTCTCATTCTGAAGAAGGAATGCATAGAGTTGCTCATAGTTTGTATTCTTCAATCCTTTTGTTAGCTTCACAGAGGTGACAAACTTGTGCCATTCAGGATTCATGTTGTTCACAAATTTTGAGTTCAGCTGAATGTTTGTCATGGTCATTTTGATGTTCCTCATGTCATTCACAAGCTTATGGAATCTCACGTAGTACTCATAGACACTCTCATCTGGTTTCATCTTGAAGTGTTCAAATTCATCATACATTTGTGATTCTTTGTCTTCTATAGTTAATTCAGAACCTGAGAGAAGCATCTTAACATTATCCCAAACTGCCTTGGCTTCAGTGTTGTGATTGATCAGCTTGTAGATGTCTTTTGGAAGACCCTGTAGTATGATGTTTGAGGCCCTGATATCAGCATCGAACCTCTTTTTCTCCTTATCATTGAGCTCATCATACGTCTTTGGTCTATCTATTCCATAGATCATTGTTCCATCTGCAGCTGTATCAATTAAGTCTCTTGTAGTCTCAATCTGATAAGGTCCTTCATCAATAGACTTGAGAATGTTGACTCCGTTTTCCTTTCCAAGACAGTACAATCGGATTCGTTGAGCCCATGAGTCATAATCAGTTCTGTCAAGCATAGGTGGACGAGTATCTGATCCAGCTGCTTGAACGTCCTCAGCTACAGAAGAAACGATAGTAGGTATGATGTTTGACATGATTACAAGCTCTACGGGATTTTACTATTCCCTGATTAAACCGGGAAATTGATTCTTTCACGGGATTTTACTAAACCAAAAGAACAACCGTAAGAATGTAGCACGAAGAAGTAGCAAGTCTCAATAGACAAGTAGCTAAACACTCAACTCGCTTAATTATCAACTCGCTAAACAACTAACTCGCTTAAAGAAACGAGTCTCTTAAGAAATCAACTCGCTTAATAGCCAAGTCGCATATAGAGACAACTCGCTTAATAGCAAGTTGCAAACAGACACAACTCGCTTAACCACCAAGTCGCTTAAGCTAACTCGCTAGCTATACAACTCGCTTAATAGCCAAGTCGCTTTAGAACTCAAATCGCTTAAAGAAACAACTCGCTTAGAACCCAAGTCGCTTAAAGAAACAACTCTCTTAGAACCCAAGTCGCATAAAAAGTCAACTCGCTAAATAGCCAAGTCGCATATACCAACTCGCATCCAGTAACGAAGCAACTCACTTCGAAGAAACAAAAGTCCGAGGCTCAACTCGCTTTGTACAAAGTTCACAAATAACCGCTTTATCAATAAAAAACAACCAAACCACAATGATTTAAGCCTTCCAATTCAAAACATAAACACATATGATGATCCTAAACACAAAAGTACAAGCAAAATTCAAACTTTAACGCTAGAATTTGTCCAAATGATTCAAACTCTCCTAAACACTTAATACCCTAAAACCCTTATGAAATCCACCAAAACAAAGAGCATGAAAGATGAGTGATCAAACCTGGCTCTGATACCAAATGTAAGATATAGGATTTCACAAACACACTAAACCATAATCACAATGGGGTGTTCAAGTTAGTTTAGAGAGAGAAAGTTCTAGAGAGAGAAAGAGAAGAGAGTTGGGAACTATGTGAAACAAAGAAAAATAGTATTGAAGCTCCAAACCTCTACCTTGGGAGGTAGAGGGTATTTATATTGTCTTACAAATAAACGCCACCTATGGGCTGTGGATCAGGCATACAGTGGGTAAAGACGCGTCCGTCCTCCACGGAGTTACAAAACAAACAGCTTGCTAACATAACATGACTACGACTACGAGCTTTCTAACGAATACATATACTTGAGGTAACCGACTCTTTAACAACTGAATTTACTAGTTCCTAACAGTTCTCTTGTTGTAGATTCGGTATCCTTTTCTATTTGGTGCATAACCCACAAATACTCCAATGTCCGCTTTAGCTTTTAGTTTACCTAAATCTTGACCGTCATTAGTTGGGTAACATAAAGCACCAAATACACGAAGGTAGGATCAATCAGGTTTTCGTTTATGGACAAGTTCAAATGGAGTTTTTCCATGACAGGTGTGAATAAGGGAACGATTTTGGGTGTAGCAAGCAGTGGCAATGGCTTCAGCCCATAGAAACATTGAAACCTTTGAATAAATTAGCATTGTTCTTGCGGCTTCCACAAGAGTTCGATTTCGTCTTTCAACTACACCGTTCTGTTGAGGAGTTCGTGGAACACTTCTTTGATGACTGATTCCCACACTTACATAAAACTGAATTAAGTCTTTGTTAACAAACTCTGTGCCATTGTCTGTTCGAACAATTCTAACAATATTGTTGAGTCGAACCTGAAGCTGTTTGATAAGTTTGATGATGACATATGGAGTTTCATCCTTTTTCCTCAAAAACTTTACCCAAGTAAATCGAGAGTAGTCATCAACAACTACTAGAATGTATTTCTTCCCATTTATTGTTTGCACTCTCATTGGGCCGCACAGATCCATATGAAGTGTATGAACAACTTCCATTACTGAGTTTGTGGGTTTTGGTTTGTGGGCATATTTTGTGCTTTTTCCCAATTGGTAAGCTGAACAAAGATGATCTTTTTCATACTTTAATCTGGGTAATCCTCTTACTAAGTCCTTTCTGGAAAGATTTTTTATGGTACCAAAGTTCAAGTGATTGAGACGACGGTGCCATAGCCATGACTTAAGTTTTGGAAGCCTTTGACAGCAAGCAGATGGGTGAAGATTTCATCATATCTTCGATAGAGATGGTGTATAGGTTTGAACCACGAGTTCCTCTAAGAAGTTCCACACCATCAAGTTCTCTAACAAAGCAGGTATGTTTTCTGAAGGCTACTTCTAAATCTGATTCACAGAATTGTCCGACAGAAAATAGACTATGTCCAAGACCTTCAACATAATATACCCAGGAAATCACACTATTTCCAACCACATAATCTCCATAACCCATAATAGCACCAAAATGATCGTTTCTGAATCTCGCAGTTCCGATGAATTTACTCACGAAGTTCATGAGCTATGACCGGTATCCATTCATATGCTTGGAACAGCCTGAGTCCAGGTACCACAGAACGATTTGAACGATCTGCAGTTGAACAAAGACAAGAATGGATAACTGGACAATTGGGATCCCCATGCAAGAATGGGTTCCATTTGGTTAGTAACAGTGATTGGAACACCCACATCAGAAGTAGAAGCAATGGAATCATTAGAAATAGATGCAGTGCTAGTGTCCATATTTGACCTATTCAAAGTATGTTCACTTCTTAAGGGAATAGTTCTACCAGTAGGCATCCATTTTCTAGTGGGCATTGACTTAGAAAATTTAGGGCAAAACTCATTAACCTTACGCCCAGTAGGTATCCATTGATAACCTATATTACTAAATTTCATTCCTGTGGGTTTCCACAGTTTTCTAACTTTCTTTTGCCTTTGCCTTTTTGCCTTCTTAGCTTGAATTTTAACATTAACAATTTTAACTGGGCATTTAACAACATTAGACAAATCATTCATACCACATTCATGATTAGTAACACGATTCGTCTTATTCAAATTCTCCCTAAGGTGATCTTCTACTTTCTTCCACTGAGCATTCCTAGCATGCAAGGTCCAATCATTCTTTGTGTTGCCTTGAGTCTTTGACCCGCTTGCTTTGGTGTCACTTCTTACTCCTGTAGAGGGAATTAGAACACTAGTTGGTTTTGCTACTTTTTGCACTCCTGAACTAGAAGTGCAGGGATCTGAAATACTTGAAGGCACATTAGTGTTTACATTCTTAAAAGTGGACATGGAATGGTTTGTATGATTGGCACTAGGCATAGAACAAGGCATCACAGCTTTTCCTTTTGCATCTAAGGATTTAGGACATGTTGCTATTAAACATTCTAGCAGTTCTTGAGATCGTTTGGCTTGAATGCACGCAAACCAAATTTCACTGTCAAGTGGCTTATTTATAAAATCCTCTTCCACAATCTCACGGAGACATTCTAGACTATCCTTAAGATGAGCACAATAGTTGTGAAACACAGGTTCATTATTCCTAAGATGAGGAGGAATGTATTAACAGTCATAGTATATTTGCAGTCTGAGGATGATTTTGATGCAACATTCTCATTAGAAACTAGTGGCAGTTTCACTTTCTCCTGACTCCTGAGATTCGTAATTTCTTTTTGTAAAGAGGTTATTTGTTCGTTTTTTTTGTCACGAGTGACTTTCATTGAATCATATAACTCTTTAAAGTGTCATTTAACTTTTTCATTTTCTTCTAGAAAACTTTCGTTTTCTTTTTGTAAAGCATTAACTAGGTTTTGAAGATAAAAAGTTTGAGAATACTGAGAATCTAAAGGAGGAGGCATTTGGGAGCCAGTCACATTGTTCTTTTCACCATTTAATTGACAGATTTGGGCTTTCAACTTTCTGATCGTGTTTCAATGATCTTGAATCTGTTCGTCACGTTTGTTTATCTGAAAAACTGCATCAAACTCTGGAACATCTGAGGATGTCTTGATATTTGAGGTTTTGACATTTTCTTTAAGATGTTGATATTCTAGTTGTAAATCAAAATGTTCAACTTCTAGTTTAGAAAAATGTTTTACCAAATTATCGTGATAATCCTGATCGATTTTTTCACTTAGTTCTGAGTTTTTGTTTTCAAGCTCAATTACACGATCATGGGAAACTTTCAATGCAATAGATAATTCATGAAATCGAGAAGCAGTAATAGAGTGCTTAGTAACAGTATAAAACACATCTTGAGCAACACAAATCGAAATCAAATTATCATTTAAGATGTGAAAGTTCTTCCTTTCAACTTCATTATATTTGAGTTCCTGTTCATAATTATTGACTTCAACTATCATTGCATCAAATTCCTTTTCTATTTCTTTAATATCTGAATTTATCCCTTTTTGAAGACTCTCAAATTGACCTTTTAATTGTTTGAAGAGAGGCATGACCTCAGTTAAATAACATTCTTTAGTTTGTTCAAAACCCTTTTCACCCTCAGTTATCCCTGTAGGTGTGATTCTCTTCTTACACGTTTTCTCAAAATCAACAAATAGTTGATAAATAACATATAGGCTGATTAAGGTCTTGCTATTAGTGGCAATAGATCTAGGGACTAGATGCATTGGTGTATTTTGAGGATACACAGTAGCTGCTGGCATTTTTCTAGGGGGAGTGTTTGTTTCAACAAGTACATTAACTTTTAGCTTATCCATATCTTTCTTCCAAAAAATCTGTTCTGGGGTTAATTGAGTTTGAGGCTTAAACATGTTCAAGGATATCTAATTTTCCTTAGTGTAATCATGAGGTTTGATCGTTATGTTTTTATCTTTATACGCAGGATCGTTAAGCTTCTTATTGATATTTTCCCTAGATTCATCATCAAGTTTTCTATCTTCCTCAGTGCACTCAATGCAACTAGGTTTCTGTCTAGGTTTAAGAATCTCATTGCCATCATAGATTACATTTTGAGCAGCTTTTGCAATCTTACCATACTCAGAGTTCGATTCCTTTATAATGGGGATACTATGCTTATCACTTAAGACTCTATGCTTAGTGATCATGTGAGCAGTCTGGATGGTGTTCCCTTGTACGTACAACTTATTTTCAAGCTTGTTTTTCAAGGTTTTTAGATTAGAAAAATCATTCAAAAGTTTTGATTCCTTAGCACTGAATTCTTGCTTAAGCATTTTAACATTTTCTCGAAGTTCTTGTTTTTGCTTAGCAGTTTTATAAAGCTTTTCTTGTAACGATTTTAACTCTTGTTTTAATACTTCTTCTCTAAACTTACATTTTCTAATAGTTGTACGCATTTGGTCATCCATTTCCTGCTCACGGGTGGTTAACTCAAACTTAGCACGTTGTTCATAAATAGCTACTTGTTCTTTATAGGCATTCAGTTCAGAGATAACAGAATCATCAGGGGCACATGCAGTGTAATCATCAAAAACATAGTCATCATTAACTGCAGAAGATGCATCACTTGGTACAGTCTCACTTTCACTTTGTTTCACATATTGATCATATGGGACAACATTGATATTACCCATATTTTCAATATCTGACTCAAAAGTTTCAGTTGATTGTACTTTGTCATGTATCTTTTGCTCATCAACATCATCGTATAGTTTTAATACCTCTGAGATGATTGATTCTTTGGATGGACCAGCTGGCTGTGGTGAGGGGACCTTTGGTGAGACCATTGGAGAAATGCTAACCATGAAAATTGTCTGTGCAGTAGGTTCATCATCGACGTCAGAGTCGTATGCATCACAGTCTGTAACTTGAAAGGCATTATGATGATTATGACCTATCTCCTGAATTGGCTGCTCATCCACGTCTGCATCATATGTCTTGGCATTCCCCTCAGCAAGAAATAACAGCTCCTCTTCATCCAACACAACTCCATTATCCTGAGCTTGCACAAGTAACATCTTGTCTTTGAAGTACCCTGCATTTTTAGGGCGTTTTGGAGAAGTGCAGTTCCTTGCTATGTGTCCATCACCACCACAGTTGTAGCACTTAATTGGCATTGCTTGTCCCTGATTACCATTCCTTCCTCTATTCTGATTTGCCACATACCCTCCTCCTACTCCACCTCTTCTTTGTTCATATTATCTTTCTTGAGCTGGTTGCACCGTAACCTTTCCATCTCTGACCAAAGCATGATTGTGTAGATTGGATGCAGTCCTGATTTCATTGTTAGTGTGAAGACGGTTAGTATGTGGAGTGAAGGTTAAGTTTTTTTAACCATAAGAGCCAGTTGATTGATAAAGTGTTCCATGACTGCATTTGCATCAGGTTGCTTGAAACTTGGATCGGGAATGAGTTTGTGATTTCCGTTACCCGTGGGTATGACTTGAGAAGCTTTGGTAGTAATTCCAACATTGGTGTAAAAAGCTGTAGAGTCATTTGATGAACTTGTTTCTCCCTGTTTGGTTTTGAACTGTTCAAGAATCCTTTTTTCAAACATAGCATGTCTCTCATTCTGAAGAAGAAAGGCATACAGTTGCTCATAGTTCGTATTCTTCAATCCTTTGGTTAACTTCACAGCGGTGACAAACTTATGCCATTCGGGATTCATGTTGTTCACAAACTTTGAATTCAGCTGAATATTTGGCATGGTCATTTTGATGTTCCTCATGTCATTCACAAGCTTATGGAATCTCATATAGTATTCATAGACACTCTCATCTGGTTTCATTTTGAAGTGCTCAAACTCATCATACAGTTGTGATTCACTGTCTTCCTTGGTTAATTCAGAACCTGAGAGAAGCATCTTAACATTATCCCATACTGCCTTGGCTTCAGTGTTGTGATTGATAAGCTTCTAGATATCTTTTGGAAGACCCTGAAGTATAATGTTAGAAGCCCTGATATCAGCATCGAATCTCTTTTTCTCCTTATCATTGAGCTCATCATACGTCTTTGGTCTGTCTATTCCATAGATCATTGTTCCATCTGCAGCTGTATCAATTAAGTCTCTTGTAGTCTCAATCTGATAAGGTCCTTCATCAATAGATTTGAGAATGTTGACTCCGTTTTCCTTTCCAAGACAGTACAATATGATTCATTGTGCCCAAGAGTCGTAGTCAGTTATGTCAAGCATAGGTGGACGAGTGTCTGAACCAGCTGCTTGAACATCCTCAGCAACAGTGGAGATGATTGTAGGTATGTTGGTAGACATGTTAACAGATTACACGGGATTTTATAACTCTATGATTAAACCGGGAAATAGATTCTTTCACGGGATTTTACAATATCAAGAGAAAACAGTATTACAAACAAAAATCAACCAAGTCGCTATGAATTCTTGAACCAAGTCGCTAGTCACCAAGTCGCTAAGTCACAAGTCGCTAGCACACCAAGTCGCTACACCGACAAGTCGCTAAAGAGCAACTCACTAAGGTCCAAGTCGCTAACACCAAGTCGCTAAGCACCAAGTCGCTAAGCAGTCAAGTCACTAAAGAGCAACTCGCTAAGGTCCAAGTCGCTAACACCAAGTCGCTAATAATCTTAAGTACAAGTCGCTAACAAAATTGAAAGCAAGTCGCTACCTTCACCAAGTCGCTAGCCGTAGTGGAGAATCCACTAAGTTGTACTATTTGTCGGCTTATCTCAATAGACAAGTCGCTAGGACCAAGTCGCTACCAAAAAGCACTACAACTCGCTACCTTTTTATGAAGCAAGTCGCTATGATGAAATTCACTACGAGAACCAAGTCGCTACCAAGAAAAACTTCAAAAACACACTTTTCAATCCAAAACAAGCTCAACCACAGTGATTCAAGCTTACCAAATCAAAACCCAAGCACATACAATGATTCTAAACACAAAAGTACACCCAAAATTCAAACTTTAACACTAAAAATGATCCAAATGATGCAAAAACCACTAAACTTTTTCAAACTCAAAAACCATCTAAAACCACAAGAAATCCAAGTATATGTAAGAGAGATGATCAAACCATGGCTCTTGATACCATTTGTAACATATTGGATTTCACAAACACACTAGATCATAACCACAAGTAGGCGTATAATATGGTTTTAGAGAGAGAAAGTTAGAGGTTGGGAACTTTAGTGAGAGAAAGAAAAATCTTATTATGAGCTCCAACTCTCTACCTTGGAAGGTAGAGAGTATTTATAGTTCTTACATAAGTCGCCACCAACGGGCTGTGCATCAGGCATACAGTGGGTAAAGACCCGTCCTCCACGGTGTTACTTAACTAAATACTACTAAACATTAACTAATCTACGACTACGAGCTTTCTAACGATTACATATACTTGAGGTGACCAACTCTTTAATAACTGGATTTACTAAATCCTAACAGAAAGTCTAGGACCCATGACCCATGACTCATAACCCATAATCCATGGGTAAATAGGAGCGTCTCATGGATCCCTTTGATTATACTAGACGGATCCCTCAGGCAAGGGATCCGTGGGTTCCGTGCAACAATAGCAAGAAATTGCCGATAAATAGAGAGCCATTTCTTCATTGTAACTCAACCCTCTTCTTACGAACTCTCTCATATATTCTTACATTCTTCTAACCTCAGATCTCTTGATCTAGATAGTAGTTCTTCTTTCTTTTGTTGTGATTCGCATATAGTTCCTTCTCTAAGGCGAGATCACGAGCATTCTACAAGTCATCCAAGTAAGGGGTCCTTGATTGATTTGTTCCTCCACAAGATTTCTGTAGAAAATATCTTGTATTTCATATTTCACATATTTGTTATGTTATAGTAGTGTTGGTTTGGTACTCCGTGTTAAGGACTCGGTATTTAGCTTTATACCGGAAAAGGTGTAAGCGACGTTGTAAAGGCTTCTCCGCCGAGTTGAAGGAGTTTTTTGACATAGTGCTTGAACTCTCGAGTAGGTGACTTGGGGAGTGGAGTAGGGAAAGGAAGGTGTCCTTTGTGACAACTCGTACTTTCAGGTCATTTCTCAAAACAATTCATGCTTCACCATTTCATCATTTATCGTAAACTAGGTTTGCGTGTTCCAAATTCGCGTAACCTTAATGGTTTAGCGGCGAATTCATGATCATATCATCACGAACATTTCATATAGACTAAGTTTAGTCTACACTTCATTAGCATCATTTTCATCATGTTAGTTCATTCATGACTTTGCATTTCACATTAAACGCGTAAATTTCATATTAAATAAACGCTATCGCGTAAGTTATTATTTTGAACGTTTAATTCGATACTTCCAAAAACTATCCAGATATATTTTTATACTTACATTTAGTTTATAAAAATAATATTTTGAGTTTACCTAGTGTTTTAAATTTATTTTGTATATAAATCGTTAAATTTATATTATTACGACACTTTTCTTAAAAACTACACGATAATTATTATATCACTCAAATTTTACAAGAAATGTATTTTTACAATTTTTATAACTACAATATACTTTACTTTGATCCATTAAAACTTATTTTTAGTCCATACTACTCTAATTTCACAACTATATACAAGTTACAACAAATTTTACTTAACTACATTTTCTTACAAACAATTATACACAATAAATAAAAGAAAAAAAAAAGTATTTGGTGAAATACTTCCCCCCTTGGCCGACCAAGGGGGGTAAGCATTAATTGATTGGTAACACTTTTCTTGATTGTATAGATCTATACTTCACTTATTTTCTACACTTCATTCATTCATTCTCAAATAATTCTATAGTTAGTAAGTGTTTTTCTCTCTTGCTTTGTCCCTTCTAAAACCGGTCATACATAGGAGTTTGAAGAGCTCATCAAGTTTTTCCATTATCAAGTTTAAAACAATCTAGTTATACTCTTATTAAAGGTTTTGAAATAAAAACCTAGAGTGTTTAGGTATAATCCTTGTTCTAATCACCTCATCAAGTAACTAGTAAGCATATCACTTTCATTTTACATCTTTCATTTTCATTTCATATCTATTTCATCATTTTTTTTTAGCAAGCATGCAAGACTTATGGATATTTATACCATTTTTACATGGTTTTTAAGAGTTTTATATATATAAGTCATCCTATAATTTATCCCTTGTTATATATTGGTCTTGATGATGTTTAGGAACCCATGACACCCTAAGAAGGTGTATGGTAGGATTAGAATAGCTTTGGAGTTGTTTTGAAGGGATTGGAATAGGTTTAGTACGAGAAAAACTCTTTTCGACAAGTATAAATAAGGGTCTGATCTTATTTTGTATTTCTGGAAAATCCGACTGTAGACATAAAATTTTGGCCTAGATATTTAGAAAATATACTTTAAAACGAATCCGTGGCCGCTTGAACGGATTAAAACGGAGCTATAACGAAGAAGTTATGAATTTTTCAAGTTTGACGACGAAATATATATTTCCTGAAATTTCAGCAAACTATTTTTTTGTTTTGTACGAGTCAAAAACGAGTCTTAAGCGTTATAAATTATTTCGACTTATCAAAAATATATTAGTATACTTTGATACGAAGCTAAGGACGTATAATACGTAGAAAACGGATTTGTAACGACTAAAATATACACGTTTTCATAAAATTGCCGTAACTTTATTATTTAAGAAAACTATATTATTGTTATTAGACAAGTGTTACGGTAAACAAAACGACCATATTGAAGGCTATTTTTAACATTGACGTAGAACTTTTTGTAACGAGATGTCTTCTAATAAAAGTGAGATCACCAAGCATATTTTCCAAAATGACCAACCATTTGTATAGCGGAGTTGTAATAAATTATTTACGGTTGCTTAAACTTTGCCGAAACTCACTTTTTAAACCACATTTGGACAAAATCACCCTACTTAACCTATGTTTTTCTTTATGAACGAGACCTCTAGGATAAAAACTTAAATGCCAAAACTTCGAGATTTTGATACAAGCTTTCCAAAACCGTTGAGTTCGTTTCCTAACGTTCGACGTACACCATTTTACGACTAGTTTTTCGAAGCCATTTTGTTACTTTCATGAAATTTCCAACGACATTATTTTACGACGAAAAGTTATAATTTCACAATAAATCATTACGAAACTATTGTAGGATGACATTTTGACGTAAATACTTGTAAAGTAATTTAAGAATGGTCAAGACGTCAAAAGAGTATTTTTCGACAAAGAGTATTATTTTCAAAACTCACAAGTGGTATAAATAACATATGAATTGCATGCATAACATTACATCATAACTCATTACATATCATATCATTCATAATAGGTCATTTTCGAGATTCACGCTACATTTCAGTGTATCCACTTTTGCCATTACATCATCATTATCATTGCTACAGGTGAGTTTTCATAGCCCCGATTTATTCAAGTTTTTACTTTATTTCAAACCTACGGGGGAGAGTACATTGCACACCATTTTATTACGCTACCAAGTATGTCAAATTCATTGTATTGCTTAAGTTACCGCATTGCCAGTTAAATGTCCCCATTTCATAAGCATGAACCGTTAATTTCCTAGAAGCGTGGGTGAGTGGATAGATCTATCGAGGGTGACGCCTCCATCCGGGTTGGTGGATCCCAACTAGTCATACGGATGCATTTCATTTCATAAACATTATTTGAGTTGTTTTGGCAAGACACTCTGTTGGGGTGAACATCATGAACAGTCAGAGCTTCGGTGTCATGCGCTTAAGCAATTGTAACAACATTTTGTGACAGCATTGTCATACATATTTTATACTTGTGGTAGTCGTATTAACATTTACATAAACCTATGAACTCACCAACCTTGTGTTGACACTTTTAGCAATGTATTTTCAGGTAACTAAGACATTCACTTCATGGCATGCATTTGGACACATCATGAAGTCGCGAGGATGACTCGTCTCACTTGGGTTTTACGCACTTTAAAACATCGTTTGAATTGTAACAAACTTATTTCCGCACAAGTTGATTTTCATTTGGGACCTATACTTTGTAAACTCTGATTGTTTTATTAAATCAAACGATGTTCTTTTCAAACGACACTTTAGGTCGTTCAATATAACTGTGATTGTGATGCTATGACAGTCAATCCCCAGGAATTCCATTCCGCTGCAAAACAGGTAATTTGGGGGTGTGACATCCTTGTAGCCGAACCACTATAAATCGGTTGTGTCATTTCTATCCTCTACTTTACTTACTTTCTTTACTTGCATTACTTATATATCTATACTTTCTCTCCATCCACACAATTTCACATAACATCGAATCTAAAAGTTTTTGAAACTAAGTTAAAATCGGCAAAACTATTCAACCCCCCTTCTAGTTTTCCACAGAAAAGACCGAGGAAAGATGATGATCAAGATCCTAATCCAAACGCAAAGAAACAAAAGAAGGACGGTGGATCATCATCAATGCAACAACCACCAGTCAACCCCTCCACCACCACAACACCACAAGCAACTCAGCCACAACCATCTGAACAACCAAAGGAATCTGAGACCGCACCAAAAGCCGATGACCACTTTACTTACACCGGTGGTGATGACTTCGAGCAATCGGAGCCTCAATTCGCCAAGACCAAGACCAGGACCGTCGTCGTCAAGAAAGAAAGGCAAGAAATATGATTTTGTCTCATGGTTAAAGAATAACAACACAAAAGAGTACGATTGGTTCGACAAACTGGTCAAGGCACAACCACCCCTTGTAGACGATCAAGAACCAGTGGATGGTCACACTGTGGAGCATGTCCAAAAGTTAAAAAGTCAATTCAAGATAAAAAAGATGACTATGAAAGAACTCCTAAGGATCAAGAAAGACGCTTTCAACTTGCTCAAGGAAAGATCCGGGAATGCAATTGATCTCGAGTATCATCTCAAAGACATTACCCGTGCAATGTCGAATGATATCGACTAGCTCAACCCAGAGTTCAACGTTGACCACACGTCTAAGAAGCATGGACCTTGCTACACAGACTGGACCAAGCCACTTACACTGATCGGTAAACCAGAACAACTAAAGATCCCCTTCTGATTATTCTTCAACAACGATCTAGAATTTCTTCAACATGGGAGCTCGATAAGTAAAAAATATCCAACTTCCTTGACATTCAACATCCCAGCTGCATCATTTTCTAACAAGGCAATTGAGGAAGATGCCACCAGCTTATTTGTTGAAAAAGAGGTGACGTACAACAAAGATGTTTTGCTAGTAATTCATCATTGGTCAAAAAGGCGCAGGCTTTTCTACCGAAGCAGTAGGCTCAACAAGTCACAAAATGAAGTTAGGCATAATCAAAGGATTGTTGCTATAATTTCGATTATCACGGCAACCAAGTGGGATTATTCCTTCTTGATAAAGATCGTGGTTAAAAGACAAGATGAAAAGGAGTACGAGTTCTCAAAAGCTGACTTTTCATACTTATCTCTCATAGACATTGAGGATATGTATCTACACTAGGTCCAAGGCAGGATGCGTCAGTTTCTGATGGATATTCAATTGAAGTACATCACCGCTTTTCTCATTTTCATCAGAAGCAAGATAATCCAAGAACGTGTTGAAAATCTTCAGCTCGACGTTGAAAGTTATCAGAAGTAGCTCAATCTTACCAAACCATTTCTTCACTTCATTGAGGTCAACAAAAGAGCCACAATATAAACTCTTCAGCAAACCTAAATTCGGGTTCGTATAAAGAAGCGCCAATCTCCGCAACTGCTTTATGGCATTTGATGAGATTCATAAATTTTATGATGACAACCTCAAGAGGTTCGTGATGGCTTAGATACTCGATTGAAAGACATCCAGCTGTACAAATGGGGACATTGTTGGAATTCTCAAGAACAACGGGAAGTTCGAAGGTTTATTGGAAGGATCGAGAAGAGGTTAAAGCATCGGGATCAGATGCAGAGGCTAGAAAGCTATGTTGGAGGAAGACCTGGCTTTCTGATTATGACGTTTCAATGTCCAGAGTAATTGGTTAGTGTTGTGTAAAACTTTGGATTGATTGAATATTCTTGACATGTATTTTGTGAATTTGATAATATATATAAATAGTTTGAGCACATATAACAGTGTACAACCCGTTCTTGTAAAGAAAGGACCCTGTGGTACGCTTTAGTGCCACAATCCTCATATAAGGAGTGAAAGCTTCTTACTTTTCAGTTGAATTAATGAAATTTGTATGTAAAAGAACAAGTATTCCTTCTCGTTATTTCAAAACCTTAAAAAGTTATTATCACTTATTGAGGGGGAGTATTTGCAAACTACTTTGTTCAAAATGAAAAGTTCTTGTGTAATTCTTCCCGTAAAACTCAGAATGGTCATATTTTCAATCAATGTTTCATCAAAAACACCATTAATATGCCATTTTTTAGAGAGAGAAAAATAAAAGTGATCAAAAATATGTTGTGAAATGTATTGAATCTCAAAGTGCTCAAACTCATAAAAAAACCTATGGATTGACGAACTTCAAATGTCAGTAATCGAAAAGACTTGTCCTAAACGGCTAATAATTTCAAGCTGGTTTAACCAGTGATGTAAGCATGTCTCGAATAGGACTTGTCTGAGTAGAGTGTACCAATCTGAGAATATTTCTTTGGACTTGACCAGGACGGGTAATAATTTCAAGATAGTTCACTAGTGATGTAAGCGTGTCTCAAATCGGTCTTCTTTCCTGAAAGTTGATCATTTCAAAAGTGCGAGCTCTAACCTCACTGTGAAAATTTGTATCAAAAGAATACAAGCACAAGTGGAGGGGGAGTATTTCTGAAGATACAAAACTCTCAGAGTGTTAACAAAATATGTTTGATAATCACAAACACTTTGAGAGATTTTCAAGTGAATGTTTTTATGGCAACATTGGAATAGTTATGGAGTTATAAGGTGACTAAGGTTAGGAATAATACATCGTATGATCCGCTAGAGCCAGATGGATCTACCCAAGGACATCACCATAGTTAGAATTAGAAATCCTCAATAAGGTATGATTGAAAAAAAATGAGAAAATGAG
The DNA here is from genome assembly GCA_019973895.1 of Chrysanthemum seticuspe. Taxonomy (NCBI): domain Eukaryota; kingdom Viridiplantae; phylum Streptophyta; class Magnoliopsida; order Asterales; family Asteraceae; genus Chrysanthemum; species Chrysanthemum seticuspe. The sequence continues at coordinate 131,851,370 of BPTQ01000008.1, read as the reverse complement.
AAAAGGGGAAAGAAGGAGTTGAAGTATTAAAAAGAAAAGTTAAAAAAAAGGGTGAAAAGAAATAGCCCTCCATATGTTCAACATAGGGCAGAAAACCGGGTTCAATTCATATGCTATTGGTTTTCACAAAGATGACACCAGTATTGAAGACAAATTCGTCATGGACCGATTGACGCACTGCACTAAACCTTCTAAGCCACGCAAGTTCTCTCAAAATAGCTTGTTTCATTCTCACGGGGAACCCTGCATAATCTATCGACCTCTCTTTACGAGAAGTGTTGATATTAAAACATGAGACATCGCTCCAGTCTCCAACTACTAAAACCAAAGCGCACTAATTGAGTCTAGAGCCACAAGATTCATCAAAAGATCTCTTAGGAACACTTAATATTTCATCACTTGTTGTTCACACAATAAGGACACAAGTGACATATTCTAGAGTCCTACGCAGATCTTAGCAATCTGCCAGAACATCTATGAGAGGATTACAGTTGTGATCCTCAGTGATTGAATAGAAATTCCTGCCAGGGTCAACATCAAACAACCCTGACAGCAGGTCACTTCGGTAATCCCTTGTGGGTTACGCTTAGTGTGGTTACTTGCTTCAAATGGTATATAGTCGTAGAGTGATGCTTCGGTATATTTCAGTGACTCACGTAAATTGTTGATATACTTCGGTGTATCTTGTTAGCCTTCTTGAGGGACTCAAATTCAGGAACAACCTCTGTAAGAATTACAGATGTGTTTTCACACTATGTTGTGAATACTCTTGATATTCGAACTTGTAAGTGATGAAAATCCCGCGAAGGAGATTCCTTTCATGAATCGAGTCCTTAAGACGTGGGTCATTACTTGAATTTATTCTATGTAATGATAATTGTGCCTTAACGGGATTCGGATGGCTGATGTGCCCGACCAAGGTGAATGGAATCAAGACATTCATTAGTAAAACAATCGTAGTGGCCAATTCTATAAGAAAAGTCCACCGTGATCGTTTGGTATTCTCAAGTAACATATTCATGGAGGTATTGATGATTATTCCTTCGAGGAAAGACCGCACCATATCCACATGCTCATACCAACATCGTATCAAAGGAAAGTTCTCACCAAAATCAAAGGCAACACAAAGATAACTATGATTCTTTGTCAAAGTCAAAGAATCTACAAAGTTTAAATACTTGAGAACTACACGTCATTGAGATTCAAAGTCAAAGGAAGTATGAGCATGGTGGAGAAAGACGTGAAGCACCATAACCACAGAAGTTGACGAAAGGCAGAGAACAACATATGATCACCACATCCAAAAAGAACAAAGAACAAAGAAACATGTGACGTCAAGCTGATAAAGTCAAAGAAACCAAAGCATGTCTACTCACAAGAAAGAAGAATGTCGGAAAGACGTCAAGCAACCTAGATGACCAACCCTTAGGGGGAGATTGTTGGGATCACGGGTAACTACTATCAAGTGTCAGTCATTAGATATGTAATAGGTTTCTAATTAGGCTTATATGTTTGTAATGATCGATAGGCTTATGTAGTAAGCCCATTGGCCTATGCTTAGGCCCAAACGTGTAAGGAAATGACTAGAATGTGTTGCCCTAGCTCCCTTGCCTATAAATACATTGTAAACCCTCTTAGGAGGGTGTTGGTTCTTTAATTTTATGCATTACACTTTAGTTATTCTTATGTTGTGAAAAAATCGACCACTCTACACCCTTTCTCTTATCATTCTTACGTTTCCTATGCTTGTGTTATCATCTTATGGTGACCTAATAGTCCTTTTACACAATTTGGCTACCAACTAAAACACAACCAAGGCTTCTAGGAAAACCTCAATAACCTTTTGCCTTTTAGTACTCAAACAGCAACATGGAAATGACAAATCGCAGCCAAGAACCAACTAAACACACAATCAAGAAAAAAGGTTCTAAACCTTTGAAGACAACCTAAACTTCCTATAAACTAATGAAATAATCTAACCAAACACCAATCTAAGCTACCACAACAAACCTAAACACTAAAGTACCAACTTATAACAAGTATGACCACAAACAAAGCCCAAACAATGATTTTCCTTTCTTTTCTATTCGAACCAAAAAAGAAGAAAGACAATAAGTAACATAAACAAGCCACAAATCCAACCACACACAATCAAGCTAATCAACCATGGCTCTTGATACCAATTATAGAATACTAAAAATTATAACACAGGTGAATCCAGTGATTTGGCCAAATTTAAAGAGACAAAGAATGGGAGTTCACTTCTAGAGAGAGAAAGTGATGTGTATTAGGTTAAACCAAATGAAGCTCCAACCCTTACACTTGGAGTGAAAGGGGTATTTATACTTCTTACAAAACACGCACCTAACAGGCTATGGAACGGGCATACAGTGGGTAAAGGCCCGACCCGACTACATGGTGATACGATAACTTAACGTTTACTAATAAGACTACGACCTAACTAATGCTAGATGATACTCGAGTTGACCGAGTCTTTAATATGGATTTTCAGAATCCTAACAAGGATTGTTGTTTTACTTAATTCAAAGATTATAGTTTAGCTAAAATTTTAATAAGCTCATTTAGTTCATTTGGGGGTGCTTGCTTGGCTCTCGGATTACAAGTAAACTCGCAAGGGAAGTTTGTTTTGTTTCGGTTCAAAACAGTTAACACCAAGGGGTGTGATTGCTTTCTGTGTTTAGTTTCACCAGGGTGTGTTTGAGTTGGAAATATACATGGGCCTCAAGCCTATAATAAAGTTGGGTACGTTTGGTTTATAAATGGGCAACGAGCCCATTTTACCACTTAGGGTGTGTTTTGTTTTAGCTACGGGGCCAAAGCCCACTAACAAAATAATAAGAGTAGTACTAATTTGTTAAGTTTATTGTATAAGTACTAATATTTTCCGGTTATTAAACATATGACTAACGTTATTTACTTTATGTTATTGATACATTTTTGACTTTGGGACTTGACATTTGACATTGGATAACATATATACTTAACAAACCTTATGATACGGATTATGACTTAAAATGTATTGAATATATGTTGGACTTGTTGGACTTGACTGTTTGGACATATTAGACTTGTGACAGACTTAACATATCGGACTAGCTAACTTATTAGACTAATAAATTATTATTATACTAAACATATTGGACATAATAGGCACTTGATGGACATGGATATTAGGACTATCGGACTACATTGGACTAGTATTAGATTTAAATTGAATATTTAATGGTTTTAAATCATATTGAAAGTGTTGGGGGAAATTGATTATTATCAAAGTCTTTCTACTTAGGAATGTTCGATAAACGAATAGTTCATGACAGGATTTTATTACATTCCAATACTTTTGTGACTTATTTTTCTTGACATTATGTCTTGACCATTCTTTTACTTTATAATATATATGATTATACTTTAGCGTGCGTTCTATTCCGAGTTTACGTCTTGACCATTCTTTTATTACAAACATTGAAATGAAACTTCCACCAAAACTAAAATGTATTATCTTTTGAAAACTAATAAGAATCGATTCCTTATCGTCATGCTTTATTTGACATCACTTGCATTACCTTATTTACCATACGCTTAGGTGAGTTTCATAGCCCCATTTTTAATTGTTTTATACTATTTTTTGGGGAGATACATGCTCAACTACTTTGTTTATTTTAACTTCTACATATTAATGTGAGATCATAAATCTACTTTTATACATTTTTCTATCTCATAGGGTGATACATGCTACCAACATGAACACAAGTATATTTTTCTGTATGCTATCCTGATCGTTATTGCCTAAGACACACTTTTGCAACTAAAAGTCTCTCATATCATAAACCATTAATCACTTGCGAGTGAAGGCGAATATTGTGACTATATCTATTGGAGGTTGATAGCCCATTTGAGCTAGTCAGGTAAATAGCCTTGGTCCTAGCCGGATTGATAGCCAAATGCACTTTATTTGAAGAACAACTAGGAAGTTGGCAAACTTCTAGCACGAGGGCACTTTGACTTACATAATTTTTATGATCTATGTTACTTATATCATTTTTATGATATCACAACACGTTAACGATTGAGTTCATGAGACTTAGAGCAATAATACGATACTGTAATCATGATATGGTACCGCAACTACTGAATTTATGGGTGCTAACAACATGGCCCACTATTTATGTTATGGCCGTATACCAACTTAGCCACTATTTCTTAAACTTGAAACTTGTTTTCAACTAATTTTGCATATAAATACTATGGATTCACTCAACTTTCACCAGGGTAAACAAACAACTATCTTTTGTGGTTGACCCAGTTAGGGCAAACAAACAAACTATGGGTGTATAACAACGTAACTCATTGCTTATTTTATAAATATTTGTATTTATTACAAATATTCATATAAACTTGAAACTAATTAAATCAACTGTCTTACACATATTATATTTTAGCAATGGGTTGTAAACACATAAGTTGCAAGTTTTGTATGGCCAGAACCTGGAATTGAATTGATTTACAATGCCTTTGCTGCATGATCATTCTTTATAGGCTTTCGACTTATTTACAACAAACTCTATGAACTCACTAACCTTTGTGTTTACACTTTTAGCATGTTTATCTCAGGTCCATAATGAACGAGTCTGGCACAGAGGAGCACGGATACTCAAGAAGGCTACAAATTCTATTATCATTCAAAAACTTATTTAATAAAATACGAAACTACTAGGAACTCATTTTTTAAACTATGATTTTTATATAATTTGGATGATAAATCTTTTAAAACGACTCAATTAGAATTTATTTTTTATTATTATAACTGTTGTGCCATGAAGTAACAACCAATTTGAATTCCACTGCGTATCACGAAATTGAGGGTGTTACAGACTTACCTTTATGGGTTAAGTTATAGATATTGGATCCAATTCAAGAAAAGATGAAAAGTAAAGTAAGAATGATTGTTGTGTTGGAATTCCATAAGTAGGATGATTTATAATCTCCTCAATCAAATGGATTTGGATGCCTCCTCATTTAAATGAAGAAACTATAAATCGCCGAACCATAAGTTTATTATTACTTTACACAGATTAGGATGCCTTTTTATGTAAATAAAGAATTGTAAATGAGTGGGCTTATGTGTAGCTGATATGGCGTGTGTAGGGGTAGAGAATTAGAAATTTAAAACTTAAATGAGTTAGACGTCATAAGAAATGAGAATAGATGTGAATAGAAATTTATAACGACGTTAAGGGTATGTGAGAAACCTTAAGATAGACACCTAGAATTAGTTTGTGCATTAATTTGAGAAGATAACGGGAAGTATTCCGGAAATTTAACAAGAAGATTACATAAGTAATGCATAGAATTGGTTTTTGAAAGTTACGTTTAGATGATACTTGATAGAAATTTGAAATAATTTACCGGTTTTTTGAAGTAGATACGTGTTGGTATTAAGTAGAATGCGAAACTTACCGGTATATGACTTTAAGTCATGTTAGTGCATTGGTGAATGATGTGGAAATAGTGTCGAAGTTTGGCTTATACAAAGTCAAAATAGTAAATTTTTCCATATGACAAGTCATCATTGTTGGAAATTTTATATAAGTTATGATGTGGAGTGTTGTTTTTAGTAAATATCCAAGTAGAATAGAAAATTTTACATAGAATGATGTGACACTAATGAAGCAATGTCACTAGAAATAATTGAAATTTTTTGGAAATTATGTGAATTAATTGAATTTTTAGTGTCATGATTATGACTTAGTTGGATTAAGATTGTTAACTTAAGTGGTGTGTAGAAATTGAATGCGTAGTAAATGGCATAATTGCTGAGATATGAACAAGTATGGATATAACTGTTAGCCAAAGAAATTTTGGAGATAAAATCTAAATAAGAAGGGTAGAATTGTTACACCCAAAACCAAGTTTTAAATATTAAATAATGAAAATGCCATTAGAATAGTTTGACTAAGACTTTTATGAGTCGGGAGACTCGATATGATTGGTTAGTCAATGAAAGTTAAGTTGTAGTCAAGCCTGATAGTCAAACTAATAATCAAAGAATATTTAATATGGTTATAGAAAGATTGATGTATTACTTTTATAAAGTTAATGTGGCCTAAGTAGAATGAAAATGGACTTAAGGGACCTAAGTTGCCAAATAACCAAATTAGTACTAGAACACACTTGTTATAGCGTACAAGGACCATTCCTTCCATAATCCCAAACTACTACTAGAAATTCCTTTTAGTACTAGAACAACCTTGTTTTAGTCTGTTAGGACTTAATGTGAAAGGATTCTCCCATCAGGGACTATTCTTGACAAAATCTCAAATTGGCACTATAACCACTTTGTTTTAGTACTAAGACCAAATTGTTATAGCACTGGAGGGACCATACTTGCTAAATGGCCAAAGTTGTGATAGCTTATATGTGAAGTAATTTCCATAAGTTTTCAAACAATTCATTTATATTTTGCATGTGTGGTGATTGTCTGTTATAGAAAAAAAATGATGACGCAAATCAAGCTTGAGGTTTAATGATCAAAAGATGAAGAGGATTAGGTTTCACCTCAAGATATGATAACCAACCCATAAAATTAACTTTGATTGGTTATAATAATCATCAACTCAAGCTTGAGGTTTATGGGTTGGTTATCATAAACCATCAGGTGCATAAATAAGCCTTGAAATCTTGACTTTGTCGTTTTCTTCATATTTTCGCTCCTTTTCGTCCAAAAGTGTTTGATTCCAGCAATCTGCTTCCAAAGACATAAAATGTGAGAAGGAACAATTTTAAGCAGTAACGGATATAAAATGTATTGATTTGGGGCTTACATGACCCTCTAAAAATGTATGTTTTAAATCCTTATCAAATATCCCTACACTTAGAATTTGCTTGTCCTCAAGTAAATGTGCTTTTGGCCATTTAATTTTTAAGTTAGAGGTTATTTAGCATTGGTTTAGAATAGTTAGGGGTCATCAAGCGCCACAATAGTGATACCAAGCATGGAAATTATACACTAGCACCTCACAATTGGTGTTTGGATTCTCTCATCTCTCTGGTTTATATGAAGTATAATATGTAAGGAAATGGAAGATAAACACTCACTACCTGTCGTAGTACATAAATTACCATAGGCTTGAGAATAGATCAAACCTCCACCGCTTTGGTGTAAGCACCTAGGAATAACTATCTAAAAGGTCTTTACAAACGCTTATAATGTTAGGCTTCGGGTAGGGAAATAAAGGGTTTTGTTGGATGAGGGGATATTTAGTGGTGGCAAGTCAAAAATCTTATGTTACAAGCAAGTGAAACACGGCGTTGCTAAGCCAGGACTCGACTCACTAATACTATATAATAACTTGAAACAAAATCAAAAGACATAAACTTAAAAACATAAAACATCAAGATAGATGTAGGATGGTAGCCCGTATGTTTTTGTCATATATATATATATATAGGTTTGAGTTATTATTAAAAGTTTCTTAGAATGAAAAGAATGAGAAGGCCTGTGGAGGTGACATGTGTCACCTTTTCCACATCACCATACCCCCCCCCCACCCTCCCCCACCCCCCCCCCCCCCCCGGCCGAAAAAAAAATCCCGCCAAAAAAAATCTTTTTTGGGCAAAAATTTTTTTTCCCGCCAAAAATTTCCCGCAAAATATTTTTACTGCATCACATTTATAAAGTTACTGCATCACAATCATGATTTTAGTGCATTATGGTTATAAATTACTGCATCACAGTTATAAAGTTACTGCATCATAATCATGATTTTAGTGCATTAAGGTTATAACCTTGATTTTAGTGCATCATAGTTGATGCACTTAACTATTAACTATGATGTAATAACTTATAATAAAGATGCACCAAAACTTATTAGTGTATTAAGGTTATAAGTTACTGTGTCACAATTATGATTTTAGTGCATTAAGGTTATAAATTACTGGATCACAGTTATAAAGTTACTGCATCACAATCATGATTTTAGTGCATTAAGGTTATAACCTTGATTTTAGTGCATCATAATTGATGCACTTAACTATTAACTATGATGCAGTAACTTATAATAAAGATGCACCAAAACTTATTAGTGCATTAAGGTTATAAGTTACTGCATTACGGTTAAAAAGTTATTGCATCATAATCATGATTTTAGTGCATTAACATTAAAAGTTACTGCATCACAATTATGATTGTGATGCAGTATTTTTATAATTGTGTTGCAGTAATAAATTTTGGCGAGATTTTTTTTTTGCTCAAAAAAAAATTTTTTTTTTTGCGGGAAAAAAAATTTTTTTTTTTGCGGGAAAAAAAATTTTTGTGGGGGGGGGGTGACACATGTCACATGACATGGCATTGTGATGCGGCAAAGGTAACACATGTCACCTCCACATGCCTTCTTATTCTTTTCATTATAACCCTAACGTATATATATATATATATATATATATATATATATATATATATATATATATTCACCTAACTCTTTTTTTTTTTTCATACCTTTTTACTCTATCATCCTCTAAGATAACATCAACATAAAGGGATTAATAAGAGCATCCCTATAATTGAGTTTTTTTATTTCACTAACACTAATTGACCCGATTTGAAAAGATCAAAATACTTGGAGTACTTATTTACGTAGACAAAGGGAAATAGAATTTATCGTTCCTTCCCGTTACTCCATAAAATACTACTTTAACCCATTAGTACCAGTTGTTCCAAAACTGTATACAAAGGATATGACTCGACTTAGCAACCATGCAAGTAACTAGTTAATTGAACTAAGGGTATAAACAATGGTTAAAATAATGCACTAAAGATGAGTGCATACAAGGTCGGCTAAGGCGATTTGGGTGTAATATTTGGGAGTGGCTTGTAAACAATGCTCTTCATTGATATTCCGAAAACTGGAACATCATGAGAACCGCGAAAATATAGGCTCTGAGGGGTTAACTAGGGTATCGTGTACTAAAAATGAGTACATTGCAAGGGTGTAGGGAAAATTACTCAAACGATGTGGATGGCGTAATTAAAAAATAGGTTTAAAAAAAGGGTTATCCTAATGCCTCTTATCATTTAGTTAATCCTAACTACACGAATGTAGTCTCACTAGCGATCTTGGAATGCATCACGAAACAAGTTCTAGAATCTATTATACTACTGATAACATCAAATAATACTGAATATTAAGTGTCAATTTCCCCCGATATTGCTTGTAATTTATATCATTTATATGGATTTACGATTGTTTTCCATTATTTTCCACTATCAGGTGAATTACGAGCATTGGAGCTAAAGAGACGCGGAATTGGAGAATTATCAAAGATTTATCAGAGTATGCTCACTTTGAAGAAGTTACGGCATAACTCGTCTCTTACATTACGCCGTAACTAAAGCGTGAATCAGAAAGCCAACTCTTCAGAAGATTACGGCGTAACTCCCCCAAAAGATTACGACGTAACTATATTAAGTCAAATGAGGTTCCACGCCGCTGATAACTACGTCGTAACTCTTGCTTAAACTACGGCGTAACCAAGAATTATTGAAGATACGGTGTCACACCCCCAAAATATCGCAGCGGAACGATAGTGTCATTGGGGTATGACGTCATAGCACAAAGTATGGATACAGAAAACGACCTCTATAATGAGACGTTTTGAAAAGTTTACCATTCGATTTCATGAGTTAAAGTTTACACAACAAGAATTCACAAAGTTTGATAATACATAAGGAGTTTACAAAACATGTCGAATGGTACTAGTTAAAAACACAAGACTCCAATGTATGCCATGTGACCCCAAAAGCTCCATGAAATGCTATCACCTTAAGACCTGAGATAAACATGCTAAAAAGTGTCAACACAAAGGTTGGTGAGTTCATAAGTTTGTAACAAAATGATTTGGAATACTTTGAGAAATGTTCACACAGCAAAGGCATTGTAAATCCACTCAGTTCCAAGTTCCGCCCATACAAAACTTGCAACCTGTGTGTTCACAACCCATTGCCAAAATATAGTATGTCAATCATGTATGCATATATCATAGTAGTTAAAAGTATAAATGTCACCACAAGGGTCTTCCAACAACTCGTGTTGGGATGTTCCTCCAACGCTCACGTTGGGATGTATCCATAAAAATGGCCTTCCATCATATAAATGCCGGGATGTTCCTCCAACGACTCACGTTGGGCTGTATCCAAATTAATGGCCTTCCAACATATAAATATTGGGATGTTTGTTTAAGTCTAATCACTACACGCACCAAGTCTAAAGTATATGTAATGTTGTTTGGCAATAGAGTTTAAATGTTTTGATAAATAAACATGTATCTCGCCCCAAATAGTTTATAAGAATTTAAACGAGTAAAAGCGGGGTATGAACTCACCTGGTGTAATTAATATGCTAACAAAATGATGTGCACGAAAATGAGGCTCGGAAACTATCCGCGACCTAAAATGAATGTTATGACTTGAGTTATGATATGTAATGAGTTATGGTGTTATGATATGCATGCATTTCGTATGTTATTTATACCATTTGTGAATTTTGAAAATAATACTTATCGTCGAAAAATACTCTTTTGACTTATTAACCAATCTTAAATTACTTTACAAGTATTTACGTCAAAATGTCATCCTACAATGGTTTCGTAATGATTTATGGTGAAATTTTTACTTTCCGTCGTAAAACAATGTCGTTGGAAATTTCATGAAAGTGACAAAAATGGCTTTGAAAAACTAGTCGTAAAATGGTGTACGTCGATCGTTAGGAAACGAACTCGACGGTTTTGGAAAGTTTGTATCAAAATCTAGAGGTTTCAGTTCATGAGTTTTCGTCATAAAGGTCTCGAACATAAAGATAATAAGGGTTAAAGATGGTGGTTTTGTCTAATTGTTGTGTAAAAAGTGAGTTTCGGCCAAGTTTAAGCAACCGTAATTAATTTATTAAAACTCCGCTATACAAACGGTTGGTCGTTTTAGAAAATATGCTTGGTGATCTTGATTTTACTAGAAGACATTTCGTTCCAAAAAGTTCCACATCCTCGTTAAAAACAGCCCTCAACATGGTCGTTTTAGTTACCGTAACACTTGTCTCGTAAAAATAATATAGTTTTGCTGAAAATAATAGTTACGGCAATTTTATGAAAACGTGTATATCTTAGTCGTTTCAAATCCGTTTTCTACGTATTATACGTCCTTAGCTTCGTATCGAAGTATACTAATATATTTTTGACAAGTCGAAATAATTTGTGAAGCTTAAGGCTCGTTTTTGACTCGTACAAAATAAAAATAACTTGCTGAAATTTCTGAAAAATATATATTTCGTCGTCAAACTTGAAAAATTCATAACTTCTTCGTTATAACTCCGTTTTAATCCGTTCAAGCGGCCACGGATTCGTTTTAAAGTATATTTTCTAAATATCAAGGCCAAAATTTCGTGCCTACTGTCGGATTTTCCAGAAAATCAAAATAAGGACAGAACACATTTTATACTTATCGAAAATAGTTTTTCTCGTACTAAACCTATTCTAATCCCTTCAAATCAACTCCAAAGCTAATCTAATCCTACCATACACCTTCTTAGGGTGTCATGGGTTCCTAATCATCATCAAGACCAACATATACCAAGGGGATAAATATAGGATGACTTTATATATATATAACTCTAAAAATCATGTAAAAATGGTATAAATCAACATAAGTCATGCATGTTTGCTCCAAAAATGAAGAGATACTTATGAAATGAAAAGGAGATATGAAAAATATAAATGATATGCTTACAAGTTAATATGATGAGGTGCAAGGAACAAGGTTTTAGCCTAAACACTCTAGGTTTTTATTTCAAAACCTTATTAAGAGTGTTATCTAGATTGTGATTACTTGAACTTGAGAAAAAAATGATGATCCCTTGCTAACTCTTGAATGTGGCCGGTTTGTGGAGAAGAAACAAAGAGGAAGAAGATTTTTCTTACTTGAATTATTTGTGATAATGAGTGAATGAATAAGTAAGTGAAAGAGTATGGACTTATAAATCAATGAAGAAATTTTTTACACCAACTAATTAATGCCACCCTCCCCTTGGTCGGCCAAGGGGGAGGGATTTGGTAAAAATTATATATATATATATATTTTTTACTTGTATATATGTAATGTACAAATTGGTAAGAAAAAGTATAAGTAAATATAAATTCAAGTTAAGGTAAATGGTAGTTTTTAGGTACAAGTAAATTTTTAATAGATCAAAGTAGGGTATAATGAAATCATAAAAATTGTAAAAATACATTCCTTGTGAGATTTGAGTGATATAACAATTATCGTGTCGTTTTTAAGAAAAACGTCGTAATAATATAAATTTAACGATTTATATACAAAATAAGTTTAAAACACTAGGTAAACTAAAAATATAGTTTTTATAAACTAAACATCAGTATAAAAATATATCGGGATCATTTTTGAAAGTAACGGATTAAATGTTCAAAATAATAACTCACGCGATAACGTTTATTTAATATAAAATTTACGCGATTAATGTGAAATGCAAAATCATGAATGATCCGTTATGAAATGATGAATATGGAGTATGAGGAATGACCGGAATTTGAGAATTGTGACATTCTTCCCCCGATAGAGGAATCGCGTCCTCGCGATTCAATCGATGATACATAAGGTTCTACCCTTAGGTTTCGCGAAATCAGGATGTATGGTCAAAGTCCTTATGTCAAAACTTACGCGTCTAGGTTTCTTATCTAATGAGACTCACTGAATCTGAATAATACGGTGGATCACTTAATGGTCTAGGAAAAACGTACCAGTTACGCATTGCGGGCTTCCTCGGTCCCTATATAGAATGCTCGACCTCGGGGTGGGCTGATATTGAGTACAGGGTTTGGGTTATTTCCTTCAATTGCCACAGCTAGAGGAGCTTGCATCGGTGGCTTATTCAACTGAGGACAATTATTCCGGTAGTGATTCGGGATGTTGCACTCGTAGCAAGTCCTTTGGTTATTCCTCATGTTGCCCGTGTTAACCGTTGTTATTGGTCTTGCACGCTCTCTACACTGGCTTGAAAAATGATTCGACTGATTGCATATTGTACATAAGCGGCAGGGCTTGGACTTCGGGTGATGATAAGCACATTTAGCACATTTGGGATGTGTACCCGCATACTCTCTTTGTTCAGTACGAGTTGCCACAAAAACTCTTGCCCTTTTGTTGTCTGCTACTACGTCTATCTGCTTATTCGACCCACTTGCTTCCTTCCTCTTATCACTGCTCTTCAACGTACCATTTCTAACCATCTCGTCTGTCAGGGTTCCTGCCCTCAGTATCGCACTTTGTATTGTAGACGGCTCAGTTGTTTTCACAGTTCCACGGATTTCGGGGACAAGACCATATATGTACCTCGAGATTCTCTTGGATTCAGGGGTAACTAGATGAGGAACTAGTCTGGCTAACTCATGAAATCGGTCAGTGTAGGCTGCGTGACCAGCCCCTATCATAGAGTGGTGATAAAATTCATCTTCCAATTTCTGCATTTCATTTTCCGGGCAGTACTCTTCTTTCAATAACGCCTTAAATTCATCCCATGTCATACCTATAGCTGCCTCTCTGCCTCTAGCCTGTAGCTGTGTGTTCCACCATGTCAATGCCTTTCCTGATAACAAGCAAGCAGCATACTTCACCCTCTGATGTGTGGCACAATTGCTGATGTCGATCACTGCCTCTGTCTTCTCTACCCATCGAGTATACGCCAAAGCACCTCCTATACCATCAAACTCCACAGGTTTGCATGCCGAAAATTCCTTATATGTGCATCCAATTCTGTTGTTGTTGTTGGTGTTGTTGTTGTTGTTGTTACTACCAGCTACATTGTTGGTGTCGCCAGTACCGTTCCCGTTCCCGTGGTTTCCCGAGTTATTCATATGATTTCCAACTTGTGTGACAATAGTGGGAAGCAAGATTTGAAGTTGTTGAGCAATGATGGCGGCAAAGTCAGGGTTTCCGCCAGTGTTGTTGTCATTGTTACCCACGTTGCTACCGCCTCCTCTACCTCCACGCTCACCTGACATTCCACCCTTTGGTGCCGCACCACCTCGGCCAGTACTGCGTGTTACCCTCTTTGTTGCCATGATCTCTGCAAAGAAAGAACCGTTGAATTCCCAATGTCTATGCTTAACGTCCTCAAACATAATACCACGCCACAAATGGGTTCCTAAGGTGTATCCACACCGATCTATGTATGCGTGGTCGCATATGTCCACGTGGGTTGTGACGCATTTATAATTATGTTGGCCACCATAATTATAATTGCTTCATTTCACACGTGTACATACCACCAAGCATACATGTCTCGGCGATTGTTGTTACTTAAATAGGTAGCCAGTCTATCATCCGATTCTAAACGGTGAAGGAGGGATTTAGGGTAAGTATCTAGGAAGAGTCGCACTTGGTGTATAGGAAATTCCGTTAGGTGCTAAAGTCACTATGAGGTTTAGTCGCCAGCAGTTCCCAAAGTATCCTCAAGAGAACTCCCATCCTCGGGCAAAATCATCAAATCTATCCAGCTTTATAGTAACACTTATTTAGCTCGATCTCGCATCTCATCAAACAAGAACTGTCACGAGATCAAGTTAGATAAGTGCTCGTTACTGAGCTCCATATCTTTGATGACCCAACTAGATTTTGGGACTCCCCTATTGGTACAAGGAAACTACGTTATCTAATGAGGTGGTTCTAGAAGGAATACTTAAGAGAACATATGCGCACGAAAAGTGTGTAAGGTGATAGGAAAAGAAAGGATCGACGTGAGAGCGGTTATAGTCTAGGAACTAAAATGCAACCTAGTTCTCTATAACCAAGTCTCTGATACCAATCTGTCACACCCCCAAAATATCGCAGCGGAACGATAGTGTCATTGGGGTATGACGTCATAGCACAAAGTATGGATACAGAAAACGACCTCTATAATGAGACGTTTTGAAAAGTTTACCATTCGATTTCATGAGTTAAAGTTTACACAACAAGAATTCACAAAGTTTGATAATACATAAGGAGTTTACAAAACATGTCGAATGGTACTAGTTAAAAACACAAGACTCCAATGTATGCCATGTGACCCCAAAAGCTCCATGAAATGCTATCACCTTAAGACCTGAGATAAACATGCTAAAAAGTGTCAACACAAAGGTTGGTGAGTTCATAAGTTTGTAACAAAATGATTTGGAATACTTTGAGAAATGTTCACACAGCAAAGGCATTGTAAATCCACTCAGTTCCAAGTTCCGCCCATACAAAACTTGCAACCTGTGTGTTCACAACCCATTGCCAAAATATAGTATGTCAATCATGTATGCATATATCATAGTAGTTAAAAGTATAAATGTCACCAGAAGGGTCTTCCAACAACTCGTGTGGGGATGTTCCTCCAACGCTCACGTTGGGATGTATCCATAAAAATGGCCTTCCAACATATAAATGCCGGGATGTTCCTCCAACGACTCACGTTGGGCTGTATCCAAATTAATGGCCTTCCAACATATAAATATTGGGATGTTTGTTTAAGTCTAATCACTACACGCACCAAGTCTAGAGTATATGTAATGTTGTTTGGCAATAGAGTTTAAATGTTTTGATAAATAAACATGTATCTCGCCCCAAATAGTTTATAAGAATTTAAACGAGTAAAAGCGGGGTATGAACTCACCTGGTGATTAATATGCTAACAAAATGATGTGCACGAAAATGAGGCTCGGAAACTATCCGCGACCTAAAATGAATGTTATGACTTGAGTTATGATATGTAATGAGTTATGGTGTTATGATATGCATGCATTTCGTATGTTATTTATACCATTTGTGAATTTTGAAAATAATACTTATCGTCGAAAAATACTCTTTTGACTTCTTGACCAATCTTAAATTACTTTACAAGTATTTACGTCAAAATGTCATCCTACAATGGTTTCGTAATGATTTATGGTGAAATTTTTACTTTTCGTCGTAAAACAATGTCGTTGGAAATTTCATGAAAGTGACAAAAATGGCTTTGAAAAACTAGTCGTAAAATGGTGTACGTCGATCGTTAGGAAACGAACTCGACGGTTTTGGAAAGTTTGTATCAAAATCTAGAGGTTTCAGTTCATGAGTTTTCGTCATAAAGGTCTCGAACATAAAGATAATAAGGGTTAAAGATGGTGGTTTTGTCTAATTGTTGTGTAAAAAGTGAGTTTCGGCCAAGTTTAAGCAACCGTAATTAATTTATTAAAACTCCGCTATACAAACGGTTGGTCGTTTTAGAAAATATGCTTGGTGATCTTGATTTTACTAGAAGACATTTCGTTCCAAAAAGTTCCACATCCTCGTTAAAAACAGCCCTCAACATGGTCGTTTTAGTTACCGTAACACTTGTCTCGTAAAAATAATATAGTTTTGCTGAAAATAATAGTTACGGCAATTTTATGAAAACGTGTATATCTTAGTCGTTTCAAATCCGTTTTCTACGTATTATACGTCCTTAGCTTCGTATCGAAGTATACTAATATATTTTTGACAAGTCGAAATAATTTGTGAAGCTTAAGGCTCGTTTTTGACTCGTACAAAATAAAAATAACTTGCTGAAATTTCTGAAAAATATATATTTCGTCGTCAAACTTGAAAAATTCATAACTTCTTCGTTATAACTCCGTTTTAATCCGTTCAAGCGGCCACGGATTCGTTTTAAAGTATATTTTCTAAATATCAAGGCCAAAATTTCGTGCCTACTGTCGGATTTTCCAGAAAATCAAAATAAGGACAGAACACATTTTATACTTATCGAAAATAGTTTTTCTCGTACTAAACCTATTCTAATCCCTTCAAATCAACTCCAAAGCTAATCTAATCCTACCATACACCTTCTTAGGGTGTCATGGGTTCCTAATCATCATCAAGACCAACATATACCAAGGGGATAAATATAGGATGACTTTATATATATATAACTCTAAAAATCATGTAAAAATGGTATAAATCAACATAAGTCATGCATGTTTGCTCCAAAAATGAAGAGATACTTATGAAATGAAAAGGAGATATGAAAAATATAAATGATATGCTTACAAGTTAATATGATGAGGTGCAAGGAACAAGGTTTTAGCCTAAACACTCTAGGTTTTTATTTCAAAACCTTATTAAGAGTGTTATCTAGATTGTGATTACTTGAACTTGAGAAAAAAATGATGATCCCTTGCTAACTCTTGAATGTGGCCGGTTTGTGGAGAAGAAACAAAGAGGAAGAAGATTTTTCTTACTTGAATTATTTGTGATAATGAGTGAATGAATAAGTAAGTGAAAGAGTATGGACTTATAAATCAATGAAGAAATTTTTTACACCAACTAATTAATGCCACCCTCCCCTTGGTCGGCCAAGGGGGAGGGATTTGATAAAAATTATATATATATATTTTTTTTTACTTGTATATATGTAATGTACAAATTGGTAAGAAAAAGTATAAGTAAATATAAATTCAAGTTAAGGTAAATGGTAGTTTTTAGGTACAAGTAAATTTTTAATAGATCAAAGTAGGGTATAATGAAATCATAAAAATTGTAAAAATACATTCCTTGTGAGATTTGAGTGATATAACAATTAACGTGTCGTTTTTAAGAAAAACGTCGTAATAATATAAATTTAACGATTTATATACAAAATAAGTTTAAAACACTAGGTAAACTAAAAATATAGTTTTTATAAACTAAACATAAGTATAAAAATATATCGGGATCATTTTTGAAAGTAACGGATTAAATGTTCAAAATAATAACTCACGCGATAACGTTTATTTAATATAAAATTTACGCGATTAATGTGAAATGCAAAATCATGAATGATCCGTTATGAAATGATGAATATGGAGTATGAGGAATGACCGGAATTTGAGAATTGTGACATACGGCGTAACTAATTCTAAGTTTACGTCGTAACCATCAGATCTATTGCAAATTACGAAGAAATACAGGATTACGGCGTAACTATTCTATTGGTTACGCCGTAACCCAGATCTGGCCTATAAATACCCCACGATTTCCTGCATTTCAAAGCATCCCATTTCACACACCACAACCAAAGAACGTGGGAAGAAGCCAAAGCCAGGTCTAGAGGAGCATACGGAGCTGTCTCTAAGGGAGAAATCACTCCCCTACGATAAGCATTAGCATTTTATCTTTTCTTTACTTTCGATTCATGTATTTTGTAACATTTAATATTGAATTGATTTGTATGGTTAATATGAGCGGCTAAGCACCACTTGGTGCTGGCGTAGTTATGATTCCTTAATTGTTTTGTTTGCGTTTATATTACTTCCGTATAATTATTTCTAAGTGTTTGCATTCATAGTTTATTGGTAGCTACCCTTGTTTCGGTAGTTTTGAATGGCGGTAGAGGCTAGTTTCTTAGGAGATATGACCAACTGACCCTAAGTGAGTAGACTGAGATGGGAAGGGTAAGATATGACCAACTGATGACCCTTTCTACTTGTGTGATTTGACGAACTGATCACCTACCGTTTAGATGAACTTAAAAATTAGGGGGTGAGTGTTTAAGTTGCTAACACCTAGGCACTCACTATTATAAGTCTAGCATGTAGCGGTACCTAATGACTCGGCTTAGGGGACCAGGAACAACTGGACTTATGAGGGGACACCTGACTTCTCTAGTGGTTTCATCTTTGCTGATAGGTTAGGGCGAATTGACCAAATATTGTCCTCTTGACTTTGACCCCACCTGAAGTAATTGGAAGTAATTAGACGTGGATATTACTAGCTAGGATGATTAACTAGGTTAGCACTACTCTCCTTTATTGATTACACCTTTACCTTTATCTGCTTTTATCTGCTTTAATTAGTTAATTCCTTATCGAAATCCTATTAAAATCTGTGACACCTAGACTTAGTAATAATCCAACACACATAGCTCTTGGGACGACCTGGGTTTTAGCGAATACTACACTACATACGACCGGGTACACTGCCCGTTAGTGCATTAGGGTAGACCATAGGTATAACGAGACATTATAAATATTAAAACCTGGTCAGTAAAACCTGCATCAACTACCGGCACACTCACTAAGCATTAAAGATGAATGCTTTTATTCCTAAAGATATAGGGGTGAACCTCACATTTTTTGTGTGAAATTTGAGTGGTATACGATTTTTGTGCTAGTCATATAATTCTTATCCATGAGACGTTTTATTAAGACTAAATTTTTACTCGTAAATGCCAAAAAAAATTTAAATTTGGTGCTAAAATTACCCTAACAAGTATTTCTCATAGTTTATTACATAATTAACAAAGGACAAGACAAAAATCAAGTGAGTGAATAGTTTCTAAGTTAACGTTTTATTCTTCATCCTTACACTTAAACTGAACATTCTCCTCAATGTTCCCCGAAAGTATCAAATCTATGATAGAGAAATGTAAAATAAAAGAGAGAAACTAATACTCCCCTTATTAGCTCTGTAGGATATGCATAAATTTGTTGTTAAATCCTCCTTCAAGAAGAATGAGCAAGTAATAAGTGTTACTTCCATCCTATACTTCATCTTCTTGTCTAATATAACCTGCACACTTATAAGAAAATGAAGTGAAACCTCGTGTAAAATCGGCGGTATAAACTATATAAGAAACACAACTATATTAGAAAGCAAGTAAGATATAATGTTTGTGGAATGGATGTTTGCAGACTTACTGGAAAATTAAGAATTGGAAATTTCCAACAATTACAATTAGATAGAAAACAAAACAATGAATCTGTTTATACATTGCCTAATGCCGTCGGGCTTTAGTCCTGACGCCGTCAAGACCTGGAAAACTTCCTGCAAAACATTCATTATGACTCGATACAAGCATTCAAATCTTCCCTACACTTATCTTTTTGTAAAATACCTTTATATGCAATTAAGACGAAATTAAAAATAAAATAAAGCATTTTCACAAAATAAACATGAGAATTAAGCAGCAATGAAAAAGATATATAAAACACACAAACAAAAAATGAAAAACAAACATGAAACCAATTAAACATGGATTGCCTCCCAAGAAGCGATTTTCTTTATTTTTTGACTCTTGTAGCTAGACTCGAAGTCATACCCTACGTGACTTCATTATCCAAAATAATATCTTCATCATTGATTAATCCGTTATTGTTGATTTGGTAACACGTTGTCCATTTAAGGTAAATTCTCTCCCTCGTTGTCAAGCAACACAACGGCTCCACCACTCGTTGCCATCTTTACCAAAAAGGGGCCATACCATCTTGATTTGAGTTTTCTCAAGAATAACTTTAATCTTGAATTATATAATAGTACATTGTCTCCCTCCACAAACTCCTTAGGACTCTTTATTCTTGGGTCATGTCATCTTTTTTCCTTTTCTTTGTACGTGATTGAGGACTCATAAGCTTCAAGTCTTAGTTCGTCTAGCTCCTGAAGCTGCAAGAACCTATTTGACCCTGCATCAAAACAATCCATATTACAGGCCTTGAGTGCCCAATATGCCTTTTGCTCAAGCTCGATCGGTAGATGTCATGCTTTCCCAAATACTAAGCGAAAAGGATTCGTTCCAATGGGCATTTTATAAGCCGTTCTAAATGCCCAGAGAGCTACATCAAGCTTGAATGACCAGTCCTTTCTGTTTTGGTGGACCGTTTTTTCTAAAATTTGTTTTAACTCCCTAGTTGTGTTATCCACTTGTCCATTTCTTTGAGGATGATATGCAGTTGAGAACCTGTGAGGAAAACCATACTTCTTCATTATCTTTTCCATTTAAGCATTGCAGAAATGGGTCCCCCTATCACTAACTAGTGCTTTGAGAATCCCGATTTGCGCGAAGAGTTTTTTGAGGAAATGAATGACTACCCTCGCATCATTAGTTCTATGGGCTTGCGCCTCCACCTATTTGGACACATATGCAATGGCGACAAGAATGTATTCATTCCCTCCGGATGATGGAAAAGGTCCCATAAAATCTGATAACCTAAACATCGAATATTTCGCAGACTTGGATGTAGTTCTGGGGTGCTTCATCTCTTCTCGAGATGTTCCCCGATCATTGGCATATGTCTGAACTAATTTCTTGACATCGTAAAATACAGTAGGCCAGTAGCTTCATCTCTTCTCGAGATGTTCCCCGATCAGTGAAGATGATGGTTTTAGAAAGAACGAGATACTGCATGAATTTATCGAAGGAAAAGACCACAACCATAAGCTCTTTTTTAGTGGTGTTATAATTATTTTGAATCACATTCATGGTCTTGCTAGCATAGTAAATTAGCTGAAAATGCTTTTCTTTCCTTTGGCCTAAAACAGCCCCCACAGCATAGTCGCTAGCATCTCACATAATCTCGAATGCTTGAGACCAATCAGGAGTAACCATTATAGGAACTTGGATAAGATCTTGATTTGAGAGATTGAATGCGTTCTTACATTCCTCTGAAAAGTCAAAGGGTACGTCTTTGACGAATAGTTGGGTCATTGGTCGGACAATTTTTGAGAAGTCTTTGATAAACCTCCTATAAAAACCCGCGTAACCAATGAAACTTTGGATAGCTATAATGGTTGTAGGATATGGTAATTTAGATATTGCCTCTATTTTAGCTCTATCGACCTCAATCACATTCCCGAAGTTCTTGTGTCCCAAGACAATCCCTTCTCTCACCATGAAATGGCATTTTCCCAATTTAAGACCATGTTAGTTTCTTCACACCGCTTTAGCATCTTCTTAAGATTGGATAAACAGAGATAAAAAGAATTTCCAAATAGTGAGAAATCATCCATGAAAACTTACATGCTATCTTCAATCAATTCATGGAAAATAGCCATCATACATCATTGAAAGGTAGCAGGAGCGTTGCAAATCCCAAAAGGCACTCGTTTATAAGCAAAACTCCCATAGAGGCATGTGAAAGTGGTTTTTTCTTGATCTTCTGGGGCAATAGGGATATGGAAATACCTTGAGAATCCGTCAAGAAAACAATAGTACTCATGCCCAGCAAACCTCTCAAGCATTTGATCGATGAATGATAATGGAAAGTGATCCTTTTGGGTGGCATCGTTCAGTTTTCTATAATCGATACACACACGCCAACCCATAACCGTTCTCTGAGGAACCAACTCACCCTTATCATTTTTCACAACAGTCATTCCTCCTTTTCTTTGAGACCACTTAGACTGTGCTAACCTAGGGACTGTCAGATATAGGGTAAATTAGACCAGCATCAAGAAGCTTGATAACCTCCTTCTTTACTACTTCTTTAATTTTGGGATTTACTCTTCTTTGAGGTTGAACGGTGGGCTTGTAGTCTTCATCCATAAGAATTTTATGAGTAAAAAAAGTAGAGTTAATTCCCTTGAGGCCAGAAACACTCCATGCGATCACTCCTTTGTATTCTCTTAATACTTACAAGAGCTTCCCTTTTTATTTGGGAGTCAAGGAGGAACTTATGATTACTGGGAGCTGGTCTGGCTCCTGAAGGAAGACATATTCCACATGACTTGGAAGATCTTTGAATTCCAATGTAGGAGGTTCCTTAATTGATGGTTTAAGATTATTTTACGGCTTTTGAAGTTCAAGAGGTTTAATCTCCTCTCTACGCAATTAGAAAGAAACGGCTCCAACTATCTCAATCTCTTCCTCTTCTTCATCGTACAACATACCATCGTCGACATTCACAAATCTGTCTACTAAATCTTCTTCTACACAACCATCAACCTCATCAACAAACTCATCAACTTATTTAACAAGATAGATAGATAGGGTGATCATGTGAGGGAGGGAAACTCATAGTGTCCTTGATATAAAAGATTAAGCTCTCAGATCCCACCCGCAAAGTGAGTTTGCCATCATGAACATCAATAATGGCGCGAGCCATGGCCAAGAATGGCCTCCCAAGGATTATCAAAACGGAGTCATCCTCCTCCATTTCTAAAATCACGAAATCTATCAGAAATTTAAATTATCCTATCCTAACCAGAACATTCTCGCGAACTCCAATGGGGTATTTAACTGATCGGTCAGCAAGCTGAATAATCATTCTGATTGGTTCCAGTCCTGAATATCCAAGCTTAAGGAATAGAGAGTGAGGCATCACATTAATGCTTGCATCAAGATCGGCCAAGGCATTTTTTATAGAATGCTCTCCACTGGAGTAAGGAAGGGTGAAGCTACCCGAATCTTCTATCTTCTTGGGTAGGCTTTTTTGGATAATAGCTGAACATTCCTCTCCTAATGTTACCAACCCTTCAAATTTATTTCGATTGGAGAGGAGTCTTTTTAAGTATGTGATATGTTTGGGTAGATGATAGAATGCATCCAGAAGTGGGATGGTAACAACTGCACCTTTGAAATATGATAGCAGTCTCTTGTTGTCTTCTTCGGCTTTTTGGTTCTTTAGACACGAGGGGTAAGGTATTTTTGTGAGAGTTGTACGTTGGATCGGTGCACATGGCTGCAGAGTAGGTTGTAAGAAGTCGGAGGGGCCTCGGGTGCTCCTTCCTTGCCTGTCCCTGGTTCATTGGTCGTAGGAGGTTGGACTGGGTAGGGTGGATCTTTAGTAATGGTCCCTGATCGAGTAGTGATAGCAAAGGTTGGATCTTCTCTGATTAGGTCAGGTCCACTTATTCTTTTGTGAATTTCAGTGAATTGACCCTCTAATTCAGTCTATTTCTCTTGAATGACCTTTTCAAGACCCTTCAGAAGTAACCCCTTTTCCATGGTGAAATATCCGAGCTCCTCTTCAAAGGTATCTCTGGTGGTGTACTCGGGACCCTCTTCTCCATCTATTTTTTTTTCTAGATTACCCAAAGGGGTTAAATTGTTGTTTTGGTAAAATATTAGAAGAGTGGGGTCGTCATAGATGTCATGGCTGGAAAGGAGAACGTGCTTACGGCTTGTATTGTCTTCACACTCATCAGCCTCCTGTGGCCCGAGGGATAATGGGTTTTTGTATGAGGTAGCCGAAATGTTCATCACGGTTGTTGACTCATACCAAGTACTGTATTGGTCTTGGACATACTCCTTAAGGCGATCCCATCCCTCTTCCGCACTGAGATTAAAGATCATACTTCCAGTCGAGAAGTCAGTCCCTTTTTGGTCTTCACGAGAAAAATTATCGTAGAAGATTTGAACAAGCAACCAAAGGTTGATACCATGGTGTGGAGCTTGTTGAATGAGATCTTTGACGCGAGTCCAGGAGTTCAAAATGGATTCTCCTTAATTTTGACGAAAGCGAAGGATCTCGCTTCTGGCGGCTGCAGTCCTTCCTGGAGGAAAGAACTTTTTGGTGAACATGGAAGTGAGTTATTCCCATGTGAAAATAGACCTCAGAAGTAGCTTGTCAAGCCATTCCTTGAAGAGAAAATGGGAAAAACCAGAGTCAAGATGTCTCCAGAGAAGCTTCGTTGGCATAGATGGTATTGACGATTTTCAAAAAATGCTTGATGTGGTGAATTGGGTTCTCGGTGCAGGAGCCATGAAATAGACATGCATTCTGGATAAGCCAAATATCAGTTTCATGTAATGCCTAATTGGTTTGTTCAGAGTGATATACAATGGCGCCAGTAAATCCAGACGAGGTGGGAGAAGAACATTGTTTGAGGCTCTTGGCTTAAGGTTCATTGGTGTATTCATTTATAGGGGTGGCGGTAACTTTATCACCGTGTAGGATGAGGTTAGTATTGACGAAGGTGTCGTGAGGGTTGGGGGAATGCATGGGTTCTTCATCAGTTATGGCTTCATCAAAATCGATGGTGGTGCCATGCGACTCCAGCTCACGGAGGGCTCTTCTTCGTTTGTGCATTTCTCTATCGGGTTCGGCAAAGGGCTCAAAGAGGGTTTTGGTGAAACTACAAGTTCTAGGCTGTCGAAGGTTATTGGCGGGTGGAATTGGTGGGTTGTTGTTGGGTGGATTATCACCTTTTATAATGAAAGCTACGAACAAAAACACAAAGAAGGGGGATAAACTACAAGAAAGCTAATAAAAAAGAAAAAAATCTTACTTGATAGGTGATAAGGTTTTAAAATGTACCTTTTTGAAGGGTCGTTTAAGCCCTTATTTGATCACTTTCGTATCCGTTATTACTTAATATCATTCCTTTTCACTTTTTAGGTCTCTTGAAGGCAAATTGATGGAATGGCACTTATTTGGACGAAAAGGCGCGGATATACGAAGAAAATGGCCAAAATCAAGAATCAAGACACTCAAACTACTGAAGTACAAGGGGACGGCGTCACTGCTTAACTGCGACGCCGTCGGAGCACTTCTGTGACGACACAGTGGCCAAATTGCTTATTTTCAAGTGACGGTGTCAGGCTTTAAAAGACTAGGCCGTCGCAACTCAGACGGCCTAGATTTGATCCAGACGGCGTCAGAGACTGAAGGGGACGGCGTCACAAGCACAAGGTGACGCCGTCGCAAGATTAACGTGGCCAAGATGAAACCCTAATGACGGCGACCCGACGGCGTCACAAATCATAAGGTGACGCCGTCGCAATTGTAATATTATATATAGAATCCGAATTTTTCAGTTTTAGTGTGTAGTCTTTTGGAGTAAAAACCTAAACCGAACCAAGGCTGTCTTGTACAGTATTTTAGGGTTCCAAACCCTATCTTACATCAAGATAAGTGTTTTACTTCATTAATTCAATTATATCTTCAATTATTTGTGTGTATGCTTGCATGTTTTCCATGTCCGGCTAATTTACTTATGTGTTTGCTTAGGCAATATGAAACTTAATTATTGAATATTGATTGGTTGTCTCTTATCTTAATTGTTAATGATCTAGTAATGCGATAGGTCATTCGTTGTGTAATTAATGATTGATT
This sequence comes from Chrysanthemum seticuspe, assembly GCA_019973895.1. Lineage (NCBI taxonomy): Eukaryota > Viridiplantae > Streptophyta > Magnoliopsida > Asterales > Asteraceae > Chrysanthemum > Chrysanthemum seticuspe. Next base: position 131,825,501 of record BPTQ01000008.1, on the reverse strand, counting down.
AATCTTTGTGAACCTTGGACTATAACACTTAGAGCGGTTGTAGGCTAAACCATCCAAAGAGTACCTTAGAGTTAGAGTTTATAATTCCTAGAGGTTTTTGTAGACGAGACCCTTTGGTAGTTTCAAAGAGTTAGGGACAAACGCATACCCTACGACTTTAGACACACAACGTGATTAAGAATAAGGACGTGACAATTCAACCATCAATAGGAGAAAATTAAGGAGTAATAAAACATAAGTAAACACATGTTTAAACCATCATACGAGCACACAATAATTAGACATAGACTACCCTCACCTTAGTTAATTAGATAATTAGATAGTAGAGTAATCGGTCGAAATACCAACCCCCAAATCCAAACCCCGAGATTTGTACCTTTCTATTTCCTAAAAAATATAAAAAGATAAAAAAATAATCTTCCTCAACCCCAACCTTAGCGTAGTAACTTCTCACTAGCATTCCTATTCCCCTAGAGAACGATATCAATACCCGTGGCTTACCCTAATACTACACTACAATGATTAGGTTCATTGCCTATGGTGTTATAAAACTTGCTCGAAGAAAAGGAAGTTCCTTTGACCCCGAACGACGCGTGTAGCGTTATCAAATTTTTGGCGCCGCTGCTGGGGAATAGAATAGCTAGTTAGTAGTCCACCTCGTTTAGGTTTCTTTGCTTGATTCCTATCAAGTAAATTTTTTCTCAGTTTTTAGCTTCCTTGTAGTCTATCCCCCTTCTTTGTGTTTGTGTTCATAAAACCCTTTTCAATTGTCGCTATGGCAAGTGAAATTGCATTTGAATCATTAAAAAAATGAGGAACAATTGAATTTCGCAGATTGGATTGGTTTTTATTGTTCTAATGACTTTGTGAGTAAACTTAGAGATATCCAAATGAAAACGGGTGTAAGGTTGGATGGATTTGATATATTTTGTGTTTGTGTGGCTTCTATTCAACGATCGTTGTCAGGCTCAACTCCTTTTAGTGAGACCATCTGGAGAATTTTTCAGAAAAGCCTCATATGCATAAACCATCAGCTGGTACAACTTGAAGAAATGGATAAAGCGCGTGAGGAATCCTTTAGGCCAATAGAACATAGTATTCAAGTTTTTGAGAATGATTCTTATGAATCGGACCAAGAATTTGAAATGCCCAAAAAAGGATTTGAGATGCTTAGGAGTGTATTTGGGTTAGATCATACTAATGAACATTTAGGAGATCTAGATATAATGGAAAATAAGGTGAAAACTCCAAGCCCACAAGCCCTACCATCACTTGAGGAACACACATCACCTATAACTTACCCGGAAGAAGTAGAAGAGACTATAGGAACCCCGATTGATATAGAACCTCTGGACCAAACGCCACTAGAGAATGTAGGTTTAGATGGTTGTTGTCATGACCTTTCTCTTAGTCCTAGGGAAGTTCCTAATTTTGATGAACCGAAGCCTCAACCAAAAACCTTACCCAATTTTCTGTCTTTAGATGTGAATCTTGGAATTGAATTAGGCCCCAATCTACCCATCAAAATAGATAGTCCAGGTAGTTGCTTGATAAAGGTAGTAGACTCTAGGCCATGTAGACTGGAAGCTAATATAGGAGTAACCCATGACCTTACACACTTATATCACCCATTCATGGTTGATAACAAGAAACATTATGGGTTTAAACCGGGTTTAATAGGTCAAGATGGATCCTTAACTAAGAATCTTTTAAAGTTGATAGAAGATGATCCATTTTTAAGAGAGAGATTCGATTCACCCACTACACCAATAGAATTAGGTAAAGTTATAATGAATTGAGCACACTTCTTTGAGCATATAAATCGCACATCACCCTCTCCTCACGTAGCAAATTTCCACCCTAAGGGTGTGTATCGCTACTATCACCCGCACTTAAGCTTAAGTGTAGGGAAAACCTTCCCTTTATCCGTTAAATAAGGGTAGAGTCAAGCTCGTGACTCGAACAAAAACAAGCGCTTCTTGGGAGGCAACCCATGTATATTTGTTTTTCATTTTTATTTGTGTGTCATATGTCGTTTCATTATTGTATGTTCTCATGTTTGAATTTGTGAAAATGCTTTATTTTGTTTTTAACCTCGTCTTAACCACATATAAAGGTATTTTACATAAAGGATAAGTGTAGGGAGGATTACGCACGTTTTCAAAAGAACCGTGAACATGAGAATTGCAATTAATTAAAAGATATATATGTGTGTTTGTTCGAGTCAAATGCTTGTATCGAGTCATAATGGATGTTTTACCCAAATTTTTCCAGATTCTAAAGATTTAAATTTTCCAGATTTTTTTCTAGAAAATCGCAGACCAGTTTTTGTCAGGATAACCTGACGGCGTCAGGATTGCAACCCGACGGCGTCAGGAAGGAGTAAAAACAACAGATTACTTTTTTCTCATTTTCTGAGCTACTTATAAATTTTTGGAATTTTCCAGGTCTTAATTTTCCAGAAATTCTGTAAACATCCATTCCACAAGCATTATATCCTAGTTTAGTCTAGTCTTATATATATTATTACCGCCGATTTTACGCGAGGGTTTCGTTTGTTTTCTTCAAGTGTGCAGGTTTAATTTATCAAGAAGAAGTTACATAAGATTGGAAGGAGCTTTTCACGCATACATTCTTCTTGGAAAAGATTTAACCACTACTTCACACACGGATCCTACCGAGCTAATCAGGGAGTATTAGTTTCTTTCGTTTTTCATTACCTTCTTTTATCATAATTTGATACTTTCGGGGAACATTGGGGACAATGTTCAGTTTAAGTGTATGGAGGGAAAATAAAACGGGAACTTTGAAACTATGCTTATCCTTGACTATTTGCTTTGTCCAATTGTATTTGTGTAATAAACCATGAGAAAATGTCGGTTAGGGTAATTTTGGCACCAAGTTTAAAATTTTTCATGACATATAGGAGTGGGCCATTAGTCTTAACAAAAGCGTCTCACGGATAGGAAGTTACATGATTAGCACAAAAACCCTTTACCACCTAAATTCCACCCAAAATGTGAGGATCACCCTTAGATTAGTAGGAATTAAAGCATTCATCTTTAATGCTTAGAGTGTAAACCGGTAGTATATTAGATTCTAGAACTTGTTTTGTGATGCATTCCGAGATCGCTAGTAAGACTACACTTGTGTAGTTAGGAATAACTAAATGATAAGAGGCATTAGGATAACCCTTGTTTGATACCCGTAATATAATTACTTCTTACACATCGGTTGAGTAATTCCCCCACACCTTTGCGTTGTACTCATCTTTAGTACACGATACCCCTAGTTAACCCCTCAGAGCCTATCCTTTTCGCGGTTCTCGTGATGTTTCAGTTTTCCGGAATATCCATGAAGAGCATTGTTTACACCCCACCACCAAATGTACACCAAAATCGCCTTAGCCTACCCTGTATGCACTCACTTTTAGTGCATTATTGTTATCACCCTAAAACCTTAGTTCAATTATCTAGTTGCTTGAATAAGTTGCTAAGTCGAGTCATATCTTTTGTACACAGTTTTGGGACGATTGGGACTCATGGGAAAAGTTAAAGTTTATGAAATAACTGTAAGGGAACGTTAATTCCCTTATTTGCGTAATAATGTACTCCAAGTGTTTTGATCTTTTCAATTCGGGTCAAATTAGTGTTAGAATAATAAAAACTCAAGTGTAGGGATGTGCCTATAAATCCCTATCATTTTGATGTTACCGTAGAGGATGGTAGAGTAAAAGTGTATGAAAAAAAAAACATACGGGCTACCATCCTACATCTATCCTTTAAATTTATGTTTGTTTGTTTCAGTTATCTAAAGTTTAGAGTGTCGAGTCTTGGCTTAGCAACGCCATTCTTCGTATGCTTGCAACATAGAGATTTTTGACTTGCCACCACCAAATAGCCTATCCCACCAAACCCTTTACACCTAGGGTTTTTGCTGATTCAAAGATTGTTTGTGCTAACCAAAAGGACCCCATTTGCACGTGGGGATCCAATGTTTCCAATTCTATGTCTTCGTTTGTTGTCCAATGCAGGTCGTACAAATCGTCCCTTGGTATTTGGATCCGGGCGGCTCTAAACATATGACTGGGCTCTAAACAATGACGTCTGTTCACATCAGTTCAGGCCTCATTCTTCAACACTATGGCGTCTGTAGATAACACCTCAAGCCACGTTCCTCATAGAAAAGAAAGGTGTACGCTCCAGTGCGCTTTATCTTCAGAAGAATAGAAATCTTCATGTTTATGATCATTCTCATCGACATTCTTCATCAACAAAGCTTCATGTCTTTACCACGCTCTTTCAACCTTCAAGTGGATCTACGTTCATTGGTGTATATTCTTATTCACTTGTTTAAATAAAAAAATGGCAACTTCGGATGCAATTTTTGAGGGGTAGAAGAGTGCATATACTACATGTTGATGGATGCTTAAATTATGGTTATACGAATCTCCTTCAACGCCTAATGCTTCACTTACTAAGGATAACTGGGATTTATTATTTGGGATTCATTTTTTTTCAAGATATGTTTGATGAGTACTTCCAACCTCCAACGAATGTTGATCATCCTGTTTCTGAAGCTCATGCTCCGGTTACTACTGACTCAACTGGTTCACCATCTAAGAAGTACTTCTCGGAATTCTCAAGAAACTTTATCTCCAGTTATTTCACAAGGCATTGACAATGACTATCATGATATTGTAGTTGCACTATTAAATAATGATCCGCTCTTTGGTATTCCTTTGCCAAATCTTCACGGATTATTGTTCTTCTCATTGTGCACGCTATAAATCAACCACATGAACATTAAGGAAAATGACTTCCTCATCCGCTCGAAGACATTATTGGTGAATCTTCCAGATCAGTCTCTACATGTATACCTTAGGAAGAATGCATTGATGTTGAGGAATCATTTGTTTCGGTTCATTCAGTGGGTCAATGTACATCCGGTTGTATATTTATTCACGTGTTGGATATTTGACACAACTTGATTACTTCGGAGTTAATCATTTATCACTTATTTGAGAATGAAGTTGACTTTCACAAAGGCGTGTTCTTATTTGATAACTTGCTCGGGCTTAAGAATTTGAGTTGAAGACTTGGTTTATCTAGTTACCAGCAGTCGGGATGTATGGTTGAAGACCTGGTTAGCTATCACTTTAAGGAGTTACGTTGTTTTACTCAGTGTCACACGCAGATGTCGTTGTGGATAATCGCAAGAGGTGTTAATGTCTCATACTTTGATTGATTATTGAGTACATAGAGATTTGCTTGGAGCACGAATTCTCGACACCGTTCTTCCAACATTATTGCAAGCTTAAGATACAAATGTGAGGAATTCGTCTTCAGTTTCAAGTTTAATATATCGGATTTTTCTTCATCAGTAGTCACTTCAAATTGTCTACATATGGGTTGATAAAGATAGTCAAAGAGAGCTTCTGTAGCAGTTGTCTCTCACAGGATTCATTTGAGCTGACCGGTCAAATGGCTCCAGGACAATCCAGTTCTGGACCCGCATTTCAACCTTCATCAAGTAGTCCTATCAATTCTACTCTTGTTTCAAATCCCTCACCAGCAACTCCTTATGTACCTCCTTCAGAAGATGATTTGAAGAAATTATTTGTTCCAATGTTTGATGAACACTATGAGCCAAGTGCTAATGATCCGTTAATTCCATCAACAGAGGCTGCTCCTATCCCTGTCAATGAATTTAACCCTTCAGTTTCAATGTCATTAAGTCAAGAGGCACCTGCTGCTGATCACTCTGTCTCATCAATAAATCATCAATCATCGAGTGTACATCATGGAATTGTTTCCGGCACCAATAATGGAGATAATCCCTTTGCTACTCCTAAAGATGCCACATTTGAAAATATATTTTCTCCTGAATCATCATCAAAACCATCTTCATCAGGAGATATTAACTCTGCTACTTCAGTTCCTCAACAACAACCACATGAACACATTAGAAAATGGACACATGATCACCCATTGGACAACATCATTGGAAACCCTTCTTGTCCAGTATCCACTCGTCGACAACTTGCAACCGATGCCTTATGTTGCCTATTGAACTCTGTACTCTCTAAGAGCGAACCAAAAGATGTTAAAACTGCTATGAATGAAGACAGCTGGTTCAATGCCATGCAAGAAGAAATTCATGAGTTTGATCGACTAGATGTATGGGAATTAGTACTTGCCCCTGACTGTGCTATGATCATTGCTCTAAAGTGGATCTTCAAAGTAAAACTTGATGAGCATGGTGATGTATTAAAGAACAAGGCTCGATTGGTTGCAAAAGGATACCGTCAAGAAGAGGGTATTGACTTTGAAGAATCATTTGCTCCAGTTGCTCGTATCGAAGCAATCAGAATCTTCTTGGCTAACGCTGCAAGTAAGGACATGGTAGTATATCAGATGGATGTAAAGACAGCTTTTCTTCACGGAGATCTTAAAGAAGTCGTATACGTCAGCCAACCTGAAGGTTTTGTGAATCCAGAGCATCCTACTCATGTCTATCGCTTGAAGAAGGCTCTTTATGTTTTGAAGCAAGCTCCAAGGGCATGGTATGATACGCTATCAAAGTTTCTTCTATCTACTGGATTCAGCAAAGGAGCAGTTGATCCGACATTGTTCACCAGAAAGTCAGGAAAACACTTAATTCACGTTCAAATATATGTTGATGATATTATTTTTGCCTCGACTGACCCCAATGAATGTGACCATTTTTCAAATGAAATGGGTTCCAAATTTCAAATGTCAATGATAGGACAAATGTCATTTTTCTTGGGATTACAAATTTCACAAAGTCCCGGAGGCATTTTCATTAATCAATCTAAATATGCAAATGAAATTTTAAAGAAATTTGGATTTGACACTTGTGACACCGTTGACACTCCCATGGTGGAACGTACCAAACTGGATGAGGACCGCTCAGGGATCATGGTAGATCAAACGAAATATCGAAGTATGATTGGATCCCTGATGTACCTCACAGCCAGTAGACCTGATATTCTGTTCGCTGTATGGATGTGTGCTAGATACCAGGCTAAGCCTACCAACAAGCACCTTGAAGCAGTTAAACGGGTCTTTCGGTATCTCCAAGGAACCATCAACATGGGACTTTGGTACCCTAAGGACACCGGTATGTCACTAACAGCACCTTGAAGCAGTTAAACGGGTCTTTCGGTATCTCAAGATACTCGTTGAAGTACGTCTGGAGGTGCTCAGTTTTTGGGTGTTAAGCTTGTGAGCTGGTCTTCAAAGAAACAAATGAGTACTTCTATTTCCTCTACAGAGGCTGAATACATAGTGTTAGCCTCGCTTTTTATAAAGATAACATCACTTACGTGAATTGGACTAGACGCGTAGTATACTTTGCCCTTAGGGACTAGTATCGTTTAATTGGCAAAGATAGGGCCTATATATACCCCTCATGACTCTCCATGAGGGGTGAGGTGAAGCATTTGGTTTTAGTGTATTGTGTGTTTATTCAATAAAAGTCATCTTGTTTCTCCTCCCTCTCTCTACTTTCTCTCACTAGAAAGGATGAAGATCTTCATCTTCTTCCACCAACCCCGACCTCCCAAAACCACATAAATCTATAAGAAAATCGGTCCTAACAAGTGGTATCAGAGCCATGGTTATCTTGTGTTGATTTATGTTGGTTTTATACATGTTTTTTGACTGTTTTTTGTGATATTTATGTGGGTTGGAAATTTGTTTTTCGAATATTGAGGAAAAACAGTTTTTTTAACAATGTTTGGTATCTCCTTTTGGTCAAAATATCCTGGTCGTACAAGTTCTAAATCTGTCTTGGTCATTATATTGTCCAAACAATCTCTTCTATGATTTTTTGTACCAATAAATGTGAAACAAAAGTGGTCAAACCTTCAGTTTTTTTGGTCAAATGGGTCAAACAGAAGCAGTTTTTATGCTTTTCTGGGTTTTTTATGAAGACTGAACGGGATATATTGGTCGGAAAATCTCGCCGGAAAAAAGTCAAAGGGTCAAAACCCTCTTTTTCTACGCCTAAGGTGAATCTTCAGAGCAAGTTACGCATAACTATGAAGTTATGCGTGAGAAATGGTTTACGCGTATGCTTTTACGCCTGAGCCTCTGGCTTTACGCCTAAGCTAGGTTACGCGTAAGGTTACGCATAAGCTGCAATGCGTTTTACGCATAAGAAAAACAGTTTACGCATAAGATTTGAAATGAAAAAAGTTACGCGTAAACTTTACCAAATCTGACCAAGACCACAAAATACCATATACCAAACATCATTTGACCTCCGGTCAACCCATCATCAGTCCGAAACTAACAAAAACAAAAACCAATCCTACATCTAGACTCACTTCAAAGGACCCTCACATCTCTCCCAATCTCTCCTCAAACAACAAACAATAAACCAAGAACATCTCTAATCTCATATTGGTCTCAATATTTTTTGCAACTTTTTTCATGATTGTTTTAATTGGACCACTTCATCATTGACTAAACTTTGATTCTATCCGAAAATAAAAGGGAACGATTATAACAAGAATGCTATATCGTTTCTTTAATTCATTAAAGACCAAAAATGAAAACACCAATTAAACCTACCCAAGACCCACGATTAGGATCTTGAAGCCTTTAACATGCTTTCTTGATTCTTTTAGAGCAGTAATCGAGTACATCAAGTAGGGTACGTTTGTATATCTGTGATGATGTGAGATGAGATTGAGATATTTGGTGATTGGAGCGTCTGTTTATGTGGTAGGCATTTGATTTGAGAAACTGATTTAGGGTTATGTGAAAGAAACATTTGAAAGGAGATGCGTACCTTTTATTTTTCTCAGATCTAGTTGAGAGAAATATGGTGGTAGGCGTTATTTTTATCTGAAAGTGTAATTAGGTTAGATTTTTTAGGGTAAAGAGAAGTGAGTGAGACGTTTTATATAAACTGGTCATAAGGAGTCTTGATGGATCGGATCTTCCAAAACTTGGAGAAGACTTGGGCTTTGGAGGTTATATCATCAATGGGCTGATATTAATGATATATGAAATTCGGCTGTTAATGATATATATCCGTATACCAACGAACGGGTAATTAACGTATAACGAAAATTTGCATACGATTTTTTATGTTTACAAAATTTTGGATACAAGTTTTGATCATTGGTATACTTTAAAGAGTGGTATTTTTGGTATGGTTTATTTTCACGAAGGGATACATTATATCACGGCTTGAACGAAGATGTGAAAAAATGACTACGGGGTTTTTGTACGGTATTATTGACGAGAAATTGAAGTGACGTTTAACGGGTGGACTTCTTTATCTTTGAGACGATGGTTGGTTGGATGCATGTCTCAAGATAACTTGTTGGAGCACATTATGAAATTTGACAATCTGGTTATGACTGATGTAAGTAGTTACGTTGTAGTGCTCACAGTGTGTAACCATCACTTTAAGGAGTTACGTTGTAGTACTCAGTGTCACATGGCGTTGTGGATTGTTCAAAAATTTAGAACAAGCAGTAAGTCACAAAGTTGGGATGTTTACTTCCTTTTCAAGTTAGTCGTATCGAGTTTTCTCCATATGTGGTCATTACAATTAGCCGGTGAGATTTAAAGGTTTGCCTCAGTATCTAGACTACAAAGACTCTGCGCTTCAACAAAGTCAACATTGTTCATTACTATTGTAATTTACTTTGTTTTGTATTTATAGGTCTCATTGTAACCATTCACGTGTGACGGTATCTAGTAGGGAGATTGTTAGCCTCACTTTTTATAAAGATAATGTCACTTACGTGAATTGGACTAGACGCGTAGTATATTTTGCCCTTAGGGACTAGTACCGTTTAAGTGGCAAAGATAGGGCCTATATATACCCCTCATGACTTTCCATGAGGGGTGAGGTGAAGCATTTGGTTTTAGTCTATTGTGTGTTTATTCAATAAAAGTCATCTTGTTTCTCCTCCCTCTCTCTACTTTCTCTCACTAGAAAGGATGAAGATCTTCATCTTCTTCCACCAACCCCGACCTCCAAACCACATAAATCTTGTGTTAAACGGTCCTAACACATAGCTATGTCATCTTGTTGTGCTCAAATCCTATGGATGAGATCCCAACTATCTGACTATGGCTTTGAATCCAACAAAATCCCTCTGTACTGTGATAATAAAAGTGCCATTGCTCTCTCTTGCAACAACGTTCAACATTCAAGAGCCAAGCACATCGACATTCGACATCATTTCATTCGGGAACAAGTGGAAAAAGGTGTGGTGGAATTCTATTTTGTGAGGACTGAATACCAATTAGCAGACATCTTCACCAAAGCTCTTCCTAGAGAACGTTTTGAGTTTATCCTTCCACGTCTTGGTCTAAAGAGTCTACAACCGGAAACACTCAAGCGTCTTCAAAAGGAAGACGAGGAGTAAAGGTCTTTATCCATCTATTTCTTGTATATATTTATTCAAAAGGCAAAATACAAAATTTCAAAACCCACAAAAGAAAATATAAAAATATAAAATTCTCAAAAACCCATAAAAATTAGAAAATCTTGAAAATATCCAAAAAATTATTGTTATTTTGTCATTTTTTTTCTTATTCGATATCATCTACGGACTTTGTGTTGACATTCAAAGAATGTCATGGGTCTTTAGATGTTCTTCGAATGTACATAGTTTTGTTTAAAAAAAAATGAGGCGGAGAAAAATGGTGGTTTATTGTCATTTCAGGCAGTAACCCGTTTTAAAAAGTAAAGAACAGAGCCATGCCTTATCTTATTTTTCAAATCTCATGCTCTGATTCTTAAAACAAATGTTTGTCATCAAAAAGACAAATGTTTCTCTTTCCAAATATTTTTCCGTCTAATGATTCTTCTGAAAAATATTTGCCATCTAATGAAAACTAAATTGCTTTGAAAATACCTTGTACTCTATTATTCCTGAAATCATCTGTGCTTTTTATCTGTCAAAATCTCTATCTCTCAATCAAAAACTTGTGTCAGTGATTGACGGGGAGAATGATTTCAATCGAATAAAAAAAAAAGGTTATTTTGAAAGGTTATTTTTTTACAAACAATTGGCACGTAAATGAGCAAGGTTTATTCTTGGAAAATCAAAAAGAACAATGTTTTATACAATTGATTCAAAACCTTTGCTAATGTTATGTTTTCAAATTATAATCATGCATGTTTAATCAATGGAGTTTAATGTCTCATAATCCGATCCTTATCAGTTAAAATGTTTTCATAATCAAGTCACAATTCTCCTCAAAAGCTTTCAAAATCAATTTAAATCTACAGAGATCACAAATCTCAAATGATTTGAAAATTGTGATCGGGGGAGAATTTGTGATTTAAATTGGATTTAAACTGATGATTCGATAAATGGTTTCACAAGTGTTTTGCAAGCTTTCCTCCCCACATGTGCCAAACGATTTCAAATTTTCCATGCACATGTCGAGGGGGAGCATCTTTTTAAACCATAAAAGAATTGAAACGTGATTGATCTGTCTCTAAGTGCAGGTTCCCTCTAGTATGTGCAAAACTCTTTCAAACCTCGAGGCACATATTGAGGGGGAGCAAACTTTTGAAAAACTCATCCTTCCCCAATATGCTTTATCTACTTGAGTTAATCAGGGAACTGATGTTGATATCTTTTAGAAAATGGTAATCAAAGAAATTAATTCCTCCTCTTGCCTCTGTGTGCTAAAACGATTTCAAATACATTAGGCACATGTTGAGGGGGAGTTCTTTTTTATAAAAATATCAAAAATAATTCAGGTACAAAATGCTTTGATGATATATCACAAGTATCTGGATTGATTTTTCAAATGGTTTTCAATTGGTTCCAATGGCAGATGATCAATACCAAATAGACCGACCAAATTTACTTTATGTATGGTGATATAAGGATGATAAGGTTAGATATTTGCTCCCATGATCCGCCAGAACCGGAGGGATCTACCCGGGGACAATGCACTAGTTAGTGTAGAAGTCCTTAGGTATGATGAAAAAAAGGAGAAAAGTGAGATATGTGTCACAATTCTCATTTTCCGGTCATTTCTCATATTCCACATTCATCATTTCATAACGGTTCATGCATCGTTTTACATTTTTCATTAAACGTTATCGCGTAAACATTATTTTTGAACAATTGACTCAATACTTCCAAAAATTATTCCAATATATTTTAATACTCATATTAAGATTTTAAAAATGTTATTATTAGTTTACCCAGTGTTTTAAATCTATTTCGTATATAAATTGTTATATTTATATAAATTACGACGTTTTCTTAAATTCAACCCGATAAATAATTATTCACTCAAATCTTTCAAGAAATGTATTTTTATAACTTTTATGACCTAAATATATTTTATCTTGACCCGTGAAATTTATTTTATCTAAAGCTACCTTAAATATTCAAATGTGTATACAACTTACTAATATTACTCAACAATGCTACAAGCTACTACTTATCCTCAAATAACTTTACTTCTACTATATTTATACTTTTACATATTAATAATAATTATATGTATATGAATCATTTATTACAAGATTTTTACAAGATATGCAAGATCTTACTTATATAGTCTTTCACTCAAAGACTTTTTCACTCATTCAACACATTATCTCAAGTCAATTATATATCAAGACTTTTGCATCTCATTCTTTCAATAATGCAAAAACTAGATCAAAAAGTTCTTCTTCTTCCTCTCTCAAATTTCGGCAGCCATAGGACAAGGAAGAAAAACCTTCAAGTTTCCAAGTAGTGTCCTAGTTATCGGGTGTGTTTTGATTAGTAGATTGTGGGTTTAATTCGGGTTCGGTGCTCATCTTGCTCTTATCACATCCAAACATCACCATCTTTATCATACACTCTTGTAAGCATAAAACTTCATCTCTTACTTTTCATATATATTTTTCATACATTTCATGAAGTCCATATGATCATATTTGCTCAAGTTGTAGTTTTTATTCATGTTTATCAAATTGTTATCACCCATATGTGCTCTATAAATATTTATAACAAGTATGTACTAGTTATAAGTTTATAAAAATGAGTAGTTTGAAAAATGGTTTATCAAAGTAAGTTTTGATCTTTTGCTAGTAAAGGTTTGATGTGGTTTATGCTTAATTATATGTTATAAGTAGTCACATAAACCTCAAAAATGGTCTTTTTATCTATTATGGTTCGAATAGCATTTTATTTTTAGTAGGATTGGTGAAGTGTAGTTCAAGGGATTTTGTGGTGAAGTTTGTGGTTAAACAAGTAGATAAAAATGGTAATTTTAAAATAAGCGCGGAAGCGCTGTCGAAATTTATAATTTTTCCGAAAAGTTAGTCATTTTTATAAGTTTTATTAAAGTTTTAGAAAATAGATTTTTAGTTATGAACGTGGCCTTTTGAACGGACTAAAACGGAGTTATAACGAAAAATATACGTGGTTTCCAAGTTACGATTTAAAAACTATAATTTTCCGGAAAATATTCATGCAGTCCGAATTTTAACTGACCCAAACAGTGGCCTTAAAATTTCTGTGAAGTCTCCGAAGTTTAAAAATATATTAGTACTCTTCATTACCTTCGCGTGGATATAAAGAACTTGAAAAACGGACTTAAAACGAGTGAGTTATGGTTAACCGAAATTTGAGTCAAAAACGTGCTGAAAACACTATTCACAGCTTTTGTAAGCTGTCAGGATTTTTAAAAAGATTTTGAGGGCCTAAACGGACGTTTCGGGGGAAATGGACGTTAAAAACGAGTTAGTTTTCCTATGTATATATTACGTCAAGTCTCATGTAAACTGATTTTTCAATTACTAAAACCGTTACATAGTTTAACTATATTTTCACCATTAGCTCAAAAGTATTTATTTGCGACATGAAACCGTCACACACTCGAGTAACAATATTTATATATAACTAGTTTTCAAGTAGCATATTGGGTGATACGTTTTCAAATCATGTATTCACGACAACATATCATAACTCAAGTCATAACATTCATTTTAGGTCGCGGATAGTTTCGGGCCTCACTTTCGTGCATTTCATTTTGTTAGCATATCAATCACACCAGGTGAGTTTCATAACCCCTACTTTTATACATTTTCAATTACTTTTGGGGGAGATACATGCTTAAACTATTTTCAATTACTTTCACAAATATTCTAAACTTTGACATACTACTGTGAGTTCATACCCCACTTTTACTCGTTTAAATTCTTACAAACTATTTGGGGGAGATACATGCTTAAATACTTGTTTCACTCTTGCGAATACTCAAACCATTTATACAATTTTGTTACAATATACTTCTTATACACTTTGGACATTATGTGTGGTTTATTGCGATATGTGCCTTAATGTGCTAAACTAGTTTTCAATTGTGCAACAACATACAAACTTTAGCAACTGGTTAACTCCTGCGGGAGCCGGCAGAGAGGTATTGATAGTACTATCGGGCTGACGCCCCCACCCTTGTGTCCTTGATAGACGAGACCTTGGGTGAATATAATCTGTTATTCAAGTGATTCAATGTAACACAACAAACAAGTTAGACTTCGTCGTGAGGTTCAGTTGGCTGTGATTCTTTGCATTAAGTTTATGTATATATCGTATGCACCTATGTCCTACTTGCAAGCAAGATTGACAATTTCATATTTTGGCAATGGATTGTAAACACACAGGTTGCAAGTTTTGTATGGGCGGAACTTGGAACTGAGTGGATTTACACGGCCTTTGCTGCATTAACATTTCTTTAGACTTTTTCAAATCATTTTCAACAAACTTATGAACTCACCAACCATTGTGTTGACACTTTTAGCATGTTTATCTCAGGTCTTAAGGTGATAGCATTTCATGGAGCTTTTGGGTCGCATGGCATACATTGGAGTCTTGTGCTTTTAACAATTACCATTCGACATGTTTTGTAAACTCTTTGTGTATTATCAAACTTTGGGATTTCTTGCTTGTAAACTTTAACTTGTTTATCGAATGGTAAACTTTTCAAAACGTCTCATTATAGAGGTCGTTTTCTGTATCCATACTTTGTGCTATGACGTTATACCCCAATGACACTATCGTTCCGCTGCGGTATTTTGGGGGTGTGACAGATTGGTACCAGAGCCTTGGTTATAGAGAACTAGGTTGCATTTTAGTTCCTAGACTATAACCGCTTTCACGTCGATCCTTTCGTTTCCTATTGCCTTACTCATATTTCGTGCGCATATGTTTTCTTAAGTATTTCTTCTAGAACCACCTCATTAGATAGCGTAGTTTCCTTGTACCAATAGGGGAGTCCCAAAATCTAGTTGGGTCATCAAAGATATGGAGCTCAGTAATGAGCACTTATCTAACTTGATCTCGTGACAGTTCTTGTTTGATGAGATGCGAGATCGAGCTAAATAAGTGTTACTATAAAGCTGGATAGATTTGATGATTTTGCCCGAGGATGGGAGTTCTCTTGAGGATACTTTGGGAACTGCTGGCGACTAAACCTCATCGTGACTTTAGTACCTAACGGAATTTCCTATACACTAAGTGCGACTCTTCCTAGATACCTACCCTACATCCCTCCTTCACTGTTTAGAATCGGATGATAGACTGGCTACCTATTTAAGTAACACCAATCGCCGGGACATGTATGCTTGGTGGTATGTACATGTGTGAAATGAGGCAATTATAATTATGGTGGCCAACGTAATTATAAGTGTGTCATAACTCACGTGGACATATGCGACCACGCATACGTAGATCGGTGTGGACACCTTAGGAACCAATTTGTGGCGTGGTATTATGTTTGAGGACGTTAAGTATAGACACTGGGAATTCAACGGTTCTTTCCCTTGCAGAGATAATGGCACCAAAGAGAGTAACACGCAGTACTGGCCGAGGTGGTGCGGTACCAAGGGGTGGAATGACAGGTGGGCGTGGAGGTAGAGAAGGTGGTAGCGACATGGGTAACAATGACAACAACACTGGCGGAAACCCTGATTTTGCCGCCATCATCGCTCAACAACTTCAAATCTTGCTTCCCACTATTATCACACAAGTTGGAAATCATATGAATAACTCGGGAAACCACGGGAACGGGAACGGTACTGGCGACACCAACAATGTAGCTGGTAGTAACAACACCAACAACAACAACAACAGAATTGGATGCACCTATAAGGAATTTTCGGCATGCAAACCTGTGGAGTTTGATGGTATAGGAGGTGCTTTGGCGTATACTCGATGGGTAGAAAAGACAGAGGCAGTGATCGACATCAGCAATTGTGCCACACATCAGAGAGTGAAGTATGCTGCTTGCTTGTTATCAGGAAAGGCATTGACATGGTGGAACACACAGTTACAGGCTAGGGGCAGAGAAGCAGCTATAGGTATGACATGGGACGAATTTAAGGAGTTATTGAAAGAGGAGTACTGCCCGGACAATGAAATGCAGAAACTGGAAGATGAATTTTATCACCACTCCATGATAGGGGCTGATCACGCAGCCTACACAGACCGATTTCATGAGTTAGCTAGACTAGTTCCTCATTTAGTTACCCCAGAATCCAAGAGAATCTCGAGGTACATATATGGTCTTGTCCCCGAAATTCGTGGAACTGTGAAAACAACTGAGCCGTCTACAATACAAAGTGCGATACTGAGGGCAGGAACCCTGACAGACGAGATGGTTAGAAATGGTACGTTGAAGAGCAGTGATAAGAGGAAGGAAGCAAGTGGGTCGAATAAGCAGATAGACGTGGTAGCAGACAACAAAAGGGCAAGAGTTTTTGTGGCAACTGGTACTGAACAAAGAGAGTATGCGGGTACACATCCCAAATGTGCTAAATGTGCTTATCATCACCCGAAGACCAAGCCCTGCCGCTTGTGTACAAATTGCAATCGATACGGCCATTTTAAGGAGCAGTGTAAAAGGAATAATCAAAGGACTTGCTTTGAATGTAACAGCCCGAATCACATCCGGAAAGATTGTCCTCAGTTGAATAAGCCGCCGATACAAGCTCATCTAGCTATGGCAATTGAAGGAAATAACCCGAACCCGGTACTCAATATTAGTCCACCTCGAGGTCGAGCATTCTATATAGGGACCGAGGAAGCCCGCAATGCGTAACTGGTACGTTTTTCCTAGACCATTAAGTGATCCACCGTATTATTCAGATTCAGTGAGTCTCCTTAGATAAGAAACCTAGACGCGTAAGTTTTGACATAAACACTTTGACCATACACTTGATTTCTCGAAACCTAAGGGTAGAACTTTAAGTATCAGCGATTGAATCGCGAGGACGCGATTCTTCTATCAGGGGAAGAATGTCACAATTCTCATTTTCCGGTCATTTCTCATATTCCACATTCATCATTTCATAACGGTTCATGCATCGTTTTACATTTTTCATTAAACGTTATCGCGTAAACATTATTTTTGAACAATTGACTCAATACTTCCAAAAATTATTCCAATATATTTTAATACTCATATTAAGATTTTAAAAATGTTATTATTAGTTTACCCAGTGTTTTAAATCTATTTCGTATATAAATTGTTATATTTATATAAATTACGACGTTTTCTTAAATTCAACCCGATAAATAATTATTCACTCAAATCTTTCAAGAAATGTATTTTTATAACTTTTATGACCTAAATATATTTTATCTTGACCCGTGAAATTTATTTTATCTAAAGCTACCTTAAATATTCAAATGTGTATACAACTTACTAATATTACTCAACAATGCTACAAGCTACTACTTATCCTCAAATAACTTTACTTCTACTATATTTATACTTTTACATATTAATAATAATTATATGTATATGAATCATTTATTACAAGATTTTTACAAGATATGCAAGATCTTACTTATATAGTCTTTCACTCAAAGACTTTTTCACTCATTCAACACATTATCTCAAGTCAATTATATATCAAGACTTTTGCATCTCATTCTTTCAATAATGCAAAAACTAGATCAAAAAGTTCTTCTTCTTCCTCTCTCAAATTTCGGCAGCCATAGGACAAGGAAGAAAAACCTTCAAGTTTCCAAGTAGTGTCCTAGTTATCGGGTGTGTTTTGATTAGTAGATTGTGGGTTTAATTCGGGTTCGGTGCTCATCTTGCTCTTATCACATCCAAACATCACCATCTTTATCATACACTCTTGTAAGCATAAAACTTCATCTCTTACTTTTCATATATATTTTTCATACATTTCATGAAGTCCATATGATCATATTTGCTCAAGTTGTAGTTTTTATTCATGTTTATCAAATTGTTATCACCCATATGTGCTCTATAAATATTTATAACAAGTATGTACTAGTTATAAGTTTATAAAAATGAGTAGTTTGAAAAATGGTTTATCAAAGTAAGTTTTGATCTTTTGCTAGTAAAGGTTTGATGTGGTTTATGCTTAATTATATGTTATAAGTAGTCACATAAACCTCAAAAATGGTCTTTTTATCTATTATGGTTCGAATAGCATTTTATTTTTAGTAGGATTGGTGAAGTGTAGTTCAAGGGATTTTGTGGTGAAGTTTGTGGTTAAACAAGTAGATAAAAATGGTAATTTTAAAATAAGCGCGGAAGCGCTGTCGAAATTTATAATTTTTCCGAAAAGTTAGTCATTTTTATAAGTTTTATTAAAGTTTTAGAAAATAGATTTTTAGTTATGAACGTGGCCTTTTGAACGGACTAAAACGGAGTTATAACGAAAAATATACGTGGTTTCCAAGTTACGATTTAAAAACTATAATTTTCCGGAAAATATTCATGCAGTCCGAATTTTAACTGACCCAAACAGTGGCCTTAAAATTTCTGTGAAGTCTCCGAAGTTTAAAAATATATTAGTACTCTTCATTACCTTCGCGTGGATATAAAGAACTTGAAAAACGGACTTAAAACGAGTGAGTTATGGTTAACCGAATTTGAGTCAAAAACGTGCTGAAAACACTATTCACAGCTTTTGTAAGCTGTCAGGATTTTTAATCAAGATTTTGAGGGCCTAAACGGACGTTTCGGGGGAAATGGACGTTAAAAACGAGTTAGTTTTCCTATATATATATTACGTCAAGTCTCATGTAAACTGATTTTTCAATTACTAAAACCGTTACATAGTTTAACTATATTTTCACCATTAGCTCAAAAGTATTTATTTGCGACATGAAACCGTCACACACTCGAGTAACAATATTTATATATAACTAGTTTTCAAGTAGCATATTGGGTGATACGTTTTCAAATCATGCATTCACGACAACATATCATAACTCAAGTCATAACATTCATTTTAGGTCGCGGATAGTTTCGGGCCTCACTTTCGTGCATTTCATTTTGTTAGCATATCAATCACACCAGGTGAGTTTCATAACCCCTACTTTTATACATTTTCAATTACTTTTGGGGGAGATACATGCTTAAACTATTTTCAATTACTTTCACAAATATTCTAAACTTTGACATACTACTGTGAGTTCATACCCCACTTTTACTCGTTTAAATTCTTACAAACTATTTGGGGGAGATACATGCTTAAATACTTGTTTCACTCTTGCGAATACTCAAACCATTTATACAATTTTGTTACAATATACTTCTTATACACTTTGGACATTATGTGTGGTTTATTGCGATATGTGCCTTAATGTGCTAAACTAGTTTTCAATTGTGCAACAACATACAAACTTTAGCAACTGGTTAACTCCTGCGGGAGCCGGCAGAGAGGTATTGATAGTACTATCGGGCTGACGCCCCCACCCTTGTGTCCTTGATAGACGAGACCTTGGGTGAATATAATCTGTTATTCAAGTGATTCAATGTAACACAACAAACAAGTTAGACTTCGTCGTGAGGTTCAGTTGGCTGTGATTCTTTGCATTAAGTTTATGTATATATCGTATGCACCTATGTCCTACTTGCAAGCAAGATTGACAATTTCATATTTTGGCAATGGATTGTAAACACACAGGTTGCAAGTTTTGTATGGGCGGAACTTGGAACTGAGTGGATTTACACGGCCTTTGCTGCATTAACATTTCTTTAGACTTTTTCAAATCATTTTCAACAAACTTATGAACTCACCAACCATTGTGTTGACACTTTTAGCATGTTTATCTCAGGTCTTAAGGTGATAGCATTTCATGGAGCTTTTGGGTCGCATGGCATACATTGGAGTCTTGTGCTTTTAACAATTACCATTCGACATGTTTTGTAAACTCTTTGTGTATTATCAAACTTTGGGATTTCTTGCTTGTAAACTTTAACTTGTTTATCGAATGGTAAACTTTTCAAAACGTCTCATTATAGAGGTCGTTTTCTGTATCCATACTTTGTGCTATGACGTTATACCCCAATGACACTATCGTTCCGCTGCGGTATTTTGGGGGTGTGACAATATGGGAAGAGTGCGGACTGAGACTGGGCTAGTACTGGAATAAACCCAACAAGGTTCTAGTTATGAAGTCTCGGTAAGCACTGAAGGGGTTGAAGAATGAAAAAGAATTAAATGTGAAAAAGGGTGAAAACAAATAACGCTCCATTTATTCAACCTTAGGGCAGAAACCGGGTTCAATTCATATGCTACTGGTGGTTACCAAGGTAACATCGGTATTGAAGACAAGACGTCATGGACCCAGTGACGCACTGCACTTCAACTTCCCAAACTACTCAAGTTCCTCTTAAAAGGGCTTGTTTCATTCTTACGGGGAACCGACACTATCTATCGACTTTCTCTTAGATATTGTTGATATTGAAGAAGGATACCCTCTCCATAGTCTCCGACATAGGAACCAAAATATGCACAATTGAGTCTAGAGCCACGAGATCATCAAATAAATCTCTTTAGGACACTGTCAATGAAGTCTCTCTGTTTCACAAAATGTGGAAAGAGAGATTATATCTTATTAGTGCTACGCATTATCCTTGTGGTATTGCCAGAACATCTGAGTGATATGCAAACATATTCATAATGAAGATGGAAAGCCTTCTGGAGCCAACACCAAACAAGCTCCTGGTGGGTGGCATGTGAGATCTATCCAATAGATCAACCATGTGGCAACTGAACAAAAACAATGGGGCGATTCAATCTTTTGTATCAATCCTGGTTCAGGTTATGGATTGACGGATACCTTTGAAAAACCAGTCGTTGTGCTTAAAAACTCTTTCCTTTAGCACATTGACTGTGTACTAATATTTCAAAATAAAAGGTGTTAATGATTGATAATTGATTTTCATTAAAACCTTCGTTGTATGGCAAAAACAATTTCTATTGAGCGGTACACGATTGTTTTTCAAATCTCTTTTCATCAATCAGTGAATCTCAATTCGCTGGTTCACTCACTCCGTGTTGTCTACTTTGAGACGTTCCGGTTTGAGAACAACTAGAGCAGCTGCGAAACCCTGTCAAGGAAATTCTTCGGAATTATACCTGATCACAGGCAGTACTAGTACTGATCAACGGGGAACCATGGGCCGTGTACCTCAATTCAACGAAAGTGATCAAAGACACTTTCGTGCACTTTATTGCTAACTGTTGTATGCAGGTACGCCCGACGTTTGCAGCTGATAAGAATGAAGCGGTCAATCCATAGCCACATGCTCACACTACACATTCAACTCTTAAGAAATCATGATAAGTGCTTCAACGACTCTGATACTTTCACTCCATGCTTCTGCTATGCTGCTACAAATATCATGAATTAGTGAAAGCTTCCGCTACTCTGATGAGAATATATCATGATCCAGAATGTGAGCATGTCGGTCCAAATGTCACAACATCACATAATACCAACACCACAATGGATGAGTCAGAGATTTATGTTAGTTGATGATCTCAATGCTGGCTCAAAACTCATCATCACGTGGATCAGTTAAAGACCTCCACTTGAAATTATCCAAACATGCAGAAAATGAAGAATCAAAGACTACGAGTTACTGAGCAAAGAACTTAATCAAGAATCCTAGAACAATCTAATGTAATATCTATTTGTATTCATTGTAAATTGAGGTGACCTCCCTTAGGGGGAGATTGTTAGGAATTAGAAAATTCAGTCGTTAAAGAGTCGGTCACCTCTAGTATATGCATTCGATAGAAAGCTCGTAGTCGTAGTCAAGATATGTTAGTAAGTAGTTTGTTATGTAACACCGTGGAGGACGGATGGGTCTTTACCCACTGTATGCCTGATCCACAGCCCGTAGGTGGCGTTTATTTGTAAGACACTATAAATACCCTCTACCTCCCAAGGTAGAGGGTTGGAGCTTCAATACCATTTTTCTTTGTTTCACATAGTTCCCAACTCTCTTCCCTTTCTCTCTCTAGAACTTTCTCTCTCTAAACCTTGTTAACGCCTCATATGATTATGGTTTAATGTGTTTGTGAAATCCTATATCCTACAGAAAATGTTTGGAGTCTTAGGGGAAATTGAGAAATCCTTCCCACTCTTTGTGCTCACATAATGTATTGTTTGCTAACACAACAACCATACAATCTCGCCTACTTCTTCGCAAGGCGAATTGTAAATCTTCAAGGCTCCAAGAATAAACTAATCCCTTATGGAATGTTCTTGACACGCCTTTATCATAACATAATGTACTTCCATCCTCAATTTCAAAGTCCGTTGTACGTACTTGTGAACAAGATGATGGAACCTCTAAACGCATCTCTCATGAAGACTTTCTTCATTCCTGAATCGACGAACACTCATCAACCATTTGATGATCCATCTAGCGAAAACGCTCAAGGAACTTAGCTTTCTTTCATGAAATAAAATATCTTACATTTGATATCTCTACTACATTAGTGTTAGAACCTCCTAGAAAAACACTTACTTTAAAATATGATGCATTGTCCAAACTCTTGCATACCTTTTGTAAAGGTTCTGCTTAGCAGAGATACGGATCCCTAAGCTTGTGCTAGATGGATCCCTACTCTTAGGGAACCATGGGATCCGGCAAACAGAAATGCAATTGCAATCATTGTATTTCAAGACATGTCTTTAGATCACTTCACACTAAGCTAGACATAATGCCTTAGAACGAATTGAGTTGTTATCAAGTTGAGTAAATGTTTCATACTCACACTTAACTCTCTTGGATCAAACTCTAAAGATTTATAGATCTATTGTTTCACCAAAACTCATTACTCTTCCGCTCTTATACTCACACATGATCCCTCACATGTTAAAACATCTAGCTTTGTAAAATTGATCAAATTCTAGTTTTTCCATCTTAAAACCTTTAGGATATCCTCCAAGATATTATCCTAAGTTACTATCTGATCTCTAGGATCATTTAGCTCTATTTGACACTCTCAAATCATTAGTGTCATCTATGGTCACTCATTGGTATTCATAAAAGTTCTAATTTCTTCCATAAAAGGCAAATTATTAGCTACATCACTCATTACCCTTAAGTGCTTAAGTACCTCTTCATTTAAGACACTTAGATGGACTGAAACACTCAAGAAGAAATAGACATTAGACCTTACAAACATCATTGTTATCTTTTCTTAGCTGCTGAGAGACGGATCCCTAGGATTAGCCTAGACGGATCCCTCATTGGAGGGAACCGTGGGATCCGTATGACAAATTATGTCAACTCTAGCTAAAACAATCATTTCAAGCTCATCTTGCTAACTTGAACACTCCATCTCATCTTAAATAAGTTCCTAGATCAGTACAACTCTGAAGTTGACTCTTGTACATGCTAATCATCACATTCCAATGAATTTTAGTGGCTTAAGTCTTGAATGCACATGCCAAATCCCTCGCTTTATAAACTACATTGTTAGGACTCTTAAAGTCATCACCTTCATCCTCATTTTCAGCACTTAGAAACCTTTACAAACCTCTTTGAATCATCCCATCATGAGGAAAGCTCCAAGTGGTAACTCATCCACCAAAGGACCACCCAAGAAAATTGATCATATTATACACGAAATTTCTTCAACCGAATCATCTCCTGTCAAATCCACAAATGCAAGGATTTCTCCTACACCAACTAAACCAATCCCTAAAAGGTTAGTTCCCATAAAACTACCTATGCCAAACACCACCATACCTCCTAAACCAAACAATCCCATTTCCACTAAACCATCACCATTGGTGCCTAGAGCCCTTTCTTTCACCACTTCACTCTCATCACCATACCTCTACAATCTAGAGGATTTGCCTCCTAGGCCATCTCATCCTCCACCACCGACAACATTCTACTCATTAGGAGGAATAATGAAACAAAATCAAGGTGTTGAGTCAACACTAGCTCCGGCTTCCTTTTCGCCGTCACCATCAAATAATCCCATTTGGGTTATGAAAAATTATCAAAGTCAACCACCCGACCAAATGGAAGTTGACACCTCTCTACCACCACCATCATTCTTAGTCGAGCCATCTTCAAATGCGCCTCCACCCATCCCTCCATCGTTTGAGGCCCCTCAACCCGTTTGTCACTTCTCTGCCCTTTCTTTAGCTGACTCTGATATCAAGTTACAAATTTTTCATTTAGTTTGGACTTTGTCTTTCGCAAAGCAAGACTATAGTAGCTGATCAGAAGATAACAACATACATGAGGTGTTTATCCTCAGATATGTGAACACTCAATGAGTCCCATTAAACCATTGTTTTCTTCCAATCAGTGTTCATTCACTCTGACTTCTCTGAGGTTCTCTCAAAGGTGTTCATCTTTGATTCATTCGAATAGCTGATGAGAATCAATTGTGCTGATCATTTAGTCAAAGGTAAAATTTTCTCAAAGGTTTACGTGTTGACTCTATCAGAGAGAGCTGGATCTCTAATTTGATTAGCTATCCTTAATTTAGGCTGATTTAATGTTTCAAATACTTGTGAGGGATAATTAGGTCAGAATTTGACTTAAAAATCTCCCCCTCTTTAAACATAAATTTAGCCTAAGTTTTATCATAAGTAAGTGAGCATAACGTCTTCTTCTTATGTTCTAATTTACAGTCAAGACTGAAGATCTAAAAATCATATTCTAAGTTTTTCTATGTTTACCAGAGGTAAGTGAACAACGGGCTTCTTCTAACTCTCTGATTTACGCCAAGTTTATATTTATCTATTCTAGTGGTCTAAATATATCAGAGGTAAGTTAGCAAACAAGCTTCTACTTACACTCTGATTTATAACCAATAATCTACATATAATTAAATAGATGTTTGATTTCTTTAGTGGTATTTAGATGCTTGTCTTTATTCTTAAGCTTTGACTTAGGTCTTGTATGATACAAAGACTCAGTCTTGGAGCTTCTCCTTGAAAGGATGTCAGACTCTTCTCTTGATTGTAACCTAATCTTCTATTTTAAGGGTTGTGTCCTTTGCGTCTCAGATTTTGGTAATCTCATAGACCAATGGAAGGATCAGGTTATATGGTATGATACTAATAATTTATACTTGGTCTTCAAAGGTCAGGGAAATTTTAGGAATCAATCTTGTTGAACTTGGTTCAGAGGAAGGGTTTGTGTTTGAGTGTAAAGTTGATAATAGTGACTAGTACACTATACAACTTCATTTACAGACACATATGGTGAAGGTGTTATTCCATCTTCCTTTCTATGATGTTCTTTTAGCTTATGCTACTCTTCAATCCCTTATGTATAAGTGGCTCGGGTTGAGGTGTCAGATGTGTTGCTTGTGCCTTCTTACCCTTGGTCAACTTTCGCGTTGATATCCCTGAGTTACAACTTATACCTTTTTACATCAGATAGTAGAGCAATAGGAATTTTTATGTTGTCTCTATGATGTTACTCAAGCAAAACTTTCTCAGAATCTTGAAAAAGATGTTCAAGTTCAGGAAAGTATTTTGCATTCAGCGGTTACTTATTCTAGGTTATTCTATGTTTTAAAATATAATTTGAACAACAGTTTTAGTCAACTGTCTTTCATTTTTAACCTTTGGAGTAGCCTAGTCCAGTCAGATGTCAGTGAGCATAATGGCTTATTCTCACATTTGTGGTTACAACAACAAGCTATAAGATAATTCTTATAAGTTGGAACTCTATTGTTGATGTCTTATTGGTGAGGTCACTCGAGTATAAGGAATTGTTTGGTATACCGAACACTTCCTGATGCATCTGCTTTTCGTCAACAGGAGACAAATCCATTTCCTTTCCCTTGATACTCCATTATCAACATTCTCTAATTCTTCACATATGGTCTCATGCTTTGCTTTCCTACTGATGATTGCTACTTGAGAGCCGTCAGTGGTATATATTTCCACACTTATAACTTGTGTATCTAATACACATGGCTTTGCAAGATCCATTTGAATGAAGATTCTTGCAAAGGATTGTCAGTTATAGGTATGATTTAAAAGAGCTAGAGTAGAAGCATTTTGGACTATTAGATACCTGAAAGAACAGTAGATGCACATTTTGCGTAGAGGTGAAGGTGGATGTGATAATGAAGAGGGTGTTCTTGGTGGGGAGTTAGCGAGGACAGGGTTCGAATGTTAGTAGCCGTCATTCGAGAACAACTTGGTATTATTAGTCGTCATTCAAGAAAGGATCTAGATCATGGGAGTGATCCACACCCTCTGATACCACTTGTTGGTCCATAATATTTCAGTAAAACATGAATCAATAATAAATAAACTCATACTAGTATGTGATAAATGACGAACATTGATTACATGATTACACAATACCCATTTGATAGCTAATAACATTCGTTATAGGGATAGTTGCGGAATACTATCCTTATAGCTTGACAAATAAACTCTCATTGAACCAAGCTAGCTACTCTTAGGCCTTGTTTACTAAAATAAGTGGTGTGGGTCATTTCCATATGAGGAACTTATTATAGAGAGAGCATTTTTTGTAACTCCCCCCATTAAGAGGGAATAACGGTTGAGCCCACTCATTAAGTGGCTCATATCAAAATAAACACCCCCATAGATTTAACGAGAGGAGGACTTTATTAAAATAACACTGTAACTCTGTGTTTTTTAGTGAGTAGAATTCCTACTATAACTCAATTACAACATATTACATATATAGGCTTAGGAAAAGTAAAAGCTTCTCTAGAAAGCTTTAATAAAGTACTATAAAAAGTACTTAAAGCTTCCTAGTGAAGATTCATTAAAATACTAACTAAATTTCTTAAAGTACTAGTCTTCTTTAGTCTTGTCTTCCTAAAAAGGTTCTCGTCCATATTTCGTAATTGTTTTACAAATTGCTCCCGCGCAAGTGTGTTTGAGAATTTCATAGATAAGTCTTCAGTGTTGTTAAATATTTGTCATCTCTCACGACTCTAGTGCAGCTCACTGATTTTATCAGTTAGTGACTTAACCGCAACTCACTGATTTTATTATTGAGTGGCTTGACTTGGCATGTTCAAATATTTGTCAGGGACAAAAGTTGAAATTTTGTCCTAACAACTCTTATAATCAAACACCTAAAAGTCCCAATGATGAAGGGAGACCTACACCCAATGATGAAAGTAGTGTCGCACAATCTCCTAACAGTTCTAAAACTGGAAGTGGAGAGAGTGGCACAACAATTTCTATAGGTGAAAAAAAGCATCTCTGAGGGAATTCTCAAAGTACTTAAAGTATTTGTGGTTTTCTGAACAAAATGATGTTGGGTAAAGTATTCCATCTAAGTTATATTCTGGTCAGAACATTGATAATGTGCAGACTGTTGGTACTAGAAGGTATAATAGAATTAATAAAATGCCTCGTAAATTTAATGATTATGTTGTTAACAGTAGTTTGAAATATGGTATTGAAAAAGTGGTCAAAATACTCTAATCTCAGTACTGGCAACTCTTGTTTTTCAACTTCTTTAAATAAATATGTTGAACCTAAATCTTACTATAAAGCTTTAAAAGATATAAATTGGGTTGAATCTATGATTACTGAGATTGAAGCTTCAAATAAAAACAATACATGGATTATTACTCATCTTTATAAAGGTAGAAAACCTACAGACTGCAAATGGATTTGGAAAATTAAATATAAAACAAATGGTGAAATAGAAAGTTATAAGGCTAGACTTTTTGCTAAGAGTTATAGTCATAGAGAAGGAATATATTTTAGGAAACCTTCAGTCTAGTCGTTAAAATGACTACTATTAGGTGTCTTATTAATATTGTTGTTTTTAAAATGATTGGCCTTTTTTTAACTTGATATCAATAATGCCTTTCTGTATAGGGATTTAAGTGAAGAAGGTTAAATGAATTTACCTCTTGGTTGTGATGCTAATAATGAAAATAAAGTTTGGAAACTTAATAAATCTTTGTATGGGCTTAAGCAAGCTCCTAGGCAGTGGAATACCAAACTTTTTTATGTTCTTTTTTATCATGGATTGTTTCAAAGAAAGTATGATTATTCTTTATTTGCGAAAGGGTTTGGTAATACTTTTATGGGATTGCTGGTTTATGTGGATAATATTGTTGTTACTAGAAGTGATGTTAACCAAATTGAGAAATTTAAATAGTTTTTGAAAAGTAAATTTCAAATTAAAGGCTTAGGAAAGCTAAAATATTTCCTGGGTATAGAAGTTTTTGGAAAATGATAAAGGATTATGCTTTCACAAAGAATATATTGTTTAGAGCTTTTACATGAATTTGGCCTTCTTGCAGCCAAACTAGTGTCAAGTCCTTTACAAGGAAATTACATTTTAAATCATAAAGAAGGACCTGATGAAAAGTTATTAGCCAATGTGTCTAACTATCAAAAACTCATTGGAAAACTGATTTATTTGAGTCATACTAAACCTGATATATCTTATTTAGTTCATTTTTTGTGTCAATACATGCATGCTCCTCTTACTTCACATCTTAAAATCGCTTTAAGAGTTTTGAGATATTTGAAAGGCTCTCTTGGATGTGGTGTTCAAATTAATAAGATCAGGAATTTTGGTCTTAAGGTTTATTCTGATTCTAACCGGGCAAAATGTCCAGTCACTAGAAAGTCTATTTCAAGCTTTTGTGTTTTTTTTTGGGTAACTCTTAGGTTTCCTGGAAAAGTAATAAGCAATCAACTTTATCTAGATCTTCTAAAGAAGTTGAATATAGATGCATGGCTTCTTCTGCTTGTGAGGTTATTTGGATTTGTAATATTCTCAGTGATTTTGGTATTTCTGGTATTTTACCAGTGGATATGTTTTGTGATAACATATCTACTTTGCAACTTGTTGCGAACCCAGTTTTTAATGAAAATCAAAGTATTTTGAGATTGACTTACACCTCATAAGAGAGAAAGTCTCTACTCGTGTTATAAGAACTATAAAAGTTCATACCACTCAACAAATTGCTGATATATTTACTAAATGGTTGGATGTTAAGCAGCATGTTGAGTTGTGTGATAAACAGAACAAGAAAGATAAGTTCAAAGTGTAAAGTTTGAGGGACGGTGTTGGATTATGTACTTCAAACTTTACTATGTGCAGGATTCATTCCTGGACATATTATACTTGTTTTACTAACCCTTTTCTATTACAAGGGTTGTTCTTATCTATTTTTATTTTCAAGGTTTAAGTTGCAAAGGTGTGATGGACTTATATGCAAAATATACACGTAATTGAGGACTAAAGACCAAAGCTGAAAAGATGTGCCATATAACACCCATTCTAGGGTTTCTGTCTTCATTTTGGCTCTCTCGATTATCTCTCAAGTACACATAGTTCTCAATCATTCAGTTTTGTTACTCTCTTGTAATTGTTCAACTAGTCAAGTGTGTTTGATCCATTAATCGTTTAGTTTTGTTTTGTTTCTTTGATTGTACACTTTTTGTGTTCAATCTTGTCTTGTAATCTGTAACATTTTATAAAATGAACCTTTTATAAAGAAAATAAGAACTAAAGGAAATGTTAGATGGGATTTTTGATACATGTTTATAATTTAAACACATTTTTTGCAATTTGGTCGAAAATATATATCCGTATTCATCCTCGAATTTTCTGAGGGTTGCTAGTCAAAGCCTACACTCTGGCTTTGGCTCGTGAGTGAATGTTTTGACCATAATTTTTGGAAATTAAAATGTAGAGCTAAATAACAAACAACTTATTAATTTTTAATTCCATTAACTAGTACAATACTAAATATATTAGGCAACAGTCTACAGGATAGCAACTTCCAAACAATAATATTCGTTTAATACTAACTGCATGATTTTTAGCTTAACTAAAGACTTCATTTTTCATTTTCATTCAAACTAAATACTATTAATATCATTTTGTTGAAAACCATGGACCTTTGTGGGGTTAATTCCGACCGGCATGATATCACGACACATGAGATTCCAATCAACAGAAGATTATAAACCTTATATTTCCTAAAAAATACATTTTCTAGTTTGGGACATAATGAAACTGTATTTAAGATAATATACACTTGTCAATTAATGTTTAGACTAAAACTAAAATATTTTATTAATTGATTTAGATAAGTGTTAGTTGGATACAAGCGGGAGTCCGACTTTGTGGTACTAACTACTAATCACAGTTTATGTTAATTGATTTAGATTTAAAGCACATACAAACAAGTATAATTATACTATATTACATTTTTCACGATCCTTAGCTACAGTACACTCCCCTTGCTACAGTTGCCTTTTGCCCGTGTCTTTTTGTGGGCCTCCATTTAGCTAACCCGCCCATTCTATTCGTCTCTACTCACATTCTCACGTTTCATTTTAGATCCATCTGGGTATTTTTCCGGGGAAGGACCCCCACGTGCGTTGATCAACCTAAACACTTTGCGTATTCGTATGATGTTTGGTGAAATAGGTACAGTGATTCGTACCATGGAAACAATATTGTTATCCAATTTGTGGATCTCTGTTGGCCACATGGTCTTTGCTACACCGGTAACGTTCTTTTGGTCCATATATTTTGGGTGTTTGGTAAATCTGAAGGTAAGCCTACGGATTTCAGTTCTTGATTATCAAAAAACCTAATTTCATATTTTCTGATCTTGGGGAAACAATTGAAGGTTTGATTTTTTTCCCTTTTCTTTAGGGCTTATTTCACTATATCTTTATGATGTTTATGTCATGCTGCGTTGGGGTTTGTTTGCGACTTATTTTAGGTTGATTTGTTGTGCATTTCTTATGTTTAGCTGTTACAGTAGTTGCGGCTTGCTTATGCTAATTTAGATGGTGTTTATGGTTGGGTGTTGGGTTGGCTAAACGGCTGATGTACTTTGGTTTAGGGTTAACTGTTAAAAGCATTTGTAGTTAGGTGTTGTTTATGCCTGTTGAAAAGTTAGTTATGCCTAGGTGTTGGGGTAAGTGAGTGAGTTTTATAGTTTGGGTTGGTGTTTGCTTTTAGAAGCAAATGTAATTGAATGTGACCCTTACTAAATGTTGTGCAGTGTTTGGTCTTTTTTTTGGGTTGCCTTGGTTTCCATTTTCCTTTTTTTTGGTTTCTTTTGTTTTTTTTAGATGATGACATTGACTTCTTTTAATTCTTTTGTTCACCTTTTTTTTTCCAAACTCCTCTTTTTTGCAAACCCTCAATTGATAATGCTTTTGTTGCTCTCATTAACTGTTTCGAATATGTTAGTCGATTTACTTTATCTGCTGTTTCTTGCTTTCATAATTTGACTGTCTGTTATTGTTTATAATTATGACTTCAAAACCAATAACTGGCTCGCAAAGTATTCACAATCACTCACCTGAAAACCTCACACAAAACAATGCTGCAAATATACTCGGTGGTTCTGGGTGCAAGATGTGTGATACCATTATGCCAGTCATCTCTGGCTGTCAACCATATACGTCATCGCTGCTTGCTGCAGCAGAGGTTCAAAGTGCCACAATTTGGTTTGTCTTTTTTTAGTTTCTCATTTTTTGTGTGCCTGCACTTATTGTCATTTCTCGGCTTGAAACATGTTTGTGCTGATGTTTTTTTTTTTTTTTTTTTTTTTTTTTTTTTTTTTTTTTTTTTTTTTGCATAGATGTTCTTGGAACGGAGCCTGTACAGGCTACAGGGCACCGACTTGATCCAAACAATTGTGTGGGTGCACTTCATCATCAGTCTCCTGTCTGCACACACAAAGGTGGTTTCATGCGTTTTGTTTTTGCAGGCCACATTAGGAGCGCTGAAGAGAATATTCATAGTTTTTTTTTATTGGACTAGGTTTGCCTGCGTATGATGATGCGTGTTCGCAGCAGGATGGAGGTCAGGCAATGCCTCCTGATGTGATGGAAGGTGAGATGTGCTATTCTATTTTGAGGTGTGGTTTGTTAAATTTTGTTGCTTTGTTTTTGTATGCCGATTTTCCATTCATAAAGGTCAGCTTCACAGGGTTTTTTTTTTTTTAATTGGAACAGGGTTGCATTTGGATCATGACTCAAGTCCGTCGCATTGTAGATAGAGAAGGAGGGAGGAAAAGTAGTTGGCCAGTGACCCGTATGGCCGATATGGTTATGTGCACACCGTTGATCAGCCGTCGGTTCGTGTTGTCATGGGAGGAAAATGTTGCTCTTCTCTTTTTAGATACGATTTGTTAAATTCATTTTCTTTGTTTTCAGATCCTGCTTTGTCATTGCTTCATGGTGTATTTTTTTTTATTGGAACAGACTTGCATTTGGGTCATGGCTCTCCTCTTTCTCAGGCTTGAAAAGGAGGGACGCCTAAAAAACAAAAGCCCAGCAACACGTGTGACCCTACGACTCCTAATGCAATGGAAGGTGGTTCTGGCTGTTCTATATTCCGATGTAGCCTGTCATTTTTTATTGTTTGTTATAGAATGCCGAATCACCCTTCCGAACTATACTTTGTCATCAATAGGATTTCGTGCACGCAATGCTGCTGCTTCAAAACAAACCAGAAAAAGGAAAGAGATGTCCGGTGATGCTGTTAGACCCCGTGTGCCGGACCATCATGCATGTGGCGTTGTGCAGGAAGGTGTTGGACGGTTGCCTTTGCGTGTGCGCGATGGTTAGTATTGTTATCTTCTTTTGCGTTTCCATGCAACATTCAACTTGAATTTTATCCATTCGTTTCCCAGCAGGTGGAGCCAGTCTTGATGGTGATCCCGCCATTGATGTCGCATTTGATGGTTCTTATTTGCGGAACACTAACTGAAGAAAAAGACGGTCATATCAGTCGTCCACAGCATCTGTGCATCAATCGACTTCAGGAGGCGATGGTCGCACCGCTGGTGAACCATCCACTCCTAATACAAATGAAAGTGGGCTCTTTTTACCTTTATTTTTGTTTTTTTTGTTTCCCTTTTATAAACATGATATATGCGCCCGACATCACCTTTGATTTTTGTGTTCTTTTATTTTGTTACCAGCACCCACGGTGCATACTGGTGAGCAACCGGGTGTCACGGAAAATGTTGGTCATCAATCGCAGCGTCGGAAATAAGGTCGGTGTCCAAGGCCGCCTCATAGAAGGGCTGTGCGCCGGCGTGCTATCATGACCAGGGTGCATTCTGGGTCAGATAATAGTGCATGCAGCATTGATGGAGAGCTATCTTCTTCTACGATGCAAGGTGGGCGCTGACATTTGTTTTCCCATTTTTCGGCACCACATTCTTTCACAAACATATATTGTCAGCTCTTTATTTCGTTATGCTTTTTTAATCGATGTAGGCATGCTACCTGAGTAAGATGATCTGGGAGACTGTATTGAGCGGTGCTGTTATTGTAATGCTGTTTCTTGGTGTGCGGAACAGCTTGCAGGTCACTGTGTTGCAGATGCCCCGCCTAGATACCATGCATGTTGTGGAGGTGGTAAAGTTTTTATGCAGCCTGACGCAGACCCGCCGTAGTATATCAAGGGCTTACTCGACCAACGTCCCTTTATGAAAAATATACGAACATACAATCAAATGTTTGCAATGACGTCGCTCGGTGCCGCAGTTGACAACACAATCAAGAATGGTGGGGGCCCATATGTTTTTAAAGTCTTTGGCCAAATGTATCAGCGGATAGGCTCGCTTTGCCCGGTTAACGAGGATCCAAAGTTTTTGCAGCTCTACATCTATAACGCAGGATGAAATTTAGCATAGGTTGAGCCATTTTTCAACCTCAGATGGTCGTGATTCGAATGCACACATATTGCAAGGGCTCATTAACTTTTTAGATACTCACAATGAACTGGTCCAGATATTCAGGACTGCACGTGACAAATGTGCCCAGCATGATGTCCCTGAATTTTAGGTGAAGCTTTACAGCAGTGAAGCTCCACGCGGTTATGAAGATCCATTATCAAATACTCTGGGCGCTATTGTCTTTGACTGCGAGCCTGAAAGTGAATCAAATTACGATGTTATACTAGAGTACCGAAATGGGCCGCTAAAAAGAATTAGCAAGATCCATAAGTCATATATGTCGTTGCAGTTCCCGTTGATATTTATCTATGGTCTGCCAGGGTATCATACAAAACTGAAGTTAAGAACAGCGGATCCAAACATTGAGCCAAAACGGATCTCGATGAATGCATTCTACGTGTACCAGCTGCATCCGAGGTATGATAGTTATGACCTGCTGTTTCGCATTGGGAGGCTGTTTCAGCAGTACGTTGTTGGCGTATACTGCTGCATAGAACAGAATCGGATGGATTTTTATAGGACACACCAGAGTGATATTCGAGGGGATTTTTTGTCAGGACTTTATGATGCGATTTCAAGGGGAGATCATGATGGGTCGCAGGTGGTTCTCGCATTATATTGCCTTCGTCGTTTACTAGAGGACCAAGGTATATGTACAGTCATTATCTAGATGCATTGGCGATCTGCTGGGTTCTTGGTAATCCACGTTTCTTTATAACATTCACATGCAATGTAAAGTGGCATTAGATACAAAGATACATGTCCCAGTTCCCTCACTTGACAACAGCCGATAGGGCAGATAGAGTGTGCAGATTTTTTGAGCAAAAGGTCAAAGCATTTGTAAATTTTATGAAGAGAAAGAAGACGTTTAGTTGTGTCACGGGAGGTAAGCCTATTCTTTTTCACACACAAACCTTTTGTGATTTATCTTGCACTTCCAGTTTTTCCATGGATGCTTGCTTAATGCGTTGTGCAAATGCGCTGCTCTAACTGTATTTGCTAAATTTTTTTGCCCTGCAGTGCTATACACCATTGACTTTCAGAAGCGCGGCTTGCCACACTGTCACACACTCCTTTGGATTTCTTCATCAACTAAGATAGAAAATCCTGTAGATGTTGACCAATACGTTTGTGCAGAGTTACCTGATCCTCATGATGATCCACGCACTTATAAAATTGTTTCAGAAATGATGATGCATGGCCCGTGTGGCAAGGCCTGCCCGAATGCACCGTGTATGAAAGGTGACATCTGCAGCAAAAAATTCCCAAAACAATACAATAACGAAACTTTCTTTGATGACAAAGGTTATCCGCATTAACGAAGAAGGCAAGGAAATACTTTCGCAGCAAAAGGGCAGATAAATCTTGACAATAGGTATGTCGTGGCATATAACCGTGATTTGTGCCTGGCATTTGAAGCTCACATCAATGTGGAATACTGCGGGTGGAGCATGCTCATAAAATATCTATTTATGTATATATCAAAAGGAACGGACAGGATTTTTGCTAAAGTAGCAAGGTCTGTTGGTGAAGCATCTACTTCGTCAGCGCCGCCGCAAGAGCCAGTTGATGAAATAAAGAATTACCTTGATGGCCGGTTCATATGTCCTCATGAAGCGTGTTGGAGATTCCTCAAATTTGAAATACATATCAGAGAGCCAGCGGTTCAGATACTTTCAGTCCATTTGGAGAACATGCAGCACGTAACTTTTAGAGATGGTGATAACTTAGAGGCGGTCGTCAATCATCGTGATCGTAAGTTGACAACACTGACAGAATGGTTTACTTACAACATTGAAAACGAGGATGGACGCCATTTGACTTACTTGCAGTTTCGATCAGAGTTTGTATGGTACGGAGATCGTAAATGTTGGTCACGCAGAAAGACTAACAAATCTTCTATTGGACGGCTTGCATATATACACCCGACTTCGGGTGAGCTTTTCTACTTAAGAATGTTATTATGTCATCAAAAAGGATGTAGAGGGTTTGCAGAGCTCAGGTCAGTCAACGAAATTGTCTACCCAACATATCGTGCTACATGTGATGCGCTTGGCTTGCTTGGTGATGACAAAGAATGGGACACAACTCTTGAAGAAGCCTGTGGCTCAGCTTCATCTACAGAACTCAGGTTCCCTTTTGCAAGGCTGCTCACTCATTGTAAGGTTGCCAATCCTTTGTATTTATGGGATAAATATTGGCGAGAAATGGGCCATGATATTCCAATTATTGTCTCGGAACAAGTGCATATACCCAACTATCATGTGAATGATGCAGAATTGGAAGGTTACATATTATACGAGCTGGAAATAATACTAAGCAATTGTGGAAAATCAGTCCAAAATTATGGTTTGGAGTTACCTCCAAAGAAGCTCCTCGATCAATTAAACAACCGCCTATTAATGGAAGAAAATAATTACAATAGGGAGATGCTGGCGCAAGAAAGGGATGACTCAATTCCAAGGCTGAACGCTAAATAAAAAGTTATATACGATGCTGTTATAAACGCTTTTAAAACAGCTAAGCAAGAGTTAATATTCGTATATGGTCATGGAGGGACTGGTAAAACTTTTCTTTGTAAAACAATAATTAGCACGGTGCGGGCTGAAGGTAAAATTATCTTAGCGGTTGCTTCTTCGGGTATTGCTTCTCTACTTCTTCCAGCAGGTCGAACCGCACATTCAAGATTCAAACTGCCGCTCGAACTCACAGATGAGTCCCTATGTTGTGTTAAAAAAAACACTCTCATAGGAAACCTTTTAAAGGAAACTGATCTGATTATCTGGGATGAAGCGCCAATGAATGGCCATCGATGCTTTGAAGCATTGGATAGGACTCTTAAAGACATATTGGATGCACCGGATGTTTTGTTTGGTGGGAAAACAGTCGTTTTAGGCGGTGATTTCCGCCAAACACTGCCAATCAAAAAAGGCGCACCTAAAATGGAGATAGTAGCATCATCGATTGCAGAATCACACCTCTGGCCTTATTTTCAAGTGATGACGCTTAAAGAAAACATGAGGTTATTCCGATCAGATTTAAGTATAGAAGAGCAGAGCACAACGCGGTCCTTTGCATCATGGCTTCTTGATATTAGAGATGGTAAAATTGGTGAGCCTGATGAACAAGACCCTACAGATTCAGTGTGGGTTGAGATCCCTTCTAGATTTTGCATACAAGATGATGAAGAAGGCCTCTCTAACCTTATAGATTTCATCTATGACCAGCCTACACTTCAAACCCCTTCAGCAATCACTCTACAGGAGAAGGCAATCGTGTGTCCGAAGAATGAAACAACGGATACTATTAATTCTAGAGTTCTACACATGGTCGCTGGCGAAGTAACAACTTATGCAAGCTATGATATAGCCACACCGGTGGGGAATAGCGGGGCTGAAACAGAAATGTTATACCCTCCAGAGTATATAAACACATTTAAGCTGCCAGGTTTCGCACCACATGAACTACAGCTCAAGGTCGGATCACCAGTGATGCTTTTAAGGAATGTTAACTTGGCAGGCGGTTTATGCAACGGGACACGTATGATAGTGACACAGATGATGTCTAAGCTTATTGAAGCGCAAATCATCACAGGCACAAGAGTCGGCGAGAAAGTTTTCATTCATAGGATACCACTTATTCATAAAGATCCAAACCTCCCTTTTGTTTTCAAGCGCACTCAGTTTCCAATAAAGCTCTGTTATGCTATGACAATCAATAAAATCCAAGGCCAATCTATAAACAAAATTGGTGTTTACCTTCCCGAGCCAGTATTTGGTCATGGACAGCTGTATGTGGCTCTGTCTAGAGCTACATCTGCCCATGGATTAAGGGTCCTTATCAAACAGCAAAATAACCAAAGACCAAATGTCACATAGAATATCGTATATAAAGATTTTTTTAAAAAAATAAGAGAGACCGCTTTTGTTTTGCCACCACAGACATAAAAATTGGTGTTTGTCTTTTTTTACACCAGGCTTATTTCTTCGTTTGTTATTATATACACAATTTCATCATAATTGCATGTTACTAGCTTTACCTTTTATAAAAGTATTGTGAAACGCTCTGCTCAAACGTAGATTTGCTGCCCGCTGAGTTTATATGTCATGTCTCATCATTTTAATGCTCCTACACCTATTTTCTGCAACGTTGTTCGTTTCTGGTTGTTTACCTGTATCTAACTTTGTTTTTTATCACTTACCAGCACAACGGAGGAACCTCAGAATGCTCTGGTGCAGCACGCCTCTAAAGGCAAAAGCCTTGAGATCACTGGTTCGCTAGAAGTTGTAACGATACGACAATTAAAGCCAACATCTCATAGCAAAGTGCTCGAAGCGAGGGTTTACAGAAAATGGACTTCAGTGACATTCGGCAAAAAGGATGCTGCCGGAGTTTCTGACAAATAAAGGGAAACAAGGTTTTGTTGTATACTGATAGATCAATAGGTATGTACTAATTCAACCAATATGCATAAAACATACCACCACTTTAGATTTGACTGATAACAAATAATTATCAACAGGGCAATGCTATACAAGGTAACATGAATATTAGAGAATTCGACTATTTCAACCCAAAAATCAAGCTCGGAGAGGTTTACAGGATTTCAGAGTTTATCTGTGAGCCAATAAATCCTTACCAACAGACGATTAACAACAAAACAAGCCTCCAATTTGGGAAAGCCACAAAGTTTGATGCTATACAAGCACCGAACATGCCTGAGCAGTACTTTGATTTTGTTTCGTATAACCAGCTTCAATACAGGGTTCCTACAGAAGATGCGATGGGCAGAATGTAGTACCCGATTCTGACAGGTAACCTTTCTGCTGTCAATATTTTTGTAGCAACCGCACCAGTTGCATACTAACACTTGAACGGTGATAGATTACATGGGATGTTTGCGGTCGGTGGGTGAGGTTGTGCGCAAAACAAATGCCGCACAACAGCAGACCGTTTACAGGAAAGTCGATATCGAAAATCTGAGGTACATTAATTCATGCAACACATTTTTTTTAAAATAAACGCGGAAAAGCTTATCACATCTACAATCACATGCCAATCTTTGCAGTGGTAATGTTGTTGAGTTCACCATGTGGGACGACATGGCTGAAAATTTTGAGGAAGCTCAACTTCAGGCAACGCAGCACCCGGTTATAATTGATGTCAGTTCTTGCCGGGTTGCGAAATTCAGAGGTATTGCATAAACAGATTATAAAAAACTTTAGTGGCAATTTCTTACCAATGTGTGAAACAATACCATCGCAGATTACCAGCTAACAGCAACGTCTGCAACGCGTTACTACTTGAATCCACAAATATGCTAAGCTGATGAGGCACGAGCAAGGTAAAATCTTTTATCTACGCATTTTTACTTCGCATCATCGTCATATGAGATTTGGTGGTTCTAATTTTCCAACACACAACAGCCACAAAGAGAAGCAACAGAAAACACCAACCCTCCGTATTACAAAGACTCCATATGAAGATGCTGAAAAAGAAAATGGACGGAATAGATTTCCCTTGAAGACACTGGTCAACCAAGATCCTGAAACGTATTCGGTAAGTTTTCTGTAATGCAAAATTAAACAAATCAATACTCAATTACACCTCCTAAAAAGAAAGTTTAATGCCGAAAAACACCCCATAAACTGTTTGCACAAACATTTACAGGGAGTGTTTTTCACAGTCGAGGCAACAATTACCAGTATCAACATCAAGAGAGACCGGTACTACATGTCTTGCAGCGAATGTGCTTCGAAAGTGAAAGACAAAGGAGGGGTGTATTCGTGTCTGACCCATGGGGAACAAGCAGCACCATCCTATAGGTACCAAATTTCCTGGCCCATCTTCATGTAATATTAAAAAACACAATATGTCATTAAAATTAACCTCTGAGGGTTTTATTGGGTGAACCACGTAGGTTTAATTTCAAAGCTTTTATCACTGACCCGTCTGCAACAGTGGAGGTCACTTTCTTCAGCCGGCGGCAGAAGACGTTACAGGGTATTCATGCTCAGAGCTTCTGGCGAAGCATAAAGCAGAAGACTTGCAAGAAATACCCGAAGAGATTTTTCCCATTGAAGGGCACAAAAACGTCTTCCAGCTCCATTTCAGCACATCAGGTAGGCCAGGAGATTTGATTGTTGCTAAAGTTTTTAGCAAAAACAAAAGGCACGATACAACCATCAAGATGATAGAGCCATCCCAACGTAACGTCCTCTAAATCGACAAACTCTCTTACTCACATCGAACACTCCTGCATAAAAATATTTAATGTGTAATTGTGCATGCATAGGGCCATCATCAGTAGCTCCAGCACCGACAGACCAACAAGTTCTCGAGCAACAACAACCTGAGAAAAGTGCCATTGCAGAAACAAAGGAACAGAAAGGTGGCTGCTGCAAATTTAATCTGCAGTTTAATTAAATGCAATATGTCATGCATGTCTCATTTGCAAATTCAAATACTAACTATTTGTTTACGACACGCTATAAACACCTTTGGAAGACCCAAAACAAAAAGCGAACACCTCAAAGAGTGTGAGGAGAGCATTATTTCAAGATGAGAATTATGCCAAGAAACAAAAAGGTTAGCACTTCAAATTTAACAACCCATTTTATTTAATGCAATATCTTACAACTGATTTTCATGGGTGACACACAAGCACTACAACAATACTCAAAATAAGATCACTAGCACACACAACTGAAAAACAAACAGCAACACAGAGTACACTTAGCAGACACACACTTAGAAATCCATCATGCCCCTGAGTTTCTCGATAAAGATGTCATTGTTCCGAGCATTAAGCTCCAAGTCGCGTGCCAGGATACCCATCTGCAAGATCTTTTGATCATCTTTACCTTGAACCCCCCTTAAATATTCTGCTGTTTTTTGAGCATGCGTGTTTCCAACAGTCTCTAGTTCTCGAATAAAGCTGAGCCTTTCATGAGTGATTTGAAGCAGTCTGCCCGCCAGCGCATTCATCTGTTGTGCCATGCCAATATCTTCGCCAGAGGCTTGGTAGCAATAGAACACTAGCATATCAGGCCAGTTGTTAGAATTCGCGTCGGATCTAAGTTTATCTCACCTAGGGTATCTAGACATTTCCTTATCTCACTTCTTTATCACAGCCTTATAAATAAAGTGGTTCACTAACAGGGTGGGTTGGCTGTCTTAAATAGCCAACCAGCAAATAAAAAACAAAAAAACAGATTCATGCATTACGGTTCATTTAATCTGTTTTTTTTATTTAATTTGTGGATGCTAAAATTACAGCTTTTATTGTTACTTCTATTCATGACACCGATTTATAAATGCATGCTTCTCAAACATAAACACAGACTTTATTAAACACATACATATTACATGACGCTACACATTAACATTTAGAAATCAATTAGTCCCTTAAGCTTCATGGAAAACACATCCTTATCACGAGCGCTTAGATCCAATGCATCTACCATTATTATCATTTCATCAACTTTTTTCCATCTTTCTATTGAACTTTGTTTAAGTACTCGACAGTTTTTTGTGCAAAAAGCTTGCCTACGGTTTACAGCTCTTGAATGAAACGGGCCCTTTCACCGATAACACACCCTAATCTTACAGACAATGCATTCATTTCTCGCGCTATTTCAATCTCCTCTGTTGAAGCTTGGCGAAAATAGAAAACTAGCATGTCTATCCAATTCATAGAATTAGCATCGTTCATCAGCTTATCACACCTAGGATGCACTGCCATTCTGTTTTGTTGGTTACATTCACAAGCTAACCAGTTAGTCTATGATAAAAATAACATTCACAACACAAATTTTAAATATCTACTATAAGCATAGGCTCCTTTTTCACATGCCTATTCCACATCTCCAATCCCTGTCCTTATAATTCAATCCCTCACATGATGCACAGCTGCTCCCATATTATTAGATAGCACCAAAAAAAAAATATGGCAGGCATTGAACTGTTTGGTCAGGCACATTTACAAGATTCATTTAAAATCACATGATATTGTTAGTGCATGCATTGCACATTTAAAAAAATGGCTTATCATTCAGCCTTTGTAATGATACATGCATGCTCTACTGTCATTAACTACCACCACCACAAAATTGCATATTCTTTTAATATTCATCAAACTGCTTTAAAGGCCAGCCACATATTGCCACTTAGTTTGTTTTTTTCACTTACACATGCTCACAAGACTTACTATTTCTGAATACACATTTAAAACAGGACAACCATTTGTTGATTTTCCATACCACTTTTCTCTCCTCACATCTTACACATCTATCAAAGGGTAACACACCAATTATTGACACAGTTACTTAAGCTTGGAACCACAAATGACCACTCAACCATAGCCAGTCATGTTTAACTTCAACCAATGGCGCACTGAAACAGCAGAAACCAGATTAATTGTGCACACTCTTTCACACTTCTTAAATCCTTTGTATTTATTAACCTTTAATATAAAACATACACAAACATCCATACACAAAGGCAAGGTTTTATTGATAACAGAATTCAAATACTTAGTTGAACAAAATACATTAAAATACAGCAAACTTAAAATTTATGCAACCCTGCTAGCAACATAGTGACTGACACCAATCACCAGAGTAGCCAGCACTAATCCTTTAGATCCATCAAACCTACATGACGTTGCTTTTCAGCCCTCCCTTCACGGACTAAATCCAAAACCACAACCAGTGCAACTAAGATATCTCGGTCTCTCTGCTGCGTCTCCAACATGCACTCAACTGCATCAGGAGCAACATCATCAAATGGACTAAAAGACTGCCTTATTGAATTAGTCGATCTCTTCTCTCAATGTTAGCCTCAACATCAGCACATTTGTGCAAAATATACATGATGATGCTTTCATTCTCTCTCCATTCTTGCACAAACAGATACTTAAAGCAGTGCCGGAGCTTATTAGAACCACAACACTCCTTTAAATGCTCAATGTTTGGTCTTGCACCCATACTGGCTATATATGAGGTGGATGCAAAATGCCTAAGCAAAGCCATCCTTATATAGCCAACAAAAAACAAACAGTACATAAAACAATTAATTCAAAAAAAATGGTAAAAAAAAACATAATAATAAAAACAGATTCATGTACCTTAAATCATGCACAAAGTGGTGAGGTTTATTCATACAAGCAATATTTTACAACATCAAATACAAACATTACTTCACCATAACACTCTTGCTACACAGAAACAACCCAACACCTAAAACCGCATAAAGGTTTGGTAATCATATTATTCCATAGTCAGCACGTGCTCGTGATTTATGAGAAATGATGCTTACACTATATTTTCTGATGCTTATGAGAAATGATGCTTACCTATATCTATTTAGTTTTACCTTCTCTCACTAATGGTGTTAATTTTACTATGCTTATGCAGTGACAATCGAGCCTGCAACTGCAGAGAAAAGGAAAACAAGGAACACTGAGAAAAAAAAAGAAGTCTAACCATTACCTTACCGATGTGGATGTTTGAAAGGGCAGCCTTAAAACTTGATGTGTTTTGAAGCATATTTCCTGCTCTAGCTGCTGAAATATGTTCCAAAACATTGTATTTTTTTGTGTCAAAGTTAGACAAAACACATGGCATGTATACATGCCAAGACACTGATATTTTTTGCCTCGCTTATAGCCTGGAAACAGAAGTATGTGATAGCATACAGAACTGATGTTGTTATGTGACGGCCCTACATCATAACTGTGAAACTTTGCAACTGTTGGATGCAACATATTTTGCGCATCATTTTCAGCACTTGGTACATATGAACCTGATGTGTGTTTTAAAAGATTTGTCAGTTTTTGTATGTTGCAAACTCTTGTAGCAGCTATTGCTGCAACTTTATGGTTTTCTGGCGACATGAATATGTGTTCAAACAGAGTCTTCTTTTATGTGAGACTAAGGCAAGACATATACCATGTTCGCATGCAGAAATGCCCATGATTTGTGGTGTACAATATCATCCAAAACCACTACCCTTATGTGACAAGCTTGCGCTATAGCTTGAACAACGAATTTCACAAACTATACTTGCAATCTTATAACTTTTGACATTCCTATCTTCGACAATCTGTTTGCTACATATTTAATGA
Source organism: Chrysanthemum seticuspe (assembly GCA_019973895.1). NCBI lineage: Eukaryota > Viridiplantae > Streptophyta > Magnoliopsida > Asterales > Asteraceae > Chrysanthemum > Chrysanthemum seticuspe. The sequence continues at coordinate 131,781,361 of BPTQ01000008.1, read as the reverse complement.
AAACACCCACGGCAACGCGCGGGCTCGAAACCTCGTGATATTCAAATATGATAATTTAAGTTCAAACTTTAATGGGTACTAAAATGACGCCCGTGCAATTCGGCAGAGATAAATGAACAAAAATAATGGTAGTTGACGGATGTACGGTAACAGTAAAGACGGAGATCAAGAGGTGGTTATTAGCGGTAGTTTACGGTATATACAAGGGTGTACCTGTTTGTACGTGTCTTTTAATCTACTTGTTTGTGTCATGTAAACTTCTCCTTGAAAAAACACTTACTTTAAAAGATAAGGGAAATGCTAACAGCAGCCCTTAGGGTTGTTGATAGCAACAAACTTTTCTTATAATTCGGTAATTTTAAGACAGAGTGAGAAACATGCTCCGTATTTTTTGCTAAAATAGCCAATAAGAAGAGTGAATTGAATTTGTATGTGAGAAATTTTAGGAGATGATTAGTAATTTTTGATGATTTTAAATGATTTTGTTTGGACATTTTGTATTGTCTTGCCAAAAAATTCGGAAACTAGTTGTTAATGACAACCCTAAGGGCTGCTGTTAGCAAAACCTGAAATATAAATAATGACTTTAGAATTTTCCTTTCTTAAACTTTGTGATGATAATTACTCCATATAAAGAGACAATGGTTTATAAACAGGGCTAATAACTTCAAAATGCATTCCCTTAATTTATTTATTTTTGTTGTTTTGCGCAGTCATTTTTTTCCTATTAAAATAAAAAGATTTTAAATTTTGACTTTTATGTGTATTTTGTGTTTGTAAAATAATCATTTTACATTTCGAAATTTGATAAAAGTAAGGGTAGAATTAGTGGCGGACCTAGAAGAAATTTCGTGGGAGAGGCCGAAGCAAAGTTTTTTTCAGAGAAACGTTAGATGGGATGGCCAAGATGTAAAAAAAATTAACACGTGAAATCACGAAAAAATACACTAACGGGGCTTAGGCCTAGGGGGTCGGGACCCTCCCCGGTCGTCACGTAGTTCCGCCCTTAGGTAGAATGGTCACAAAATACACACAAAAAGTCAAAATTTAATATCTTTGTGTTTTAATAACAAAAAATAAAGATGAATACACACAACAACAAAAATTGACAAGTGGGGTGCATCTCCAAATCATTAGCCCTTATAAATATATCAAACTTGACACATTCTCCTTTTATATACTCAATTTTTTTTTTATCAATGTATGAAGTTTTAATTATTCTTTTTATATGTATAACTAACAATAAATGTTGACATGTCACCAATTAATTAGGGGTAATCATTTGAGGGAACATCCGAACACTCTTTCAATACCCGTTTAACACCACAACACCACATCTATACTCAAACACCCTATTTTTTCAACTTCCATATCCTCACATCTTCGTTTTCACAACCTTTATCAAATACCTACTTTGGTCTCCAAAATACTATATTTGAAAACCTAATCGATGTGTAAACAACTACCAAGACCCAACCATTCAGAAATCACTTACGAACCCAATTCACACAACAAATTCCATACAAAATCCTCGTTTGAATATGCCCATAATTGGTGATTTCCTTTTGAAAGTAAAACTGCCCTAAATCACGAATTTGAACAAGCGTTATATTAACACCTATAGATGTCAGTCATTTGTTTGATATGTTTCATAGAGCCCGATTATTTTTTGTATGTGCTAAAGTCCAAGTATTATTTGATAGGGTTTGTACATTATATATTTGGTTTTGTGTAATGAATAAGACATAAGAAACATTGTTAACCTTACATGGTATTAGCTTAACCCTACCTAAACAGATCCTTCACTTATAAAGCTGGTCCTTCACTCATACAGCCGATCCTCCACTCATAAACCCAAACCTGTTTATTTTTCCAGTTTCTAGTGTTACAATTTAAGTTGGTCGTTGATTTTCTAGATAACCAGTCGACATATCGGTTTGTTTAAGGGTGATCGTTGGTTAAATATTGATAACCAGTCTTTTTGTTTATTACATTGATCAGTCGATCGTTGGTGTTTACTTGATCACCAGTCGACTTTTTTTATTCAAGTTTATTATTTGTTGTTGTTGTTGTTGTTCTAATTTTGCTATTGTTGTTATTCCAAAGTTTCTGTTTGGTTGTACTATAATACTCAGTTGATCTTGGTTGATCAGTGCTCGTTGGTTTATTTGTGTGGTAACAAGTTTTCTACTCCTATTCTTGTTTCATGTTACTGTTCGCTTATTCATAAACCCTAAACCTACCACTGTTCACTCATTATTATTGTTCTTGCATTTATTACTAAACCCCTATCATATTAAAACCTTCCACTCTTAATACAAAACCCTACCCTTAAAGTAATTACTGGTCCATCAGTTTAATACCAAACGAGCCATAAACATCATCATGACTAATGATATCCTACCTCCATCTCCACCTGTTATCCTTCTCTCAAATAAGCTCATGACTCTTCACAACATAAGCAATCATGTTCTCATCAAACTCAATGTCGATGAGATGAATTCTACATTTTGGGTTTACTTGTATAAGAGTTTATGTTGCGGCTATGGTCTTTTGGACCACCTTGTGGGTGCTGCTGAGGCTTCAACTAGCACCTCACCTCCTAAAGATGTGGAGTGGATGAAGATTGAAACAATTGTACTTTCCTGGCAATTCATCACACTCTCTACAACCCTTCAATCTCGTCTAGTTATTCAAGATCCTCAAACGGCTAAGGACGCAAGGGAACTTCTTATGTCAAACTTCATAACAAACGTACTCGTTCCATTTCTTGAAGGCGGAGTTACGAAACTTAAAACATGGTGATTAACTACTGATGCCCACTTTCGTAAAATCAAGTTTCTTGCTACTATTTTGGCGGGTATTGGTTGTCCAATTAGTAATGATTATGTTGTGACATTTGCACTTGAAGGCTTATCCGATAAGTATGAGAGTGTGTCTACTATCATTGCTTATCGGGAGCCTTTCCCGGAGCTCAAAATGGTTCGTTCTATTCTTACCAGATAGGAGATGAGGTCAAAGACAAGAGCTTAAGCGGCGTCCATTAATTTTACTTCATCATCCCCCATGGTTTTGTTGGCTAACTCTTACTCTAATCCTCGATGTGCAACTTCTTCTATGAAAAAGGTACATGTGGATAACTAGAAAGGGGGTTGAATAGTTTTACCATTTTAAAATTTGATTTGCTTCGAATAACAATGCGTGAATTCAAACAAAATAGATAATCAAGAATAAATAATATGCAAGTAAAGAAAGAAATGATCAAACTACAACACGGTTGTTTATAGTGGTTCGGTCTACAAGAACTGTTTTTCCTTGCCCTACTCCACTCCCCGAGTTTCCAACTCGAGAGTTATCTTCACTAATAAACAAGCTCCTTTAATCACGGAGAAAACCTTTATACGTCGCTTACACAATATTTTTGACACAAAGCTAGATGTCGAGTTCTTTTACAAGGGCACAACCACTCTCAACGCATTATGTATTTTTAGGCCTAAAATACTAACCAATCACTATCAGAGGTTCATGATGGTTTGGTACAAACAATGATGTATGAATAACAACGATTCACATCACTATAAATAAACAAGACTTGTAACAATTTGTTGAAGCTTGGAATGACTTGATCTTCTTTGCTACAAAAGAGGATCACAAAAAATTAAATGAGAATGAGTTAGATGAAAGAAAATGAGAGAATGTATGTGTTTTATGCTTATGAGGGACGATAAAATAACTTGATGTGGCTTGCTATTTATAGGAAAGGAGCCCAGCAAACCACGAATCACACGGAACCAAAAAATTGGTTTCATCCTTGTTAATTTTTGGTTCCGTGGGGTCTGTCAGAAAGTCTTCACAAATCTAACAAAATATTCACCATATCTTACCAAGATCTTAACATATCTTAGTACATATGGTTCTCTACTAAAGTGCAAATAACAGTTGTGCTTTTTGTATTGACATAGTCACCGGCATGGCCCGATTCGGCATACACTATGGTTTCTACACCCATTGCTTTGGGATACCATAATCCTAAGTGTGTAGTGCCTTTAATGTATCTAAATATTCGTTTCACGACTTCAAGATGTGATTTTTTAGGATCTTCTTGAAAGCGAGCACATAGACAAACACTAAACATAATGTCGGGTATATTATCTATAAGATATAGTAGACTACCAATCATTCCTCTATATTTAGTGTTATCCACGGATTCTCCTTCTTCATCCTTGGTGAGCTTAGTTTTTGAGGACATAGGTGTTCTGATAGGTTTAAAGTCTTCAAGACCAAATTTCTTGAGCATATCCTTTATGTATTTAGATTGGTTAAAGAATATACCATCTTCTAATTATTTAGTTTGAAGTCCTAAAAAGAAGCTTAGTTCTCCCATCATACTCATCTCAAACTCGTCGTGCATGATTTTTGAGAAATCATCACATAGCTCTTGACAGGTTGATCTGAATATGATGTCATCTACATATATTTGGACGATGATAATATGTGAATCCTTTTTTTGGTAGGTACTTATGTTCAACTAAGAAAGTTCTAAGTCGATCATACCATGCTTTTGGTGCTTGCTTAAGTGCGTATAATGCTTTTTTAAGTTTGTAACGTGATTTAGTTTTTCAAAATCGGTGAACCCGAGAGATTATGTGACATAGACTTCTTCACTAATGAAACCATTCAAAAATGCACTTTTAATATCCATTTTAAAAAGTTTGAAATCGTGTGCACATGCATATGCAAGTAAAATTCTAATTGACTTGAGCCTAGCAGCGGGAGCAAAATTTTCATCGTAGTCTATACCTTCTTGTTGATTGTTACCTTGTGCTACTTGTCTAGCTTTGTTTCTAGACACTACACCATTTCCGTCCATCTTATTTCGAAAAACCCATTTAGTTCCAATTATAGTATGATTTTTAGGTTGAGGCACTAGTGTCCAAACATCATTTCTAATAAATTAGTTTAATTCTTCTTGCTTAGCAATGACCCAAGATTCGTCTTTAATTGCTTCATTTACATTTTTCGGTTCAATAGATCATACAAAACAAAAGTAGTTACATTGATTTTGAGCTTGTGATCTTAAGGTTCCTTGATTTAACTATCCCATGACTTTATCTAAATGATGACTTTTAGATTCTTTGATATTGACAATTTGTTCATTTAATGGTTCATCTTCCTTGTTATTTCATTGTTTTCTTGATTTACACCAAGTTGACTTTCAACTTAGTCATCATCTACCAAAGGTGATGTCTTAGAGGGAGGTGGAATTTCGCCAAATGTTACGCTTAACGATTCCTCGACTCTCATTGTTTCTTTGTTTAAAACAATATATGCTTTGCGAGTTTGTGAATAACCAACAAACATACCTTCATAAGACTTTGAATCGAATTTGGTGAGATAATGTTTAGTATTTAAGATAAAACATTTAGATTCAAACACTTTAAAGTATCCTAAAGTAGGTTTCTTTCCTTTATAAAGTTTATAAGGTGTTTTATTCAAGAATGGGCGCATTAAGACTCTATTTAAAATGTATGTCAACGGCGTTACACCAAAACTTTTGAGGTATGTTTTGTTCATTAAGCATTGTTATACTCTTTTCTTGAAGAGTTCGATTTTTACGTTCTACTACACCATTAGATTGGGGAGTTCGAGGAGCCGGAAAATTATGTGTTATACCATTAGTATCACAAAAGGTTCCAAATTGTGTTTCATTATCGAATTCACGACCATGATCCATTCGGATTGACACAATGTTACTACCTAGTTGGTTTTGAATTTTCTTACTAAGTATTTCAAATTTATCAAAAGCTTCATTTTTGGTTTTCAAAAACTTTGTCCAAGTGTATCTTGAATAGTCATCTACTATAACCAAAGTATGGAAGTTACCTCTGTAACTTTGTATAGCGGATGGACCAAACAAATCCATATGCAAAAGTTCTAGACACCTAGTTGTAGACACCATGTTTTAAGCCTTATGGCTACTATGAACTTGTTTCCCAATTTTTCAAGCATAAAAAAAGTGTTGGTCATATTTCAACTTGAGTAAGTTTCTAACTAGTTCTTTTGATGACAAGGATTGGATTAGTCTCATATTAGCATGACCTAGGCGTCTATGCCAAAGAGTGGAGTTGTCATCTATGGTAGTAAGGTAGAGTTTATCCATATATGTTCTATCTATTTTCATGACATATATGTTGTTTTTCCTGATTTCGTTTGCTACGGTGAATCTTTTAGGCTCTTACAACCATTTTCCTGAAAGAGGAGTTTATACTTTTTATCGCATAGTTATCTAATACTAAGTTAGTTAAATCCTAATCTATCAAAATGAGCAACATTTTCAATAGTGAGAGAGTCATGAGCGATCGTACCTTTGCCAATGATTTTGCTCTTAAGATTGCTACCGAAAGTGACATTACCTCCGTCATACTCTTGATATGTAGAGAAGAGACTTTTGTTTCCCGTCATATGTCCTGAGCATCCGATATCTTTTATCCATTCATCTGGTTCCAAGCCGACATTCAAGCACACCTATGAAACATACAACTCAAGCGTTTGGTCCCCAATATCTCATTGATCTGTTTGAGTTAAACATACCGTTTTCTTGGTTTATGTATGGAAATGATGGATATGGGTTTCATGCCATGTAATTTGGAGTGTGATATGGTCTAGGGAAGTTTTGATTCTAATCGATATGTTGATAGTTAAGTTGTGTGTTGTAGTTTCTTTTAGGAAAGGGGCGTTTAGAAATAGATGTTTTAGGCCTTTGTTGAGTGTTTTTTTTTTATTTTTTTATCTAAGCTCGTTTTTAGCAAGTCCTACTCATGTTGTAACAGAAGGTTTTGGTCTAATAGTATTTACGGATTTTTTCGTGACTTTAACAAATTCATTACGGGCCATTTTGCAAACAACCTGTTTTTTTGCAGATACCCCGGAACCAATGGGTTCAATGGACGAAACCAAATTTTTGGTTTCGCATGATCCGTGGTTATCTGAGATGGATGGAACAGTTTGTTTGTGTTTTTTGGCCTTTTTGTTTGATTACTTGGTATTAATAGGTCATTAAATCCTAATCTATTTTTATTTCCTGGTACTTTTTGTATTATCATTATTTCATCCGCACATGAAAAACTTCTATCAAACTTTTTGAACTTAGAGTTATGTTTAATAAGCATTTCTTGTGTGAGTTTTAAGTTTTCTATTTCGAGTCTAAGCTCTTGACATGATTTACAAACATTGTCATTAGCTTTGCTCTTTTATAAGCGTTTTTCCTTTTCTTGTAACTTATAAACTTCATTTTCTAAAAACTCCTTTTTAGTTTTTAAAGACTTTTTTTTGGTTATAATTTTTAAACTTAGTTCGTATAAATGGTTATATTGTTTTTGCAATGTATCGTCATCAATGTAAGAGTAAGATGAGTCAGAATGTACCTCATTTGATTCTTGAGCCATGAGAGTGATTTCCTCCTTTCTTGGCTCTTCCTCATCGTCTTTACTTCCACTCCAAGCACCACTTCCAAAAGCTCGTTGATTTTTGATTTTTGGTGGCTTGGGACAATCTCCTATTAGATAGCTTGTATCTCCACATCTAAAGCACTTTCTTTTCTTGTCATCACGGTCTTTCCGGAATGACTTCTTGTCATCTCGGGGTTGCCTCACAAACTTTCCTCTTCTTCTAAAGAATTTCTTGAAATCTCTTACGGCCATGGCATATTCCTCATCTTCACTATCCGAGCAAGATTCTTCATCATCACTTGATTCTGGCCTTGCTTTTAAAGCAATGGATTTGACTTTTTCTCTTTTGCCTTTGATGATTTCCGAATCTTTCTCCATCACTATCTCATGAACTTTGAGATTTCCAATTAGCTCATCAAATGACATTATTGAGAAATCTTTTGATTTTTCAATGGTCATCACTTTTGCTCTCCATTTTGGATGGAGTGCTCTAAGAAATTTCCTGACAAAATTCTTACTATGAAAAGATTCATCAAGTGCTTTAAGAGAAGTAATAATAGTGTTAAATCGAGCAAATCTACAATCAATGGTTTTATCTTCAGGAATAACAAATTGTTCATATTGTTGAATAAGAAGATCAATTTTGTTATCCTTGACTTGTGAATTCCCTTAATGTGTGATTATTAAAGATTCCCAAATATCTTTAGCGATTTCACACATAAAAATTCTTTCATACTCCTTTTTAGATAAAGCATTATAAAGCATTATTTTTGCTTCATTGTTTTTACAAATTAGTTTCTTTTGTTCATCGTTAGAAATATCTTTTGTCGTAGGATTATAGTTACCTTTAATGATTACATACCAAAGTCTATATCTTTTGATTTCACGTATGTTTCAAAGCGATTTTTCCAATAGATAAATCCATTGAGTTCTAAAAGTGGTGTTCTTTGCATAAATTGCCCTTCTTTAAAGTTTTCAGAATCCATGGATCGTTTCAAGTTTATATAATACATTACATTTTAGAAAAATATTGAGAAACGAAGCTCTGGTACCAATTGTGGAAAACTAGACGTGGGGTTAAATAGTTTTACCGTTTTAAAATTAGATTTATTTGAATAACAATGCATGAATTCAAACAATATAGATAATCAAGAATAAATAATATGCAAGTAAAGAAAGGATCAAACCACAACACGGTTGTTTATAGTGGTTTGGTCTACAAGGACTCTTTTTCCTTGCCCTACTCCACTCCACGAGTCTCCAACTCGAGAGTTATCTTCGCTAATCAACAAGCTCCTCTAACCAGCGGAGAAAACCTTTATACGTCACTTACATAATATTTCTGACACAAATCTAGATGTCGAGTTCTTTTACAAGTGCACAACCACTCCCAAAACACTATGTATTTTAAGGCTAAAATACGAACCAATCACTATCAGAGGTTTATGATAGTTTGGTACAAACAATGATGTATGAATAAAAACAATTCACACAACTATAAATAAACAAGACATGCAACAATTTGTTGAAGCTTGGAATGCCTTGATCTTCTTTGCTACAAAAGGGGATCACTGAAAATGAAATGAGAATGATTAGATGAAAGAGAATGCGAGAATGTATGTGTTTTATGCTTATGAGGGATGAGAAAAAAACTTGGTGTGGCTTGCTATTTATAGGAAAGGAGCCCAACAAACCACGAATCACACAGAACCAAAAAATTGGTTCCGTCCTTGTTAATTTTTGGTTCCGTGGGGTCTGTCAGAAAATCATCACAAATCTAACAAAATATTCACCATATCTTACCAAGATCTTAACATATCTTACCAAGATTTCATTTGATATATTGAGTGACAATCTAAACAAAATATCCAAGCAATATTCTAACTATTGTAAATAACTATTGTAATGTACATGTTAGCAAACAAAAAGAATTTAATTAGATGAGTGAAAAATAATGTTTTGATCACATATGTTTTTCTAAGACAAAAATTAGTTTACTTGTGAAAGATTAAAAATGTAATGTGTCTTTCTATTTAACATCTAATAGTGACATTTTTCTTAAAGTGACAAACTACCATTCTGTGAACAAATGTTAAAAGTAATTTTAAGAAAAACTTGTAGCTATATGTAAAAGTCTTGACAAAATTTATACTTTTGCTAAAATGAAATTTATTATTGTTAACAACAAAATATAGCAAAGAGAGTAAAATATAAATAACGTTTTTTAGACGATATTTCATAAACAATGCTTCAATTCCAATAAGGGCACTTTTCGTTTTTCTGTCTATTGCAAATTTCTTCACGATGAAATGCATGGTAATACAACTATTTGTTCTTCTACTGTTTCTGCTACCACTTGTAATACTTTGTCACAACATGACCTACTAACCTTACAAACTATTTTGGCTAAAATGGGTACTCATGGGTCTAACTGGGGTGTAACTAAGTCAACTAATGCTAATAAAGTTTTGCCACACTCTATAGGATCTAACACACCCATAGCTTTTTATACCGCTCCAACTTATGCCACTACACACGTTCCACCAGGATTTAATAGTTTAGCTTTGGCCCAACCATTACATTATACCTACCTGTCCAATTACATACACCTTCATCCCATCACCAATACTATCCCCCACCCAGTTTACTAATCTCTCTATTTCATCGGGTCATGTATATCAGCCGGGTTAACTTCTTTTGCCGCGTCAACCCAATCAAACGGGTCACCACATGGTTCAGTCTTTTCAACCGGGTCAGCCAGATCAACAGGGTATTGTGGGACACACGAGTCAACTTTTGGGTCAAGAGACGGTTTTATCAAGTGCTTTTCAAGCTGTGACACTTCAGGATCTTGCTGCGGGTAACTGGAACATGGATACAAGTGCGACTTCTTACCTAAATGATTTTGTTTATAGTCTTAGTGATGTTTTTAATTCGTGCATTTATCCATCTGCCGTGGTTGGTGACTGACATTCTATTCCTATTACAAACTCTGGTCATACTGTTTTGCTTACACCATATCGACCACTTCATTTAAATAATGCTCTTATTAATTCAAATATTGTCAAAATTTTAATTTTGTGCGTCAGTTTGTCCATGATAATTATTGTACTGTTGAATTTGATCCTTTTGGTTTTTTCAGTTAAGGATTTTTAGACTCGACGGGTGCTCCTCCGATGTGATAGATTTGGGGATCTTTACCCGGTCATGCAACCTTTGAGTATTCCTCATGCTTTTTTTTTTCCAGTCAATATATGTGGCACCAACATCTTGGACATCCAGGAAGTGAAGTGTTACGTCGTGTCTTGTCTAGTAATTCTTTATCATGCGTGTCAGCTTAGCAAACACGTAAGGCTTTCATTTGTTAGTTCTAGTACCTCAGTTTCATCATGTTTTGACATTTTTCACTCGGATTTGTGGAATTCCCCGATTCCGAGTCTTTATGGTTTTAAATAGTATGTTTTAGTTTTGGATCATTATTCGCAATATGTTTGGGTTTGTCCTTTAGTTAATAAATCTGATGACTTGTCTAAATTTATGTTGTTTCGTAACTTTGTTTGCACTCAATTTAGGTGTGAAATAAAGTCATTTATGTATGATCATGGTGGTGAATTTGACAACCACTGATGCGGAATTTTTCAAAACCACAAAAGTTTTACAATCCTCATTGGCAGTGTACCTAACTGTTGTAGTGTAGTATAGGCAAGACACGGGTGATTGATCGTTCTATAAGGGAATAGTGTTTTGAAGGCCGAAGTGTATGACGAAATTGGTCTAAAGGTGAGGGATGATTCTTTTTGTATTTTTTATATTTTTAGAAAGCAAATAAAATTCTCGAGGTTTGAAACTAATTATGCGGAAAATTAAAATTAAATTAAACTAATTATGCGGAAAATTAAAGTGGTAAACTCTTATGATATGTAAAGGTGTTTACTTCGAATTTTATTACTCCCTAGTTATGTCTTATTGATTAGTCGAATTGCCATGACCTTCTTTTAATTAGCGCGTTGTATTCCTTAATATTGGTTGTAGCGTGGTGTTGAATTCCCTAACTCTATGAATATATTTGTCTCGTTAAGAAATCCTAATGTCACCAATCCGCAATTACGCAGTCTCGTTAAGACTTCTTAATGTCAACAATCCGCACTTCACGCAATAAAAACAACGAATAAAAACAACATGTGCACTCTAGTGAAGAAGCGTTTAGTCGGACGTTCGAGCTAATATACTGATGATAAAGCCACTTTTCTACTCCTAACGTGATACAACTAATTAAACAAAAGACGACAATCAATAATAATAACTAGGTTTTATTCAATCCTACACAAACACTTGATAATTTAACCAAGCATGTTAAATAGAAGAGAAGATACACATATAATAAAAAAAATGCATAGACATATTGAATGATTAAAGAGGAATAACTTATCTTCAATAAAACATGGAGTACGGGGGCTAAAAACTCTTACAAGATCTGTAAAATCGTCACCCAAAGTGTTCCCAAGATACCTCTCCAAGATGTTACCTTGAATGAAAAATAAACAAAAAGTATATGTAGATTTACATTTGTGATGGCGTCACTTTATAGGTGTGACGCCTTCAGCTAGCCGTCATTAGGGTTTCGTCCTTAGCTGTGTCACCGTCAGATATTGTTTTCTTGGTTCTGACGCCGTCAGCTTTAGGCCGTCACCATAGCCTAAACCGTCACTTGTAAAATTTATAACTGATTTGGAAACTTGATTCTTTAAGTGGCGGCGTCACTTTGTGATTATGATGCCGTCAGGTCTCCTTTTCCTAACGTTTTCGTGACTTGGTCGTTTTCTTCATTTTCTTGTCCAAATAAGCAAAAACTTGCTCTTTTTCTACATTCACTTCCAAAGTACCTAAAACTTGAAAAGAAATGATTTAGGGTAATAATTTATCAAATATGTACAAGTTTAGAGATTAAATGACCCTTTTAAAACACATGTTTTTCAACCTCATCAAATATGCCTACACTTAAGATTTGCTTGTCATCAAGTACATGTGCTTTTGTCCTAATCAATTTACAAGTTAGGGGCATTTAGCATTGGTTTAAAAGTAATTACAAAACAACTCATTCCCCAATAGTCATAACAAGCACATAAATTATATACTAGCACCTCACAATAAAGTGTTTGGATTCTCACATCTCTCGAGTGTGTAGGTTGTATAACATGTATGGAAACGGGAAAATAAAACACTCTCTACCTGTCATAGCACATAAATTACCATAAGCTTGATAAAGGATCAAACCTTCACCACTTTAGCGTAAGCACCTAGGATAAACTATCAAAGAAGACTTTTATAGGGTTGTAACGTTAGGTGTAAGGGTATGGAAAACATGATTTTGTGGATATAGGGAATTTTTATTGGTGGCAAGCTAATTATCTAAGTCAATCACATGTACAATATGACGTTGCTAAGCCAAGACTCGACTCACCAACTCTTTTTTTTCTATTTTTCATGACTCTTTCTTGACTTAAACAAAAGCAATTAGGCGGGATGGTAGTCCGTATTTTATTTTATTTTTTATTCTTTTCATACACTCTTTCCCTACCATCCACAAAATAATACATCCATACATAAGGGATTTATAGTTGCATCCCTACAGTTGAATTTTTAAATAAATAAAACTAACTAATGACCCGAATTAAGAGGATCAAAACACTTGGAGTACTTAAACATTAACGCATATATAGGGGTAATAATTGTGACTTTCTTCCTCATTACTCCATATCAAATAGTACTAAACCCATGAGTCCCAATTATCCCAAAACTGTATTTACAAGATATGACTCGACTTAGCAACCATGTAAACAACTAGACAATTGTAACACCTTCAAATCTGGTAGAGCGGAAGCAGCATGGGGTGCTACTCAATTGGTATTCCCAACACAAGGAAATAAAGAACGGATTACAAACCCCGTTAAAATTTCATTAATAATTAAAAGATTTTTACAATAATGTCAAGTGCGGAAAATATGGCCCATAAGTTTAAAGTAGTCCCATTAAACAAGTCATAGTTTGTGTGAACAAACTTTAGTTGGTAATCTATGACCAATGACATGCCATATCTTTGCCTTCATACTAATTACCTGAGAAAACCATGCTAAATGTCAGCAAATCGCTGGTGAGTTCATAGGTTTATTATAAAATAATAAAATCATAAGTTGGACTACAGGAAAATATTTTAAGGAAGTACAAATGCAACCATCTAAAGCTGTGATTAATATATAAAATTTTGTGCTGGAAGGGGTATAATTCAAACTTTAACAGATATAAACTATAAGGTAGTCATTGCTTACCCTATGATCCATACTCCACCCGTCACAAATGTAAGCTCCCGGAAAATTTCAATGTACTTAACGCTCTAACCTGAAATTAAACACGATCTATTTCGTCATGAAATTTTCTAAACATCACATTTGCATATCATTTGGCATATGCATGATCAACGCAGCTTGAGCGTTCAAAAATATACCATTGTGATCAGAATAAAATTCCCCACGATCTTGATAATTTTAAAATACGTAACGAATACGTAAAAATTTGTAAAATACGAATTTCATTATAATAAAAAAATATATTAAAATTCGTATTGGGCCTCGGAACTCATTGGACTTTATACCATCTCGTAACCCAACTCAACTCGTTGATGGGCCTTATAACCGGATCAAGCCCACACTATTTTTATTTGTTCGAGCCCAACATGTTAATACCACTCTTGGGCTTAGCCCATGTACACGTCCATCTCACAAAGCCCAACTCACTTCTTTTATATTATTTGAATTTCGTTTTCTGCCCAACAAGGCCAAGCACCACATGAAACTTTTACTTAAACTTGGTTAGGATCTTAGTTGTGATTTCGTTCCTGTTGTCAGTCAAGCTAACGAGATACAACAAAATGACACAAGCAAAAAAAAACACATTGGCCTCAAATGTGTTGCGTGTGTGTGTAAGAAAAGAAACCAACACCATACTTTGACCACCCTAGCATTATTATTAAAATACCTAGACACTTGACTAACTTGATAACCTTTGGATAACGTGTTCCCTAAACAAGAGCTTGAAGTGGCAAAGCCTTGACCATACCGACAATCTTGGCTGCCATTAATCCCACGCCAAGAAACCAACACAAACATGACCCAATACAATGTAGCATGTGAGTAATAAGCCTAGAATTAGGAAGGCTATGAGCCTATGAGTAAAATATTAAGAAAGCCATGCTCATCTTCTCTTTATAACCTCCTCAACACTTAGCAAAATCTCACAAGATATCTCACAACAAACTCTCAAAACACACAACTCAAACACCAACACTTCACATTTTTCTCTTCTTCCTCTTTGGTTTCTGTCGAACAAGAAGGAAAGGAGGAGCACTTGGGTTACTAGCAAACTAGGAATATCGGTTTGGGTTATTTGAGGTGATAACTTGGGTAAATAAGGATACGGGTAAAAATTATAAGGAGAACACGGGGTAGGATTGGAAACACTATCCCATTGATTGTCACCACTCTCTTGAGTGATTTTAACGAACCTATTTCGATACGACTCATATTATGCTTCGATGTCTAGTATTACATTTATACTCGTTAGGAACACTTTCATCTTAAATATATCGAAACTTTGCTAAAACACATGCTAAGGATTTTTGAAAACTAAAATGAAATACAAGCAACTTTACTTCAATGAGAAGAAGTAGATATAACAAGAAACGAAAACCATGCAAGCCATGACCAAATCAGTTGCATGCTTAAAATATAACACAGAAAAACTACACCTTATATAACATGTCACGTAGGAATAAAAGACAAAACCTAACTAGCTCAGTTGATTAAGAGCGTGTGGATGTTAGGCGAAAGGTCCCTGGTTCGAATCTCACTTATGGAACCCTTTTTCCCTTCCCTTTTATAACTATCACTGTTTGGCAAAACTCACCCCTCCACTTCAAGAAATCATATAATACTTATAAATGTTTAAAAATCCAATCTTTGAATATGTTTTGCGAAAACAGATTTTTGAGGGACTAAAGACGACATTTCTGGAAACTTTAAGCATGAGATATTTATGGGTACAAAGTGTCATTTTCTAAAAGTTTAGGGGCTAAACTCGTACTTTTTGTAACTCGAGGGTAAAAAGTGTAAATTTAGGAAAAGTTTAGCAAAACTTATGATTTCATAATATCCTCGTAAAAATGAGTATTTTGACCACATGAGCGTAATATTTTCGGATAACGTTAAATGTATTACGTATATATATATTATAAGATTATAATTATATATATATCAAATCCGATAAAACACACGGGGAATCTAAATACGTTAAAATACCCAACGAATTTATTAAGATCACAACGGGGGGAAACATTTCACTTATGCGTAAGTGAGGATCATTAATTAAGGCAATATAGCACGTAAATTAACTTAAAACGTTAATCACGCACACACACTATTGGATTGGACAATCCAATGATCTATTGAATAAGAATATTCAATGCTCTATTATTTTGGTCGCGAACCAAAATGCTCATTTACTAAGACTCGCCATCTCATCATTTTAGGTTTCGAGTTGGAACCTACGCTACATTGTGCTTGATCTATTTTGTGCGTGTGCATTATCATCAAGGTGAGTCATAGCCCCTCTTTTCCTTATTTTGAATGCTTTGGGGGAGATACATGCTCAAATATTGCTTGATATTTTTATATTTATTTTAAACTCTTATGAATTACCGTGAGTTTCATAGCCCCTACTTTTATGCGTTTTATACTATTTTTGGGGGAGATACATGCTTAATTACCTATTTTTACTTTCACAAGTATTCTAAACCTTTTCATATTACTGTGAGTTCGTAGCCCCGTTTTATACTTGTTTATTAATGCTTTGGGGGAGATACATGCTCAACTAATTGTTTTTACTTTCACAAGTACTCTAAAGCTTTTACATACTACTATGATTTCATAATCACACTTTATACGTTTTGTTACAAACCTGAACACAAGTATTTTTATATGCTACACCTACATCTGATTGCTATTACTTAAGTTACTTACACCTGCCACTGAAATTCCCTCATATCATGAACCATTAATCACTTGCGAGTGAACGCGAATATAGTGAATAGATCTATTGGCAGTTGACGCCCCATTTGTGTTAGCCAGATAGGTAACCAAATGCACTTTATTTAAGAATACTAGGAGAATGGCAAACTCCTACCAGAGGGCATTGTTGCTCATATCATTATTATGATGTTTGTAACTTACGTCATTATTATTACGCGTTCATGTTAAGGTTTGCGTTCATGAGACTTAAGGCAATATATACTGTGTTGCCATGATACAAATGCTGCAACTACTGAATTTATGGGTGCAACAAGATGGCCCAACCTTGAAACTTGTGTTCAACTGATTACTAAACAAACGAACTATGGGTGTATAACAATGTAATCCACTTCTTATTTCATCGATATTGGTATTTATTACAATAATCGCTCAAACTCGAAACTATTGAACTCAACTGTTTTAATCATAAACTCTATGAACTCACCAACCTTTTTGTTGACACTTTTTAGCATGTTTATCTCAGGTATTAAAAAGGTGATAGCTAACTCTGGAGGCGGTTGGGCGTTGGCATGGCATGGTCATAGATGACTCTGATTTACGTATGGGGACCACATTTTATTAATGGGCCATTTTTCCGCAACAAATCAACTTTTGTAAACTCTATTTTACTTCAATAAATGAAATCTTTTAAGAAAAATCTTTATTTTTCACTTTGTGTTATGATCCAATTGAGTAGCATCCCAAAAACCCTTTCTTCCGCTACAAACCATTTTTGGGGGTGTTACAGATTGGTATCAGAGCTTTGGTTATAGAGAACTAGGAAATTTTCAAAACCTAGACTATAACCACTTTTACAAAAACTTAACCCTATGACCGATACATGCCTGCCTGCCAAGCTGAATGCCTCATTATTGACTCGTTGAAGTCATCTTTGAATTGATATGTGCTTTATTACTGCCAACTTAGTCTCACTATTAGATAGGATTGCCTTACTTATACGTATATTTACGTATCACTGCGCTACGCCTTCTCCCCCATATAAATTAAATAATTGTTCAATCTTTCATACCAAACTTTAAAGGCATTAGGACATGTTACTAGTATAACTAAGCTAAGCATTGCAAGATTCATTGAACCTCGAGTGAATATAGCTTGATTACCTATATTCAACCAGGGACAGTGGGACATAGCTTGATCACCTATGTCCGACTCAGAGGTGAATGTTGCAATACTGAAAGTAGTTATAATAGTGTTATGTCCAGTTGACCTCCTTATTGACTGCCGAAAGGGGTAAAATTTTACGTGTGTTCATCATAAGAGTTATAAAGGTTTTATTTCTGTACATCAGACACTGACGTCACAAAATTTCCACACTACGATACTTCTTCTCCTAAGTGGAACGCCTTTCTCATTACTACACTCTCTAAACTGACCATTTTACACTACTACCTTACACCTCCGCTTCTACACCTTACTAGCAACGTGCATGGAGATGATGCACACTACCACTTCGAGCAAGGACACCACAATGATCCATGTTGAAATAGACCATTTTACGCTACCACTTCGCGCCCTCCGTGCCTATGTTATGTATGTGATTTGCTTAGCAGATAATACATAACCAGTGAAATGTTGCATGATGCGAGTTAATGATTATATTTTAGATTTTCTTAGTAGATTATGCACCACTAACTAAAATTTTAAATACCGCATGACATTACTCTATGTTTAGATTATATTTTTGGGTCGCTACAATACCATGTCTTCTGTTTCCCATCCCATCGACTTATCGTCTTCATTTCGGAATCATTAAACCTCTATTACTGAATCATCGCAACCCATGTCTCCATCATCCCATCCAATTATCATTCTCTTAGACGTTGAGATCGAAGTCATCTCGTCATCCATTGAAGTAACAATGTCACCCCTACCCCCGAAACTCCTACCCAATCGATGAACCAGATTTCTTCCCTAGCCATTCTAGGAACAACACACCTCGACATCTACAAAGGGAACCCCTCGCTAAACATAAATAATAAATGAACGATTAAAAGATATAAAAACATACCAAGAGTCAACTTGCAACTCAAGTCACTTTTTCTGGGAACGGATTCCTAACTTTTCACTCATTCCTTTGAAATACCAACTGTTTGTCCTACCTTCCCTTTTATGAAATAATAAACTTTGTCGTTGTCTAACGCAAACTGCTTTCAACTATTCTACCAACTATTTCATGGTCATTTTACAAAAAGCCTTACTACTGTGCCATTAAACCAAAAATTTACAACCTTACTCATACTTCATAAACAATGACCTTATTAATGCTTTGCTAACTATTTTCTATAGAGTAATAAACCGATTAATTACCTTACTACTATTTTATGAAACAACAAACAATTACGATATCAATTTGTAAACTATATTACAAATTTTTCCTACAAGTTATATTACGGTCTTATAAACTATTTTACCCTTTTAGTGAGTTGTTTTAGCCACTGTCTGATTTAAAACCATAAAACTTGGTACTCTTACCTCACAAACTATTTTGCCTTTACCGTACTAAGTATTTTACTACCACCCTATTAATTGAACTACGAAATCTTCTACTATTGGGCAAACAATAAATTGTTTTCTTATAAGCTATTTTACAAATCATTTCACGAGTTATCTTGCAACCTGAATTGTTGTCTTACCAAAATATGTGACAACTCGCAATTTCAGGTCATTCTCAAAACATTACTCATGCTTCATTATTTATCATTTATCGTGAACTAGGTTTACGAGCATCAAATTCACGTAACCGTAATGGTTTAGCTGTGAATTCATGATCATATCATCGAGGACATTTCATATAGACTAAGTTTAGTCTACATTTCATTAACATCATTGTCATCATTTCATATCAATATTATGCATGGTTTTGCATTTTTCTTTAAACGTTTAATTTTATATTAAATAAACGTTATCGCGTAATTAATTATTTTGAACAATTGATCCGTTACTTCCAAAAATTATCCTGATATATTTTTATACTCATATTAAGTTATAAAAATAATATTATGAGTTTACCCAGTGTTTTAAATTTATTTTGTAACTAAATTGTTGTATTTATATAATTACGACGTTTTTCTTAAATTCGACACGATTATTATTATATCACTCAAATTTTGCAAGGAATGTATTTTTATAATTTTTATGACCTAAATATATTTTAACTTGACCCGTGAAAATTTATTTTTATTCAACGCTACCCTAAATATTTACAAATGCTACAACTTACCATTTAACATCAAAAATCTTACAAGTATCTGACATTTACACAAGTTAAAAAAAAAAACATAAACAAAAGATGATTCACACCCCTTGTCGACACAAGGGGTGAATCACCAAGTAGATATTTGCATAATATCTCTTATACACAACTACTTTCATTTCACTTATCACCTTTTCACTTCATTTCTTTCTTTTACAAAATAGAAGACCAAAAATTGTCTTCTTTTTCTTTCTATAATTTCGGCAGCCAAGGGATCAAAGGAAGAAGCATTCCAAGTTTACAAGTCAAATTTAATTAAACACTAGTATCATTTGTTGCAAGGTTTTGTAATACAAACCTCAAGTGATTAGGAAAACCTTTGTTCCATTAACCTCATCAAGTTACTTGTAAGCTTTTCATATTCATGATCATATCTCATATTCATTTTCATATTCATTACATCATATTTGAGTAAAAACATGCAAGTCTCATGATATTTATACCATTTTTAAGGTTTTTAAGGTTTTTATGTGCTAAATATATATAATCCATCCTATAATTACTCCTTGTTATATTTTAGTTTTGGTGATGTCTAGGAACCCATGACACCCTAAGAAGGTGTATGGTAGGATTTAGATAGCTTCGGAGTTGTTTTGAATTGGTTAGAATAGGTTTTGCGCGAGAAAAACTCATTTCGACAACTTTATATAGTGGTCTGATCTTAATTTGAAAATCTGGAAAATCCGACAGTGGGTATAATATTTTGGGCTAGATATTTAGAAAATACACTTTAAAACGAAACCGTGGCCGCTTGAACGGGTTAAAACGGAGTTATAACGAAGAAGTTATGCTATTTTCAAGTTAACGACGAAACTATTTTTCCGGAAAAACTGACCTGCTGTTATTAATCGTTGAACTGAAAAAATTTTATAACCAACTGACCCTTGAAAGTATTTTTACATGAAACTAGACTCAATTATCTTCGAAATGACGGGTGGCTCGACTCGTGATGATTTACGGTTAAAAAGATATGATTTTTCCAAGTTTGTTCTCCAAATTTGTTCTCCAAAAATTAGTTCTCCAAATTTCTTTTCAAGTTGTTCTCCAAACGGGTCAGGAAATGGCCATGTTGAGGGTCGTTTTTAACATTGATGGGATGATCTTTATAAAAAGATGTCTTCTAATAAAAGTAAGTTCGCCAAGCATATTTTTAAAAATGTCCAACCGTTCGTCAAGCGGAGTTGTAACGAGTAAAATACGGTCACTCAAACTTTGCCGAAAGTTACCTTCAGCAACATTTTGGGTACAAGTACCCTACTTCACATATGTTTTTCTCCATGATCGAGACCTCTATGATAAAAACTTAAACACTAAAACTTTGAGATATTGATACAAGCTTCCCAAAACCGTTGAGTTCGTTTCCTAACGCTCGACGTGCACCATTTTACGACTAGCTTTTAGAGGCCGTTTTAGTCACTCTCATGGAAATTTCAACGACATTATTTTACGACGAAAAGTTATATTCTCTTAATAAATCATCAAATGATTATCGTCGGATATCATTTCAACGTAAATACATGTGAAGTAATTTAAATATGGTCAAGACGTTAAAAGATTATATTTTTCGACGAGAAGTATTGTTTTCAAAATTCATAAGTGGTATAAATATCATCCGAATTGCATGCATAACATTACATCATAACTTATTATGTATCATATCATTCATAATAGGTCAAGTTTAGTGATTCACGCTACATTTCGGTGTACTCACTTTTGCCATCGCATCTTTGTCCAAGTGAGTTTTCATAGCCCCATTTTCAATTGTTTTGGACTATTTTGGGGGAGATACATGCTTAACTATTTTTCGCAAGTACTTTGGATTTTTAAGGATAACTTCTATCATGATCACCATTGTTTCAAATTCGAATGTTGTATTATATCAATTGTTCCTGATTAGGTGTTATAGTTCTACGTCGTATAAAGTACTATGTCAGTTGACTACTGATACATTGAGTTAGGTGCTATTGATTATGTGCTATAGTTCTACGTCGTATAATGTTCTAAATCAGTTGACTACTGATATATTAAGTCATGTACTATTGATTATGTGTTATTGTTCTACGTCGAGTTAGGTACTATTGTGAATTCATTTGACATCATGTGTTTGAACATAAACTATACATATTTTGGCAGTGGGTTGTGAACACACAGGTTGCAAGTTTTGTATGGGCGGAACTTGGAACTAAGTGGATTTACAATGCCTTTGCTGCATAAACGATTTTGAAAGGCTTTACATTTCAACACAAACTCTATGAACTCACTCAACCTTTGTGTTGACACTTTTTAGCATGTTTTATCTCAGGTATCTAAGGCATACACTTCATGGCATGCATGTGGACATATCATAGAGTCGCGGTGACGACGCGTCTCACTTGGGTTTTATGAACTTTAAAAAGACCGTTTGACTTATAACAAACTTATTTTCCGTACAAGTTAATTTCATTTGGGACCTATCTTTGTAACTCTGAATGTTTTTATTAATTCAAGCGATGTATTTTCCAAACGACACTTTAGGTCGTTCAATATAACTGTGATTGTGATGCTATGACAGTCAATCCCCAGGAATTCCATTCCGCTGCAAAACAGGTAATTTGGGGGTGTGACAGATTGGCATCAGAGCTTCAGTTATAGAGAACTAGGTTGCATCATTGACCCTAGACTATAACTACATCATCATAGCATCTCATCATTTCACCATAAGTGCATGTTCACTTTATATGCGGTTTATACGTACATTTTTCGAGTTATTTACTTTCACTTCAAAACGATTGTCACATGGATGCCTTTAATTACCCATTCCATTATCATTTCCTCATACTCTAATGTGGAGAATGCTTTGTCATTCTCTATCGTAATTTTAATATCAGCAGATTCATCACCGATAACGTCGAATGCTGAGATAAACCTTTAAGTAGGGCGAAGTCACTCTCACTCCTTTGTTTCATCACTCACATGTCGAGTTACACGTTATTCACACATTAAGTCACTAAACCATCATACATTTGAAGCACTTACAACATCTCATAACTCATCCTTTGGGAACCCGTCGATCATTTTGAAAAATAACCTCAAACTTATCACCTCACATCACATCTCTTTAGAGCGCTTATTCTTAACATAGGACTTTGCTACGTTTCACCTTTCCTCTTATTTTGAAGAGTTATGGCACCGAAGAAAGCTGCACCAGAAATGACACCAGCTGCTATCCAAAGGTATATAGAGGATAGTATAGCCGAGGCACTAAGGAAAGAGCGAGCAACGGTAACTGCTGCTGCCGAGGCCGCGGCTGCTGCTGAAGCTGCTAGACTTGCTGCTGCTGCAGGAATTGCAGGAGGGTCTGGGGTTAGAAGTTGTTCATATAAGGATTTTAAAAGTGGAGATCCTACTAAATTCAAGGGTACTGAAGGGGCAACTGCTATGGTTAGATGGTTCGAGAAAATGGAGTCTGTGTTTCTGTTATGTAATTGCCCTGAGGATAGCAAGGTTAAGTTTGCTACGAGTACACTACTTGATGGGGCAATGTCGTGGTGGAATTCGTATGCTCAGCCAATGGGAATGGAAAATGCTTTCAAGCTTACTTGGGAGCAATTCAAAGGGTTGTTAACGAAGAAATATTGTCCGCGTACGGAGGTGAAAAAGTTAGAAACCGAATTCTATGAACTGGTAACTATTGGGTATGACATTGATACTTACATTCGAAGGTTTCAAGAATTGGCCGTGTTATGCCCATCTATGGTTTCGGATAACGAAAAACTACTAGAGGCTTTCATTGGAGGACTTCCCGATATTATTCAAGGTGATGTGATTTCCTCTGATCCGCAAACAATTGAAGAATCTATTCGAGTATCTCAAAAGCTCATGGCACAAGTAGTAAAGAGAGGAAACATTACCAACGTCAACCGTAACAACAATACCAACAACCACATCAACTACAACAATAACCAAAACAACAACAACAACGACGATAACCAAATCAACAACAACAAAAGGAAATGGGAAAACGACCAGGGAGGTTATGATAACGACAACCAAAACCGTAACACTAACCATCACCAACAACTGAATAGAAGACAAGAAGTCGCCAGGGTCTATGTTGCTGCACCAACAAAGGGAAGAGCTTATACTGGAAACTTACCACGATGCCACCAATGCACGCTACATCATAATGGTCCATGTGGTATATGCTTTAGCTGTCACAAAGTAGGACACCTTGCTAAGGACTGCAAGGGCAAGGCCATAATTACATGTTTCGGATGTGGGGAGCAAGGACACTATCGGAACCAATGTCCCCAAAACAAAGGTCAACAAGTCGAAGGTGCTCATGGGAATGCATACATGTTACAAGGAGGAGAAGCTCGTCATGGTCTCAACAACGCGGAAGACTGAAGAAGTTCGGAAACTAACAGTCTTAATTTTCCGTATGTACTATGTCGTACTAAGTTATGTCTTCCATCGTATTCGGATCTTATGACTTAAGATGTACTACTTTTGATGAACCACTCGTTGTAAAATATTTTCATTAAGCGTACTTTCTTTTCCTTCTGATTCGTTATCACTTACAAGTTTTTGATCTCTGTAAACATCGAGAGTTATAACAACTAAACCGAACGTCACATTATCGTTCCATAATTATACATAGCCTAGCTAACTATGTCTAATTCTGGAGGGATATCGTTCCTTAATTATACATAGCCTAGCTAACTATGTCTAATTCTGGAGGGATCATGTTATGTTGGGAGCAGTTATTTATAAGTCTTAGTGCAAGCAGGGTTTTCACATATTCATAAAAGTCTAAGTGTTACTCATGGGGGATTCATCCAATATTTTCTCTACTATGATGTTTTATACACTCTCAGTCACCGATAACCGTAACGACACTTCTCCATGTCTTCTTTCCTCGTTATTCATCACAAACTAAAAAATTCGATAGACTAACACGAACTGAATTCAGGGACTGAATTCCTTTTTGGTTGGGCGAATGTGACAACTCGCAATTTCAGGTCATTCTCAAAACATTACTCATGCTTCATTATTTATCATTTATCGTGAACTAGGTTTACGAGCATCAAATTCACGTAACCGTAATGGTTTAGCTGTGAATTCATGATCATATCATCGAGGACATTTCATATAGACTAAGTTTAGTCTACATTTCATTAACATCATTGTCATCATTTCATATCAATATTATGCATGGTTTTGCATTTTTCGTTAAACGTTTAATTTTATATTAAATAAACGTTATCGCGTAATTAATTATTTTGAACAATTGATCCGTTACTTCCAAAAATTATCCTGATATATTTTTATACTCATATTAAGTTATAAAAATAATATTATGAGTTTACCCAGTGTTTTAAATTTATTTTGTAACTAAATTGTTGTATTTATATAATTACGACGTTTTTCTTAAATTCGACACGATTATTATTATATCACTCAAATTTTGCAAGGAATGTATTTTTATAATTTTTATGACCTAAATATATTTTAACTTGACCCGTGAAAATTTATTTTTATTCAACGCTACCCTAAATATTTACAAATGCTACAACTTACCATTTAACATCAAAAATCTTACAAGTATCTGACATTTACACAAGTTAAAAAAAAAACATAAACAAAAGATGATTCACACCCCTTGTCGACACAAGGGGTGAATCACCAAGTAGATATTTGCATAATATCTCTTATACACAACTACTTTCATTTCACTTATCACCTTTTCACTTCATTTCTTTCTTTTACAAAATAGAAGACCAAAAA
This sequence comes from Chrysanthemum seticuspe, assembly GCA_019973895.1. NCBI lineage: Eukaryota > Viridiplantae > Streptophyta > Magnoliopsida > Asterales > Asteraceae > Chrysanthemum > Chrysanthemum seticuspe. Next base: position 131,755,754 of record BPTQ01000008.1, on the reverse strand, counting down.
TTGTCTTCTTTTTCTTTCTATAATTTCGGCAGCCAAGGGATCAAAGGAAGAAGCATTCCAAGTTTACAAGTCAAATTTAATTAAACACTAGTATCATTTGTTGCAAGGTTTTGTAATACAAACCTCAAGTGATTAGGAAAACCTTTGTTCCATTAACCTCATCAAGTTACTTGTAAGCTTTTCATATTCATGATCATATCTCATATTCATTTTCATATTCATTACATCATATTTGAGTAAAAACATGCAAGTCTCATGATATTTATACCATTTTTAAGGTTTTTAAGGTTTTTATGTGCTAAATATATATAATCCATCCTATAATTACTCCTTGTTATATTTTAGTTTTGGTGATGTCTAGGAACCCATGACACCCTAAGAAGGTGTATGGTAGGATTTGGATAGCTTCGGAGTTGTTTTGAATTGGTTAGAATAGGTTTTGCGCGAGAAAAACTCATTTCGACAACTTTATATAGTGGTCTGATCTTAATTTGAAAATCTGGAAAATCCGACAGTGGGTATAATATTTTGGGCTAGATATTTAGAAAATACACTTTAAAACGAAACCGTGGCCGCTTGAACGGGTTAAAACGGAGTTATAACGAAGAAGTTATGCTATTTTCAAGTTAACGACGAAACTATTTTTCCGGAAAAACTGACCTGCTGTTATTAATCGTTGAACTGATAAAATTTTATAACCAACTGACCCTTGAAAGTATTTTTACATGAAACTAGACTCAATTATCTTCGAAATGACGGGTGGCTCGACTCGTGATGATTTACGGTTAAAAAGATATGATTTTTCCAAGTTTGTTCTCCAAATTTGTTCTCCAAAAATTAGTTCTCCAAATTTCTTTTCAAGTTGTTCTCCAAACGGGTCAGGAAATGGCCATGTTGAGGGTCGTTTTTAACATTGATGGGATGATCTTTATAAAAAGATGTCTTCTAATAAAAGTAAGTTCGCCAAGCATATTTTTCAAAATGTCCAACCGTTCGTCAAGCGGAGTTGTAACGAGTAAAATACGGTCACTCAAACTTTGCCGAAAGTTACCTTCAGCAACATTTTGGGTACAAGTACCCTACTTCACCTATGTTTTTCTCCATGATCGAGACCTCTATGATAAAAACTTAAACACTAAAACTTTGAGATATTGATACAAGCTTCCCAAAACCGTTGAGTTCGTTTCCTAACGCTCGACGTGCACCATTTTACGACTAGCTTTTAGAGGCCGTTTTAGTCACTCTCATGGAAATTTCAACGACATTATTTTACGACGAAAAGTTATATTCTCTTAATAAATCATCAAATGATTATCGTCGGATATCATTTCAACGTAAATACATGTGAAGTAATTTAAATATGGTCAAGACGTTAAAAGATTATATTTTTCGACGAGAAGTATTGTTTTCAAAATTCATAAGTGGTATAAATATCATCCGAATTGCATGCATAACATTACATCATAACTTATTATGTATCATATCATTCATAATAGGTCAAGTTTAGTGATTCACGCTACATTTCGGTGTACTCACTTTTGCCATCGCATCTTTGTCCAAGTGAGTTTTCATAGCCCCATTTTCAATTGTTTTGGACTATTTTGGGGGAGATACATGCTTAACTATTTTTCGCAAGTACTTTGGATTTTTAAGGATAACTTCTATCATGATCACCATTGTTTCAAATTCGAATGTTGTATTATATCAATTGTTCCTGATTAGGTGTTATAGTTCTACGTCGTATAAAGTACTATGTCAGTTGACTACTGATACATTGAGTTAGGTGCTATTGATTATGTGCTATAGTTCTACGTCGTATAATGTTCTAAATCAGTTGACTACTGATATATTAAGTCATGTACTATTGATTATGTGTTATTGTTCTACGTCGAGTTAGGTACTATTGTGAATTCATTTGACATCATGTGTTTGAACATAAACTATACATATTTTGGCAGTGGGTTGTGAACACACAGGTTGCAAGTTTTGTATGGGCGGAACTTGGAACTGAGTGGATTTACAATGCCTTTGCTGCATAAACGATTTTGAAAGGCTTTACATTTCAACACAAACTCTATGAACTCACTCAACCTTTGTGTTGACACTTTTTAGCATGTTTTATCTCAGGTATCTAAGGCATACACTTCATGGCATGCATGTGGACATATCATAGAGTCGCGGTGACGACGCGTCTCACTTGGGTTTTATGAACTTTAAAAACATCGTTTGACTTATAACAAACTTATTTTCCGCACAAGTTAATTTCATTTGGGACCTATCTTTGTAACTCTGAATGTTTTTATTAATTCAAGCGATGTATTTTCCAAACGACACTTTAGGTCGTTCAATATAACTGTGATTGTGATGCTATGACAGTCAATCCCCAGGAATTCCATTCCGCTGCAAAACAGGTAATTTGGGGGTGTGACAAAATATCACAAGGTTAACTACGATTTCACTACTACCCTATAAATAATAAATAAATCGTTTTCTATTACCTTGTAAGCTGTTTTAACAATAACCTTACTAAGTGTTGCTTTAACACCAAACCGCAAACTATGATTTATCTTAATAGAAATATTTTCTTCTTACTCAATAAAGTGGTTTTACGAACCATTTCATAAACTTTACTGCAATTTCCTCATAAACTATTTACTCCTCTCGAAGAACTTTAAAGGATAACCGATATTTTCTTTTGAAAATAAACCAAAATTTCGGAGTAAAAATAAGCGCTTTGTTTTGAAAACAATAGATACACATTTTAATGGGAAATGCTTGGAAACAAAACTGACTCATCATCTACAAAAGCTAAGGTATTTGAAACTATTTGAAATTGCGAAACGACTTTTGAATTCACATAAAAACCTCCAACTTGGAACCGATTCCATGTTGTCGCCTAAAACCTTATTTAACAAGTTTTCATCACAAGAGCTGAAATTCAGCAATTTTCTTTACAAACATTAAGATCTCTTTAAAATTTTAAAGACTCTATATTTTTCTTATATACCGTTCAAATTCTTGAAGCCTAACCTTAACAACTGAATCCTGTCCATAAACGTTTAAAACTTATTGAAACATACGTACCCAACCCCATCTTCTTCTAAGACATTTTCACCTTCGAAGATTTTTTTTTTCTTTAGAATGCATTTCTATCAACGATAAAACTTGTGGTAGCATTTTTCTGAAAACACTTATTCTTACGAGTTAGAATTTTCTGGTCAAACTTTATCAAAACTTCTTATGCTAAGAAATATCAAACATCGATCTTTATGAAATAGTTTTATTTGCATCACGTGTAAAAACCTGTTTTATAGAATCCTTTCGAGGATGCAAATCTCTTATCCAATTTTTCATCTCAAATAAATTGTGCCTCTTGAAATATTCTTTTTACTCGAATAAATTTATCCACATCACGTTTACAAACAAAACTATAAAATTTCAAAAATTTCCCCTTTATCACATAAGCGACTAACACTAACTTAACCTCGAGGACGAGGTTCCCATAAGGGGTAGGTACTGTAAGCTCCCGGAAAATTTCAATGTACTTAACGCTCTAATATGAAATTAAACACGATCTATTTTTTCATGAAATTTTCTAAACATCACATTTGCATATCATTTGGCATATGCATGATCAACGCAGCTTGAGCGTTCAAAATATACCGTTGTGATCATAATAAAATTCCCCACGAGCTTGATAATTTTAAAATACGTAACGAATACGTAAAAATTTGTAAAATACGAATTTAATTATAATAAAAAAATATATTAAAATTCGTATTGGGCCTCGGAACTCATTCGACTTTATACCATCTCGTAACCCAACTCAACTCGTTGATGGGCCTTATAACCGGATCAAGCCCACACTATTTTTATTTGTTCAAGCCCAACATGTTAATACCACTCTTGGGCTTAGCCCATGTACACGTCCATCTCACAAAGCCCAACTCACTTCTTTTATATTATTTGAATTTCGTTTTCTGCCCAACAAGCCCAAGCACCACATGAAACTTTTACTTAAACTTGGTTAGGATCTTAGTTGTGATTTCGTTCCTGTGGTCAGTCAAGCTAACGAGATACAACAAAATAACACAAGAAAAAAAAACACATTGGTCTCAAATGTGTTGCGTGTGTGTGTAAGAAAAGAAACCAACACCATACTTTGACCAGCCTAGCATTATTATTAAAATACCTAGACACTTGACTAACTTGATAACCTTTGGATAACGTGTTCCCTAAACAAGAGCTTGAAGTGGCAAAGCCTTGACCATACCCACAATCTTGGCTGCCATCAATCCCACGCCAAGAAACCAACACAAACATGACCCAATACAATGTAGCATGTGACTAATAAGCCTAGAATTAGGAAGGCTATGAGCCTATGAGTAAAATATTAAGAAATCCATGCTCATCTTCTCTTTATTACCTCCTCAACACTTAGCAAAATCTCACAAGATATCTCACAACAAACTCTCAAAACACACAACTCAAACACCAACACTTCACATTTTTCTCTTCTTCTTCTTTGGTTTGTTGGGAATTATGTGAAGTAGGAATTCTGCTGTCAATACTGCCGAAGGATTCTACTGAAGTAGAAGCAGAATCTGCTAAAGAAGAGATTCTGCTGAAGAATAAAAGTCGTGCCGTGTATCTGCTGAAGAGTGGAAGCTGACTAGGATCTGCACACGCTTTATTAATTAAATGCTAACCCATCATTATTCTTGAACTGCCCGAGGTTAGCATGGGTATTATTGTACTGCTCAATATTGTTTAGTGTTTTAGTCATTAAATGCATGCTTGCATGCTTAGTCGATTGAGTAGTAATAGTTTAGGGTTCCTTGTCTATAAAAGGAACTTGATAGTTTGTAATAGATAACAATTCGAAACATAGAGTTTCAGTTAATAAAAGATCCATAGAGGATCTAAGTGTTCTTAGTTATAACAACTTGTATTTACATTCCGCTATAGAATACGAGTTGTAGAGATTTTCTATTAGTTTGCTTATGATTACATAGGCAACACTAACGATCCACGAGTGCTCAAGATCTGTCAAGGTCTCTCTATGTTCGACAAGTGGTATCAGAGCCTCAGGAAAGTCTCTAGGATACTGAGAAGCATATTTTACCTCACCCCCATACAACCAAAAACATATTCACCATGCCTGGAACTGATGATGAATCAGAAGTCACCAACAACAACATCAAAAACACCACCTCTATGCAACAACTTAGTCTCTCAAACAGTAATGGTAAGTTTCCTTATCTTAAAAAGGAAGAGTGTGATCTGTGGACGATGAAGATGCAGAACTGGATCTCCAATATTGATTGGAATCTGTGGGAGATTGTGAAGAAAGGAAACAGTCTGAAAAGGACTATCCCAGATCTTGATGGTAAGTTTACCATTGCTCCTCCCAAAACTGCTGAAGAGATTCTAGCTGTGCAGAGAGAGCACAAAGTGAGAACCATCCTTCTTCAAGCTATTCCTGAATATCACTTGGGTGATTTTCACCACATGGATGATGCAAAGGACATATGGATGGCACTTAAAGCAAGGTTCGGTGGCAATGAAGAGTCCAGAAGAATGAGGAAGTCTATGATGAGACAACACTTCCAAGAGTTCAATATCTCTGAAGAAGAAGGTATCCACAAGGGATACGACAGGTTTCACAAGATTTTGAGTCAGCTAAACTAGCTGAATGCAAAACCTGACAATGATGATTGCAACTCAAAGTTCCTTCGATCTTTGCCACCATCATGGTTACATGTCAGTATAGCTCTTAAGGCTAAAGGTGGGTTGGACATGCTCACTTTTGACGAGCTGTACAACAAACTCAAATCTCTTGAACCTGATGTCAGATCTCCCTACCGTGCATCCTCTTCTGGTCATTCAGCCTTTGTTGGGACATCTCACTCCAACATGATGATGCATGCTCCAAGTCCAACCTACTTACCATCATCATCTTATCGTCCCAGTCCATCATGTCCTCAAGCTAAAACTGGTAGTATATTGGAGGATGTTCTTCATTCATTTGTTGTTGATTATGATACTCAGCAGCATCTTGTCTATGAAGACTTTGATCAGGTGGACCCTCTTGAGATGGAGGAGATGAAACTGAAATGGCAGGTGGCTATGCTTTCAGTAGACATCAAAAGGTTTGAAGAGAAGGCAGGAAGAAAGTTTGGATTCAAGGGAAAGGATCCAGCTCGTTTTGACAGGAGAAAGGTCAAGTGTTTCTCTCGTCACCAGATGAGTCATTTCTCAAGGGAATGCAAAGACAGGAAGAGTGGAGAGGGAGCTAACTACAATTCCTATCAGCAGAATCAGAAGGAAGCTAGCACTTCAGCAGCCCTTGTCACCTTGGATGAACAGGTCAACTGGGCTGCACATGAACCTGTGAATGAGGAAGCTGCTGATACAGAGAAGCTTGGATTGCTGGCCAGATGTACTTCAGAAGATAGGCATGATCACTTTGCCTTGATGGGACTTTCTCAGGTACACAACTGTATATTTGGTTGTAGTGAAAGATACAATGAACTTAAAGAAGCTTATGATACTATGAAACCTAGATACAATGAATGCTATGTTGATAATGAAGCTTATAAACTTTTGTTAAAAACATTAGAAAGACCAAAGGTATGGTTTCAAAAGAATCAGATAGATTATGAAGAAAAGATAAAGGTTTTACAATTTGATCTAGATATTGCAAACATTAACTTAAAACACACTGAAAAGGAAAAAGCTGATACTATTACTGAGAATCTAGAGCTTAAAGAGAAACTTGCTGAGGAAATAGCTAGACATAAACAATGGTTGATATCAGGTGACAATCTAGCTAGAGAACTCTATAATAGTCAGTCAGTGAACTCTGGAATAGGTTTAGGCTTTCAAAAGTATGTAGGATTGGAAGCTAGACAAGATGGGCGTAAATCTACACCTGCAGGCTTAGCACATTTTAAAAAGGAAGGTGATTTACATGCTGTCCCTGGACCTATTAGAGGTGAATTCATGCCCACTGACCTGTCCATTACTGTTGACTTTGATGGATCACACCATCTGTATGGCAAAAAGTCAAAAGACTTGCCAGACAACGATGCTTCATCTTATGAATTTGTCTCTTTCTCTGACAGTGACAATTCATCGGATCAAGGATCTACTTTCAGCTGTGATTCAAGTGATAAGTCAGACCTTCCCAAGCCCTCACCTGAGCCTTCACCCAAGCCTGCACCCAAGTCTATCTGCAAGCCTTCTAGGGTAGCTACTGAGGAATCAACTTCCAAGCCTGTTTCCCCTGAAGACTTGTCCTTTAAATCTTTGCATAATATGTCTGTTAAAAACAATTCCTTTAATGTTTCTGGTTTAAGTACTTCTACATGTAATAGAACATCTGCTTTGTTGAATAAATCTTCCAAAAGGAAGACATGTTTTGTATGTGGAAGTAAACTTCATTTAATTAAGGATTGTGATTTCTATGAGCAAAGTTTGGGTGTATGTGCTACTCAGCAGAAACCTAGACCTGTGTGGACCAATGTTAAGAATATTCCACCTTATGTCCCACAAGCTACTTATCCTGACTCTCCTTGGAGGAGATCAGATGATAGACCTTATGTGCAACCTACTAGCCCATATTTTAAACATGGTTATTGGCCTGCATATGTTGACTCTATGAATAATGGGAAAGGATGTTGGGGTACTGCTGTCAAGTCTTCAGCAGGTTGCTCTTGGAATGATAAGGGACCTAAAATTCAATGGAAACCCAAGAACAAGGTGGTCAACCTTGGAATGCTTAACCCTTAACTGCAAAGTTTAAGGGGAGGCATAGGCCTCAGGGGAGGCATATGCCTCAAGGGAGGATTTTGTTTAATTTTATTTTCTTTGTTTGTTTGTTTGTTATTTCTTAGTTAAAAAAAAAATAATAATAATAAAAAAAAAAAAATAACTAACTTTCTCTTGCAGTTATGTTGTATTTTGTTGATGGTTTTTAACTCACCAGATATACCTTGTGTATATCAAAGAGTTGTCTAGTCCAAAGGGTACAGCTTTGGTAAAGACACATCAAATCTGTTGATAGCTGTAATGATTTGCTCAAAATCATAGGGTCTGCAACCACCTCATGCTTAATTGCTAAGAGTTGTATGGTCATCAATTCACCATGGTCTATTCCTTGTTGGAATCCAAGAATTGGCTAGCCCACAAGTATATGGCTTGTGGTAAAGGCAACTAAATCCATATTTGGTTATCAATTCACCAATTCTAAGAATTGCCTAGTCCTGAGCAAACGGCTACAGGTAAAGACACATCAAATCCGTTTATATAGTTGCTGATTTGCTCATAAATCAGATGGTTATCAATGTACCATAGTTTTCAGACTTAAACATCTGGCTACTCCAGTAGTGATGGCTATTGGTAAAGAGACATCAAATCCATTATTTTCAATGATTCACCTCTCACAGGAGTTAACACACCTGGATGTGATGAGAATAGTATGCAACTAATGAGTTTTGATGTACATTATGTCCTTTGTTGCTGCAAAGACCTGGCGTTTTAAAGTCTGGTCATCATAGAGATGAGATTATTATTAGTTCTTTGCTACTGATATTTGAGAACAATCCTCTAGTTCTGAAGTCTCTAAGATCTATCAAGGTAGGAAACTGGAACTTAACCAAGTCAAATTCCAGTTTAGGGGAGGATTGTTGGGAATTATGTGAAGTAGGAATTCCGCTGTCAATACTGCCGAAGGATTCTACTAAAGTAGAAGCAGAATCTGCTGAAGAAGAGATTTTGCTGAAGAATAAAAGCCGTGCCGTGTATCTGCTGAAGAGTGGAAGCTGACTAGGATCTGCACACGCTTTATTAATTAAATGCTAACCCATCATTATTCTTGAACTGCCCGAGGTTAGCATGGGTATTATTGTACTACTCAATATTGTTTAGTGTTTTAGTCATTAAATGCATGCTTGCATGCTTAGTCGATTGAGTAGTAATAGTTTAGGGTTCCTTGTCTATAAAAGGAACTTGATAGTTTGTAATAGATAACAATTCGAAACATAGAGTTTCAGTTAATAAAAGATCCATAGAGGATCTAAGTGTTCTTAGTTATAACAACTTGTATTTACATTCCGCTATAGAATACGAGTTGTAGAGATTTTCTATTAGTTTGCTTATGATTATATAGGCAACACTAACGATCCACGAGTGCTCAAGATCTGTCAAGGTCTGTCTGTTTTCAACATGGTTTCTGTCGAACAAGAAGGAAAGGAGGAGCACTTGGGTTACTAGCAAACTAGGAATATTGGTTTGGGTTATTTGAGGTGAAAACTTGGGTAAATAAGGATATGGGTAAAAATTATAAGGAGAACACGGGGTAGGATTGGAAACACTATCTCATCGATTATCACCACTCTCTTGAGTGATTGTAAGTTTTCCTCGAACCTATTTCGATACGACTCATATTATGCTTCAATGTCTAGTATTACATTTATACTCGTTAGGAACACTTTCATCTTAAATATATTGAAACTTTGCTAAAACACATGCTAAGGTTTTGAGAAAACTAAAATGAAATACAAGCAACTTTACTTCACTAAGAAGAAGTAGATATAACAAGAAACGAAAACCATGCAAGCCACGACCAAATCAGTTGCATGCTTAAAATATAACACAGAAAAGCTACACCTTATATAACATGTCACGTAGGAATAAAACACAAAACCTAACTAGCTCAGTTGGTTAAGAGCGTGTGGATGTTAGGCGAAAGGTCCCTGGTTCGAATCTCACTTATGTCACCCTTTTTCCCTTCCCTTTTTATAACTATCATTGTTTGGCAAAAGTCACCCCTCCACTTCAAGAAATCATATAATACTTATAAAAGTTTAAAAATCCAATCTTTGAATATGTTTTGTGAAAACATATTTTTGAGGGACTAAAGACGACATTTCTGGAAACTTTAAGCATGAGATATTTATGGGTACAAAGTGTCATTTTCTAAAAGTTTAGGGGCTAAACTCGTACTTTTTGTAACTCGAGGGTAAAAAGTGTAAATTTAGGAAAAGTTTAGCAAAACTTATGATTTCATAATATCCTCGTAAAAATGAGTATTTTGACCACTTGAGCGTAATATTTTCGGATAACGTTAAATGTATTACGTATATATATATATTATAAGATTATAATTATATATATATCAAATCCGATAAAACACACGGGGAATCTAAATACCCAACGAATTTATTAAGATCACAACGGGGGGAAACATTTCACTTATGCGTAAGTGAGGATCATTAATTAAGGCAATATAGCACGTAAATTAACTTAAAACGTTAATCACGCACACACACTATTGGATTGGACAATCCAATGATCTATTGAATAAGAATATTCAATGCTCTATTATTTTGGTCGCGAACCAAAATGCTCATTTACTGAGACTCGCCATCTCATCATTTTAGGTTTCGAGTTGGAACCTCCGCTACATTGTGCTTGATCTATTTTGTGCGTGTGCATTATCATCAAGGTGAGTCATAGCCCCTCTTTTCCTTATTTTGAATGTTTTGGGGGAGATACATGCTCAAATATTGCTTGATATTTTTATATTTATTTTAAACTCTTATGAATTACCGTGAGTTTCATAGCCCCTACTTTTATGCGGTTTATACTATTTTTGGGGGAGATACATGCTCAATTACCTATTTTTACTTTCACAAGTATTCTAAACTTTTTCATATTACTGTGAGTTCGTAGCCCCGTTTTATACTTGTTTATTAATGCTTTGGGGGAGATACATGCTCAACTAATTGTTTTTACTTTCACAAATACTCTAAAGCTTTTACATACTACTATGATTTCATAAACACACTTTATACGTTTTGTTACAAACCTGAACACAAGTATTTTTCTATGCTACACCTACATCTGATTGCTATTGCTTAAGTTACTTACACCTGCCACTGAAAGTCCCTCATATCATGAACCATTAATCACTTGCAAGTGAACGCGAATATAGTGAATAGATCTATTGGCAGTTGACGCCCCATTTGTGTTAGCCGGATAGGTAACCAAATGCACTTTATTTGAGAATACTAGGAGAATGGCAAACTCCTACCAGAGGGCATCGTTGCTCACATCATTATTATGATGTTTGTAACTTACGTCATTATTATGACGCGTTCGTGTTAAGGTTTGCGTTCATGAGACTTAAGGCAATATATACTTTGTTGCAATGATACAAATGCTGCAACTACTGAATTTATGGGTGCAACAAGATGGCCCAACCTTGAAACTTGTGTTCAACTGATTGCTAAACAAACGAACTATGGGTGTATAACAATGTAACCCACTTCTTATTTCATCGATATTGGTATTTATTACAATAATCGCTCAAACTCGAAACTATTGAACTCAACTGTTTTAATCATAAACTCTATGAACTCACCAACCTTTGTGTTGACACTTTTTAGCATGTTTATCTCATGTATTAAAAAGGTGATAGCTAACTCTGGAGGCGCTTGGGCGTTGGCATGGCATGTGTTAGGTCACTAGTTTTACAAACAAAAGTTATAAGAGAGGAGATAAAGGCGGATGAACAAGTATCACACACACACACACGTTAATATGAAGACCGGTTAGGCGTAGAGAGTATGTGAAAAGAAAACTTGAACAACCAACCCTCAAATGAGGGTTTACAAGAGTATTTATAGGAGGGAAGCTAGGGCAACACTCCTAGTTCCCATCCTTTCTTATGTGGGCTTGGGCCTAAGCTTATGGGCCTTCTACATAAGCTTGACCTTAAACAAACATAAAGGCCATAATAAAGCTACCTATTACATGTGAAATATAAATACTTGAAATACTGTTTAGGAGTGATTCCAACAATCTCCCCCTCAAGTATATATGAATGTAAACGGTGAAGGCGTTGATGTAATAGTAGCTGTGACGTCTTCTGACATTCTTCTTTCTTGTGAGAGGAATTGCCTTGATTCGAACAATCTCCCCAGTGTAGAGAGATAGTTATCTTTGAACAGTTATGCTTCGACGTCATCTTTAACTTTGTTCTTTGATCATTGTTCTTTGTGGTGAAAGTGATAGTATGTTGTTGTCTGCATCAGTCTGCCTCAGGTCTGCTTCGCTGCTTCAGTGTCTCCACGTCATTCTTCAACATGCTCACACGCTCTTTGACGTTGGAATTCAATGCTTGATGAAGTTCTCTAAGTCTTTAACTTTGTAGATTCTTTGGTTTGACGAAGAATCATTCTGACGGTTGTGTTGCTTTTAGAATAGAACTTCCATTAGTGATGATGTTGGCGTGAGCATGAGAAGAATCAGGACGATCATCCCGCTCCGGAGCTTCCATAAGAAGAAAACATTTCAAACGGTTAGTAATAAGCGGTTTCCGGCACTTACAAGTTTGAACTTCGAGAGTGTTAACAGCATAGTGTGAAATCACAACTCTAATTCTTACAAAGGCCGTTCCTGAACTGGAGTCCCTCAAGTGAGATAACGCGATGTACCGAAGTACATCTACAGTTCAGATGAGTCGTTGAGGTACACCGAAGCATCACCTCACGACTGTAGACCGTTTGAGACACACTCCGCGTAATCCACGGGGAGTTACCGAAGTGACCTGCTGTCAGGGCTGTTTGATGTTGACCCTGGCAGGAGTTTCCATTCAATCACTGAGGATCACAGATGTGAACCTCTCATAAATGTTCTCGACAGATTGCTAATATCTGTGAAGGACTCGATATGAACCACTGATAATCTTATTTGTTGATCATCAAGTGATTAAATGTCAAGTGTTCCTAAGAGATCTTTTGATGAATCTCGTGGCTCTAGACTCAATAGTGCGTTTTGGTTTTCCTGAGCGGAGACTAGGGAGAGGGTCTCCTTCTTCAATACCAGCGATCTCTAAGAGAAAGCCAATAGTTTACGTAGGGTTCCCTGTGAGAATGAAACAAGCTTCTGTTGAGAAAAACTTGAGTGGCTAAGAAGGTTTAGCGCATGCGTCACTGGGTCCATGACGACTTTTAATCTTCAATACCGGTGTCACTAAGTGACAACCAGTAGCATATGAATTGAACCCGGTGTCTGCCCTAAGTTGAATAATCTGGAGGGCTATTTCATTTCACCCTTTACTTTAAATTTCTTTTTGATTCTTCAACTCCTTCTTTCTCCGATTCTCATTTTCTCCTTTTTATACTCATTCCTAAGGACTTCTAACACTAACTAATGGTAGTGTCCTTGGGTAGATCCCTCCGGCTCTGGCGGATCATAGGACGGTTATTCCTAACCTTAGTCACCTTATAACTCCATGACTAACCTATGTTTGCCATTAAAACCACTTTATGTGAAAATATCTCTCAAAGGGTTTGTAAATGAAAAACATGTTTGAACCACTGTGAGAGATGATGTTTTGCATAAATACTCCCCCTCCACCTGTGCTTAATAGTATTAATGGTTAAATGCACAGAGAGGAAAGAGCGCGCACTTTTTGAATTGATCCACTAAAGATAGACAATCTCCCGCGAGACACGGTTACGTTGAATAGTTAAAGAGTTATATTGTCAGCTTTTAGGTGACAACTAGCTCTAATAACTACCTTGAAGGTGTAGACAAACCTTGAAAGGTTGTCAAACCCGTCAGATTTCATGTCTATCAAAAGTTTCTCGAATGGTACTTTCTACTTGGACAAGTCCTTTGCGAGACACGTTTACATTACTAGCGAACTAGCTTGAAATTATTACCCGTCCAGGATAAGTCTTTTCGAGTTACAAACAGTTTAGTATCGTCAATTCGTTGGTTAAGTCTGAGGTACACAGATTCATTTGCATTTTGTACAACATATTTCTTATTACACAAATTTTCTCCCCCTCAAAAATGGCATATAAAATGTTATTTTTGAACGTTTGAGAATAAATATGACCATTTTGAGTGTTGCGGGAAGATGACCACTATGAACAATTTGTGAACAAAGTTTTAAATCAAATACTCCCCCTCAATTAGTGATATAAACGGTTGAGGTTTTAAAAAATCATATGGGGAAGTACTTGTCTTTTTGAGCAAAACCTTGAAAAGTGAAAGGTTTGATAGGTTTTACTCAAAAATAAGAAGCTTTCGCTCCTTTTATAAGGATTGTGGCACTGAGGCGTACCACAGGGTCCTTTCTTGACAATTACGGGTTGTACACTGTTATGTGTGCACAAGCCATATTAGGGAAAAGATGAAATAAGTATAACAAATTAGCCTTTCCCCAATTGACGAAGTTTCAGAAATAGCTCCCCCTCGAACTGACAACTGTCTTTAGCAGATTTGAAACTTTTGATGAAGTCTACATTTCCTCTAACTTTTGACGGTTTCAGTATGCAGCGGAATTTGTAGATGAGCAGTAAACCATACAAAGAAAATCTGACTAATTGCGGAAGATTCGTTCGAGGGAAACATGCCAGAAATCAACAAGATCTTCTCGCGTATGTAGACGCATCACATCAAACAAACCACGAAAGACGAAATGAAACGAATTTCCCCTGAATGTTGTGGTCTTTCGGAATACTAGTCACTGTGAATATGCAACAACTCGATACCAAGACCGTGTGTGAGGCATCTTAACATTATATTTGGGTAACTTCACACAAGATAACCCGTGAAAGTTGAGACGATAACACTGAATTAAGACGTTTGAACCACAGATCATCTCATTTCTTCGCCCTTATGGAAGAAATTTTGGAGAGCATTGGGTTTTCGCAAGGAATCATGTGGTCAAACAAAAGAAGCAAGGGACGCCTACACTCTCTCCCCCTCGATGTTTTCAATGAATCAGAATCATACACAACGTATGTTGATGATGAATTGAAGACATCGAAACCATGTATGAGGAGATAGTGAAACCATGTATGTCCAAGCAACCGAACAAGTGTGAAGTACCATAAATATCTTGAGAGAATCAACTGCTGACGAAAACATCTCAGTTCAATAAGTTGATCATCAGCTGTGAAATTGTTGTAGGAAACACTTTGTTCTTCTGTTTTCAGAGATTCGATTGGAGGTGCAGTTACAGTAACGGTTGTTGTTGTAGATTCAGATGTATCAGAAATTAGAGTATTATCGGTTGTGCAGCGGAAACATTCGATACATCTGAAGCACGACTTTTGACAGAATCTTTAACCGGAGGAGCAAGCAATGTTTCCAATTTATGACGATTAAGTACAATGGTGGAACAGCTGATGGATCATGATATTTATGAGGGTGAGAAACGGGTCCTATGCTGTATTGCAATAAGAGCCATAGCTGTTGTACCTGCACAGAAAAATAGAAGGGGGGCAAGGAAGAGAAAGACATGGATCCCCAAGTGTAATTGGGTTCCAGGTGTTAGAGGCATAAAGATGTAGTGTCAATTATATTCTTGACACCTGAACATGCTATTTTGATGATTTCCTTTCCTGCCTCACGGATGGATGAAGAGGGTTTCACACTTGTTATGGTGCAACTACTTAATATCTTGCCTGTAGGAATCCACCTAAGACCAGCAGTTTTGAAAACTCTACCCGTTGGTATCCATCTAAGGTTAGATCTAAGGGATGTTGAAACTTCTTTTGGGAAGAATTTACGTCCTATATTGATCCACCTATTAGGTTTCTGTAATTTTACGTTTAGATCAACGGGTTTATTTCTAACTGTTTGAGTTAATTTAGGTTTTGGTTTGCTACTACAAGCAGTGTTCAGTAATACACTCGAAGGTGATACACTAGGTTGTGAACCTAAGATTCCATCCTTTTGGAGTAGTGCCCTTTTCCTAGCCTTTTCTAGATCATAGTTCTTGTATGCGTCATTTGAATCATATGAATGTTTACGTTTAATGCTCGGTGTAGACACAGTGTTCGAACTAATCCTAGATTGGCCAGAAGTAGCCACTTGTACAGGTATAACAGAAGCAGGTTTAACAGAAACAGAAGCATTATTGTTGGGCCCAGAATGTGGAGTGACTGGTTTTATCAAATGATTATTCTCAACAACTTGGGAGGGAAACCGTGGTTTTGACGATTTTGAACGTTCAGATTTAAAAGCAGTTGGATGTCTAACAACTGATTGGTTTCTGATTGGTTTTATAGACGATTTCCCCAAGGTTGTTGGTTTTGAAAAATTAGTATCCACACTCTTGTCAGTTAATCTTCTCAGTTTGTTTTGTAAAGCAACATGTGCAAGCCCCTTTGCTTGAATTTGAGCCTTTAAATGCTCATTTTCTTTTACTAATGTATCCACACGATTACTTTGTTCATTTGAATACTGACCACTGAGTTCTGAAAAAAAAGATTTGTTTTGTAATTTAAGTTCAAGAGAGACGCAATGTGCCTCTAGTTTTGAAAAATCCTTATGAAACTGAGCAATGGTCTTTTTGAGAAGAATGATTTCAGATTCAAGAGTTTGATTTGACGTTTCAGTTGAATTGATTGCAAGAAAGGGCTCAGACATGAGAAAGTTGTCCGGACGTTGTGCAACACACTGGTCAACCTCTCCTTCATTACTGAATTCAGGTTGCTCAGTATGTTGTATCGCATTTGCAGGCAGAATATGATCAATAGTAGATTGTACCTCGACCATCTGTTCTATGTCAGTGTCATAGGTGGGTAGGATATCTTCCTCAACCATTTGTTCTTCGTCACAGTTAGGCTCGGTGTCGTAGTTAAGTATGATATCTTCTCCAGATCTGCTGCTGTCATGCTGCTTTTAAAATGCTACAACCTCATTGTCCGCATTACCGACAGATGCAGTACTCACAACATTCTCAACGTCCATTTGAGCATTCCTTTCATGTACAGCAACTCTTGCACCTTGTACGACTGCGGGATATTGGGAATTAGATGTTGTCTGACGCTTGAATGCCAGAGATATAGCCATGAATCCTTCTTGCAATGCTACAAATGGATCTTTATGATCATAATTCATTTCACTTTCCTGCAGAAGAATCAAAGAGAAGAAAAGGTGCGAAGTCGATATAGCACACAGAAGGTCGATATAGTGAAATTGCAATTTCCCTCCAAAAATTATTTTGAAAAGTTTTGACTCTCAAGTTTTGAAATTCACTATAAAATTCAATTCAAAGAATGTAGGAAAAATTTGAGTTATGACAATTTTGACGCAAAATTTTACCCGAAAATTTTGAATTTGGGCCCAAAAATTTGAATTTTTGACCAAAATTTTCACGGTTAAACCAAAATTTGAATCTCGCGTAAAAACTGAACGTTTAGTCTCCTCGAAAAACTAAATCTTTTTTTTTTTTTTTTTGGATAACTTGTGTTGATGGATCTTTGTAGTCGAATGAACCTTTGTTGATGAAGTGTCCTTAGGCGTAGAAATTACGTGAGAGCAAGATAACACTTATGCGTAGAAATCACCAAAGTTACGCTTAAACAGTACAAGTTACGCGTAGTTTTAGCTTACGCGTAAGCAGGGAAAAAGGCTAAAGTTATGTGTAAACAGTAAGTTATGCGTAGAAACTTAGGCGTAGGATTACCTTATGCGTAGGACTAGGTCTACGCGTAAGATGAATCTTAAGCGTAGGATTTCTACGCGTAAGCTTATGCTTATGCGTAATTTTAGGGTTTTATCCCAAATGATCTTTTACACTTCACAGTGCAAAAGATATCCAAAGTCGACGTATTTTCAGACTTATCCAAGTAAGAAAACACGGAGTAAACCACGAAAATGAAGATCAAACCAAGCAAAATCTTACGCGTAATTTTAGGGTTTTGATACGCGTAGGATTACTCGTAACTTTGATTTTGCCCAAATGTGTTTCTAAACCAGATTTTTGTTATGGAATAGCTTCAATAGTACCAAAAGAACACAAAAAAGTGAAACTTGATGTACCAAAACAACTAAACGGGTTACGCGTA
Source organism: Chrysanthemum seticuspe (assembly GCA_019973895.1). Taxonomy (NCBI): domain Eukaryota; kingdom Viridiplantae; phylum Streptophyta; class Magnoliopsida; order Asterales; family Asteraceae; genus Chrysanthemum; species Chrysanthemum seticuspe. The sequence continues at coordinate 131,737,872 of BPTQ01000008.1, read as the reverse complement.
GAACGAGACCCACGAACAAAAACAAGCTTAAAAACGTAGATCCACGCGTAAAGTTTGAAACTTTTTGCCAAAAACAAGTATTTTAACACCTCAAAACATTGAAAGTACAAGAATCTTGGATTAAAAAGTGTAAAAAACAAGTTTTTAAGCGAACCAAAGTATCACTCGTTAGCCTTACGCGTAGGACCAAAACCCACTTCAAAAGCAATAACGATTCACCCAACTATTAGGCGATTGATACCACTGTTAGGTCACTAGTTTTACAAACACAAGTTATAAGAGAGGAGATAAAGGCGGATGAACAAGTATCACATACACACACACGTTAATATGAAGACCGGTTAGGCGTAGAGAGTATGTGAAAAGAAAACTTGAACAACCAACCCTCAAATGAGGGTTTACAAGAGTATTTATAGGAGGGAAGCTAGGGCAACACTCCTAGTTCCCATCCTTTCTTATGTGGGCTTGGGCCTAAGCTTATGGGCCTTCTACATAAGCTTGACCTTAAACAAACATAAAGGCCATAATAAAGCTACCTATTACATGTGAAATATAAATACTTGAAATACTGTTTAGGAGTGATTCCAACAGCATGGTCATAGATGACTCTGATTTACGTATGTGGACTACATTTTATTAATGGGCCATTTTTACGCAACAAATCAACTTTTGTAAACTCTATTTTACTTCAATAAATGAAATCTTTTAAGAAAAATCTTTATTTTTCACTTTGTGTTATGATCCAATTGAGTAGCATCCCAAAAACCCTTTCTTCCGCTGCAAACCATTTTTGGGGGTGTTACAACAAATACAATGACTGGCTATAGACTATCTATGTTTTTGGGCAAGTATAGATCCAACCTGGAATTTTTTTGCAGCCATAAAAAATGTGATCAAGCTAGATAGAAAAAGTATTGTTGGTGTTACTGTTAGTATCTGGATCACAAGTTACATACCTATTCTAGGCTGATCTCCATAAGCTATACTTCTCAGAATTTGGCTTGAAAAGAAATACTGATATAAAACTGCAAAAAAAGTACTAATTAGTTTCTCTTCCAAAACATGACAATCAGCACCAGACTTTCTAGACTGAAATGTCACGTGTGAACTTTCCATTGCACCAAAACTCTGCCAAAATTAAAACACACCTTGGAGGAATCCAGGCATTAGGAACATTGCATAAAGAACTAGGGAAAGAAGCCTAGAGATCCACCACCGGCCTACCCTGATTAAAAGCATATGATTAGCATGAAACTTTCATATTATCACAGATAAGATAATCTTTTAGATTAAGGAAATATATAGCACACACAACAAAAAAATAAAACATAAATAAATAAATAAATAAAATAGCAGTAATAATAGATGCCTGCTCTGGTTACAGTAACATAACGATATATTTTTAGTACGTAGTGTTTGACTGTCGTTTTCCCATGTATGCCGTTACAACCCTCTTCTTAAGAACATTGACTATCAAGGTTGAAACGATACGCCATGTTACACTATCTCTGGGATTTGAGATTCAACAGAGCTACTAATTTCTATTTGGAATTTGGTATTTGGTAATATGTGTGATTGTGTGGTGTTAATTATATAAATGCATATATTCAATATCATATTGATCTCCCTTAACAACATGAAACAACCCTTTTGCCTTGACCTAAAAAAACTCAAAGTTAAGAATTAAACTTACATAATTGAATTGATTTAGGTAAAACTTGTTCATTGCAATTTTCTGCTCCATCCCTCAAATTGAAGATTGGATACACACAAAAATTGAAGATTGGATACACTCAAATTGAAGATTGTAAACACATAAAAATAAGAAAAGTATCAGATATCAGAATCATGAACACAAAAATCATCTCGACTTTGAAGATTGGATAAATAAAACATGAAACGTGCATAATGGTACGTAAAATGATATGGGTTGCAAACCTGTGATGAAGTAAACAAATAAACATGTAAACCGATCATTAGAGGAGATTGTGAGGAAAAAAAGGTATTAGGGTTTTTGAAAAAAGGTATATCAATTACAAAAAATAGAAGATCACAATGAATAATCTCCATTATTATCTAATACGAAAAATAGAATAATTTCCTGTTTTGAAGTACATAATGCATGCGTTTTAAAATACATAATTTTTTTTATTCCTATATACACTTTCAGTTACAAAATCTAACCAACAAATTGTGTTGGTTTAGTGGTTAAGATACCACATAATATATACATGGTCTTCAGTTCGAATCCATGTATGTGATTTTTTTGCCTAAAAATATGTATGCGGATTTAATACCAAAAAAATCTGAATTTTAAATTAAATTTCGAAAATTATTGCTCAGATGGACAATTTTCGAAAATTATTGCTTAGGCGGACAATTTATGGTGACATGGCTTTAAAACACAATTACATGGCAATGAGGTGGACATACCTTGATTAATCTACGTGTCATGCCTCCTGTTATATATAATGTGTGTATATATATATATATATATATATATATATATATATATATATATATATATATATATATATATATATATATATATATATAGAGAGAGAGAGAGAGAGAGAGAGAGTAGGGATCCAGTGAGAAGTAAATTAAAATAAGAAGTTGTGAGAAGTGACCAAAACTACGCATTTGAGATGCAACTACTTGCATTAGATGCATTTCTATTCATATAGATGCAACATCTTGAGTTTCGAAAGTTAATTTGAGCTATAGATGGTGCAAATTGATTTTCATGATTTCGGCACGTGCAGAGGAACAAAAAACAAGAGAAATTATAAAATGCATCTAATATACGTATTAACATCTGATTAAAAGCTAGAAAACACACTATGGTGTTATAATGCATCTAAGATTATAAGAATGCATCTAATTTAGGTCGGTGCATCTCGGATTTGCGGTTATAGTTCTTCTTATTCATTCTTATTTTAAGTAATCTTCGAAAGGAAACTAACACATTGTTTTAGGAAAAACATGGGAAAGGATCTCGTCTTTACTCCCCCTTGACGAGTCCATCCCTATGTAAGGGCGTCAAGAAAGTAATACTAAGCTAGTTTATTTGCAACTAAGTTTGCAAAATATTTCGTCTATGTGACGAATGTGCTCCCTCTTGACTGAAATTTTGCAAAGGGATGTCATGAAATGTACACCTAATATTGCAAGTAATTTTGCAATGTATTGCTTTGACGAAAAGCTCCCCTTAGCTTTAGTGTGTCAAAGTCTTCATGTGTAAATTGAATAACTACAAGACAAAGGTTAGAACATAAGTATAATGCATAATTTCCTGCAAATATGATCCAAGTTAGTAGAAAATTAGTTTTCTGTATCACGGATCCCACGGTTCCCTCCTTGTAGGGATCCGTCTAGGCAAATATAAGGGTTCCGTCTGGCTGATGATCAATTTCAGCAATGGTGATATAACACATTATGTTAATATCAAAGTGAGATATGTATCATATACTCAGAAATATAGCAAGTAGCATGTATTTTCATTTAATAAAACTAGAGATATGATATACATGACTCTAAAAACTAAGAAAATGATCGATACATGACTTGGAATTACTAGACTTATGTAAGTAACGTTTGAAATTAGGACACCACTAAAATCCTCTAGCTCAAGTTTGTTTAGTTTTAATCTCGTCGAAACGTTCGAGGAGGTGATAGAACATGAAACGTTGGTCTTCTCGTACTTCATGTATCAAACTTTCAACATGTTGACAATGATAACAATCTTTGTCATGGCTAGGTAGTGGTGGTGGAAGAAATGAAATTTCTTGATGCGAAGGATCAAGTGAAGTGGCTTGTGGAGCCTCAAACGACGGAGGGATTGGTGGAGGCGCATTTGAAGATGGCTCGACCAAGAATGATGGTGGTGGTAGAGAAGTGTCAACTTCCATATGGTCGGGTGGTTGACTTTTATGACTTCTCATAATCTAAATAGGATTATATGATGCAAACGGCGAAAAGGAAGTCGGAACTAATGTTGACTCAACACCTTGATTTTGTACCATTATTCCTCCTAACGAGGAGAATGTTGCCGGCGGAGGAGGATGAGACGGCCTAGGAGGTAAATCCACTAAATTGTAGAGGTGTGGTGATGATAATGGAGATGTAAATGAGATAGCTCTAGGAACCAATGGTGATAGTTTAGTGGAGATGATATTGTTTGGCCTAGGAGGTATGGTGGTGTTTGGCATAGGTAGTTTTGTGGGTACTATCCTTTTAGGAATTGGTTTGATTGTTGTGAAGAAGTCCTTGCATTTGTTGGCTTCACCGGAGATGATTCGGTCGAAGAGATTTCGTGTATGACACGAGCAATTTTCTTGGGTGGCTCTTTGGTGGATAAGTTGCTACTTGGAGTTTTCCTCATGATGAGATGATTTCAAGAGGTTTGCAAAGGTTTCTTAAGTGCTGAAAATAAGGATGAAGATGATGACTTTAGAAGTCCTAACAATGTGGTTTATAAAGCAAGGGATTTGGCAAGTGCATTCAAGACTTAAGCCACTATGATTCATTGGAATGTGATGATTAACATGCACAAGAGTCAACTTCAGAGTTTTGTACTGATCTAGGAACTCATTTAAGATGAGATGGAGTGTTTAAGTTAGGAAGATGAGCTTGAAATGATTGATTTAGTTAGAGTTTGAAATAATCTGTCACCCGGATCCCACGGTTCCCTCCAATGAGGGATTCGTCTAGGCTCATCCTAGGGATTCGGCTCCCAGCAGCTATGAAAGAATAAAAATGATGTTTCTAAGGTCTAAGATCTATACCATCTTGAGTATTTTAGTCCTCCTAAGTGTTTTTAATGAAGGGGTACTTAAGTACTTGAGGGTAATGAGTGATATAGTTAATGATTGCCTTTTATGGAAGAAATTGGAACTTTCATGAGTACCAATGGATGAACAAGGATGACACTAAAGATTTTGAGAGTGTCTTATGATAATGTTTTGGGAAATATCCTAAAGACTTTAAGATGGAAAAAACTAGAATTTGAACAATTTTGAGGTAAGGATGATTATGTTCAATTTAGCCATAATTGAAAGATTTCCAAAGCTAGATGTGAGGGATTATGTGAGAAATGATGTGTGAGCTTGAGAGCGGAAGAGTAATGGGTTTAAGTGAAACGATAGATCTATAAGTGTCTTGATTGTGATCTAGTTGAGTTATGTATGAGTAGGAAGGATCTACTTAACTTAATAAGGACTTAATTTGCCTTAGGAACCTATGTCTAGTTTAGTGTGAGGTGTTCTAAGGATATGTTTGAAATACAATGTGTGCAATTGCATTTTCTGTTTGCCGGATCCCACGGTTCCCTAATAGTAGGGATCTGTCTTGCACAAATTTTGGGATCCGTCTATCTGATAAGCAGAACCTTTACAAAAGGTTTATGTAATGACTTTGACAATGTATCATATTTCAAAGTTGATTTAAGAGGTTCTAGCACTAAGATATCAAATGTAAGATGTTTTATTTCATGAAAGAAATTGGATTACATTGATAAAGCATGAATACTAAGGATTGATCCTATTTGAAAGATTACTAAGTTCCTTGAGCGTTATGGCTAGAAGGATCATCAAGTGGTTGATGAGTGTTGGTGGAATCAAGAATGAAGAAAGTCTTCATGAGAGATATGTTTAGCGGTTCCATCATCTTGTTCACAAGTACGTACAACGGACTTTGAAATTGAGGATGAAAATGCATGACGTTATGATAGAGGCGTGTTAAGAACATTCCATAAGGGATGAGTTTATTCTTGGAGCCTTGAAGATTTACAATTCACCTTGCGAAGAAGTAGGCGAGATTATATGGTTGTTGTGTTAGCAAACAATACATTATGTGAGCACAACAAGCAGAAGGATTTCTCAATTTCCCATAAGACTCCAAACATTTTCACGTAGGATGAGTGCAAGGGGCTTGTAATCTTCTTGGATGACCCGTGTGAAGATAATGTTTGGATCGGAGTAATATGGTCGAGGTTTGCATATTATGCTATTCAAATCCTCCGGGGAGGGTGTGTGTGAACAATATGGACTATTTTCTTCACGAAAGTTGAAGAGAGAATCAAGAGACCAATCTTCGGTGAAGGCACATTGTCCATGATTTGGAATCCGGAGGATGTGAGCAAAATGCCCAAGGGTTAAAACAAACTTTTGGTTTTTGATATAAAACTAAAGAGATAGAGAGCGATCCTCGTTATGAACGAGTTCAACTTAACGGAAGAATTCCATTATGAACCTTGGACATATCTTCTCGTTGATTTCAAGAAGACATTCTAGTCCTATGGCTCGGAAGGAGGTATTGATACCTTCTTCGACTTGTAGAGAGGTGTCTACAATACGTCCTTCGTGGAAGTGACGTTTTTCGAGATTATTAAACCCACGAACATGATTTCCAGGTGTGTTGGGCTCAAGGGAGATGTTCGGAGTGTAGATGCTAGTGAGTGAAAAATCAAACTCATATTCATGCGTCATAGTTGAACCTATAGAAATGATGAGTTAATAGAAAGTGATGTTTATGGTCAACCAATGATTATCTAACGTTTTTTACTAGATTTTTATTAACAATAGTTTTTAACAACAATGACACGTAACTCACTTATGGTTTTGACATTCTAGCGGAATATTACTTTTAGAAAGTAAGTGGTTTTTATTATGCATGGAAAACTGTTGTCCAGATGTAAGGTTCCCACGGTTCCCTTTCAAAAGGGACCCGGCTAGTATATCTTCCGGGATCCGTAGATCTGTATTTACAGAAACAGATTTCATGATGAAGAACATAGGTTTTTAGATCTTATAGTTTTATACCAAGATATGTGTTTTAGCCGACATTTTCTTTTAGCATGCATACATGACTTCTAATGTATCACGAGAGAATGAAGTAAAACAAAAAGAAATGATAAACACATTATGATAATAATAACCTAGATAAACTAGACTATTAGTAATATTTCATTTCAATGCTAAGAATGATACAAAGGATTGGGTATATAACCCCAATGTAGATTAACAAAACAAAGTAAATGTCTCCGTATGAGAACTTCGTCATAGGGAACACAAGAGCGATGAGTGTTAAGACGATGAGCACGAGGGCGATGTAAACCATGTTGAAGACGATCCTTCTTGGTTTCGGTTGAGATGAAATTGAGAGGAAGATGAAGTTTTGAATGAGAGGAAATTTTTGAAATTGGAAGATTTGAAAAAGTGGGGATTTGTTAGAGAGGTCGACGGATGGTTTATTTATGGGGAAGGAGGAATTTTTGAGATTTGCGTTTTGTTTTATTATTTAGAAAGATATGATTTTTTTTTATTAAGTGAAATAAAACACAAGTTTTATATACCGCGACTTTAGGCGAAAAAGTAACACGTATGTGAGAAAAAGCTTCCTAATGAAGCTACATGTAATACATGTATATGCACAAAAATAATCAAATGAATACCTAGGTAACCATACTTATTTATCAAGCTAATGTCATTTAGAGATAAGTAGAAAGTCATACCTCGAATGCACTTAGGAATGTCTTTACAAATGACACAAAAAATGTCAAAAGACAATTCCAGCTCCTTTGTGCTTAAGATTCCTTCTTAGGGAAGGTATTCTTGTTACCAAGCGATTCCTAAAGCTTGGTAGGTATGAGCTTTGACTAATAAACATGACAAAGAAGATTAGTGAAACAAAAATAACTAATAAGAAAAATGTTGTCATCTAATCAACATCCAAACAAAAGAGTTTTAGAGGACATGGTGTTTATTTTTATGAAAAACCTTCTTTGTAGTTTTCGATTAACCATGGATCGTATCAAGTTTTTAAAGTACAATATACTCCAAGAAACTTGGTAACGAAGCTCTAATGCCAATTTTGGAAAACTAGAAGGCGGGGGGGGGGGGGGGTTGAATAGTTTTGCCAATTAAAACTTTCTTTTAATCTATATAGATCGACTTATTTCAATCTATTTGGATGTGTGTTGGAAGTTGATAAACAAACATATAAAAGTATGTAATGAAAAGATAAGAGTAAGAAGCACAAAACCACCACACGAGTATTTATAGTGGTTCGGCTACAAGAACACCTTCCTTGCCCTACTCCACTCCCCGAGTCACCTACTCGAGAGTTCGTAATCACTACACGACACCAACTCCTTATGGTGGAGAAACCTTCACAACGTTGCCTACTCTTTTTCCAGTACTAGGCTAACCACCGAGTTCTTTCACACCAAGGTGAACCACACCTAACACAACGTTGCCTACCCTTTATCCGGTACTAGGCTAGATACCGAGTTCCATTACAATGGAGGAACTACTACCCAAACACTACACCAACGACTAATCACAAAGGAGACCAACTCCTTATTACAACATCATCAAGGACATCAATATCCTTGGATCTAATTCTAATCTATCTTGTACATCGAAACACACCATATCGAATGTACATCTAAGGCACCTTTCACTAATGCCTTTAGTTAGATCTTCAAGTCACTCTTCACCAATGTCTTGTGACTTGATTTCTAGGCACCCTTCACTAATGCCTATAATACTGACGATCGAAACCTTTCACGAATGTCTTCGTCTTGACACTTGAGACATCTTTCACTAATGTCTTCAACACTACACTTCTTAGTGGAAAGAAAAGAATCATCAACAAGAGGACTTCAATAGTCTTGATGATGAGGAAGCATGGCAACTCATGGACTTGAGCTTGCTCGACTTCAAAAGTGGTGATCTCGCCTTTAAGAGGAACCTAGAGAATCACACAAAAACAAAACTATAAACATAGATCACTTGGATCTGGGGTTAGAGAGTTTTAAACTCAGGGAGAAAGTATGTGAAAAGGGGTAAAGAACAATGAAGAAATGGCTCACTATTTATAGAGGAAAATAACTACTGTTCACCGGATCCCAAGGATCCCTCCCACAAGGGATCCGTCTAGCGTAAAGCTAGGGATCCATGGGACGCTCCTCTTTACCCATGGGTATTTTGGTTATGGGTCATGGGTCATGGGTCATGGGTTGATCCATGGGTCTTTTACTAGATACAATGTATCTTATGAGTGCAATGCACCTAGTCACATGGGTATGGGTTAATAACATGGGTTATGGATATTATCCATATATGATATAAGCATGATGTCATGCAATGGGTTATGGGTCAAGCTCCATGGGTCATGGACTTTGGGTTGTACCCAACTACATTCAATGTATTTGGTCAATGGGTTGTGATACTTAAGTTTCTACCCATTTATATTACCCAATATACTACATACTAGTTATGTGTATATTTTACCCAAATATGTAAACACTAGTTATTGTACATATGTAATATTAAATCATAAAATCACTTATACTTGTTTTAGTGTTTTATGTGAAAATGTAATTATGTTAGAAACTATTAGTTCAAACCATTTACGTATTTTATTTGTTTCGTTAAAATGATTTTACGTTTGTTATCGACAAAACATTAGAAGATCGTAAAATATAAATAAACGTTTTTACGGCTTATTTTTATTAAAAATAGTTTACTAAACACACTTACATTTTCATATAAAACACTAAACAAGGAATAGTGTTTACATTTTATAGAAATACATATGTATAACAACTAGTGTTTACATAATATAGATATGTACTTATATATACTTATATATTGTAATAGGTAATGTAATGGGTAAAAATCTAAGTGCTTGACCCATTGACTAGATACATTGAATATAGTTGGGTAAAACCCAAAGTTCATGACCCATACCCATGGATTTTGCTCTATAACCCATGACCCATTGCATGACATCATGCATGAAGTCATGTTGGTATTATCCATAACCCATGTACCTAAACCGTGACCCATGATCCAACGTCTAGATACATTGTATCTATTTGGGTACCCATGACCCAAAGTCCATAACCCATGACCCATGATCCATGACCTATAACCCACATAGTAAGGAGCGTCCACAGATCCCTAGGATTACACTGGACGGATCCCTCAAGTAAGGGATACGTGGGATCTGGGGAACAGTAGAGGTTTTTGCCTATAAATAGTGAGCCATTTCTTCATTGGAACTCACTCAATTTATATATATTTTCTCTTAGTATTGTAAAATCTCTAACCTCATATCCAAATGATCTTTCTATGTAGTTTTGTGTTTGTGTGATTCTCTAGGTTCCTCTTAAAGGCGAGATCACCAACTCTTGAAGTCGAGCAAGCTCAAGTCCATGAGTTGCCAAGCTTCGTAATCATCAAGACTACTGAAGTTCTCTAGTTGGAAGTTCTTTCTTCCTCCTTAGATGTGTTATGTTTAAGGCATAGGTGAAAGATGCCAAAAGGGTCAAGTCGAAGGCATTAGCGAAAGGTGCCAAAGGTCCGTGTCGAATGCATTAGTGAAAGGTGCTGAAGGCTCAAGTCAAAAGGCATTAGTGAAAGGTGCCTAGGGTGTACATTTGATATGGTGCATCAATGTACAAGATAGATTAGTTTAGGTCAAAGGATAGTGAGATCCTTATGATGTTGTTATAAGGAGTATGTCTCCTTTGGGATAAGTGTTGTGTAGTGTTGGGTAGTAGTTCCTCCTTTATAATGGAACTCGGTATCTAGCCTTGTAGCGGATAAAAGTGTAGGCGATGTTGTGATAGGTTTGGTTCTACCTCGTGGAAGAACCTGGTGTCTAGCCTTGTATCGGATAAAGAATAGGCGACGTTGTGAAGGCTTCTCCACCAAAAGGAGTTTGTGTTGTGTAGTGCTTACGAAGTCTCGAGTAGGTGACTCGGGGAGTGGAGTAGGGAAAGGAAGGTGTCCTTGTAGCCGAACCACTATAAATACTCGCGTCATGTTTTTGTGTTCCTGACTCTTTATCTTTGAATTACTTATTTATATGCTTATCTATCAACATCCAACACACACATTAAATAGATTGACATAAGTCAATCTAAATTGTTTAATATAAAGTTTTAATCGGTAAAACTATTCAACCCCCCCTTCTAGTTTTACACACTTGGTACCAGAGCTTCGTTACCAAGTTTTTTAGAGTATATTGTACATTAAAAACTTGATACGATCCGTGTATGTTTGAAAACTACAAAGAAGAAAATTTCTTAAAAACAAAAAGTCGCGTTTTTAGAAATCATCATATTTTTAATGTTGGATAATGATAGATCTTTCTATTATTTTCTTTGTTGAGAATTATCCATACTAGGATTTGGGCATCTTAGAAGATCATCCCGTCGATGTTTCTTTTTCACAAAAAGAATATATATAGCAAAGGTATGCTCTTTAATAACTTACTTATAAATAATTTATTAATGTATAATTCCTAGCTTAATTAATAATATCAATTCATATAACATGTAAAGAATAGTAGACCCAATACTTATACTTAAATATCACTAAAGTTGTTATCTATATTGAACTCATCATCAAGAATAGCATTCTTCATTAATCTCTATAGACAAAACTACAAACTAGTGATAATGATATCTTGGCTATTCGAGAGCCTTGGTCATCATTTCTCACATAAGGTTGTTGGCATTTCATCTATGTCAATATTGTCCATGTGAAACTCCTCATATCATGATAAAATAGTAATTTATCATAATTCTTAAACTTCCAAAAAATTACGATTCATTCGTAAAAAGGGAACCTCATCAAATAGGACTAGTAAAACACGTCAAAGCCTCAAACCATAAGTTATAGAGCAAAAACACCATATTTAGTCGAGAATTAAAACTCCCAAATCAAAATTTATTGCATATTGGATTTCACAAACACACTAAACCAATGATCAAAGAGGCGTATACAAGAGGTTTTAGAGAGAGAAAGAGTTAGAGTTTTGGGAACTTAGTGAGAGAAAATGAAAGTATTATTATGAGCTCCAACTCTCTAGCTTGGGAGGCAGAGAGTATTTATAGTCTTACACAAATCGCCACCTATGGGCAGTGGATCAGGCATACAGTGGGTAAAGACCCGTCCGTCCTCCACGGTGTTACTTAACTAAATACTACTTAATATTAAATAATCTACGACTAAGAGCTTTCTAACAATTACATATACTTGGAGTGACCGACTCTTTAATAAGTGGATTTACTAAATCCTAACAATCTCCCCCTAAGGGAGGTTACCTAAAAAATACATTGAATACAAACAGATATTACAATCAGATTGTTCTTGGATTCTTGTTAATGTTCTTAGCTATGAAGCTCGTAGTCATTGATTCTTCATTAGTGCATGTTTGGTTAATCCAAGTGGAGGTCTTTAACTGATCCACGTGATAATGAGTTTTGAACCAGCTTTTAGATCATCAGCTATCATAACTCTCTGACTCTTCCATTGTGGTGTTGGCATTATGTGATGTTGTGACATTTGGACCGACATGCTCACATTCTGGATCATGATATATTCTTATCAGAGTAGCGGAAGCTTTCGTTGATTCATGATATTGGCAGCAGCGTAGCAGAAGCATGGAGTGAAAATATCAGAGTCGTTGATGCACTTTTCATGATTTCTTTAGAGATGAATGTGTAGTGTGAGCATGCAACTATGGATTGACCGCTTCATTCTGACCAGCTGCAAACGTCGGGCGTACCTGCATACAATAGTTAGCAATAAAGCGCACGAAAGTGTCTTTGATCACTTTCGTTGAATTGAGGTACACGGCCCACGGTTCCCCGTTGATCAGTACAAGTACTGCCTGTGATTAGGTATAATTCTGAAGAATTTCCTTGACAGGGTTTCGCAGCTGCTCTAGCTGTTCTCAAACCGGAACGTCTCAAAGAAGACAACACGGAGTTAGTGAACCAGAGAATTGAGATTCACTGATTAATGAAAAGAGATTTGAAAAACAATCATGTACCGCCCAATAGAAATTTTTTCTTGCAATACAACGAAGGTTTTAATGAAAATCAATTATCAATCATAAACACCTTTTATTTTGAAATATTAGAACACAGTCGATGTGCTAAAGAAAAAGGTTTTTAAGCACAACGATCGGTTTTTCAAAGGTATCCGTCAATCCATAACCTGAACCAGGATTGATTCAATAGATTGAATCGCCCCATTGTTTCTGCTCAGTTGTCACATGGTTGATCTATTAGATAGATCTCACATGCCACCCACCAGGATCTTGTTTGATGTTGGCTCCAGAAAGCTGTCCATATTCATTGTGAATATGTTAGCATATCACTCAGATGTTCTGGCAATACCACAAGGATAATGTGTAGGACTCATAAGATTCAATCTCTCTTTCCACATTGTGTTAAACAGAGAGTCTTCATTGACAGTGTCCTAAAGAAGTTTTATATGATGATCTCGTGGCTCTAGACTCAATAGTGCACATTTGGTTCCTATGCCGGAGACTAGGGAGAGGGTCTCCTTCTTCAATATCAACAAACTCTAAGAGAAAGTCGATAGATAATGTTGGTTCCCCGTGAGAATGTAACAAGTCCTTTTAAGAGGAATTTGAATAGCTTGGGAAGTTGTAGTGCAGTGCGTCACTAGGTCCATGACGTCTTGTCTTCAATACCGATGTTACCTTGGTAACCACCAGTAGCATATGAATTGAACCCGGTTTCTGCCCTAAGGTTGAATAAATGGAGGGCTATTTCTTTTCACCCTTTTTCACATTCAATTCCTTTTCATTCTTCAACCCATTCAGTGCTTACCTAGACTTCATAACTAGAAACTTGTTGGGTTTATTCCAGTACTAGCTCAGTCTCAGTCCGCACTCTTCCCATGTCTCACTTTTCTCATTTTTTCATCATACCTAAGGACTTCTACACTATCTAGTGGATTGTCCCTGGGTAGATCCCTCCGGTTCTGGCGGATCATGGGAACAAAAACCTAACCTTATCATCCTTATACCACCGTACATAAAGTAAATTTGGTCGGTCTATTTGGTATTGTTCATCTGCTATTGGAACGAATCGAAAAACCATTTGAAAACTGTTGATGCATAATCTGACGCGGACTAGATTTAACGACTCTCCTTGGGCCGTTAGTCATCTTCTCGAGTCCTAGTAGACCTGTCAACAAAGAGAACCCGTTAGGAGTGAACCCGAGGCCGTAGCCCCGGCGTCCACCTCCGACGGTCAAGTTAGTATGCTATGTCGCATCTATCAAAGTTAGTTAGGGTTAGAGATAACCTGTCATGTATTTATAAGGGATAGATTAGGGTTTAGGCATAGAGTGGGCCGCATCTGCCGGGCCTGACCCAATCCTTGCCCAGTCCGGACCATACGTCCACAAGCCCCCCAAGTTTAGTATGAGATAGCGCATGGCTATGTTATGCTAAACTTAAGTTCTGGTTATGGCCACGTAGGTGAAAGTGGATCCCGCATGCTGCATCCTGGATAAGGGCGTACCTTTTATACCAGTAGCGATGCAACATGGTGCGACAGAAGACGTGCTTCTGTAACAGAAGTGCGCGCTGTGCGCGACAAATAGGTGCGGCAGAAGACGTGCTTCTGTAGCATAAGTGCGCGCTGTGCGCGACAGAAGATGTGCTTCTGCGCGCATTACATCCGTCTTTACAACTGACAGAGGATGTCTCCCCTGCGGCAAAGATGCGTGCGAATATTAAAATCCGTCTTTGTACCGAGCTTGCGTTCTGCTTCCAAATATACCTGCGCGATGTGTACGGAAACAGTGGTAGCATATACCCTGGTAGCCCCCCAAGTTTGATGGTGCTACTCGTGTAGGAGCATTAAACTTATTTAATCTGCGAAAAACACTGAATGCAAAGATTAAAAGTATATGCCGCGAATCGCAGCATATAAAACCTAATGAAGTGAAACAATAAACAGCACATAGCATGAATAATATACTGTGCATAGCATAAATAATATATAGCACATACGAGAAGTGGCAGTGCGCACCCATCGTGGGATGCGTACCGACGAAATAATTAATTGTGTTTTTTTTTGTTTTTTTTTAATGTATAAAATAAAAACTCGGATGGATGTACCGTGACCGCGACTAATAGACGCAGATGGATTTATCGTAACCGCATAGACTCGAACGTTTGTGGATGATCGCAGATGTTTTAAACCACGGCCTTTGGTCCAGTGCGCATCATGTCGATTGACTAGCATGGTGGTGTTCGCGCGTACGCGTTCTCTGCGAAGATGTCTGAACGCACGGTCTAATGCGGGTAGATGTATCGCGACTGCGTTGTTCGAGCGCGAACAAGCGTACCAACCGTAAAAACAGTATATGCGCGAATTAATTCGCGGCTAAAAAATAAAATAACTCCGATCGTGCGGATATTTTCTTAGGTCCAATCGTGCAGACTAAAAGATAAAATAGGTCCGATCATGCGGACTAAAAGATAAAAAATAGGTCCGATCGTGCGGACTTTTCTTTTCGAGTATCTTATGTAAAGAAAATCATGAATTGTATACATGTGATATTAGATGTTGGTTTACGTGAATTAAACAACTAATAATGATAATTATAATATTATAAAAATAATAACATCACGATAATGTATATTTGATTAACAAGTTGTACGCATCATGGTAATTAAACAAAAGTAAATACATGATAATATTTTTATAATTATCACGGATGGCTTGCGTGAGCAGTATACCATAAAAGTTTACGAGCTGTTATCTCGTTAATAAAATATTTACGCAGCTAAATTGTGCGCATCGGAATAAAGGTTTTAGAGTTACCGACTTTAGAAATTGATTTCTGCTTTCGGTAATATGAGAACACGAAACATAGTTTATTCGTGGTCCCACGGATGGCGCCAACTTGTTGATGCATAATCTGGCGCGGACTGGATTCAACGAATCTCCTTGGGCCGTTAGTCATCTTCTCGAGTCCTAGTAGACCTGTCAACAAAGAGAACCCGTTAGGAGTGGACCCGAGGCCGTAGCCCCGGGGTCCACCTCCGACGGTCAAGTTAGTATGCTATGTCGCATCTATCAAAGTTAGTTAGGGTTAGAGATAACCTGTCATGTATTTATAAGGGATAGATTAGGGTTTAGGCGTAGAGTGGGCCGCATCTGCCGGGCCTGACCCAATCCTGGCCCAGTCCGGACCATACGTCCACAAAAACCAATCCAGATACTTGTGATATATTATCAAAGCATTTTGTACCTGAATTGTTTTTGATATTTTTAGAAAAAGAGCTCCCCCTCAACATGTGCATCATGTATTAGAAATCGTTTTAGCACACGGAGGCAAGAGGAAGGATTAACTTCTTTGATTACTATTTTCTAAAAGATATCAACATCACTTCCCTGATCAAATCAAGTAGATAAAGCATATTAGGGAAGGATGAGGTTTTCAAAAGTTTGCTCCCCCTCAATATGTGCCTCGAGGTTAGAAAGAGTTTTGCACATACTAGAGGGAATCTGCATTTAGATACAAATCAATCACGTTTCAAATCTTTGTGGTTTGAAATAGAAGCTCCCCCTCAACATGTGCATAGAAAATTTGAAATCGTTTGGCACATGTGGGGAGGAAAGCTTGCTAAACACTTATGAAACCATTTATCGAATTATCAGTTTAAATCCAATTTAAATCACAAATTCTCCCCTGATCACAATTTTTAAATCATTTGAGATTTGTGATCTCTATAGATTTAAATTGATTTAGCAAGCTTTTGAGGAGAATTGTGACTTGATTATGAAAAACATTTTAACTGATAAGGATCGGATTTTGAGACTTTACACTCCATTGATTAAACATGCATGATTATCTTTTGAAAACAATTGTATGACAAATAACATTTTGATTTAATTTAAATCATTCTCCCCCTCAATCAATGACATAAGTTGTTGATTGAGTGGTAGATATTTTTCACAAATATTAAGTCCAGATGATTTTCAAAAATAGAGTCCGAGTTATTCTACAAAGCAATTAGTTTTCATTAGATAATAAGTAATTGTTTATAGACTCAGAGCATGAGTTTTGAAAAACAAGATAAAGCATGGCTATGTTCTTTCTTTGAAAAACGGGTTAATGTCTGAAATGACAATAAACCATAGTTTCACTTTCTCCCAAAAATATTTTTTGATTTTTTGATTTTTATATTTATTTATTTTTTATTTTTTATTTTTATGAATATTCGAACAACATCTAAAGTCCCGTGTCATTCTTTGAATGACAACACAAAGATCATAGATATTTATCGAATAAAGAAAATCATGACAAAATGAATTTTTTTTATTTTTTATTATTTTTTTTTTGGAATTTTTTTTCAAGATTTTTCAAATTTTTATGGATTTTTTGAAAGTCTTATATTTTTCTATTTGTTTTTTTGAAGGTTTTGTAATTTTGTATTTTGCTTTTCGAAAAGATATTTACAAGAGATGGATGAAGAAAGACCTTTACTCCTCGTCTTCCTCTTGAAGGCGTTTGAGTGTTTCCGGTTGAAGACTCTTTTGACCAAGTCGTGGGAGGATAAACTCAAAACGTTCTCTAGGAAGAGCTTTGGTGAAGTTGTCTGCTAACTGGTATTCAGTCCTCACAAAATAAAGTTCCACCACACCGTTTTCTACTTGCTCCCTGATGAAATGATGTCGAATGTCGATGTGCTTTGCTCTTGAGTGTTGTACGTTGTTGCATGAGAGAGCAATAGCACTTTTATTATCATAATACAGAGGGATTTTGTTGAATTCAAAGCCATAGTCAGATAATTGGGATCTCATCCATAGGATTTGAGCACAACAAGATGACATGGCTATGTATTCAGCCTCTGTAGAGGAAATAGAAGTACTCATTTGCTTCTTTGAAGACCAGCTCACAAGCTTATCACCCAAAAACTGAGCACCTCCAGACGTACTTCGACGTGTATCTTGACATCATGCATGATCATCATCTGCATAGGCTGTTAGTGACATACCGGTGTCTTTCGGGTACCAAAGTCCCATATTGATGGTGCCTTGGAGATACCGAAAGTTCCGTTTAACCGCTTGAAGGTGCTTTTTCGTAGGCTTAGCCTGATATCTAGCACACATGCAAACAGCGAACAGAATGTCTGGTCTACTGGCTGTGAGGTACATCAGGGATCCAATCATACTACGATATTTTGTTTGGTCCACCATGATCCCTGAGTGGTCCTCATCCAGTTTAGTACGCTCTATCATGGGAGTGTCAACAGGGTCACTAGAATCAAATCCAAATTTCTTTAAAATCTCATTTGCATATTTAGATTGATTTATAAAAATGCCTCCGGGACTTTGTGAAATTTGTAATCCCAAGAAAAATGACATTTGTCCCATCATTGACATTTGAAATTTGGAACCCATTTCATTTGAAAAACGATCACATTCATTGGGGTCAGTCGAGGCAAAAATAATATCATCAACATATATTTGAACGTGAATTAAATGTTTGCCTGACTTTCTGGTGAACAATGTCGGATCAACTGCTCCTTTGCTAAATCCAGTAGATAGAAGAAACTTTGATAGCATATCATACCATGCCCTTGGAGCTTGCTTTAACCCATAAAGAGCCTTCTTCAAACGATAGACGTGAGTAGGATGTTCAGGATTAACAAAGCCTTCAGGTTGGCTGACGTATACGACTTCTTTAAGATCTCCGTTAAGAAACGCCGTCTTTACATCCATCTGATAAACTACCATGTTCTTACTTGCAGCATTAGCCAAGAAAATTCTGATTGCCTCGATACGAGCAACTGGAGCAAATGATTCTTCAAAGTCAATACCCTCCTCTTTACGGTATCCTTTTGCAACCAATCGAGCCTTGTTCTTTAAAACATCACCATGCTCATCAAGTTTCACTTTGAAGATCCACTTTAGAGCAATGATCATAGCACAATCTGGAGCAGGTACTAATTCCCATACATCAAGTTGATCAAACTCATGAATTTGTTCTTGCATGGCATTGAACCAGCTGTCTTCATTCATGGCAGTTTTAACATCTTTTGGTACGACCTTAGAGAGTACGGAGTTGAAGAAGCACCATAAGGCATCGGTTGCAAGTGTTTTTCGTGTAGATACTGGACGAGAGGGGTTTCCAATGATGTTGTCCAATGGATGATCATGTGTCCATTTTCTAAGGTGTTCATGTGGTTGTTGTTGAGGAACTGAAGTAGCAGAGTCGATATCTTCTGATGAAGATGGTTCTGATGATAATTCAGGAGAAAATATGTTTTCAAATGGGGCATCCTCAGGAGTAGCAAAGGGATTAACTTCATCATGGATGCCAGGAGCAATTCCATGATGTACACTTGATGATTGATGATTTGTTGATGAGACAGAGTGATCAGCAGCAGTTGCTTCTTGACTTAATGATATTGAAACTGAAGGGTTGACTTCATTGACAGGGATAGGAGCAGCCTCTGTTGATGGAATTGACATATCATTAGCGATTGGCTCATAGTGTTCAACAAACATTGGATTAAACAATTTCATTAAATCATCTTTTGATGGTAGTACATAAGGAGTTGCTGGTGGGGGATTAGAAACAAGAGTAGAACTGATAGGACTACTTGATGATGGTTGAGATGCGGGTCCAGAACTGGATTGTCCTGGAGCCATTTGCCCGGACAGCTCATCGAACGTGACGTGAATAGTTTCCATGATATCTCGAGTTCTTTTGTTATAGATTCGGTAACCCTTCTTGTTTGATGCATAACCAACAAAAACTCCAATGTCCGCTTTAACTCTTAATTTAGCTAAATATTGACTGTCATTTGTTGGATAACATAAAGCACCAAACACACGAAGGTAGGATAGACCAGGCTTTCGTTTATGGACAATTTCATATGGAGTTTTTCCATGAGAGGTGTGTATAAGGGAACGATTTTGGGTGTAGCAAGCAGTGGAAATGGCTTCAGCCCATAGAAACATTGGAACCTTTGAATAAATTAGCATTGTTCTTGCGTCTTCCACAAGAGTTCAATTTCGTCTATCAACTACACCGTTCTGTTGAGGAGTTCGTGGAACACTTCTTTGATGATTGATTCCAACACTTTCATAAAACTGCATTAAGTCTTTGTTAACAAATTATGTGCCATTGTCTGTTCGAGCAATTCTAACTGTTTTGTTGACTCGAACCTGAAGCTGTTTGATAAGTTTGATGATGACATCTGGAGTTTCATCCTTTGTCCTAAAAAACTTTACCCAAGTAAATCGAGAGTAGTCATCAACAATGACTAGAATGTATTTCTTCCCATTTATCGTTTGCACTCTCATTGGTCCGCACAAATCCATATGAAGGGTATGAAGAACTTCCATTACTGAGTTTGTGGGTTTTGGTTTGTAGATGAAAAGTTTGAGAATACTGAGAATCTAAAGGAGGAGGCATTTAGGAGCCAGTCACATTGTTCTTTTCACCCTTTAATTGAGAGATTTGGGCTTTCAATTTTCTAATCGTGTTACAATGAGCTTGAATCTGTTCGTCACGTTTATTTATCTGAAAAACTGCATCAAACTCCGGAACATCTGAGGATGTCTTGATATTTGAGGTTTTGACATTTTCTTTAAGATGTTGATATTTTAGTTGTAAATCAAAATGTTCAACTTCTAGTTTAGAAAGATGTTTTACCAAATTATCGTGATCATCCTGATCAATTTTCTCACTTAGTTCTGAGTTTTTGTTTTCAAGCTCAATGACACGATCATGGGAAACTTTCAATGCAATAGATAATTCATGAAATCGAGAAGCAGTAATAGAGTGCTTAGTAACAGTATAAAACACATCTTGAGCAACACAACTTGAAATCAAATTCTCATTTAAGATGTGCAAGTTCTTCCTTTCAACTTCATTATATTTGAGTTCATTTTCATAATCATTGACTTCAACTATCATTGCATCAAATTCCTTTTCCATTTCTTTAATATCTGAATTTATCCCTTTTTGAAGACTCTCAAATTGACCTTTTAATTGTTTGAAGAAAGGCATGACCTCAGTTAAATAACATTCTTTAGTTTGCTCCAAACCCCTTTCCCCCTCAGTTATCCCTGTAGGTGTGATTCTCTTCTTACATGTTTTCTCAAAATCAACAAACAGCTGATGAACAACATACAGGCTGATTAAGGTCTTGCTATTAGTGGCAATAGATCTAGGAACTAGATGCATTGGTGTATTTGGAGGATACACAGTAGCTGCAGGCAATTTCCTAAGGGGGCGTTTGTTTCAACAAGTACATTAACTTTTAGCTTATCCATATCTTTCTTCCAAAAGATCTGTTATGGGGTTAATTGAGTTTGAGGCTTATAGATATTCAAGGATATCCAATTTTCCTTAGTGTAATCATGGGGTTTGATCGTTATGTTATTCTCTTTACATGCAGGATCGTTAAGCTTCTTATTCATTTTCTCCCTAGATGCATCATCTAGTTTTCTATCTTCCTCAGTGCACTCAATGCAACTAGGTTTCTGTCCAGGTTTAAGAATCTCATTGCCATAATAGATTACATTTTGAGCAGCTTTTGCTATCTTACCATACTCAGGGTTGGATTCCTTTATAATGGGGGTACTATGCTTATCGCTGAGAACTCTATGCTTAGTGATCATGTGAGCAGTCTGAATGGTATTCCCTTGTACGTACAACTTATTTTCAAGCTTGTTTTTCAAGGTTTTTAGATTAGAAAAATCATTCAAAAGTTTTGATTCCTTAGCACTGAATTATTGCTTAAGCATTTTAACATTTTCTTGAAGTTCTTGTTTTTGCTTAGCAGTTTTAGAAAGCTTTTCATGTAAGGAGTTTAACTCTTGTTTTAATACTTCTTCTCTAAAATTACTTTTTCTAATAATTGTACGCATTTGGTCATCCATTTCCTGCTCACGGGTGGTTAACTCAAACTTAGCACGCTGTTCATAAATAGCAACTTGTTCTTTATAGGCATTCAGTTCAGAAATAACAGACTCATCATGGGCACATGCAGTGTATTCATCAAAAATATAATCATCATTGACTGCAGAAGATGCATCACTTGGTACATTCTCACTTTCACTTTGTTTCACATATTGATCATATGGGACAATATTGATATTACCCATATTTTCAATATCTGTCTCAAAAGTTTCAGTTGATTGTACTTTGTCATGTATCTTTTGCTCGTCAACAGAATCGTATAGTTTTAATACCTCTGAGATGATTGCTTCTTTGGATGGACCAGCTTGCTGTGGTGAGGGGACCTATGGAGAGACCATTGGAGAAATGCTAGCCATGAAAATTGTCTGTGCAGTAGGTTCATCATCAACGTCAGAGTCGTATGCATCACAGTCGGCGACTTGAAAGGCATTCTGATGATTTTGACCTATCTCCTGAATTGGTTGCTCATCCACATCTGCATCATATGTCTTGGCATTGCCCTCAGCAAGAAACAACAGCTCCTCTTCATCCAACACAGCTCCATTATCCTTAGCTTGCACAAGTAACATCTTGTCTTTGAAGTACTCTGCATTTTGAGGGCGTTTTGGAGAAGTGCAGTTCCTTGCTATGTGTCCATCAACACCACAGTTGTAGCACTTAATTGGCTTAGCTTAACCCTGATTTGGATTCCTTCCACGATTCTGATTTGTCACATATCCTCTACCAACTCCCCTCTTCCCTGTTCATACTGTCATTCTTGAACTGGTTGCACCATAACCTTCCCATCTCTAATAGTAGCTTGATTGTGTGGATTGGATGCTGTTATGAGGTTATTGTTGGTGTGTGGGAGAGAGTTCATGTTTTGACTAACCATGAGAGACAGTTTATTGATGAAGTTTTCCATGAATGTGTTTGGGTCAGGAGGCTTATATGCTGGATCAGGGATGAGCTTGTAGTTATCATTACCCATGGGTATGACTTGAGAAGCTTTGGTGGTAATTCCAACATTGGTGTAAAAAGCTGTAGAGTCATTTGATGAACTTGTTTTTCCCTGGTTGGTTTTGAACTGTTCAAGAATCCTTTTTTCAAACATAGCATGTCTCTCATTTTAAAGAAGAAAGGCATACAGTTGCTCATAGTTTGTATTCTTCAACCATTTGGTTAGCTTCACAGAGGTGACAAACTTATGCCATTCGGGATTCATGTTGTTCACAAACTTTGAATTCAGCTGAATGTTTGGCATGATCATTTTGATGTTCCTCATATCATTCACAAGCTTATGGAATCTCACGTAGTACTCATAGACACTCTCATCTGGTTTCATCTTGAAATGCTCAAACTCATCATACAGTTGTGATTCTCTGTCTTCCTTGGTTAATTCAGAACCTGAGAGAAGCATCTTGACATTATCCCAAACTGCCTTGGCTTCAGTGTTGTGATTGATAAGCTTGTAGATGTCTTTTGGAAGACCCTGAAGTATAATGTTAGAAGCCCTGATGTCAGCATCGAATCTCTTTTTCTCCTTATCATTGAGCTCATCATACGTCTTTGGTCTGTCTAATCCATAGATCATTGTTCCATCTGCAGTTGTATCAATTAAGTCTCTTGTAGTCTCAATCTGATAAGGTCCTTCATCAATGGATTTGAGAATGTTGACCCCATTTTCCTTTCCAAGACAATACAATCTGATTCGTTGAGCCCAAGAGTCGTAGTCAGTTCTGTCAAGCATAGGTGGACGAGTATCTGAACCAGCTGCTTGAACATCCTCAGCAACAGTGGAGATGATTGTAGGTACGTTGTTAGACATGTTAACAGATTACACGGGATTTTATAACTCTATGATTAAACCGGGAAATAGATTATTTCATGGGATTTTACTAAATCAAGAGAAAACCGTATTATAAACAAAAATCAACCAAGTCACTACGAATTCTTGAACCAAGTCGCTAATCACCAAGTCGCTAAGTACCAAGTCGCTGGACTCAAGTCGCTAATGCACCAAGTCGCTACACAGTCAAGTCGCTAAAGAGAAACTCGCTAAGGTCCAAGTCGCTAACACCAAGTCGCTAAGCACCAAGTCGCTAGACACAGTTAAGTTGCTAAAGAACAACTCGCTAAGATCCAAGTAGCTAGTATCAAGTCGCTAACAAGTTACACTACAATTCGCTAACAATTTCTGAAGCAAGTCGCTAACCTCACCAAGTCGCTAGCCGTAGTGGAGAATCCACTAACTTGTACTATTTGTCGGCTTGTCTCAATAGACAAGTCGCTAACAACTAACACTGTAACTCACTAACTTTTACTGAAGCAAGTCACTATGATGAAAAATACTACGAGAACCAAGTCGCTAGCAAGAAATACTTCAAAAACGCACTTTTCAATCCAAAAAAAGCTCAACCACAGTGATTCAAGCTTACCAAATCAAATCCCAAGCACTTACAATGATTCTTAACACAAAAGTACACCCAAAATTCAAACTTTAACACAAGAAATGATCCAAATGATGCAAAAACCACTAAACTTTTTCAAACTCAAAAACCATCTAAAACCACTAGAAATCCAAGGATATGTAAGAGAGATGATCAAACCATGGCTCTTGATACCAATTGTTGCATATTGGATTTCACAAACACACTAAACCAATGATCAAAGAGGCGTATACAAGAGGTTCTAGAGAGAGAAAGAGTTAGAGTTTTGGGAACTTAGTGAGAGAAAATGAAAGTATTATTATGAGCTTCAACTCTCTACCTTAAGAGGTAGAGAGTATTTATAGTCTTACACAAATCGCCACCTATGTGCTGTGGATCAGGCGTACAGTGGGTAAAGACTCGTCCGTCCTCCACGGTGTTACTTAACTAAATACTACTTAACATTAAATAATCTACGACTACGAGCTTTCTAACGATTACATATACTTGAGGTGACCGACTCTTTAATAACTGGATTTGCTAAATCCTAACAAAATTATCAAAATTCACTTAATTTGTTAAACTGTTGATATGCTGGATCCCTTATTCAAGGGATCCGTGGGAACCGGCACATCAGAAGACAGAATAAGTGCTAGATGATCACTATGGAGTTTTACTTTCACTTTACTCTCCCACTCACGAACATAAACCCTAAGTTAGTGTTAATAGGAGTTCATTCATCATCATTTCAAAGGAAACAATCATTTGTGTAATTACTTCAGTACATTGTTATTTCCATTCTCTAATTCCTATAAGTACAATTTTCATCTTAATAAATTGGGTTTAAATGGGTTTATCACAATTTGGTATCACATTGTTTTCTAAGATATACTAAATCAAAGAATTAACATTGTTAATACAAATTAAAAACTCATTTTTGAATTAAATGAAGATGTATTGAGCAAAATTGTGATGAACCTCATTAGGATACTACTCACACAATTGACACCACATTGTGGTTTTGGTGTTTAGGATCAACCATGCCAAGTAATAGACAACAAGATTATCAAGACACGACACACTACATTTCTATGTATCATAGATAGGATGGTTTAAGCCCCGAGGACCGAAAGGCATTCAAATTGTTGCAAAAGAGGTTATTCCACGAAGGGCGTGTAGTTGAACCCTCATTCATCAACAACACCGACATTCCCAAAGTCTTTGCGGGAATCAGCTTCCAATGTCTCTTAACCATCAATGAAAAAATTTGTCCGGTGTTTGTCCTAAAGTTCTACAAGAGCATGAGGATCATAAGAAATGAAGATGGAACCATTTTGATCACTTTTATCATCAATGAGCACGAATTTACCTTCACCCTCGAGGAGTTTGCTAGGATACTTTGTATCCCTTGGTGAGGGGCATGCTTGTTTTCAAATGAATGGTCTCTAGCCCACCTCCACGACATGGTTGATGAGCATCCGGTCTATTCGACACCTCTCGCGGATCCTACTACGGTAAGAGATACCGTCTTTGTTGGGATATGAAAGTGCTGAAGATATCAAAGTACTGAAGATATGAAAGTACTGTAAGCTGCAAAGTACTGGAAGAAGTTAAACAGTCAAAGTACTGCTAAAGACAAAGTCAAAGTACTGCAGATAAAGTCAAAGTACTGCTAGATTAGAAGAACTGTTATATTCGTTTATGGAAAGTATTGTATTCCATGTTTAGATTACTTGTCGTAAAAGGTTATCAATTGTAAACCGACTAGGATATCCTTGAGCCTATAAAAGGACTCCTAGATTGGCATTAGAGGTACGATTTCAGAAAAAGAGTTTTAGAGTTTACGAATTAAGAGTTTAGAGAAAAGTTCGAATATCTTAGAGTTGTATTAGAGTATCTGCATAATAAGCAGATTTAGAGTTTTATTAATAAAGTTTCTTTTTAGCTTTGTTAAGTAAATTCCGCGTACTTAATAAAGATTGCTCAGTGTTTCTTTGTTAATAACTTAGGATTTATCCGAGGTTATTAAACCTTAACAAGCTAGTTTAGTTTGATTAAAGTATATCGATCCAACAAGTGGTATCAGAGCTTGTGTGGAAACTCTGACTAGGAAGAAACCCTACAATTTTCAAGATGTCGACTGAAGCTGTTCCACCACCCTCAATCACCTCACTCAGAATTCCAGTCATTAAGAAGGGAGAATATGATCTCTGGTGCATGAAGATGAGACAGTATATTGCCATTACAGACCATGCTCTGTGGAATGTAATTGTCAATGGGAATGAAGTTGTTCCAGAACCTGTTCAAGTTCCTGGACAACCTTTGGCACCAAAAGCAGTTTTACCACAAGCAACCCTAAGGAATCAAGAGAAGGCTCTTAACATTCTCCTATCTGCCATTCCTGATGGTCATCTTCTTAAATTTCACGATGCTAAAGATGCTAAGCAGCTCTGGGCTGCTCTCAAGACCAGATTTGGAGGGAATGAAGCCTCTAAGAAGATGCACAGAAACTTGCTGAAACAGCAGTTTGAAACATTCACAGTAGGAGAAAGAGAGAGTCTTGATGCTGCATATGATAGGTTTCAAAATCTCCTCAACATGTTGGAGTTATACAAGGCAGAAGTATCAGTTGAGGATGCTAATTTGAAGTTTCTAAGGAGTTTGCCATCTACATGGCATGTGATTGCTACTATGATCAGAGGACAACAAGGACTGGAGGTTATGGACTTTGATGATCTTTATCATCAATTGAAGGTGTATGAACATGAGATGAGTGGTCAATCAAATTCTAAATCTCACAGTATTGCTTTTCTATCATCTGAAAAGAAGAGCAGTACTTCCAAAAGTACTGCTTCTCCTCAAAGTACTGGTTCTCAAAGTACTGCTGTCTACAGTCCCCCATCATATGCTCAGCAGGCCCCACCATCTACTACTTTAAACTCAGATGAAGTTGTGTGCTCCTTCTTTGCACAACAAGCAAGCTTACCTGTCACTTATGAAGAGGATCTAGCACAGATTGAAGAAGATGCACTTGAGGAAATTGATATCAGGTGGCAAGTTGCTTTGATCACTGCAAGAATCAAAAAGTACATGAAGAAGACAGGCAAAAATATTGATTTTAAACCAAAACAAGGAATAACTTTTGACAAATCTAAAATTGAATGCTTCAATTGTCAAAAGACTGGTCACTTTGCAAGGGAGTGCAGGTTTGCCAAGTATCAAGCAAACAGAACATCTGAGAAGCCTAAACTTGAGCTCAAGGAGATTCCAATAACTGAAACAAAGGCGTTGGTTGCTCAAGAGAAGTTATCAGAAGTGGACTGGAGTGAAGAGTTTGATGATGAACCAGTGACTTACTGTATGGTAGCAGTGGAAGATGCAGTTGTAGACACAGTGGAAGCATTGGACTGGAGCACTGCTTTTGATGAAGAATCTGAACATGCTGTTTTGGAATCTGATGATGGCTTTGGAGGATTTGATTGGAGCAAAGAAAGTGAAGATGATCCTGTTCTTCTTGCTATGGTGGCTACTTCACCAACTCAGTCTCCTATCTCTGAGGTATGCTCAAACTGTTATGAATTCTATCAAAAATTGCTTAACAGTTATGTGATTGAAAGAGATAATTGTATTAGGGCTAGGTCTGAGGTAGCAGGTTATCAAATCACTTTAGAGTCTATAGAAGCTAAAATCATAACACATGAAAATAATGAAATGGCTTGGGCTGAAAAATATGAACAACAGGATTATCAGTTGAAACTTAGTGAATGGAAACTAAACTGTAAAATTGCTGAAATTGAGAAATTAACTAAGGAAAGAGATGATTTGGTAGCTAAGTTTGATGCTTGGAAAGAGTCTGGCCTGTCCCATGTTCAGTATGTTGAAAAACAGAGAAGGGCTTACATTAGAACAGGCTTAGGATTTGGAATGGACTTTAGTACTGTAGAAGAAAATCAACCTAGTGATCAGGATGATGGTGATTTTGAGGATATAACTACTAGTGATGATGAGCTCATTAACTATTTAGATTCATCTAGTAATGAAGGCTCAGTAAGTGAACCACCTCCTAAGAAAGACAATGGTTATCATGCTGTTCCCCATCCCATTAGTCATCACCCCTCTAGGCCTGATGTTTCTCGGTATGGAGTAGATAGTCTAGAGTTCAGGAATAAACTTATTGCAAAATCTAGATCTGAGAAACCCAAGGAAACTGTTGAAAACAATGTTCAAAATCCAGCAGTACCTTTAAATCAAAGTACTGCTCAACAAGCAGTACCTTCTGCAAAATCTTTTCAAAACAGTACTGCTAAACCTTTTTGGGATAATTTTGGTCAAAACAAATCCTATCAGTCCTCAAGAAGGAAAAACAATTTTGGACATAGACATAGAAGAAATCATTTTGGACATATGGGTCAAAAACTGTGTTTTGTGTGTTATAGTCCTACTCATTTAATCAAAGATTGTGACAGACACTCAGAATATCTAAGCAAGTTTCCAAGGAATAAGTCTAACAATAAGAGATCCAGAGAGCACAAACCAGTGTGGACTAATTCAAATAGGGTTAATCACAGAAACTTCACACCAGACCATAGATACCCGCATCAGAGAAGACCTTCAGTATCTCACAGTACTTTCCAAAGTACTGCTCAGAGACAAGGTACTGAAAACCATACTTGGGATAGAAATTCTAGGAGACCTCATTATCAAGCTAGAAGTTATCATAGTTCAAATAGGGGATCTAGATCACAAGAACCTCCTGTTAAAACTGAATGGGTTAAAAGGGAAAGAACTGCTGGGAGACATACAGGGCGTTCAACAAAAAGTGAATCAGATATTTTTGTGTCAAGAGAAAAGGCTACTAATCTGGTAAAAGAAATTTATGTTGAAAAACCAGAAAATTTTGAAAATCCACATGCTAAACATCAAAAGATAATTTTGGATCATAATCTGAGAGATAGTGAGAATTACATACTCAAGGAATTTGAGTTTGTGACTTCTCAAGGGGAACACAAGTCAGTAATGGCTTGGGTTCCTAAAAGTTTCTAACTCTTTTCTTTGTGTGCAGGGCAACCCAGAAGAGGAGCTTAAAGATCATCTTATTGTGGATAGTGGTTGCTCTGGAAGTATGACAGGTGATAAAGAGATCCTGTCTGATTTTAGAAGTATTAGTGGAGGTAAAGTTGCATTTGGGAATGATCCCAATGGAGGAAGGATTACAGGGAAAGGAACAATTAAAGCTGGGAGAATTGATTTTGAGAATGTCAGATATGTGAAGGAGCTGAAATTCAACTTGTTGTCAGTCTCTCAAATTTGTGATAAAAAGCATCCTGTGTTATTCACTGACACAGAATGTCTTATCCTTTCTTCTGACTTCAAACCTGTTGATGATGACTTGGTAGTACTTAGAGTACCAAGGACAAATGATGTGTATAGTTTAGACATGAAGAGTCTACATTCTTATGGTAGAGCCACATGTTTGGTGGCTAAAGCAACCTCTGAAGAGGCACATCAATGGCATAGGAGATTGGGCCATGTGAATTTCAAGAACATCAACAAACTGGTCAAAGGCAATTTAGTTAGAGGTTTACCTTCAAAGACTTACAGGAATGATCAATCATGCTTGGCATGTAAGAAGGGTAAACAACACAAAGCTTCCTGCAAGAAGCTTGATGAAAGAAATATCAGAGAACCATTGGAGCTATTACACATGGATTTATTTGGACCTGTCTCTGTGGCAAGTTTAAATAAGAAGAAGTACTGCTTGGTTGTTACTGATGATTGTAGTAGATTCAGTTGGGTTTTCTTTTTGGGCTTTAAGGATGATACCTTTGATGCTATTCAAACTCTTATAATAGCACTAGAAAACCAATTAAGACTCAAGGTTAGAGGTATTAGATGTGATAATGGAACAGAATTCAAGAACAAGCCTATGGATGATTTTTGTGCAAATAAAGGCATAAAAAGGGAGTTTAGTATTGCTAGAACACCACAGCAAAATGGTGTTGCAGAGAGGAAAAATAGAACCTTGATTGAAGCTGCAAGGACCATGTTAGCTGATTCTCATCTCCCTATTCAATTTTGGGCAGAAGCTGTAAGTACTGCATGTTATGTACTCAATAGGGTTTCTGTCACAAAACCACAGATGAAGACACCCTATGAATTGCTGATGGGCAATAAACCCAACATTCGTTTTATGAAGCCTTTTGGATGCCCTCTTACTATTTTAAACACCATTGATAATCTAGGGAAGTTTGATGGCAAGTCTGAAGAAGGGTACTTATTGGGATATTGCACTAACAGTAAAGGATTCAGAGTCTACAACAGAGTTACTAAGAAGATTCAAGACTGTCTTCATGTTGAGTTTTTAGAGGATCAAGACAATGAGAAAGGGAAGGGTCCTGATTGGATGTTTGATCTTGAGATTTTATCTCCTTCAATGAATTATGTACCTGTTAGAGAAGAAAATCAACCTTTGCATAATGAAGAAGATATTCAGTATGTTGTTCATGATATTCATCTTAGAACTGATGCTATTCCTGATAAAGATCCTATGAGTCCAAAACAAAGTACTGATGTTCCTAAGCAAAGTACTGTTTTGCCAAAACAAAGTACTGTTGCTCCACAATCCTCATTATCTGCTGAGGATCAATCTATTCAAGAGGAACTTAATCAGATGCTTCTTCAAGATGTATTAGCACATTCTTACACAGATGAACAAAGGAGAGCTTATGAAGAAGCAAAGAAGAAGAACAAGACTGCAGAGTTCTCTTCCAGTACTTTGGACAGTACTTTCAACCAAAGTACTGCTGCACCTGTTGACAGTACTTTAGATGATTTGGATGATCCTACTATGCCTGAGTTAGAAGAAACTGATGATGAGCTTGAAGATGAAGGTATTTTCACAAATTCCAATGAAGGTGCTGATTATACTAACTTAGATGATACATATGAAGTTCCACAGTCTCCAATCTTACGAATTCATAAGAATCATCCAACAGAACAGATCATTGGTCCTTCTACTTCTGGAGTTATGACAAGACACAAAGCTAAGGGTTTCACAAAACCTCATAATGCTTTACTTAGCTTTGTGTATAAACAAAACAGGCTAAATCATAAGGACCATCAAACCTGCTTATTCACCTGTTTCATCTCTCAAGAGGAACCCAAGAATATTTCTCAAGCTTTGACTAAAGAAAGCTGGGTTGAAGCTATGCAGGAAGAACTTCTTCAATTTAAACTTCAAGAGGTTTGGGTTTTATGTGATCTTCCAGATGGGAAGAGAGTTATTGGAACCAGATGGGTCTTTAGAGTTAAAAGAGATGAAAGAGGCAATGTTATAAAGAACAAGGCACGGTTAGTTGCTCAGGGTTATAGACAGGAAGAAGGAGTAGATTATGATGAGGTTTTTGCTCCTGTGGCAAGGATTGAAGCAATTAGAATCTTTCTTGCTTTTGCTTCTTATATGGGTTTTCAGGTATATCAGATGGATGTCAAGAGTGCATTTCTTTATGGCACTATTACAGAAGAGGTGTATGTGAAACAACCTCCAGGCTTTGAAGATCCTAAGCATCCTAACAAAGTCTATAAGGTGGTGAAGGCTTTATATGGTCTTCATCAGGCACCTAGAGCTTGGTATGAGAGGCTCTCTACATTCTTATTGAAACATGGATACAGAAGGGGAGCTATAGACAAGACTTTGTTTATCAAGAGAGACAAGAAGGATATCATGTTAGTTCAAGTGTATGTTGATGATATTATCTTTGGGGCTACCAAACAGTCCATGGTTAAGGAGTTTGAGCAGCTGATGCAGAAGGAATTTCAAATGAGTTCCATGGGAGAGTTAACATTCTTTTTAGGACTTCAGGTTAAGCAGTCCAAGGAAGGAATTTTTATTAGTCAAGACAAGTATGTTACAGACATACTTAAGAAATTTAATTTTGATGATATGAAGGCTGTTACTACACCGATTAAATCTATCAATTCATTGGGAAAAGATGAAGATGGTCAGTCTGTTGAAGTCAAGTTATACAGATCTATGATTGGCTCTCTTATGTATCTTACTGCATCAAGGCCTGATATCATGTTTGCAGTATGTTTGTGTGCAAGATATCAAGTCTCACCAAAGATTTCTCACCTGAATGCTGTCAAGAGAATATTCTGTTATTTGAAACAACAACCTAAGTTGGGTTTGTGGTATCCTAAAGAGTCACCTTTTCACTTAGAAGCTTTTTCAGATAGTGACTATGCAGGTGATAACTATGATAGAAGATCCACAACTGGTGGATGCCAATATCTTGGAAGAAGATTAGTCTCATGGCGGTGCAAGAAACAGACAATTGCAGCAACATCATCTACTGAAGCTGAATATGTAGCTGCTGCAAGTTGTTGTGGTCAAGTTTTATGGATGCAGAATCAACTCTTGGATTATGGGTTCAACTTTAAGAATACTCCTATCAACATTGATAATGAGAGTACTATTTGTATTGTGAAGAATCCTGTGTATCATTCCAAGACAAAGCATATTCAGATTAGGCATCATTTTATCAGAGACTGTTATGAGCATAGGCTCATTAATGTGGTTAAAGTTCACACGGATGATAATGTAGCTGATCTACTCACCAAAGGTTTTGATGTTTCACGATTCAATCACTTGGTCGTGAGCATTGGAATGATTAACTACTAAGCTATGTTTAAGGGGAGGACTATAAGATGTTTGATATAGTCCTGTGTATTGCTTGAGGGGAGGATATTAGTGTATACTTAGATTATTTGAAGATTTTTGGCAAAGTACTGTATTTCCTTAAAGTACTGCTTGGGAAAGTACTGCTTGGGAAAGTACTGCTTATGTGGAAAGTACTGTTTGTCGTATTAAAGTACTGTTCCAACGGTAATATTGAAGGGTAATTGGTAATAACGGTAACTTAGTTATTTAGGCTGTGATTTTTCAAATCTCACCTATAAATAACTTCTTTCCGATTTTCCCTCTCATATTATTACTTCACATCTTTTCCATACTTATCTTCAAATTACCATCTCTTTATTATTCGATACAATCTTTCTATTGTGCTCACTCTTTCAACAATGGTGAATCGTTTAACTGTTTCGAAGCACAATATGGTGGCTAATTTGGATAAGACTGAGGCGAATGTGGCGTTTTATGATATCATTGATTATCTTACTGGGTCGCCTCTTAGTTATGCTCTTTTAGTGGAGCCGGATATAATTGAACCATGGATTAATGAATTTTGGGCTAATGCTAGAGACAATATGGAGGAGGATGAATACTATATTAGATCCACTGTTGCTGGACGCACTATCAAGATCACAGAAGCATCCATTCGTGAAGATTTATTATTTGATGATGAAGATGGGGCTATTAGATTTGATAAGCAACTGATTTGGGATTCTTTTAGGAATTTTGGTTATGAAGGTTCTTTGACTGAACAAACTTTTAAGAAGGCTTTATTCTGTCCTCAATGGAAGTTTTTGATTCATGTTTTACTACATTGCATAAGTTCTAAAAGCACTTCTTGGGAGCAGTTTGGGTCCAATATAGCATCTGCAGTGGTTGGCTTAGCTACAGCCAGAGTGTTTAACTTTTCACGGCTAATTTTGGATGGGATGCTATCACATATATCATCTGGAGCTACTTGGTTGATGTATCCAAGGTTCATACAGGTCTTCTTGAATAAGCAATTGGCTGATATTCCTAAACCTACTGCTTTATTACCTGTTATTGTGCAACAAGCCAAAATCTATACATTCATGGCTAGGCGCAGTGATTTATTCAGAGGTGGAGATATTCCCTTAACTACTTCCATGATGGAAGTTGTTCAAGCTGTACGTGCTGAAGAGGATGAAGAAAGTGAAGGTACTGATTCTTCACAAAGTGCTGCTTCACAAGGTACTGCATCTGCAAGTACTGCTTCTCGTGCAAGTACTGCATCATCACAAGGTGCTGATTCTTCAGGTCCTGCAGTTCAAGTAGAGATTGAGAGAACACCTACTCCATCTCCACAGCGTTCTGTTTCAGAAACTCATTCACCACTTCAAGGTCCTGCTCCTACTATACCTCGTGAAGGTTTAACTATGGATAACTATGCTTTGACAAGGGCGCTCGCCAGGTTGAAAAAGACTGTTGAGCGTCAAGCTAAAACGATTAGGAAGTTGAAGCGTAACTACTTTTGGTTAAGGAATTTTGTTAAACCTTATATTCAAGGTTTCAACCTATGGGTTACGGAGGAGAATAAACGTCGCAAAGCTCTTCGAAAGGAATTAAAAAGAAAGACAGTTCCTAAACCATCTTCTGTCAACTTGGGGAGGAATTCAGAAAAGGATAATTTGAAAGAAGATGTTATGAAGAAGAAAGAATCTGAAGAAGATTTTACACAGAAGAAAGACTCTGTAAGCTCTGCAGAAAAGATTATTTCAGAGGAACAAGAAGAAGAAGTACAAGTTAAAGGTACTGATAATCAAAGTACTGATGTTCAAAGTACTGATGGTCAAAGTACTGAACATCAAAGTACTGAGTTTCATGATACATCTATGCCAGAAGTTATAACACCAATTACTCCAAGGGTGTTGAATTTTGAAGAAGAAGCTGGTCCTTCTACTGTTGTTATAGAGGAAGAGGAGGAACCTAGATTTAAACCTATTCATTCACCTAGTGATGATGAATTAGTTGCTACAATTCTTGATTTGTCACAACCAAGAGGAGGTGTTACCTTTAGAGATGTACAAGAAGAAGAACAATCAAGAACTGATCAACCTGCAATTGATCCAAAAGACAAGGGAAAAGGTGTTTTGGTTGAAGTTAAGAAGAAGAAACTTACTTTAGCAGAACTTAGAGCATTTGAAGTTGCAAGGAATGAAGCTGCAGCTAGAAAAATTCAAGAAGAGTTAAATGCAAAAGATAGAGAAGAGCAAGAAGCTCAAGAAGCTCTAAATAGAGAAGCAGCTCAAAAAGTGCAAGATGAATTGAATGCTGAAGCTGCTGAATCTTTACAGTCTCCAACACCTGTTAGATTCATGTCAAGAAGACCTAATTTAGCTAAAGAAAGGAATGCAATGATGGCATATCTAAAAAGTAGAGGATTTAAAGGATTACAGAAGCTAAATTATGTGGATATGAAGAGATTATATGATGCTGAGAGAGAAGCATATAAGAAAGATGTTGCAGGCATCAAAGACTTTAGAGAAGAAACTTATTGGACTGAAGCTGAAAGGAAGAAAAACTTAAAGAGAAAAAGAAAAACTGAAGCTACAGATGTTCAGTTTTCAAAGAAAGAGAAGGTTGAATTAAGATCTGAGACTAGTGATGAATTGAAGAATTATCTCAGAGTGGTAGATTTTGATTATACTGATGAAGATAATGACATGAAGATGAACAGATCAAAGATCAGTACTTTCAAAGTTGAGAAATCTAAGAATGGAGATTACATGGTTTTTCACAAAGAAGATAAAAGTTTCAGAGTTTTTAAAAGGCTATGGGATTTGTTGCATATCATAGACAGAGTAGATCTATTCTACTTATATCATGCTGTGAAGACTTATTTTGAAGATAATCCATTAGAAGGGATTGGATTGGTTTTACATGGGGATCTCATAACCATGTGGGAAACTGATGAAGCAAGTACTGATGATATTTGGAAGGATCAAGAAAACTGGGAGATAGTTTACTGGAGATTCTTTGGAGAATCTGGAGTTCATGTCTTGGAGTTAGAAAATGGAACAATGATTCACATGTTTGCAGAAAGAAGATATCCTCTTACTGTTGAGCTCATGAGAAGAATGCTTGAGCATGGATTGGAAGTAGAAGAGGCTGATGAAATTGCTTGCATGGTTATCAATTTGCTTATAGACTGGACTACCATTGCTGAGAATGATTTATAACTGGTATGATTTTTGAATAAATACTTTTTGATATATCAGTACTTTTATTCAAAGTACTGCTAGTCAGACAGTACTTTCATCAAAGTATTGTTTGCTGTATTAAACCAGTTAAATAAATTTTAGAAGAAACCTTTTGCTAAATAATAAATATTTTCTGATATAAAGGTTGAATAAATGGTTTTTGTGATGATAACATCAATAGGTTATCAATCCACCATGGTTACAAAAGGATTGACTAATCCATGAGCAAACGGCTCTGGTAAAGATATATCAAATCCGTTTTTAGTTGACAACTTGCTAATAAGTTGGATGGTTATCAACTCACCATATCAGTAATGTGAAGAGTTGGCTAGACCACAAGAAATGGCTTGTGGTAAAGGCAGTGGAAAAACCATTATTGGTAATTAGTTCACCATTAGATAAAAGAACTAACTAGTCCAGAAGGGTACAACTTTTGGTAAAGACAAAACAAATCTGTTGATAGCTGGTGGTTTGCTAAAAATCATATGGTTATCAATGTACCATGGTCTTACACACCAAAACATTTGGCTACTCCAGAGATAATGGCTTTGGTAAAGAGTTCTAAATCCATTGAATTTTCAATGATTCACTTAGATGTGATGAGAATAGTATGCAACTTAAAACTTGAATTATTGTACACATTGTCATATGTTGCTGTGTTGCTGAAAAGATGGAGATTGCTGAATGCTGCTGTGAAGAAAACAATTCTAAGAGATACTTTGATAAAAGCACAGATTCTACAGAGATATAATCTAAAGACTAAAGAACAATCCATTTTAAAGATGAAGCTGTTAACGATATATTCACAAAGGAACTTGAAGTCAAGCAAGTAGAATTCAAGTTAGGGGAGGATTGTTGGGATATGAAAGTGCTGAAGATATCAAAGTACTGAAGATATGAAAGTACTGTAAGCTGCAAAGTACTGGAAGAAGTTAAACAGTCAAAGTACTGCTAAAGACAAAGTCAAAGTACTGCAGATAAAGTCAAAGTACTGCTAGATTAGAAGAACTGTTATATTCGTTTATGGAAAGTATTGTATTCCTTGTTTAGATTACTTGTCGTACAAGGTTATCAATTGTAAACCGACTAGGATATCCTTGAGCCTATAAAAGGACTCCTAGATTGGCATTAGAGGTACGATTTCAGAAAAAGAGTTTTAGAGTTTACGAATTAAGAGTTTAGAGAAAAGTTCGAATATCTTAGAGTTGTATTAGAGTATCTGCATAATAAGCAGATTTAGAGTTTTATTAATAAAGTTTCTTTTTAGCTTTGTTAAGTAAATTCCGCGTACTTAATAAAGATTGCTCAGTGTTTCTTTGTTAATAACTTAGGATTTATCCGAGGTTATTAAACCTTAACAAGCTAGTTTAGTTTGATTAAAGTATATCGATCCAACAGTCTTCATGCAAAGAGCCTCCCTATTATGAGTCACTAGGAAGTCAAAGGTCATCTATAGAGAGCCCTTTCAAATGGAGCTTTCAGAGATGCTCCCATTGTACA
Source organism: Chrysanthemum seticuspe (assembly GCA_019973895.1). Lineage (NCBI taxonomy): Eukaryota > Viridiplantae > Streptophyta > Magnoliopsida > Asterales > Asteraceae > Chrysanthemum > Chrysanthemum seticuspe. The sequence goes on along the minus strand of BPTQ01000008.1, from coordinate 131,700,263 downwards.
AGAAATGGGAACTAGTGTTAAGGGAGAATGTCCTTTGTTTGGTGGGAAATAAGGATCATCCCAACGCTTGTCTTGCCTACATGATCTATTGCCTCGTTACTGGGACTCACTTTAATCTTGCTTATTACATGGTCAAAAGGATGGCAAGTGTATTAAGGATAGACAAGATGGTTCTCCCCTATGCCATGCTCTTAACTCGCCTAGCCAATTTTGTCTTTGCTCTAGATCCATCTTCCTATACCGATGACCACATCTTTTGCAACAAGGTCATGGTGTCCTTTTCCAATGAGAAGACTACAAGGTTTATGGTTGAAGGCAAGAGACCTCACCCACCAACGGACTCATCAGATGAAAGAGATGGAGAAGGAAGCAACCCAATTGGCAACGTTCAACTTGACCCCATAGCATACATTGAGCAACTGCCATACATGCCGAGCCCATCACAAGAATTTCAAAAAATAAAGGGGATTATCAAATGTTTTTCTAACTTCCTTATGAAGAAGAAGAAGTAGGGGTGAAGGGTTGAAGAGTGAAGCTTGGAGGAGATGGAGTAGGAGATTGAGTGAAAGGGAAGGTAAGGTCGTGGACCTTAAAATTTGAACAATGGTCTGTAAAACATCTTAAACAATATTTATGTAACTTAGGACTTATCTCTAGTAGATGGCATGACATGAACAAAGACATCCTAACTTAGGCAACCCAAAATGAGAATTTTACGATGGCTTGATTGAAATCAAGAAGTCGGTCCTTCTCAGAATTTCTTACCTTTTAGTCACTCTTACTTACCATGCGTGATATTTCTTTCTTACTTGATGTAGAAATGACTAGGATGAATATTTGCTAAGAAGTGTAAATTATGCACATTTGCTGTGAAGCTACTGGTCCGCAGTAGCCGGATCCCTCAAATGAGGAAACTGTGGGATCCGGGTAAACAGACATAGGATTTCTACACTTTCACTTCAATCCAATCCTCCTGACCTTATCACACTAGCTAAACATGATTCTTTAGGATCACTTAAGTCTTCCCCATGATCAGAAGGTCTCACTCTCACTCATAGCTAACATAGGATCACATTCAAGGTGTTTTTGATTTATCACTTCACCAAAACTCAACATATTTCCGCTCTAATACTCACACATTGTTCCTTACATCTCAAAACACTTAGTTTGTTATTTCTCTTAATTTTAACAAATTGATTTTCATCATCTTTACCTCAAAATAGGCTAAAAACTAGTTTTTCATTTCTTTTGATTTTCTAGGAATTTTCCAAATTTTTCTTAAGTCACCATCTAATCTGTAGGATCATTTGGCTTCATTTGTCATCCTTAAAGTATTAGTGTCATGCTTAACCACTTAGTTGCACTCATAAAAGGGTCAACTTTCTTATCAAAAACCATCATTAGGTATCCTCACTCCTTATGGTTGGACAATAAAGTCACATACCATTTAAAAACATCTTAGGGAACCCAAAGACTCAGAATTTATAGGTACTAGACCCTAATAGAACATAATCACTTCATCACTTTGCTGTCTGACAGACGAATCCCTAGTTTATAACTAGACTGATCCCCAACTTTAGGGATTCGTGAGATCCGAGTCTCCAGAATAGTTTATGATCACTTTCTTCTGTAATTCAAACTCTTTTTGGTAGTCTAAACACTTTTACTTGCCTTAAATGACTCCCTAGGATAGAACAACACTATAGTTGACCTTAGTGCATGCCAAAATTCTTAGTGGTCAAGAATTTAATTCATTTAACCCAATTTCATCTTTTATAAACCAAGTGTGGTTATGTTTTTTTTAAAACATCATTCAAACCACCATTCAAAAATCAGTAGCTATGACATCCATTATATCCTCTCTTTCACTATGACTAAAGCATCTAGCAAAAACTCTTCAACCAAAGGTTCCTCCAAGAGAAATGCTCATATGGTTCATGAGATATCATCAACCGAGTCATCACCCGTAAGAAGTCCAAATGCTAGAATCCCTATTCAACAAACTCAACTAACTAAAGCTAGAAAAACCGCTAGGATTAGCATTCAACCTTTTGAGTTGGAAAGGCTGTTGGAATCACTCCTAAACTAGATTACAAGTGCTAGTAATTAATATGTAATAGTTAGCTTGTAAGATATAGGATTTCATAAACACACTAAACCATAATCCAAGTTGGCGTATAAAAGTGTTAGAGAGAGAAAGTTCTAGAGAGAGAAATGGAAGAGAGTTGGGAACTATGTGAAACAAAGAAAAATAGTATTGAAGCTCCAACCCTCTACCTTGGGAGGTAGAGGGTATTTATAGTGTCTTACAAATAAACGCCACCTACTGGCTGTGGATCAGGCATACAGTGGGTAAAGACACGTCCGTCCTCCACGGTGTTACTTAACAAACTACTAACTAACATATCATAACTACGACTACGAGCTTTCTATTGAATGCTTATACTTGAGGTGACCGACTCTTTAATGACTGAATTTTCTAATTCCTAACAATCTCCCCCTAAGGGAGGTCACCTCAATTTACAACGATTACAAACAGATATTACATTAGATTGTTCTAGGATTCTTGATTAAGTCCTTTTCTCAGTAGCTCGTAGTCTTTGAATCTTCATTATAGCATGTTTGGGAATTCCAAGTGGAGGTCTTTAACTGATCCATGTGAGAATGATTGTTGAGCCTGCTTTGAGATCATCAGTCATATTAAATCTTTGACTCTTCATTTGTGATGTTGGTATTATGTGATGTTGTGACTTTTGGACCAACATGCTCACATTCTGGGTCATGATTTCTTCTTATCAGAGTAGCGAAAGCTTTCGTTGATTCATGATATTGGCAGCGGCGTAGCAGAAGCATGGAGTGAAAATATCAGAGTCATTGATGCACTAATCATGATTTCTTTTAGAGATGAATGTGTTGTGTGAGAATGCGGCTATGGATTGACCGCTTCATTCTGATCAGCTGCAAACGTAGGGAGTACCTGCATATAACAGTTACCAATAAAGCGCACGAAAGTATCTTTGATTACTTTCGATGAATTGAGGTACACGGCCCACGGTTCCCCGTTGATCAGTACAAGTATTGCCTGTGATCAGGTATAATTCTGAAGAATTTCCTTGACATGGTTTCGCAGCTGTTCTAGCTGTTCTCAAACCGGAACATCTCAAAGAAGACAACACGAAGTGACTGAACCAGCGAAACGAGATTCACTGATTGATGAAAACAGGTTTGAGAAACAATCGTGTATTGCTCAATAGAAATTGTTTTTGCAATACAACGAAGGTTTTAATGAAAATCAATTATCATTCAAAACACCTTTTATTTTGAGAAATAAGTACACAGTCGACATGCTAAAGAAAAGATTTTTAAGCACAACGACCGGTTTTTCAAAGGTATCCGTCAATCCATAACCTGAACCAGGATTGATTCAAAAGATTGAATCGCCCCATTGTTTCTGTTCAGTTGTCACATGATTGATCTATTGAATAGACCTCACATGCCACCTACCAGGAGCTTGTTAGATGTTGGCTCCAGAAGGCTTTCCATCTTCATTGTGAATATTTTTGCATATCACTCGGATGTTCTGGCAATACCACAGGGATAATGCGTAGGACTCAAGATCTAATCTCTCTTTCCACATTGTGTGAAATAGAGAGTCTTCATTGAAAGTGTCCTAATGAGATTTATTGATGATCTCGAGGCTCTAGACTCAATTTGTGCATATTTGGTTCCTGTGCCGGAGACTAGGAAGAGGGTCTCCTTCTTCAATATCAACAATCTCTAAGAGAAAGTCGATAGATTATGTAGGTTCCCCGTGAGAATGAAACAAGCCCTTTTAAGAGGAACTTGAGTGGTTTGGGAAGTTGTAGTGCAGAGCGTCACTGGGTCCATGACGTCTTGTCTTCAATACCGATGTTACCATCAGTAGCATATGAATTGTACCCGGTTTCTGCCCTATGGTTGAATAAATGGAGGGCTATTTCTTTTCAACTTTTTCTCATTCAATTCTTTTTCATTCTTCAACCCCTTCAGTGCTTACCGAGACTTCATAGCTAGAACCTTGTTGGGTTTGTTCCAGTATTAGCTCTGTCTCAGTCCGCACTCTTCCCATATCTCAATTTTCTCCTTTTATCATCATACCTAAGGACTTCTACACTAACTAGTGGATTTTCCCTGGGTAGATCCCTCCGGTTCTGGCGGATCATGGGACCATAACCTAACCTTATCATCCTTATATCACCATGCATAAAGTAGGATTGGTCGGTCTTTTGGTATAGTTCTTTCGCCTTGAAACCAATTGAAACCCATTTGAAAATCAATCAAGATACTTGTGATCTAAAATCAAAGCATTTTGTATCTCAATTGTTTGATAATTTTAGAAATGCTCCCCTCAACATATGCATATAATTCAGAAATTGTTTTAGCATATGGAGGCAAGAGATCTTTGAAATCGTTAGATTAAGAATGACAGGTCCAATCTTTTGATTAACATTTTCTAAAATGATCATCATCACTCCCTAATCAATTTGTGTCACGTTTCAATAATTTGAGGTTTAAAATAGATGCTCCCCCTCAACATGTGCATGGAAAATTTGAAATCGTTTGTCACATGTGGGGAGGAGAGCTTGTACACCCTTATAAAACCATTTATCGAATTATCAGTTTAAATCAAATTTAAATCACAAATTCTCCCCCGATTACAATTTTCAAATCATTCGAGATTTGTGATCTCTTGTGGATTTAAATTGATTTTGAAAGCTTTTAAGGAGAATTGTGACTTGATTATGAAAACGTTTTAACTGATAAGGATCGAATTTTGAGACTTTAGACTCCAAAGATTAAACATGCTTGAATATCTTTTGAAAACTTAATAATAACCACGGTCTGGTACCATTGTTTGAAAAATACATTTTTTAATTTAATTGAAAAATCATTCTCCCCCTCAATAAATGACATAAGTTGTTGATTGAGAGATAGATATTTATGACAACTGTTAAGTTCAGATGATTTTCAAAAATAGAGTCCGAGTAATTTTTCAAAGCAATTAGTTTTCATTATATAGCAAGAAATTGTATTTATAGAATCAGAGCATGAGATATGAAAAACCAGATATAGCATGGCTCTGTTCTTTCTTTGAAAATGGGTTACTAACAATAAACCACTATTTTTCTCCGCCTCATTTTTTTTTAAACAAAAACTATATGCACTCGAAGAACATCTAAAAACCCGTGACATTCTTTGAATGTCAGCACAAAGTCCGTAGATGAAATCGAATAAGGATAAACATGACATAATAACAATATTTTTTTTTTTTTTTTTCGAATATTTTTCAATATTTTCTAATTTTTATGGATTTTTGAAAATTTTATATTTTTTTATTTTCTTTTTGAGGGTTTTTCAAGTTTTGTATTTTGCTTTTTGAATAAATATATACAAGAGATAGATGAATAAAGACCTTCACTCCTCGTCTTCCTCTTGAAGACGCTTGAGTGTTTCCGGTTGTAGACTCTTTAGACCAAGACGTGGAAGGATAAACTCAAAACGTTCTCTAGGAAGAGCTTTAGTGAAGATGTCTGCTAACTGGTATTCAGTCCTCACAAAATAGAGTTCCACCACACTTTTTTCCACTTGTTCCCTGATGAAATGATGTCGAATGTCGATATGCTTTGCTCTTGAGTGTTGAACGTTGTTGCACGAGAGAGCAATAGCACTTTAATTATCACAGTACAGAGGGATTTTGTTGAATTCAAAGCCATAGTCAGATAATTGGGATCTCATCCATAGGATTTGAGCACAACAAGATGACATGGCTATGTATTCAGCCTCTGTAGAGGAAATAGATGTACTCATTTGCTTCTTTGAAGACCAGCTCACAAGCTTATCACCCAAAAACTGAGCACCTCCAGACGTACTTCGACGTGTATCTTGACAACCTGCATGATCAGCATCTGCATAGGCAGTTAGTGACATACCGGTGTCCTTTGGGTAACATAGTCCCATATTGATGGTTCCTTGGAGATACCGAAAGACCCGTTTAACCGCTTCAAGGTGCTTTTTAGTAGGCTTAGACTGATATCTAGCACACATGCACACAGCGAACAGGATGTCTGGTCTACTAGCTGTGAGGTACATCAGGGATCCAATCATACTACGATATTTCATTTGATCTATCATGATCCCTGAGTGGTCCTCATCCAGCTTGGTTCGTTCAATCATGGGAGTGTCAACAGGGTCACTAGAATCAAATCCAAATTTCTTTAACATCTCATTTGCATATTTATATTGATTTATGAAAATGCCTCCGGGACTTTGTGAAATTTGGAATCCCAAGAAAAATGACATTTGTCCCATCATTGATATTTGAAATTTGGAACCCATTTCATTTGAAAAATGATCACATTCATTGGGGTCAGTCAAGGCAAATATGATATCATCAACATAAATTTGAACGTGAATTAACTGTTTGCCTGACTTTCTGGTGAACAACGTTGGATCAACTGCTCCTTTGCTGAATCCGGTAGATAGAAGAAACTTAGATAGCGTATCATACCATGCCCTCGGAGCTTGCTTTAAACCATAAAGAGCCTTCTTCAAACGATAAACATGAGTAGGATGCTCTGGATTCACAAAGCCTTCAGGTTGGCTGACATAGACGACCGCTTTAAGATCTCCGTTAAGAAATGCGGTTTTAACGTCCATCTGATAAACAACCATGTTCTTGCTAGCAGCATTAGCCAAGAAGATTCTGATCGCCTCGATACAAGCAACTGGAGCAAAAGATTCCTCAAAGTCTATCCATTCTTCTTGACGATAACCTTTAGCCACTAACCTAGCCTTATTTTTCAAAACATCACCATGCTCATCAAGCTTCACTTTGAAGATCCACTTAAGTGCAATGATCATAGCACAATCTGGAGCTGGTACTAATTCCCATACATCTAATCGATCAAACTCATGAATTTCATCTTGCATGGCATTGAACCAGCTATCTTCATTCATAGCAGTTTTAACATCTTTAGGTTCGATCTTTGAGAGTACGGAGTTAAAGAAGCACCATAAGGCATCAGTAGCAAGCTGTTTACGAGTGGATACTGGACGAGAAGGGTTTCCAATGATGTTATCCAATGGGTGATCATGTGTCCATTTCTAAGATGTTCATGTGGTTGTGGGTGTGGAACCGAAGTAGCAGAGTCGATGTCTCCTGATGAAGATGGTTCAGATGATGATTCAGGAGCAAATATATTTTCAAATAGAGCATTTTCGGGAGTAGCAAAGGGATTAACTTCATCCTGTGAATCAGAAGCATTTTCATGATGTACATTGGATGATTGAAGATTTGTTGATGAAACAGATTGATCAGCAGCAGGCGCTTCTTGGCTTAATGACATAGAAACTGAAGGATTGACTTCATTGACAGAGATAGAAGCAGCCTTTGTTGAAGGAGTTGACAATTCAGTAGCACTTGGCTCACAGTCTTCATCAAACATAGGATCAAACAATTTCTTCAAATCATCTACAGATGGAGGTACATATGGAGTTGCTGGAGAAGAGTTTGGTACAAGAGATGAACCAATGGGACTATTTTGAAGTGCGGGTCCTGAATTGGATTGTCCAGGAGCCATTTGACCGGTCAGCTCATCAAACGTAACGTGAATAGTTTCCATGATATTTCGGGTCCTCTTGTTGTAGATTCGGTATCCTTTTCGGTTTGGTGCATATCCTACAAAAACTCCAATGTCTACTTTAACTCTTAGTTTACCTAAATCTTGACCATCATTCGTAGGATAGCACAAAGCACCAAATACACGAATGAATGAGAGATTAGGTTTTCTGTTGTGAACAAGTTCATATGGAGCTTTTCCATGAACAGTGTGAATCAGGGATCGATTTTGTGTGTAGCATGCCGTGGCAATGGCTTCACCCTAGAGTAACATTGGAACCTTTGAGTAAATCAGCATTGTTCTTGTGGCTTCCACAAGAGTTTGATTTCGTCTTTCAACTACACCGTTCTGTTGAGGAGATCGTGGAACACTTCTTTGATGACTGATTCCCACACTTTCATAAAAATCACTAAGTTGTTTATTAACAAACTCAGTTCCATTGTCTGTTCAGATGATTCTGACAGTTTTGTTAAGACGAACCTGCAGCTGTTTGATGAGTTTGATGATGATATCTGGAGTTTCATCCTTTGTCCTTAAGAACTTGACCCAGGTGAATCTAGAGTAATCATCAACCACAACTAACACATATTTCTTCCCAAAGATATTCTGCACTCTCGTAGGTCCACATAAGTCCATGCGAATTGTATGAAGAACTTTTGTAACAGAGTTTGTAGGTTTGGGTTTATGGGCATACTTCTTGCTTTTTCCCAATTGGCATGCTGAACAAAGATGATCCTTTTCATACTTAAGTCTAGGTAAACCTACAACCAAGTCCTTTCTGGAGAGATCATTGATGGTGCCGAAGTTCAAGTGATTGAGACGATGATGCCATAACCATGACTTTGTTTTTGAAGCCTTTGACAACAAGCAAATTGGAGAATACTTCATCATATCATCGATAGAGATGGTGTATAGATTTGAACCACGTGTTCCTCTTAAAAGCTCCTTACCATCAAGTTCTCTAACGAAACAGGTATGTTTTCTGAAGGCTACTTCTAGATCAGAATCGCAGAATTGACCAACCGAGAACAAGTTATGACCAAGACCTTCCACATAATACACTCTGGAGATAACACTTTCACCAACAACATAATCTCCATAGCCCATAATTGCACCGAAATGATCGTTTCTGAATCTAACAGTCCTGATGAATTTGCTCACGAAGTTCATGAGCCGCGACCGTTTTCCAGTCATATGCTTGGAACAGCCTGAGTCCAGGTACCACAGAACGATTTGAACGATCTGCAGTTGAACACAGACAAGAATGGATAACTGGATAATTGGGATCCCCATGCAAGAATGGGTTCCATTTGGTTAGTAACAGTGATTGGAACACCCACATCAGAAATAAAAACATCCATATCAGAAATAGAAGCAATGGAATCATTATGAATAGATGCAGTACTAGTGTCCGTATTTGCCCTATTCAAAGTATGTTCACTTCTTAAGGGAATATTTCTACCAGTAGGCATCCATTTTTTAGAGGGAATTGTCTGATTAACCTTATGGCCAACAGGTATCCATTGATAACCTATCTTACTAAATGTTCTTCCTGTGGGCTTCCACTATTTTCTAACTTTCTTTCGCCTTTGCCTTTTTGCCTTCTTAGTTTGATATTTTGCATTAACACTATTGACTGGGGATATGACAGCATTAGACAAAGCATTCACACCACATTCATGATTAGTAACAGAATTCAAGCAGACATCATTACAAGGTTTGCAAATAGTATCAGAATTCGAATTAATTACAGTACGCCTATGGCTAATACTAGAATCAACACGATTCGTTTTATTCGACTCAAACTTAAAGTTCCTAGGTTGATTTTCTACTTTCTTCCAATGCACATTCTTAGCTTGCGAGGTCCTATCATTCCTTGTATTGTCTTGAGACTTTGACCTGCTCGCTTTAATGTCACTGTTTACTCCTGTAGATGGAATGGGAACATTAGTTGGTTTTGCTAATTTATGCATTTCCTGTTTAGATGTGCTGGGATCTGAACTATTTGAAGGCACATTAAAGTTCACTCTCTTAACAGTAGAAGTGCTGGGATTTGAACTCCTAGAGAGCACACTCGAGTTCACATTCTTAGCACTAACAGATTTGGAGTCTGAACTACTTGAAGGAACACTAAGGTTCACGTTCATAACATTTGGCATTGAATGACTTGCATGCTTGACACTAGGCATTGAACAAGGTATCAAGGAATTGACTTGCTCAACTAAGGTTTTAGGGCATATTATAATTAAGCATTCTAGAAGTTCTTGAGATCGTTTGGCATATAAGCATGCATGACCAATTGCATTATCAAGTGGTTTTTGTCTAACTTATCCTCTTCTACAATCTCACAGAGACATTCTAGGCTGTCCTTAAGATATGATAAATATGTTTGAATTGCCAGTTTGTTATTCCTAAGATGAGGAGGAACATATTTCACAGACAAAGCATATTTATTACAGACATGCCCCTTTGAAGCACCATTCTCCCCATTGGTCATTGGCATTTTCCCTTTTACCTGACTCTTAAGATTCTCAATTTCCTTTTGCAACGAGGTTATTTTTTCGTTATTTTTGTTACGAGTGACTTTAATTGACTCAAATAACTCATTGAAATGACGTTTAACCTTTTCATTTTCTTCTAGAAAACTTTCATTTTCCTTTTGTAAGGCATTAACCAAGTTTTTAAGATGAAAATTTTGAGAATTCTGAGAATCTAAAGGAGGAGGCATTTGGGAGCCAGTCATATTGTTCTTTTCACCCTTTAATTGAGAGATTTGGGCTTTCAACTTTCTGATCATGTTACAGTGAGCTTGAATCTGTTCGTTACGTTTGTTTAGTTCAAAAACTGCATCAAACTCTGGAACATCCGAGGATATCTTGATGTTTGAGTTTTTAACATTTTCTTTAAGATGTTGATATTTTAGTTGCAAGTCAAAATGTTCAACTTCTAGCTTAGAAAAATGTTTTACCAAATTATCGTGATCATCCTGTTCAATTTTATCATGGGAGACTTTCAATGCAACAGATAATTCATGAAATTGAGAAGCAGTAATAGAGCAATTAGTAGCAGTATAAAACACATCTTGAGAGATACATTAAGAGATCAGATTCTCATTTAAGGTATGCAACTTCTTCCTCTCAATTTCATTATATTTTAATGCCCGCTCATAGTCACTAACTTCAATTATCATTGCATCAAATTCTTTTTCCATCCCTTTAATATCTGTATCCATCCCCCTTTTAAGACTCTCAAAGTGATCTTTTAATTGTTTAAAGAAAGGCATGACTTCAATTAAATAACATTCTTTTGTTTGTTCAAAACCCCTTTCCCCTTCAGTTATCCCAGTGGGTGTGATTCTTTTCTTACAAGTTTTCTCAAAATCAACAAATAATTGAAAAATCACATATTGACTGATTAAGGTCTTGCTCTTAGTGGCAATAGTTCTAGGAACTAAATGCATTGGTGTATTGGGAGGATACACAGTCGCTGCAGGCATTCTCCTAATGGGAGGGTTTGTTTCAACAATATTTTCAGCTTTTTGCTTATCTAAGTCCTTTTTCCAAAACACTTGTTCAGGTGTTAACAAAGTTTGAGGCTTAAACTTTTTTAAGGAAATCCAATTTTCCTTTTTGTAATCATGGGGTTTGATCATTATGTTATTCTTTTTACATTCAGGATCATCTAGCTTCTTATTCATTTTCTCCCTAGATCCATCATCTAATTTTCTATCTTCCTCAGTGCACTCAACGCAACTAGGTTTCTGCCTAGGCTTAAGAATTTCATTACCATCATAAATTACATTTTGAGCTGCTTTAGCTATCTTTCCGTACTCAGGGTTGGGTTTATCTATGATGGGAACACTATGCTTATCGCTTAAAGCTCTATGCTTAGTGACCATGTGAGCAGTTTGAATGGAATTCCCTTGTACGTACAACTTATTTTCAAGCTTGTTTTTCAAGGTTTTTAGATTAGAAAAATCATTCAAAAGTTTTGATTCCTTAGCACAGAATTTTCGCTTAAGCATTTTAACATTTTCTTGAAGTTCTTGTTTTTGCTTAGCAGTTTTAGAAAGCTCTTCTTGTAAGGAGGTTAACTCTTGTTTTAATACTTCTTCTCTAAACTTACTTTGTCTAATATTTGTACGCATTTGGTCATCCATCTCCTGCTCTCGAGTGGTTAACTCAAACTTAGCTCGTTGTTCATAAATAGCAACACGTTCTTTATAAGCATTAAGTTCAGAGATAACAGAATCATCAGGGAAACATGCAGTGTATTCATCAAAAACATAGTCATTGTTGACTGCAGAAGATGCATCACTTGATACAACTTCACTTTCACTTTGTTTCACATATTGATCACATGGGACAACATTGATATTACCCATATTTTCAATATTTGATTCAATAGTTTCAATTGTTTGTACTTTGTCATGCATCTTTTGCACATCAGCATCATCGTGTAGTTTTAATACCTCTGAGATGAGTTTGTCTTTTGATGGGCCAGCTTGTGGTGAAGATGAGACCTTAGGAGAAACCATTGGAGAAATGCTAGCCATAAAAATTGTGTGTGCAGTAGGTCCATCATCCACATCAGAGTCGTATGCATCACAATCAGCGACTTGAAAGGCATTCTGATGATTGTGACCTATCTCCTGAATTGGTTGCTCATCCACATCTGCATCATATGTCTTAGCATTTCCTTCAGCTAAAAACAACAACTCCTCTTCATCCAAAGCTACACCATTATCCTGAGCTTGCACAAGCAACATCTTATCCCTGAAGAATTCTGCATTCTGAGGGCGTTTTGGTGATGTGCAGTTCCTTGCAATGTGTCCCTCATCTCCACAGTTGTAACACTTGATCAGCTTTACTTGTCCTTGATTTCCATTCCTTCCTCTATTCTGATTTTCCACATAACCTCCTCCTACTCCACCTTTTCTTTGTTCATATTGTCTTCCTTGAGCTGGTTGTACTGTAACCTTTCCATCTCTAACCAAAGCATGGTTGTGTAGATTGGATGCAGTCCTGATTTTATTGTTAGTGTGAAGTTTGTTGGTATGTGGAGAGAAGGTTAAGTTTTGTTTGACCATATAAGCCAACTTATTGATAAAGTGTTCCATGACAGCATTGGCATCAGGCTGTTTGAAGTATGGATCTTGAATGACTTGAGATGCTTTGGTAGTGGTTCCATCATTGGTGAAAAATGCAGTTGAATCATTTGATGAACTTGTTTCTCCCTGATTTGTTTTGAACTGTTCCAGAATCCTTTTTTCAAACATAGCATGTCTCTCATTCTGGAGAAGGAAGGCATACAGTTTCTCATAGTTTGTATTCTTCAATCCTTTAGTGAGCTTCACCGATGTGACAAACTTGTGCCATTCGGGATTCATGTTGTTCACAAACTTTGAGTTCAGCTGAATGTTTGGCATGGTCATTTTGATGTTCCTCATATCGTTCACAAGCTTATGGAATCTCACATAGTACTCATAGACACTCTCATCTGGTCTCATCTTGAAGTGCTCAAAGTCATCATATAGTTGTGATTCTCTGTCTTCAACAGTTAATTCAGAACCTGAGAGAAGCATCTTGACATTATCCCACACTGCCTTGGCTTCGGTGTTGTGATTGATCAGCTTGTAGATATCCTTTGGAAGACCTTGAAGTATGATGTTAGAAGCCTTGATATCAGCATCGAATCTCTTTTTCTCCTTATCATCGAGCTCATCATATGTCTTTGGTCTGTCTATTCCATATATCATTCTTCCATCTGCAGCTGTATCAATTAAGTCTCTAGTAGTCTCAACCCGATAAGGTCCTTCATCGATTGACTTGAGAATGTTGACCCCATTTTCCTTTCCAAGACAGTACAGTCTGATTCTTTGAGCCAATGAATCATAATCAGTTCTGTCAAGCATAGGTGGACGAGTATCTGACCCTGCTGCTTGAACGTCCTCAGCTAAGGAAGAAACAATAGTAGCAACGATGTTTTCCATGATAACAAGTTCTACGGGATTTTACAATTCTTTGATTAAACTGGGAAATTGATTCTTTCACGGGATTTTACTAAACCAAAAGAACAACCGTAAGAATGTATCACGAAGAAGTGACAAGTAGCAAAACACACAACTCGCCTAGTTATCAAATCGCTAAACAACCAGCTCGCTCAAGGAGACAGCTCGCTTAAGGAATCAACTCGCTAAATAGCCAAGTCGCATTAGCATCAACTCGCAACACTGTCAACACGCATAATGGAACAAGTTGCTAAATAGCTAACTCGCTTTAGTATCAACTCGCAAGACACACAACTCGCTTAGAACCCAAGTCACATGAAAACCAACTCGCTAAATAGCCAAGTCGCATATACTAACTCGCATACAGAAACAAAGCAACTCGCTTTGAAGAAAAATAAGTCCGAGACTCAACTCGCTTCGTCCTATCTTCACAAATAACCACTTTATCAATCAAAAACAACAAAACCACAATGATTTAAGCCTTCCAATTCAAAACATAAACACATATGATGATCCTAAACACAAAAGTACAAGCAAAATTCAAACTTTAACACTAGAATTTGTCCAAGTGAATCCAACTCTTCTAAACACTTAATACCCCAAAAACCTTATGAAATCCACTAAAAAAAAGAGCATGAAGGATGAGTGATCAAACCATGGCTCTTGATACCAATTGTAAGATATAGGATTTCATAAACACACTAAACCATAATCCAAGTTGGCGTATAAAAGTGTTAGAGAGAGAAAGTTCTAGAGAGAGAAATGGAAGAGAGTTGGGAACTATGTGAAAAAAAGAAAAATAGTATTGAAGCTCCAACCCTCTACCTTGGGAGGTAGAGGGTATTTATAGTGTCTTACAAATAAACGCCACCTACGGGCTGTGGATCAGGCATACAGTGGGTAAAGACCCGTCTGTCCTCCACAGTGTTACTTAACAAACTACTAACTAACGTATCATAACTACGACTACGAGCTTTCTATTGAATGCTTATACTTGAGGTGACCGACTCTTTAATGACTGAATTTTCTAATTCCTAACATAGCTTAATTAGGCCTTTATGTTTGTTATTATGCTAAGGCTTATGTAGAAGGCCCGTAAGCCTTGTCCCAAGGCTAATAAGGAAAGGAAGGGACTAGGAGTGTTGCCCTAGCTCCCTCTCCTATAAATAGCCTTGTAAACCTTCATTTGAAGGTTGGTTGTTCATATCATTTCAATATACACGCATAACTTTTCTTTACATTCATACGCGTATTGTTTTGGTTTGTTCAACCGATCTCTCTTAATCTATACTTCTTATATTGATGCTTGTGTTACATAAATGTGAAACTAACAGTGGTATCATTCGCCAAATAGTTGGGTGAAACGATTTTTGTTTTTGAAGGTTTTTGTGTACGCGTAACTCTCGGTTTCAAAACTTCCTTACGCAAAAATCTTTGATTTTTTTTCACTTTACAATTCAAGATTCTTGTACTTTAAAGGTTATTTGGTGATAAAGTTTAAGTTTTTGGCAAAAAGTTTCAAACTTTACGTGTATTTCATTGTTTTTGAGCTTGATTTTAGTCGTGTGGTCTGTTCAACGCGTAAGGTGTATAAGCGTTTTGGATCATCAAGTTTTACACTTTTGTGTTATCTTGGTGATATTGAAGCTGTTTCATCACAAAAATCGGGTTTAGAAACACTTTTGGGCAGAAATCAAAGTTTTGGAAGATTTTGACAAATCTTACGCATAAGAAAACCCTAATCTTACGCGTAAGGTTTCATTGGTTTGATCTTCAGTGTTCTTAGTTTACTCAGTGTTTTCTTGCTTGGATAAGCCTGAAAACACTTCAACTTTTGATATCTTTTACACTGGGATAAGTGTAAAGGATTTTTTGGGCAAAACCCTAGTTTTACGCCTAAGCAAACTCTTACGCGTAGAATCTTTACGCCTAAGTCTTGTCTTACGCCTAAGCCTTGTCTTACGCATAAACAATTCTTACGCATAACCATTCTAATCCTAAGCTTTTGGATTACGCATAAGCTAAGGTCTCCTTAACCCTACGCGTAAGATCTCTTCTTTCGCGTAACTTGGTGTTTTTACGTGTAAGGTTTTCTTTGCCTAAGCTAGTTTTTTACGCATAAGGATTCTTCATCAACAAAGTTTCATTCGACTACAAAGATCCATTTTTTACAACACAAGTTTCAAGATGTCTCAACCACCATACTCTAGCTACTTCCCTCATGTGTATCCTCAACAACAGCAACAACAACAACTCAATCAACAACAACAATTTTATCACCAAATTAAACAACATCAACAACAACAATTTCAACAACAATTTCCTCAAGGAGCAATTCAACCACAAATGATTAAACCACCACCTAGTCTTCAAGTACAACCTTACACAAACTTTCACAATCAACATCCATCCAGGAATACTATGAAGGAACCGTCTTGGTTTGTAAAGATGTGTGAAGTTTTAAGTAGCCAACAATCCATTCATGAGGCTGGATCACTTGATAGACCTCCAATGCTCACTCCCAGAAACTATGATCAATGGGTGATAAGGTTCTTTAGGTTTTGTGATCTAAAGAAGCCACATGGAAAGTTCTTGAAGAAGGTTATCCTAGAAGGTCCATTTCAGATGCCTACTGTCACTATACCCGGAGATCCAAATGCTAATCCACCAAGAGTTGATGTCACTAACATTGCAAGTCTTAATGACCTCACTATTGATGAACTTCTACACTTTGAAGCCGATGAACTAGCAATGCAATACATCCTTTTGGGATTACCCAATCCGATCCTTCGAAGTGTTGATGCTCAAAAGACTGCTAAAGAAATGTGGGAACATATTCATCTTCTCATGGAAGGCACTGAACTCAATCAAGAAGACATGGAATCCAAAATCTACTTGGCATATGAACACTTCATGATTGAACCAGGAGAGACATTAGAGTCATATCATCATTGATTCTCAGACATCATCGATGACTTGGAAAAACATAACATGATTATGCCAAGAATTGCAGTCAACACTAAGTTCCTAAGTAGTCTTGGTCCTGATTGGGAAAAGTATGTCATATTCATCCGTCAAGCAAATAATATTCATCATGCTACATACGGATTGTTGTACGACTATTTGAAGCCCCACCAAAAGGAAGTTCACAAAGAAAGAGTTATCCGTGGACTCCCTGTCTCACGTTCACTTCCAGATAATCAACAGTTAGCTTTGTGGGCTCAAGCTTGTTATCCTCAATTCCCGACCTTACAAAATGTATTCACAAATCCTACACAACCTACTGCTCAACCATCTGCTAAGATAACACCTTATGATCCTTCACAATAGCAAATACCACAAGAAAATCAACTGGTTCCATACAACAACAACAATACTCAAGCACTCTACAGTGAATCAACTAAGGATGCTGAAGCTTTTGATGCATTACAACAAGGATTTGTTATGATTGCTAGAGCCTTTGGTCGATACTCCAACAAATCCAACAATCGCATTCGCACCTCATCTAACACAAGGAATCAGGCTGTTGTTAACAATGGAAGAGTTGAGGTTCAAAATCGTAGTCAAGTTTGGCATATGGGTGGTGGTCAAGGGTTTAATCCAATTCGAAGGAATAACATGGGTGCTCCACAACAACAAAGGGCTCAAATGGTTGAACAGGGTAATGCTTAGAATGGGGTGAATGGTCTTCGTTGCTATAACTGTAATGAGAAGGGTCATCTAGTGAATGCATGCCCAAAGCCGAGGACAAGAGGCAGCGCTTATCACAAAGAGGCTTTACTCTTGGCTCTAAAGGATGAAGCTGGTGGAACTCTTACCAACAAGGAATAGAGCTTCATGGCAAATGCAGATACTGATGATGATATGGAGGACTTGCAGGCTAATGCAGAAGTTATGTTGATGGAAAACATGCACGAACTCCACATGAGTGACACAGGCCCAGTGTATGACACTAACGGCTTGTCTCAGGTACCGGATCAAACCATATTCATTACTGATATGATATCTCCGCCTACATCTGTATCCGACGAGGATCAGAATGTTCAACATGAGCCGTCTACATCTCATTCCGATGATAATCAAATAGACCCATTAGTTATATTTGACGATCAAGATGACCTTATGGTTACCATTGATAATCAAGTTGACTCCATGTATATACTTGAGGATCTGACTAATGATCATGTTGAGCCTCACGTTGAACAAGTTGAACTTCCGTCTGAGCTCATGTCCTTACTTAAAGACCAAGAATCTCGCCTGGAAATATGCATGGACATCAATAAGCAATTAAAGGAAAAAAATGCACTATTAACTAGGGATATTGAATGCTTAAAAAACCAACTCAACGTTTTTCAAACTCAAGAAAAACGTGAAAAAGGTTTTGAAGTCGCTTTTGCTAAATCTTACCAAAACAAAAAATCGTTAGAACAACAGATACGTGATCTAGTCACATCCAAGAATGCTTTGTTGTCTCTCACTTTGGAAACTCAAAAAGCCAAGTCTAAGTTGTTAACTTGTCAAAAACAGTTCTCTGAGTACAAAAAGCATTCAACGAAACGAATAGATAACTATCTTGAAGAAATTGTCGACTTACAAAACAAAATCAAAGAGTTTCAAAATGTTGTTTATAAACATGGTGAATCGATCACAACAATTCAAAAGTTTACTTTTAAACCAAATCCAAATGGATATGGTCTGAATCTTGCAGATTATAAACCAAAGTTTTCAAATAGAGCATTCAAACCAAATCCTGAAATTTACAGTGCAGAACATAGAATTGATGATTCCATTATGAGTGTTGTTGAATATAATCGTCAAGAGGAATTAGATGCAGAAGACGAGAGTTGGTCAAAATTGGAAAATGTTGTTTATAACAAACCATTTAACTATTCAAAAGCCGTTACTTTTGTCACACAACAGGATTTTTCTAACACACCTTGGGTTATCATACCTACTTCTGAGGGTCCCCTTTCCAATACTGCACAAATTAACGGTCCTTTACCTTCACTTAGTGAAATAAAACCATTAGCCGAACAATGTAAAGTTATAAAATATTTTGAAACATTCTTATCGGACATCAAACTTTTGGAACATGAAATTGAAATCAATTCTGAAATAAAAGTTGAACATTTTCAATCGCCTCAAGCGAGAGCCCAAAGAGATATTTTTCAGAAAAGAATTTTACCACATGTCCAAAATTTAAAAAATTGTGCAATATATTGGGAAAGGGACTTTCACAAGGAACTTGGACTTATGAAAAGAGTTTTCGAACAAACAGAAACATTGATTTCAAATACTAAACGTAAAAAGAAATTGTTAAGAAAAGATGTTGATCGACTCTTGGAAGATGTTATCTGTGCTGATATCCATAATGTTGTGTTACTACATTCGGTTGCATATGCATTTGATTATATCTCTGCTGATTATGTTGATTCCGTTGAAAATGTTGAGAATACTGATACTGTGTCACAAATCAAGTCTTTAAAAGTTGAAAATGAATGTTTGTTTAACGAGCTTTCAAATACAAAATGTCGTCTTCAATGGTGTCAAAAAGATTGTCAAAATCGAGAAATCGCTTTGCAAAACAAAATCCACCAGTTGCACACTAAAACTTTTAATCCAAAACTTAAGCAACTGGATGATCAAAACGTGTCTTTGAAGTGTCAAATTTCAAAATATGAACAAGAAATTTCAAAAGTTAAAAAGGAATATGGTGTCATATTTGATTTACTCAAAAAGACTCGTGCTCAAGCGTCAAAAGATATTGATGATCATCTTGAATATACCAACGATGTTTTACGACAAAATGGAAATACTCGTTCTCAAAATCAAGATTTGTTACACACTATCCATGATTTAAAAGCAGAGTTGGTAAAACTTAAGCAAGATAGGGATAGTAACACTGTAGTAACTGCACCTAAACAGATTCAAAATGACTCTAGAACATCTAACGACAAACCACAAGACACTAATGTGCTTCCATCTATTGAAACAGGAATAGTTACCTCTTTTCCCAATGCCCGCACTTCATAGCCTAGGAGCAATACATGGAAGAATAGGAAGTTACGACGTAAGAAAAGAACAATAAAGAATGGTGAAGTAGAAGAGCACCCTAGGACTTTGAATAAAACTCAAGTTGCACCCACTTTAGATATTGCGTCTAACAAATGTAATGAACAAAGTGATATAACGAATGCTGAATCTTTAAGTACTCTTAATGTTTCGTTTGAAGCTTCTTGTGTTGGTTGTCGTAAAAGCATGTTTTCTGGTTATCATGATAAATGTGTTGCTAAGGTTATCTTCTCTCATAAGCGGAATACTAGAAAACGTAATACCTCTAGGCCCACTAATGCTTCTAAGTCTGTGCTAGGCAAACTACCTTCTAGTGTTTCTGCAAACATCATTGATGTACCTGTATCACCTAGTGCATTCACTAAGACCAAAGCTAAGACTAGTTGGAGATGGCAGAAATGGTTACATAATACACTAGGTTTTCAATGGATACCTAAAATCATAAACATGTGTGTTTCACCTATTACTGCATCGGAACCCTCTAACTCTTCGGGTTCCACATCTACTTCTATTCCATCTGTGTCGTCTGTGTGTAATGCAGGTGATACAGATCATTCTCTGGATTGTTGATAGCGGATGTTCCCGACACAAGACAGGCAATCTCAAATTATTATCAAACTTTGTTGCAAAGTTCATTGGCACTGTGTTAGGTTCCCATATTTATAACACAAGCATCAATATAAGAAATAGAAGAGAAGAGTGATTGGTTGAACACGTTATCACACACACGAATATAAATGATGAAAAGTTATGCGTAGAGTGAAAGATAAAATGAACAACTAACCCTCAAGTGAGGGTTTACAAGAGTATTTATAGGAAGGAACTAAGGCAACATGCAAGTTACCTTCCTTTCCTTTATGGGCCTAGGCCAAGGCTCATTGGCATTCTACATAAGCCTTGGCATGATTACTAACATAAAAGCCATATTAAGCTAACTATTACATATTAATTACTAACACTTGAAATATAGTTTAGGTGTGATTCCAACAATCTCCCCCCAAGTGTTAGTGATTGATAATATAAACGTTGAAGGTGCTGATGTAATAGTAGCTTTGACGTCTTCTGACATTCTTCTTTCTTGTGAGAAGAATTGCCTCGATTCGAACAATCTCTCCAGTGTAGAGAAATTGTTTCCTTTGAAAAGTTTTGCTTTGACGTCATCATTTTCTTTGTTCTTTGATCTTTGTTCTTTATGATGGTAGTGATAGTATGTTGTTGTAGTCTGCATCAGGTCTGCTTCATTGCTCTAGTGTCTCCACGTCTTTCTCCAACATGCTCATACGCTCTTTGACGTTGGATTACAGTACTGATGTAGTTCTTTTAGTCTTTAAACTTTGTAGATTCTTTGACTTGACGAAGAATCATTCTGACTTTGTGTTGCCTTTTGAGAGAACTTCCATTAGTGATGTTGTTGGTATGAGCATGTGAAGAATCTGCACGATCAGTCTGCTCCAGAGCTTCCGTAAGAAGAAAACATAAGAATGGTTAGCGATAAGCGGATTCCAGCACTTACAAGTTTGAACTTCGAGAGTGTTAACAGCATAGTGTGAAAACACAACTCTAATTCTCACAAAGGCTGTTCCGGAACTGGAGTCCCACAAGTGAGATAACGCGATGTACTGAAGTACACCTACAGTTCAGATGAGTCGCTGAGGTACACTGAAGCATCACCTCATGACTGTAGACCATTTGAGACACACTAAGCATAATCCACGGGGAGTTACCGAAGTGACCTGCTGTCAGGGTTGTTTGATGTTGACCCTGGCAGGAGTTTCCATTCAATTACTGAGGATCACAATTGTGAACCTCTCATAAATTTTCTCGACAGATTGCTAAGATCTGTGAAGGACAAGATAATGTATTACTTGCGTTCTTATTGTTGAAAGACAAGTGATAAAATGTCAAGTGTACCTAAGAGATCTTTTGATGAATCTCGTGGCTCTAGACTCAATAGTGCGCTTTGGTTTTCCTGAGCGGAGACTAGGGAAATGTCACACCCCCAAATTACCTGTTTTGCAGCGGAATGGAATTCCTGGGGATTGACTGTTATAGCATCACAATCACGGTTATATTGAACGACCTAAAGTGTCGTTTGGAAAATACATCGTTTGATTTAATAAAATAATCAGAGTTACAACATAGGTCCCAAAAGTTTACAAAGTTTGCGGAAATATAAATATATTACAAGTCCAAACGATGATTTTAAAAGAAAGTGCCATAATGTACAATGATGTAAGTCGACGCCACGACTCAAAAGGTGGTTCCTTAACCATGCCATGATGATAATGCCTTAGATACATGAGAATAAACATGCTAAAAAGGTCAACACAAAGGTTGAGTGAAATCCATAGGTTTAAGTAATTCGTTTGAACACAATAATCGTAGTGTGAGTTAAATGGTTTCACACTCATCGTTAAAAACAAAATCGTATTTATTTCACTAAGTTCATGACACCAAAGCGTAAACATCGCACCAATAAAAATTGGTAATCATCGTTTCATCGCCGCCCTAATAGGTAATTTGCCAATTTACCTTAATGATTCAAATATAGTGCGCTCGATTTCCCCTAAATGGGTCAATAGGAGCGGGAGTGTTAATTCCAATAGGCCTATTCACAATATTCGCGCTCACTCGCAAGTGACTAATGGTTCATGATGTAGGGACTTCGAACATGGCAAATACTTAGTGACAATAAAACATTCGGATATAGCATACAGTTCAAAGTAGTTGTGTTCGATTAAAAATGTAGCATGTATCTCCCCCAAGAGTTTGTAAAACAGTTAAAAGAGTAAAAGTGGGGCTATGAAGTCACTTGGTAGACTGGTGTGATGACAAGAGTGAGTACACTGAGGTATAGCGTGATGTTTCAATCTGGACCTATTACGAATGATATGATATGTAATGAGTTGCAATGTAATGTTATGCATGCATTTCGTATGTTATTTATACCATTTGCGAGTTTTGAAAATATTACTCGTCGTCGAAAAAAAATACTCTTTTGACGTCTAGACCATTCAAAAATGACTTTACAAGTTTTTACGTCAAAATGTCATCCTACAATGGTTTCGTAATGATTTATGGTGAAATTGTCACTTTTCGTCGCAAAACAATGTCGTCGGAATTTTCATGAAATTAACAAAAATGGCTTTGGAAAACTAGTCGTAAAATGGTGTACGTCGATCGTTAGAGAACGAACTCGACGGTTTTGGAAAGTTTGTATCGAAATCTAAAAGTTTCAGTTCAGGAGTTTTCGTCCAAAAGGTCTCGAACATAAAGATATTAAGGGTTAAAGATAGTGATTTTTGCTAATTGTTGTGAAAAAAATGAGTTTCGGCCAATTTTAAACATCCGTAAATAATTTATTACAACTCCGCTATACAAACGGCTTGTCGTTTTGAAAAATATGGTCGGTGAACTTGATTTTATTAAAAGACAATTCGTTCCAAAAAGTTTTGCATCATGGTTAAAAACAGCCTCCAACATGGACGTTACAGCTACCGTAACACTTGTATCGTAAAAATAATATAGTTTTTCAGAAAATAATAGTTACGGCAATTTCACGAAAAAGTGCATATCTTTGTCGTTTCAAATCCGTTTTCTACGTATAATACGTCCTTAGCTTCGTATCAAAGTATACTAATATAATTTTGATAAGTCGAAATAATTTGTGAAGCTTAAGGCTCGTTTTTGACTCGAACAAACCAAAAACAGCATGCTGAAATTTCAGAAAACTATATTTTTCGTCGTCAATCTTGTAACATCCATAACTTCTTCGTTATAAGTCCGTTTTTATCCGTTCAAGCGGCCACGGATTCGTTTTAAAGTATATTTTCAAAATATCAAGGCCAAAAAGTCGTGCCTACTGTCGGTTTTTCCAGAAAATCGAAACAAAGACAGAACCTATTTTATACGTATTGAAAATATTTTTTCTCGGACAAAACCTATTCTAATCCCTTCAAATCAACTCCAAAGCTAATCTAATCCTACCATACACCTTCTTAGGGTGTCATGGGTTCCTAATCACCATCAAGACCAAAGAATACCAAGGGGATAATTATAGGATGACCAAATATATATATATATACTCTAAAATCATGTAAAAATGGTATAAATCACATATGTCTTGCATGTTGCTCCAAAAATGAAAAGATTCATATGAAATGAAAAGGAAACATGAAAAATGAAAGAAACATGCTTACAAGTGAATATGATGAGGTGCAAGTAACAAGGTTAATCCTAAACACTCTTGGTTTTTATTTCAAAACCTAATAAAGAGTGATATCTAGATTGTAAAAACACTTGAGAAAATTTTTAATGATGATCCCTTTGAAACACTCTTGATGGCCGGTTTGGAGAAGACCCAAAGAAGAGAGAAAAATCTTTGTTATCACTTTGAGAAATAATTGAGGTGAATGAGAAAAAATGATTTATGTTAGACTTTATAAAATGTGTATAGACATAAACAATTAAAGACCATACACCAATTAATGCAAGCCCTCCCCCTTGGTCGGCCAAGGGGGGAGGTATGCATAGATATTTTTTTTTTTTTTTTCAAATACAATGTATATATGTATATTTACTTGTATAATTATAAGAAAGTGTAAGTAATGTGTAGGAAATGTAACTTGTAAAGGTAAATGGTAGATTTTTGGTACAAGTAAGTTTTTAATAGATCAAAATAGAATGTAATGAGATAATAAAAATTGTAAAAATGCATTCCTTGTAAAAATTGAGTGATAAAATAATTATCGTATAATTTTTAAGAAAAACGTCGTAATAATTTAAATTCGACGATTTATGTACGAAATAAATTCAAAACACTAGGAAAACTAAAAATATAGTTGTTATAAACTAATGTAAGTATAAAAATATGTCGGGATCATTTTTGAAAGTAACGGATTAAATATTAAAAATAATAACTCACGCGATAACGTTTATTTAATATAAAAATTACGCGTTTAAAGTGAAATGAAATGTCATGAATGAACTAATATGATGCAAATGATGTGAATGAAATGTAGACTAATCTTAGTCCATATGAAATGTACGTGATGATATGATCATGAATTCGCCGCTAAACCATAAAGGTTACGCGAATTTGGAACACGTAAATCAAGTTTACGATAAATGTTGAAATAGTGAGGCATAAATTGTTTCGAGAAATGACCTGAAATTGCGAGTTGTCACAGGAGAGGGTATCCTTCTTCAATACCAGCAATCTCTAAGAGAAAGCCGATAGTTTACGTAGGGTTCCCTGCGAGAATGAAACAAGCTTCTGTTGAGGGAAACTTGAGTGGCTAAGAAGGTTTAGTGCATGCGTCACTGGGTCCATGACGACTTTGATCTTCAATACCGGTGTCATCAAGTGATAACCAGTAGAATATGAATTGAACCCGGTGTCTGCCCTAAGTTGAATAATCTGGAGGGCTATTTATTTTCACCCTTTTCTTTGCTATTCTTTTTAATTCATCAACTCCTTCTTTCTCCGATTCTCATTTTCTCCTTTTTATAATCATACCTAAGGACTTCTAATTCTAACTATTAGTAGTGTCCTTGGGTAGATCCCTCTGGCTCTGGCAGATCATGGGATGGTTATTCCAAACCTTAGTCACCTTATAACTCTATTGCCATAAAACCGATTTCTTGAAAATTTCTCAAAGTGTTTATGAATAAGAAACATTTTGAAACACTTCAAGAGTTTTATGTTGCAGAAATACTCCCCCTCCACACATGCTTAAGTGTTTTGACAGAAATTTGCATGGTGAGAGAAGAGCGCGCACTTTTTGAGTTGATCGACTCAAGATAGACAATTCCCCGTGAGACACGGTTACGTTGCATAGTTAAAGAGTTACATTGTTAGCTTTTACGTGACAACTAGCTCTAATAACTACCTTGAAGGTGTGGACAAACCTCGAAAGGTTGTCAAACCCGTCAAAGTTCATGTCTATCAAGAGCTTCTCGAATAGGTACAATTTACTTGGGTTAGTCTTGGAAGACAAATCTTTTCAATGTATGACTGTTCAGATCCCGCCCATTCATGGGTTGAAGTCTATTCATACGAGGATTCAATAGCAATTCACAACATATTTCTTATCACATAATTTTTCTCCCCCTCAAAAATGGCATATAAATGTTATTTTTGACGAAATTTTGATATCAAATATGACTATTTCGAGTTTTGTGGGATTATTATCACGAAGAACAATTTGTAAACAAAGTTTTTAATCAAATACTCCCCCTCAACAAGTGATATAAACTTTTGAGGTTTTGAAAATCATAAGGGGAAGTACTTGTTCTTTTGAGCAAAACCTTTTAAAAGTGAAAGGTTTGATAAGTTTTACTCAAAAGTAAGAAGCTTTCGCTCCTTTTATAAGGATTGTGGTACTGAAGCATACCACAGGGTCCTTTCATTACAACCACGGGTTGTACACTGTGATGTGTGCACAAGCCATAGTCATTAAATAATCACACATCCAAATCAATATTGAAAATGAAACAGTTTAAGAGGTACCAGGAGATGCAGGTAGTCCAGCAATAACTCCAGGAATGCGAACTGGGCATTGATAACCTGTGAGAGAAATCCTGGGACGACCACCTACGAAGCTCTCCAAAGTTCTGAACTGATCCCTTCTGTACAACCTTTCATCAATGCGAGTGATGATCCTCTTAACATCCCTTTTCTCCTTCGAATTCCATCTCTTCTTCGACCCAATGTCTTCATGTATCTCCTTTAACCGATAAGCTAACCCATCCCTGACTTTCTTTAGTGTATGATCCCCAAACTTATGAAGCTCGTTACACGCCATCAAGCAGTTGCGGTGTAGCTCACTGCAGTAGACTACGCCAAAAGGTTTGCTGATGAGAGTGTATTGAGGAAGGTGGTTGATGTCAGGAAGGTCTAGCTGAGGTCTGGTGAGGTTGACACGTGTCTGATACAATTCCACGGCAAGTTGCAAGTCTTCTACACGTTCCTGGATCACTATATTTCTGATGAAGATGAGCACGGACTTGATGTATTCACGTTGGATTTCAGTCGAGAATTGTCTCATTCTTCCCTGTACTTTGGCAAGATACAGATCTTCAATGTCGTTGATGTAGCGTATTTCTTTGAAAGATCGCTACCATGTAGAAGAAATTCCAGGTCTTTGTTGAAGAAGTAGCGAAATGGAATCTTTGGTTGATCTGGTTGGCCAATCGTTGGGAGAGGTCTGGTCCAGTCGGTGTAATATGGAGCCTTGTCTTTTCTGGTGAAGTCAATGTTTGCTTCAGGGTTGAGCCAATCAATGTTGTTAGACATGGCTCGTGCTATGTTTTCAAGATGGTATTCAACTTCAATAGCACTTTTCGAGCTGTCTTTGAGTAATTGAAAAGCTTCATTCTTGATGCATTTTAACTCTGACTTGGTCATCTTCTTCACCCGAAATTTTTCTTGAAGAAATTTAGCATGTTCCAATGTTCGACCTTCTGCCATATCTTGACCTTCAGGTAAGGAGGGAGTAGCATCAACAAGTGTAGAAAACCAGTCATATTCGGTGTCATCTTCTTCTAGCCATGAGACGACATCAGCCTTAGTCGTCTTCTTTTTCTTCTTTGGCCTAGATGAGGATGTTGGTTTCTTTGTTGTATTGGGAGAGGTGGGTTGTTGTTGGGGCTCAAGGACTTCCTCATACTCACCACCAGCGTATTCGAAATGGTCACCGGTTTTCTCTGTCTAGGGTGGTGACTCAGAGTCCTGAGGTTTGTCAGTAGAAGAGCGTGGAGGATATCGTCGTTGTGTTGGTGTCCTTTGAGGTGGTGGTGGCATGGAGGAGGGTTCACCAGACTCCTTTGGACGTTTAGACTCCTTTTCCTTATCGTCATCGTCTCTTGGACGCTTAGGCCTTTCAGCTTCAACTCTGCATGCTGTTTTGAGTTGGTATTCCAGCAATGCTTCAAACAATTTACCTTCGTCAGAAGTAAATGTTGCAGATCGTTTAGACATTTGTGTTACCAGCTTGGAAACCAATTCAGCATCGGAGAAAGCTATAGGGTCAGTTGGATTAATTGTAACTGTTAAGGGCATTGACCTTATAGTCTGCTTGGCTATCTGCATGAGATTCAGATATAGTTGTTTGGTGAACATTTCTTTTGTCACTCCGGGAACAATATCGAGTATAGCCCCTAATCATTTCGTTCATTTCCCCTTGGACGCCACGTTGCATGAACTTCTGGATATGCTCCCTTTCACTTGACATCTTGTCTATCTCGTCATGTAGAAGATTGATATTGTCAGCTAGTTGATTCAACTTTTTGTTGGTCACGTCTTTCTTCTTGACCTGCTTGACAGCTTTGACAATCTTGGTTTTAGCCCGGGATATCCAAGAGTCAGTTGGTTTCTTCACAGATTTAGATGTGGATCTGGTTGTGCCTTTGGATGGTGGAGGTGAAGAGTGAGAGGAAGAGTATGATGATGATGAGACATGAGGAGACTCATGGTCTTTTGGCGACTCAGAAGTTTCTTCCTTGGAGCGAGCTGGGCTATCAAGAAGAAAATCATCATAATCAACTTCGTCATCTTGTCCAGACTTAGCCAATTCTTCAACCTTGAACCTGTCTTCTTCATCTGCTTTAGCTTGAGCTGCAGCCTCTTCATCAGCTTTTTCTTTCTTAGACTTTTCCTTTTCTGGTTCCTCAAATTCATAGTTGATGGAATCCTCTATCTGCCTTTGTTGTTGTTCGTGGGTGGTGGTACCAGTTCCCTTATCGGGTTGATTAACCGCATCGGAAATTGGTGTGGCTTAAGTTCTACCACTTGACCCTCCGGGGCCACGAGTTTGATCCAGTACGAATGCATCGGCAAGATGTTTGAGTCTGAGGTTCTTTAACTTCTTTTGATAGTCTTTTTCTTTATCAAATGGTTCTTCTTCCGAGCTTTCCTTTTCATGCTCAAGCACTGGAGTTTTCCCTTTTCCTTTACCAGCTTTTGAACTGGGAGGTTTTGCTACTGTTTGAGTGTCATCGGTTGGAGTTTCAGAGTAGATGACATCTTCGTCTGATTCAGTATCCTCAGAGCTTTCATCCCCTAGCTTTTGTTGCGGTTCAGGCTTGGGAATTGGGATGGCTTCTTTAGATGGAAATTGGGAATTAGGAATGCTTCCTACACTGCCTCTCCTGGTTTTCCTAGTAGGTGTACCAGAAGATTTTTCATCAAGGAAACCTACTTTGCCTTCATCAACTGCTATCAGATATCTTTTGTACGAATACAATTGTTTGATGTCTTCAAAAAGAAGATGATCTGGCAACACTGCACCTTGTTTCTTTGTTATCGAGTACTTAAATCTGACAGTGAGTGTGGGCTCATAAAACGCGGAGTGTTGTTTGGGGTCATTGAGTCTCAAGGGAATATCAGGATTATACCCTAGAGCTCTCTGGATCAACAGTTTGGCGTATCTGATATACGGGATTTTGGTGCCAAGATTTTTAAGGTAAGTCATCATGTCGTCCCATATCAGAGCTTCAACTTCAATGTGTTTCATGTTGACCAATGCCCAAAATATCTGTAGTTTCATGAGCTTGGGATGCTCATGACAACTATCACGTCCAGAAACGGATTTTGCAATCATGATGTAGAGGGTTCTCCATGGCTGGGGTATGTTCTTTAGATCAACAGATGAGTGCTTTGTGATAACCCCGGTAGCTTCATCATAGCCGATGTCAACCATGAACTTGAGAACGACATCTTTAGTTGGAGTGGCATTGTATTCAGTAGGTTCGATGATGGAAACAAGAAGAATAGCCCTTAAATCTGCTGGTGTGATGGTGACTTGTTTGTGATTGAGTGTCACCGTCACAACATTTTGACCTTTGATCTTTTCGCATTGTATGCCAGAATTGGTGAATGTAGATCTCCGACACTGTAGCAGAGTTGGTGAGCATGTTCTGATAGGGGTGAGTCTTCAGAATATCCACTGCTATTTAACACGAAGATTCAGAATAGTAGAAGCTATCAAAATCAACTTTGAGGTTATTCTTTCCGATCTTCAATGGATAACCGTGAGGGAAGATATCTTCAATAGTGAGAACGTTTGGTGCTTCTACATTATGCATTTGAGCATCCATGTCGTGATCTGAAAGATATTTAGCCAAAAGAACCAACATATCGAAAGACATTACGTTAGTCAACAGTTGATTATATTGTCTATTTATTGAATGTGATATGTCGATGATTGTTACGAGTCCAATGTCACTTGTTAGTCCAATAGTCCAAAGACGTCGTGATAAGTTTCGTGAGTTGATTAAATTTAAGTTTTAAAGTTTATGTTTTCAGTTATTTTTCACAACATTTTAAACATTCAAGCTTATTAGTGATATTATTGGTTTCGTGGCATTATGATTTATTTATTTACATGTTTGCACGCGTAACAATTCATAATTAAGGTTAAAACTAGGCTTAGGCGTAGATTTTGCAAGCTTATGCTTAAACAGGAGTGAGTATACGCGTAAACGTGAGCTTATGCGTAGGTTCTTGACTTACGCGTAAGAAATATTACGCGTAGGAAAAGAGGGCCTTAGGCGTAAAGCTTACGCGTAAGCGTATAAGGAACCTTACGCGTAAGGCTTACTCGTAAGAGTGAACCTTATGCGTAGAGGTTACTGTTTACGCATATCCTTCACAGGATACGCTTAGTCCCCATTGTAGAACCTTATTCGTAAAGGTTACACGTAAGATTTCTCTTACGCATAACATTCTACACGTAAGGTGACCCTTATGCGTAGATGTTCAAGTAACCTTGATTCTGAATTTTCACGCTCAGAAAACCTGAAATAAGTTCATCATAACACCAATATTAACACATACATTGAATTCTCTTCAGTTCAAATCATGAATTCGCAACAAAGAAGTTATGCGTAGAAACAGGTTACGCGTAAACTTAAAACCCTAAAGTTCAATTTCTACGAGTAAGTGTTCTAGCCATAAGAATTACACCAAACTTTTTCTGGGATCTCTAAGAAGGCAAGTGAGTTGTTTTATGCAAGTTTTAACATCTAAACCTAAGTGGATCAAAAGTACCCAAATGCTAAGAACATAAAACCTAAATCACAATTAATGTTTCTGGGAATGATCTAAGCCTAGATACTATCAATTAATCATGAAAAAAACAGTACACACCCTTCCATTTATCCAGAAACTCTCACATATGAGAACACCCAATATTACGCTTAAGAACCCTAATTTGAAAAACGTACAATTCATGTTTTTGGGTGGATTTGTTTGTTGAAAACGTTTATGGTATGAACATTTGAGCATATTTACATCATTTTTAACATCACAAACACACAAATGTGGACTTTGTGTTCATAGCTTACGCGTAGAACATAAAAGTCACTCAAACACGAATTTTAACCGTTGGATTCTCAAACAAATCAAAACCCTTGTTTGTTTTAACTCAAAGATTGATAAAACAATTACAAATTAATGATCAAGAACAAGGATTTGAAGAATGATTCTTAGCCATAGGTTTTGGTTGGTGAATAATAAATGTGTATGAGTAAATGTGTTTTTAAAAATTAGGTGAGGTATTTTTGTTAAAAATAATTTGATCTTTTGACACATTTAGTCCCTGCACCTTTACCATTTACATCCAATGTACATAACTTCCATTTTGGTTACCAAACGAGAGATATTTGGAAAGAAACATGACGACACTCCCCCTCGACTTAAGAAATACTGAAATTTTATGAATTTTAGTCCGAGGAGTGTCAGTAAGCCAGAAATGTAACCATCATTCTTAAAGAAACAACCGGGATGAGGTAACATGCAAGTACAAGGTTTTATGAAACCGAAAAATATTTGCTTTCTTCCCCCTCAACACTTGATCGAGAAAATACTGAATTTTGAAAAATTAAAGTGTTGACGGAAGATTTGTACTTGCAATGTTAAAAGAAATATAGATAGAAGAATATTTTTGTTGTTTTATCAGATTTTATATTTTTGTATTTTGTTTTTGAAAAATATTTACAAAAGAGGTTTTGGTGTTTGATTGATTTTCAGAATGTTTTAAAACTTCATCCAGTTCCTCTGGAGTCAAACACCGCATACCAATCCGGTGGACCAACTCATTAAACCTAGCAGGAGCTAAGGCTTTGGTGAGGAGATCTTCCAGTTGGTATTCAGTACCCACAAAGTATAATTCAACGGTACCCTTTTCCACGTGCTCCTTGATGAAATGATATAGAAGATCGATGTGCTTTGATTTCGAATGTTGAACAGAGTTGCACGAGATTGCAATAGCACTCCGATTGTAGCAGTCCATCGGGATTCTGTCAAATACGTTACCATAGTCTTTGAGTTGTGTTCTCATCCAAATGACTTGAGCACAACACGCCGACATGGCATTCTGCTTCTGTTGATGACATCGATGTACAATCCTGCTTCTTCGATTGCCATGACACCAGTTTATCACCAAGAAATTGTAATGCTCCTGAAGTACTTTTCCGTGAATCTAAGCATCCTGCGTGATCAGCGTCTGAAAAAGCTATTAGTTCAAAACTAGAATCCTTTGGATACCAGATCCCCAATTTAATGGTTCCCTTGATGTATCGGAGGATTCTTTTAGCCTCGGAGAGGTGGGTTTTAGTTGGTCTCGACTGATAACGGGAACAAAGATATACGGCAAAAACAATATCAGGCCTGCTAGCTGTTAGATACATGAGAGACCCAATAATACTTCGGTATTTGGTAGGGTCCACCAATTTCCTATGTAAATCAGCGTCTAGTTTCTTGGTATGTGCCATTGGTGTGGCATAGGTGTAGCAATTTTGCATTCCAAATTTGTTTAAAAGTTCAAGGGCATATTTGGACTGACTTAAGAAAATACCACGGGGTGATTGATGAAATTGCAATCCAAGAAAGAATGTAAGTTCACCCATCATGGACATTTCAAAATGTTTTGTCATAAGTTTTGAAAAAGCGTTTGAGTATTTTAGATGTGTTGACCCAAAGATGATGTCATCCACATAAATTTAAAAGATTAAAATGTGTTCCCCGTGATATTGTATGAAAAGTGTAGGGTCGACCGAGCCTTTAGAGAAATTATTGGCGATAAGAAAGGATGATAACTTATCATACCACGCCCGAGGGGCTTGTTTGAGACCGTAGAGTGCCTTGTTTAGTTTGTAAACATGGTTCGGGAAATGTGGATCAACGAATCCTTTTGGTTGGCTGACATAGACCGTTTCTTTTAGTTTACCATTCAGAAAAGCATATTTGACGTCCATCTGAAAGACCGTGATGTTCATGTGTGCCGCGAACGCTAGAAATATCCGAACAGCCTCAAGACGAGCAACCGAAGCGAATGATTCTTCAAAGTCAATACCCTCTTCCTGTTCATAACCCTTAGCCACCAGACGTGACTTGTTTCTGATTACTGTTCCTTCAGCATCCAATTTGTTTTTCCAAATCCATTTTAGACCAATGACGAAGACCCCTGTTGGTCTTTCAACTAATTCCCATACTTCAAGACGTTTAAACTGATTGAGTTCTTCTTGCATGGATTCAATCCAGTTGTCTTTGGTCATTGCGTCTTTAATGTTTTTAGGTTCAGATTGGCAGACAGTGAGTGCATAAATGCAATGTTCACCGTCTGTGTGAAGACGTTGTCTTGTTATAACTGGTTGATTCGGGTTACCAATAATGTTCTCAAGAGAATGGTCTTTTGTCCAACGATGTGTAGAAGGTTGATGTTGATATACATGGTGCAGATTTTGAGGATTCAAATGGTTTGTAGATGATTCCGCAACATCTGGTGGGGGTACTTCATTGTTTAGAACATCATCAGCTGGTTCAGCGTCGTTGGAAGCAGTTTGTTCAACTGTTGTTGTAGAGTCAACTGGCGGTGCTTCTTCAACAGTAGTTGTTGTAGCAGGTGTATCAGGTATTGGAATATGATCAGGTTGTGCAGCGGGAACATTGGATAAACCTGGAGCACGTTCATCAATATCATCACTAAACAGAGGAGCAAATAGCTTTTCCATTTGTCGACGAGTAAGCTGGGGGCTTAGTTCAGCTGATGATGGGGTTTGGGGGAAGTTTAAACGGTTGTGACCGGTTTCCAAGCTGTTATGCTCAGAAGCCATTTCAGTGAGCTCATCGAAATATGCATGAATCGTTTCCATAACTTGCTTTGTACGACGATTCCAGATCTGGAAACCCTTAGAATTTTCAAAATATCCTATAAAGACTCCAATGTCAGCTTTGGCTTTGAGCTTACCAAAGTCATCACGATCATTATTCGGATAACAAAGGGATCCAAATACATGAAAGTGTTTTAGGTTTGGTTTATGGTTGTGGATAAGCTCATAAGGTGTTTTGTTGTGGCGCTTGGTAATCATCGAGCGATTCTGAGTGTAGCATGTAGTTGACACGACTTCCGCCCATAAGTAATCCGGAAGTTTAGCATTAAGTAACATCGTTCTTGCAGCTTCCACTAACGTACGGTTTCATTTTTCAACAACTCCGTTTTGTTCTGGTGTACGTGCAATAGATGTTTGATGCTCAATTCTCACTTTTTCATAAAATTCCCGAAGAGTTTGATTCACAAATTCAGTTCCTTTGTCTGTTCTGATTTGTCGGACTGTGTTCCGGAGCTGAACTTGTATTTTCGTGAGAAAGGTGATGATCATCTGTGGAGCTTGATCTTTGCTTCGAAGAAAGTAGACCCCAGTCCATCTTGAGTAGTCATCTACAATTACCAGGATGTAGTGTTTGCCATTAATCGTTTGCACATGCATCGGGCCACACAAATCCATGTGAAGAAGATGAAGCACGTGCTTAGACCTGTGTTCCACCTTTGAAGAAAAATGAGCACGAGTGCTTTTCCCTTGTTCACAAGGTGAGCATGTTAGGATTTAGTAAATCCATGTATTAAAGAGTCAGTCACCTCAAGTATATGTAATCGTTAGAAAGCTCGTAGTCGTAGATTATTATAAGTTAAGTAGTATTTAGTTTAAGTAACACCGTGGAGGACGGACGGGGCTTTACCCACTGTATGCCTGATTCACAGCCCGATAGGTGGCGATTTATGTAATGACTATAAATACTCTCTACCTCCCAAGGTAGAGAGTTGGAGCTCATAATAAGACTTTTCTTTCTCTCACTAAAGTTCCCTAAACCTCTAACTTTCTCTCTCTAGAAATCATAATACACCTATTTGAGCTTATGGTTTAGTGTGTTTGTGAAATCCAATATGTTACAAATGGTATCAAGAGCCATGGTTTGATCATCTCTTACATATCTTTGGATTTCTAGTGACTTTTAGGTGGTTTTAGAGTTTGAAAAAGTTTAGTGGTTTTTGCATTATTTGGATCATTTCTAGTGTTAAAGTTTGAATCTTGGGTGTAGTTTTGTGTTTAGAATCATTGTATGTGCTTGGGTTTTGATTTGGTAACCTTGAATCATCGTGGTTGGGTTGTTTTTGGATTGAAAAGTGGTGTTTTTGTGTTTTTCTAGCTAGCGACTTGAGCCACGGATAAGTTGTCTTGGTAGCGACTTGCTTTGTAATTTGGTAGCGAGTTGTAGTTGAAGGTCTTAACGAGTTGAGCTAGCGACTTGTCTATTGAGACAAGCCGACAAACAGTACACTTAGTGGATTCTCCACTACGGGTAGCGACTTGGTGAAAGTTAGCGACTTGTACTTAAGTTTGTTAGCGACTTGGTGTTAGCGATTTGGTGCTTAGCGACTTGCTCTTTAGCGACTTGACAACTTAGCGACTTGGTGCTTAGCGACTTGCTGTCAAAATTTTGCTGACGACTTGGTGCTTAGCGAGTTGTTATTTAGCGACTTGACTGTATCTTAGCAACTTGGTATTATAGCGACTTGGTTCAGGTTTTCTTAGCGACTTGGTTGACTCTGTCTGTAATACGGTTCTCTCTTTATTTAGTAAAATCCCATGAAAGAATCTATTTCCCGGTTTAATCATAGAGTTATAAAATACCGTTTAATCTGTCAACATGTCTACCAACGTTCCTACAATCATCTCCACTGTTGTCGAGGATGTTCAAGCAGCTGGTTCAGATACTCATCAAACCATGCTTGACAGAACTGACTACGACTCTTGGGATCAACGAATCAGATTGTACTGTCTTGGAAAGGAAAATGGGGTTAACATTCTCAAATCCATTGATGAAGGACCATATCGGGTTGAGACTACTAGAGACATAATTGATACAGCTGAAGACGGAACACTGATTTACGGAATGGACAGACTAAAGATGTATGATGAGCTCGATGATAAGGAGAACAAGAGATTCGATGCAGATATCAGGGCTTCTAACATTATATTGCAAGGTCTTCCAAAAGACATCTACAAGCTTATCAATCACAACACTGAAGCAAAGGCTGTATGGGATAATGTCAAGATGCTTCTCTCAGGTTCTGAATTAACTGTTGAAGATAGAGAATCACAACTATATGATGAATTTGAGCATTTCAAGATGAAACCTGATGAGAGTGTCTATGAGTACTATGTGAGATTCCATAAGCTTGTGAATGACATGAGGAACATCAAAATGACTATGCCTAACATTCAACTGAACTCAAAATTTGTGAACAACATGAATCCCGAATGGCACAAGTTTGTCACTTCTGTGAAGCTCACTAAAGGATTGAAGAATACAAACTATGAGCAACTGTATGCCTTCCTTCTCCAGAATGAGAGACATGCTATGTTTGAAAAAAGGATTCTGGAACAGTTCAAAACCAATCAGGGAGAAACAAGTTCATCTAATGATTCAACTGCCTTCTACTCAAACATTGGAATTACCACCAAAGCAACTCAAGTTATACCCATGGGTAATGGTAATCATAAACTCATTCCCGATCCTATGTTCAAACAAGCTGATGTTGATGCACACGTGGGAAACTTCATTAATCAACTGGCTCTCCTGATTAGTCAAAACATGAAATCTCTTCCACACACCAACAACAATCTCAGAACTGCATCCAATCCACACAATCAAGCCACTGTCAGAGATGGGAAGGTTATGTTGCAGTCAGTTCAAGAAAGGCAGTACGAACAAGGAAGAGGTGGAGCTGGTAGAGGTTATGCTGCAAATCAGAATAGGGGAAGGAATGGAAACCAGGGTCAAGCAAAACCAATCAAATGTTACAACTGTGGAGGTGAGGGACACATTGCAAGGAACTGCACATCGCCAAAACGCCCTCAGAATGCAGAGTACTTCAGGGATAAGATGTTGCTTGTGCAAGCTCAGGATAATGGTGTAGCTTTGGATGAAGTGGGGTTGTTGTTTTTGGTTGAAGGATATGCTAAGACATATGATGCAGATGTGGATGAGCAACCAATTCAGAAGATAGGCCATAATCATCATAATGCCTTTCAAGTAGCTGATTGTGATGCATACGACTCTGATGTTGATGAAGAACATACTGCACAAACCATTTTCATGGCTAGCATTTCTCCAATGGTCTCTCCTAAAGTCTCTTCATCATCACAAGCTGGTCCATCCAAAGACAAAATCATTTTTGAGGTATTAAAATTATACGATGAAGTTAATGAGCAAAAGATACATAATGAAGTACAATCAACTGTAATTATTGAGTCAGATATTGAAAATATGGGTAATATCAATGTTGTCCCATATGATCAATATGTGAAACAAAGTGAAAGTGAGATTATACCAAGTGATGCATCTTCTGCAGTCAACAATGATTATGTTTTTGATGAAATCACTGCATGTGCCCCGGATGATTCTGTCATCTCTGAACTGAATGCCTATAAAGAACGTGTTGCTATTTATGAACAACGTGCAAAATTTGAGTTGACCACCCGTGAGCAGGAAATGGATGACCAAATGCGTACAACTATTAGAAAAAGTAGGTTTAGAGAAGAAGTATTAACACAAGAGTTAAACTCCTTACAAGAAAAGCTTTCTAAAACTGCTAAGCAAAAACAAGAACTTCAAGAAAATGTTAAAATGCTTAAGCAAGAATTCAGTGCTAAGGAATCAAAACTTATTGAATGATTTTTCTAATCTAAAAACCTTGAAAAACAAGCTTGAAAATAAGTTGTACGTACAAGGAAATACCATTCAAAATGCTCACTTAATCACTAAGCATAGAGTCTTAAGCGATAAGCATAGCATTCCCCTTGTTGAGGAACAAATCCAGAGGTCATTAAAAAGGCTAGAAATGCTCATAAGGTTCTTTATGATGGCAATGAAATCCTTAAGCCTAGACAGAAACCTAGTTGCGTTGAGTGCACTGAGGAAGATAAGAAATCAGATGAAGTCACTATGGAAAAGATAAACAAGAAACTAGATGATACTAAATGTAAAGAGAAGAAAATAAATATCACACCCCATGATTACAAGAAGGAGAATTGGATTTCCTTGAACATGTTTAAGCCTTAGACGTTGTTAACACCCGAACAACTGTTCTGGAAAAAGGATTTAGATAAGCAAAAAGCATAGAATCTTGTTGTAACTAACCCCCCCTTTAGGAAAATGCCTTCAGCGACTGTGTATCCTCCCAATACACCAATGCATTTAGTTCCTAGGACTATTGCCACTAAAAGCAAGACCTTAATCAGTCAATATGTTATTTTTCAACTATTTGTTGATTTTGAGAAAACTTGTAAAAAAATGATCACACCCACTGGTATAACTTAAGGGGAAAGGGTTTTTGAGCAAACGAAAGAATGTTATTTAACTAAAGTCATGCCTTTCTTTAAACAACTAAAAGATCATTTTGAAAGTCTTAAAAAGGGAATGAATTTAGACATTAAAGAAATGGAAAAGGAATTTGATGCAATGATAGTTGAGGTTAGTAACTATGAGCGAGCACTAAAATATAATGAGATTGAGAGGAAGAACTTGCATACATTGAATGAGACTCTTATTACTGAATGTGTTGCTCAATATGTGTTTTTCACTGCTACAAATTGTTCCATTAATGCTTCTCAATTTCATGAATTATCTGTTGCCCTGAAAGTCTCCCATGATCGTGTCATTGAGCTTGAAAAGACTAATTCTAAACTAAATGAGAAAATTGAACTGGATTATCACGACAATTTGGTTAAACATTTTTCTAAACTAGAGGTTGAGCATTTTAATTTACAACTAAAATATCAACATATTAAAGAAAATGTCAAAACTTCAAATATCAAGACATCCTCAGATGCTCCAGAGTTTGATGCAGTTTTTCAAATTAACAAACGTGATGAACAGATTCAAGCTCATTGTAACACGATCAGAAAGTTGAAAGCCCAAATCTCTCAATTAAAGGGTCAAAAGAAAAATGTGACTGGCTCCCAAATGCCTCCTCCTTTAGATTCTTAGAATTCTCAAACGTTTCATCTTCAAAACTTAGTAAATGCATTACAAAAGGAAAACGAAAGTTTTCTAGAAGAAAATGAAAAGGTTAAACGTCATTTCAATGAGTTATTTGAATCAATAAAGGTCACTCGTCACAAAAATAACGAACAAATAGCTTCATTGCAAAAGGAAATTGAGAATCTGAAGAGCCAGGTAAAAGGGAAAATGCCATTGACCAATGGGGAGAATGGTGTATCAAAGGGTCTCTCTTGTAATAAATATGCTTTGTCTGTGAAATATGTTCCCCCTCATCTTAGGAATAACAAACTTGCAATTCAAACATATTTCTCATACCTTAAGGATTGTCTAGAATGTCTCCGTGAGATTGTTGAAGAGGATAAGTTAGAGAAACCACTTGATAATGCAATTGGGCATGCATGCTTATATGCCGAACGATCTCAAGAACTTCTAGAATGCTTAATCACAATATGCCCTAAGTCCTTAGGTGAGAGAGTTAATCCTATGATTCCTTGTTCTATGCCTAGTGCCAAGCATGAAATCCATTCAATGCCCAATGTTATGAATGTGAACCTTAGTGTGCCTTCAAGTAGTTCAAATTCCAGATCTCTTAGTGCTAAGAAAGCGAACTCTAGTGTGCCTTCTAGGAGTACAAATCCCAACACTTCTTGTGTTAAGAAAGTGAACCTTTGTGTGCCTGCATGTAGTTCAGATCCTAGCACATCTAAACAGGAGATGCAAAGAGTAGCAAAACCAACAAATGTTCCCATTCCCTTTACAGGAGTAATCAGTGACATTAAAGCAAGCAGGTCAAAGTCTCAAGACAATACAAGGAATGATAGGACCTCGCAAGCTATGAATGTGCATTGGAAGAGAGTAGAAGACCAACCTAGGAACTCTAAGAATGTGCATGGGCATCCCAATTATCCAGTTATCCATTCTTGTCTGTGTTCAACTGCAGATCGTTCAAATCATTCTGTGGTATCTGGACTCAGGCTGTTCCAAGCATATGACTGGAGACCGGTCGTGGCTCATGAACTTTGTGAGTAAATTCATCAGGACAGTTAGATTCGGGAACGACCATTTTGGAGCTATTATGGGTTATGAAGATTATGTGGTTGGTAAAAGTGTGATTTCCAGGGTATATTATGTGGAAGGTCTTGGTCACAATCTGTTCTCTGTTGGTCAATTCTGTGATTCCGATCTAGAAGTGGCTTTTAGAAAACATACTTGCTTCGTTAGAGAACTTGATGGTGTAGAATTATTAAGAGGTACTCGAGGTTCTAACCTATACACCATCTCTATTGATGACATGATGAAGTCCTCTCCAATCTGTTTGCTATCAAAGGATTCTAAAACAAAGTCTTGGTTATGGCATCGTCGTCTCAATCACTTGAACTTCGGCACCATAAACAACCTTTCCAGAAAGGATCTTGTCAGAGGCTTACCCAGATTAAAATATGAAAAAGATCATCTTTGTTCAGCTTGCCAATTGGGTAAAAGCACGAAATATGCCCACAAACCAAAACCCACAAATTCTGTAATGGAAGTTCTTCATACCCTTCATATGGATCTGTGCGGACCAATGAGAGTGCAAACGATAAATGGAAAGAAATACATTCTAGTAGTTGTTGATGACTACTCTCGATTTACTTGGGTAAAGTTTTTGAGGACAAAGGATGAAACTCCAGTTGTCATCATCAAACTAATCAAACAGCTTCAGGTTCGACTCAACAATACAGTCAGAATTGTTCGAACAGACAATGGCACAGAGTTTGTCAACAAAGACTTAATTCAGTTTTATGAAAGTGTTGGAATCAGTCATCAAAGAAGTGTTCCACGAACTCCTCAACAGAACGGTGTAGTTGAAAAACGAAATCGAACTCTTGTAGAAGCCGCAAGAACAATGCTTATCTATTCGAAGGTTCCAATGTTTCTATGGGTTGAAGTCATTGCCACTGCATGCTACACCCAAAATCGTTCCCTTATACACACCTCTCATGGAAAAACTCCATATGAACTTGTTCATAAACGAAAACCTAATCTCTCCTACCTTCGTGTGTTTGGTGCTTTGTGCTATCCAATAAATAACGGTCAAGATTTATGTAAATTAAGAGCAAAGGCAGATATTGGAGTTTTTGTTGGGTATGCACCTAACAAGAAGGGTTACCGAATCTACAACAAGAGAACCCGAAATATCATGGAAACAATTCACGTTACGTTCGATAAGCTGACCGGTCAAATGGCTCCTGGACAACCCAGTTCTGGACCCGCACTTCAAAACAGTCCCATTCGTTCATCCCTTGTACCAAATTCCTCTCCAGCTACTCCATATGTACATCCAACTGAAGATGATTTGAAGAAATTGTTTGATCCGATGTTTGATGAACACTATGAGCCAAGTGCTAATGAACTGTCAATTCCCACAACAGAGGCTGCTCATATCCCTAAGAATGAAGTCAATCCTTCAGTCTCAATATCATTATGTCAAGAAGCGCCTGCTGCTGATAACTCAGTCTCATCAACAAATCATCAATCTTCGAATGTACATCATGGAACTATTTCTGGCATCAATGATGAAGTTAATCCCTTTGCTACTCCTGAAGATGCTCCATTTGAAAACATATTTGCTCCTGAATCATCATCAGAACCATCTTCTTCAGGAGACATCGACTCTGCTACCTCAGTCCCTCAACAACTGCCACATGAACACCTTAGAAAATGGACTCACGATCATCCATTAGACAACATCATTGGAAATCCCTCTCGTCCAGTATCAACACGGAAACAACTTGCAACCGATGCCTTATGGTGCTTCTTCAACTCCGTACTTGATAACGCTACACGCGTCGTTCAGGGTCAAAGGAACTTCCTTTTCGTCGAGCAAGTTTTTCAACACCCTAGGCAGTGAACCTAA
The DNA here is from genome assembly GCA_019973895.1 of Chrysanthemum seticuspe. Lineage (NCBI taxonomy): Eukaryota > Viridiplantae > Streptophyta > Magnoliopsida > Asterales > Asteraceae > Chrysanthemum > Chrysanthemum seticuspe. The sequence continues at coordinate 131,658,279 of BPTQ01000008.1, read as the reverse complement.
TCGTTGTAGTGTAGTATTAGGGTAAGCCACGGGTATTGATATCGTTCTCTAGGGGAATAGGAATGCTAGTGAGAAGTTACTACGCTAAGGTTAAGGTTGAGGAAGATTATTTTTTATCTTTTTTATGTTTTTTTAGGAAATTGAAAAGTACGAATCTCGGGTATTGGATTTGGGGGGGGGGGTTGGTACTTCTACCGATTACTCTACTATTATCTAATTATCTAAACTAAGGTGGTGGTAGTCTATGTCTAGTTAATTGTGTGCTCGTATGATAGTTTAAAGATGTGTTTACTTAGGTTTTACTACTCCTTAATTATCTCCTATTGATGGTTGAGTTGTCACGTCCTTATTCTTAGTTGCGTTGTGTGTCTAAAGTTGTAGGGTATGCGTTTCTCCCTAACTCTTTGAACTTACCAAAGGGTCTCGTCTACAAAACCCACTAGGGATAATAAACTCTTACTCTAAGGCACTCTTTGGATGGTTTAGCTTACAACTACTCAGGTAATTATATTCTAAGGTTCACAAAGATGAATCAAGCATTAAGTAAACAACGAATGACCTATCGCATTACTAGATCATTAATCAACTAAGATAAGAAACAACCAATCAATATTTAATAATTAAGTTTCATATTCCCTAAGCAAACACACAAATAAATTAGCCGGACATGGAGAACGTGCAAGCATACACACAAATAATCAAAGACATAATTAAATTGATGAAGTAAATACTTATCTTGATGTAAGATAGGGTTTGGAACCCTAAAATACTGTACAAGACACCCTTGGTTCGGTTTTAGGTTTTTACTCCAAAAAGACTCTCCTAAAACTGAAAAATTCGGATTCTATATATAATATTACATATGCGACGGCGTCACTTTATGTTTTGTGACGCCGTCGTGTCGCCATCATTAGGGTTTCGTCTTGGCCACGTTAACCTTGCGACGGCATCACCTTATGTCTGTGAAGCCGTCCTCTTCAGCTTCTGACGTCGTCTGGGTTGCATCTAGGCCTACTCTTTTAAAGCCCGACGTCGTCACTTGAAAATAGAGTTTTTGGCTACTGTATCGTCACAAAAATCCTCCGACGGCGTCGCAATTAAAACCTAATGCCGTCGCCTTCTGTTTTCAGCAGCTTTGAGTGTCTCGATTCTGACTTTGGCCATTTTCTTCGTATATTCGCGACTTTTCGTCCAAATAAGTGCCATTCCAGCATTTATCCTTCAAGAGACCTAAAAAGTGAAAAGGAACGATATTAAGCAATAACGGATACAAAAGTGATCAAATAAGGGCTTAAACGACCCCTCAAAATGGTACCTTTTAAAACCTTATCAAATATCCCTACACTTGTTATTTGCTTGTCCTCAAGCAAATGTGCTTTTAGCCAATTAATTTATAAGTTAGGGGTCATGAAGCATTGATTTAAAACGGTCCACAACACATATAAGCCCCGCAAAAGTCATAACAAGCACGGAAAATACATACTAGCACCTCACATGGGGTGTTTGGATACTCACATCTCTCTCGGGTGTATATATGAAATATAACAAATAGGAAATGGAAGATAAACACTCATTAACCGGTCCTAGTACATAGATTACCATAGGCTTGAGAATAGATCAAACCTCCATCGCTTTGGCGTAAGCACCTAGGAAAGACTATCAAAGAGGTTGTTTAAAGGGTTGTAACGTTAGGCTTACGGTAGGGAAACAAAGGGTTTGGTGGGATAGGCTATTTAGTGGTGGCAAGTCAAAAATCTTTATGTTACAAGCATACGAAGAATGGCGTTGCTAAGCCAAGACTCGACACTCTAAACTCTAGCTAACTGAAATAAACAAACATAAATTTAAAGGCACATCCCTACACTTGAGTTTTTAATGGTAGCCCGTATGTTTTTTTTTTTTTTTTTTTTTCATACACTTTTACTCTACCATCCTCTACGGTAACATCAAAATGATAGGGATTTATAGGCACATCCCTACACTTGAGTTTTTATTACTCTAACACTAATTTGACCCGAATTGAAAAGATCAAAACACTTGGGGTACATTATTACGCAAACAAAGGGAATTTGAATTTAACGTTCCCTTCCCGTCATTTCATAAACTTTAACTTTTCCCATGAATCCCAATCGTCCCAAAACTGTATACAAAGGATATGACTCGACTTAGCAACTCATGCAAGCAACCAGATAATTGAACTAAGGGTTTAGGGTGATAACAAACATTTGCACTAAAAGTGAGTGCATAAGGGGTAGGCTAAGGCGATTTGGGTGTATATTTGGGGGTGGGGTGTAAACAATGCTCTTCATTGATATTCTGGAAAAACCGAAACATCACGAGAACCGCGAAAAGGATAGGCTCTGAGGGGTTAACTAGGGGTATCGTGTACTAAAGATGAGTACAACGCAAAGGGTGTGGGGGAATTACTCAACCGATGTGGAAGAAGTAATTATATTACGGGTATCAAACAAGGGTTATCCTAATGCCTCTTATCATTTAGTTATTCCTAACTATACAAGTGTAGTCTCACTTGCGATCTCGGAATGCATCACAAAACAAGTTCTAGAATCTAATATACTACCGTTTCACACTCTAAGCATTAAAGATGAATGCTTTAATTCCTACTAATCTAAGGGCGATCCTCACATTTTGGGTGGAATTTGGGTGGTAAAGGGTTTTGTGCTAGTCATATAACTTCCTATCCGTGAGACGCTTTTGTTAAGACTAATGGCCCACTCCTATATGTCACGAAAAAATTTTAATTTGGTGCCAAAATTACCCTAACCGACATTTTCTCATGGTTTATTACACAATCACAATTGGATAAAGCAAATAATCAAGGATAAGCATAGTTTCAAAGTTCCCGTTTTATTTTCCCTCCCTACACTTAAACTGAACATTGTCCCCAATGTTCCCCGAAAGTATCAAAGTTATGATAAAAGAGGGTAATTAAAAACGAAAGAAACTAATACTCCCCTGATTAGTTCGGTAGGATCCGTGTGTGAAGTAGTGGTTAAATCCTTTCCAAGAAGAATTTATGCGTGAAAAGCTCCTCAATCTTATGTAACTTCTTCTCGATAAATTAAACCTGCACACTTGAAGAAAACAAATGAAACCTTCGCGTAAAATCGGCGGTAATAATATATATAAGACTCGATTTAAACAAGGATATAATGCTTGTGGAATGGATGTTTACAGAATTTCTAAGAAAATTAAGACCTGGAAATTCCAAAAATTTATAAGTAGCTCAGAAAACGAGAAAAAGTTATCTGATGTTTTTACTCCTTCCTAACGTCGTCAGGTTGCAATCCTGACGCTGTCAGGTTATCCTGACAAAAACTGTTATGCGATTTTCTGAAAAAAATTCTGGAAAATTTACATCTTTAGAATCTGGAAAAATTTCTGCAAAAACATCCATTATGACTTGATACAAGCATTTGACTCGAACAAATAAACATATATATCTTTTGGTTAATTGTTATTCTCATGCTTACGTTTCTTTTGAAAACGTGTGTAATCCTCCCTACACTTATCTCTTATGTAAAATACCTTTATATGCAATTAAGACGAGGTTAAAAACAAAATAAAGTATTTTTACAAATTTAAACATGAGGATAAACAATTAATAAAATATATATGAAACTAACAAGCAAACAATTAAGCATGGGTTGCCTCCCACGAAGCGCTTTTCTTTATTTAAGAGTCTCGTAGCTAGACTCGTAGTCGTGCTCCTACGTTTTCTCATTACCGCCCTCTTGACGGTCTCTACCGGGGGATTCCATGTTGTAGAAGTGTCCTATGGTGCACCTCTCTAAGAGTTCATCCTCTCCCCAATCAGTCCTATATTTCGGTCCTAAGTTCAAACAATCCTTATAGAACCCGAAAATCTTAGCCATAACATGATCTACTCCCTTTTCACTATCCTTATCATTCCTATAATAGACCGACAGCTTAAGTTCCTTTTCATCATTAGAGAGTGATGAAAACATCTCAATCTTAAACGGCATTTGGTAAGCTATGTCGTCGGTCTCATCCTTGAATCGCACTACTCCTAACGAGGGGTCATAGGTCATCCCGGTGCTTTTAATGAAAGGTTTTCCTAGAATAACGTGGGACAAACTAGGGTCTATGGCCATGCTAATATCATCCACAATTATGAAGTCCGTAGGGAACGTGAAACTACCTACATAGACGGGCAATCCCTTAACTCTACCAAGAAAATTGCACTTATCCCTAGGATTATCGGGGTCTTGCCTAGTTGGGATAGGCTTCTTCATTATCCAATTGTAGTAGGTGCTAGTCATTATGTTGATTGGGGATTTACGATCAATGTAGGCCTTTGCCACAAAAAGGTGTCCTATGCAACATGGTATGTTAAGATTCCAAGGGTTCCCAAACTTGATTCTAGGGCTTTTCCTAACATACATGTGACGGAGGTCACGCTCTAAGTGAGGGTGGCGAGATAGTTCTTCTTCCGTAGGAAATTTGTTGAAATAGTCAATGTCTACTTCATCTACTTCCTCGGGTGTTTCATTATTCACAAGCGTATGGTCCTCTTCGTCATCTGTTCTATCAGGTTTCACTAAGGCGATGGTATTGACGAAATGAACGTGCTTATTTAGCTTGCTTGGATCCTTAATCTCTATACCTGAAGGTTCGGGAGTTGAGATAGCACTAACCTTCCTATCACTATTGGCTATGGCTTTCAAAAGGTTGTCTATCTTCCTATCCATCTCGGCTTCTTGATTGTTAAAGCGGTCCGATAGCCTAGCCATTTGGGTTTCTTGGGATGCAACTAGGTTTTGCAACATCCCTTCGATGTTTTGTTGGTTAGGACCGTTAGGTGGGGGCCATGAGAAATCATTAGAGGTGAATTCTTTGGTTTGTCCCCAGTAGAAGTCGGGCTTGCTTTTCCATGCCTCACGGGTTTCATTGAAATTCCTAGGTCCGGGTGTTGTAGGGAATCTTCCTCCCGTTCCATTAATAAGCGAGGATGCGTAGTCAACGGAAGCGTGTTCGGGGGATCGGGTGCTAGTGCGCGTGTTATGAGGATCACAAAACTGCTCGCACGAGGAAGAAACTTTGTTCACATGGTGTGAAGACTTAGGATTTTCGTAGGAACTCATGAGGAATTTAACTTGGTCTTCAAGTTCGATCATCCTACGGTTGGAAGGTTGTGAGTTGATGGAAGGCAAGGATATTGCCTTGATGGTTTTAGGTAGCTCACGGGGGTCATCCCAACTTTCGTTGTCGTAGAGGGCAAGGTCCTCTATTATACCCCATGATTCTTCCGCGGTGAGATCACTAAGTTTTCCACCGGCGCTTGGTCAATGGATCGCTTAGTGGGGAAGTTGACATGATCATAAAAGATTTGGACTTGGAGCCAAAGATCAATGCCGTGATGAGGGACTTTATGAAGTAAGTCCTTGAATCGGGTCCATGCTTCGTAGAGAGATTCACCTTGACGTTGTTCGAACATCAAGATGTCATTCCTAAGCTTATTGGTTCTCCCCAGTGGGAAAAATTGAGCAAGGAAGCGAGAGGTAAGATCATCCCAACTTGAGATGGAGCCGGCGGGAAGTCGCTCAAGCCAATTACTAGCTTGGTCCCGTAGAGAGAATTGGAAGAGACGCAGGCGCGTGGTCTCCCGAGTAGTAGCATCAAGGTCGATGGAATCGAAAATTTTGAGGAAATCCCTCAGATGCTTATTTGGATCTTCGAAACAAAGTCCATGGAATGCACATCCGTTTTGCACCAACCGGATGGTGTCGGATCGCAGGGCCGTAGTTTGGGCTTGGTCGGGAAGCTCAATGGTGTTCCTATAGCCTAGGTGTCTTGGTCTTGAGTACTCACCAAGAGTACGGGCTCTTGGCGGGTCATTTGGTGGTGGGTTGATGAGTGGTGGTTGGTTATCATCTTCCATGATGAAAAGTGATGGGTGTTACGAACAAAGGTCACGAAGAAGGGGGATAAACTAAGAGAAAGCTAAAAATGAGAAAAAAAATTGACTTGATAGGAATCAAGCAAAGAACCTAAACGAGGTGGACTACTAACTAGCTATTCTATTCCCCGGCAGCGGCGCCAAAAACTTGATAACGCTACAAGCGTCGTTCGGGGTCAAAGGAACTTCGTTTTCGTCGAGCAAGTTTTTCAACACCCTAGGCAGTGAACCTAATCGTTGTAGTGTAGTATTAGGGTAAGCCACGGGTATTGATATCGTTCTCTAGGGGAATAGGAATGCTAGTGAGAAGTTACTACGCTAAGGTTAAGGTTGAGGAAGATTATTTTTTATCTTTTTTATGTTTTTTTAGGAAATTGAAAATTACGAATCTCGGGTATTGGATTTGGGGGGGGGGGTTGGTACTTCTACCGATTACTCTACTATTATCTAATTATCTAAACTAAGGTGGTGGTAGTCTATGTCTAATTAATTGTGTGCTCGTATGATAGTTTAAAGATGTGTTTACTTAGGTTTTACTACTCCTTAATTATCTCCTATTGATGGTTGAGTTGTCACGTCCTTATTCTTAGTTGCGTTGTGTGTCTAAAGTTGTAGGGTATGCGTTTCTCCCTAACTCTTTGAACTTACCAAAGGGTCTCGTCTACAAAACCCACTAGGGATAATAAACTCTTACTCTAAGGCACTCTTTGGATTGTTTAGCTTACAACTACTCAGGTAATTATATTCTAAGGTTCACAAAGATGAATCAAGCATTAAGTACACAACGAATGACCTATCGCATTACTAGATCATTAATCAACTAAGATAAGAAACAACCAATCAATATTTAATAATTAAGTTTCATATTCCCTAAGCAAACACACAAATAAATTAGCCGGACATGGAGAACGTGCAAGCATACACACAAATAATCAAAGACATAATTAAATTGATGAAGTAAATACTTATCTTGATGTAAGATAGGGTTTGGAACCCTAAAATACTGTACAAGACACCCTTGGTTTGGTTTTAGGTTTTTACTCCAAAAAGACTCTCCTAAAACTGAAAAATTCGGATTCTATATATAATATTACATATGCGACGGCATCACTTTATGTTTTGTGACGCCGTCGTGTCGCCGTCATTAGGGTTTCGTCTTGGCCACGTTAACCTTGCGACGGCGTCACCTTATGTATGTGACGCCGTCCACTTCAGCTTCTGACGTCGTCTGGGTTGCATCTAGGCCGTCTGAGTAGCAACGACCTACTCTTTTAAAGCCCGACGTCGTCACTTGAAAATAGAGTTTTTGGCTAGTGTATCGTCACAAAAATCCTCCGACGGCGTCGCAATTAACACCTGACGCCGTCGCCTTCTATTTTCAGCAGCTTTGAGTGTCTCGATTCTGACTTTGGCCATTTTCTTCGTATATTCGCGACTTTTCATCCAAATAAGTGCCATTCCAGCCATTTTGCCTTTAAGAGACCTAAAAAGTGAAAAGGAACGATATTAAGCGATAACGGATACAAAAGTGATCAAATAAGGGCTTAAACGACCCCTTAAAATGGTACCTTTTAAAACCTTATCAGTACTCTCTAAGATCGAACCAAAAGATGTTAAAACCGCCATGAATGAAGACAACTGGTTTAATGCCATGCAAGAAGAAATTCATGAGTTTGATCGACTTGATGTATGGGAATTAGTACCTGCTCCAGATTATGCTATGATCATTGCTCTAAAATGGATCTTCAAAGTGAAACTTGATGAGCATGGTGATGTCTTAAAGAACAAGGCTCGATTGGTTGCTAAAGGATACTGTCAAGAGGAGGGTATTGACTTTGAAGAATCATTTCCTCCTATTTCTCGTATCAAGGCAATCAGAATCTTCTTGGCTAATGCTGCTAGTAAGAACATGGTAGTCTATCAGATTGATGTAAAGATGGCATTTCTGAACGGAGATCTTAAAGAAGTCGTCTACGTCAGCCAACCTGAAGGCTTTGTGAATCCAGAGCATCCTACTCACGTCTATCTTTTGAAAAAGGCTCTTTACGGTCTAAAGCAAGCTCCAAGGGCATGGTATGATACACTATCAAAGTTTCTTCTATCTACCGGATTCAGCAAAGGAGCAGTTGATCCAACATTGTTCACCAGGAAGTCAGGCAAACATTTAATTCATGTTCAAATTTATGTTGATGATATCATCTTTGCCTCGACTGACCCCAATGAGTGTGACCGTTTTTCAAATGAAATGGGTTCTAAATTTCAAATGTCAATGATGGGACAAATGTCATTTTTCTTGGGATTACAAATTTCACAAAGTCCCGGAGGCATTTTCATAAATCAATCTGAATATGCAAATGAGATTTTAAAGAAATTTGGATTTGATTCAAGTGCCCTGTTGACACTCCCATGATAGAGCGTACTAAACTTGATGAGGAACACTCAGGGATCATGGTAGATCAAACGAAATATCGTAGTATGATTGGATCCCTGATGTACCTCAAAGCTAGTAGACCAGACATCTTGTTTGTTGTGTGGATTTGTGCCAGATACCAGGCTAAGCCTACTAAAAAGCACCTTGAAGCAGTTAAACGGGTCTTTCGGTATCTCCAAGGTACCATCAATATGGGACTATGGTACCCGAAAGACACCGGTATGTCACTAACAGCCTATGCAGATGCTGATCATGCAGGATGTCAAGATACTCGTCGAAGTACTTCTGGAGGTGCTCAGTTTTTGGGTGATAAGCTTGTGAGCTGGTCTTCAAAGAAGCAAATGAGTACTTCTATTTCCTCTACAGAGGCGGAATACATAGCCATGTCATCTTGTTGTGCTCAAATCCTATCGATGAGATCCCAATTATCTGACTATGGCTTTGAATTCAATAAAATCCCTCTGTATTGTGATAATAAAAGTGCTATTGCTCTCTCATGTAACAACGTACAACACTCAAGAGCAAAGCACATCGACATTCGACATCACTTCATCAGGGAGCAAGTTGAAAACGGTGTGGTGGAACTTTACTTTGTGAGGACTGAATACCAGTTAGCAGACATCTTCACCAAAGCTCTTCCTAGAGAACGTTTTGAGTTTATTCTTCCACGACTGGGTCTTAAGAGCCTAAAACCAGAAACACTCAAACGTCTTCAAGAGGAAGAAGAAGAGTAAAAGGTTTCCTTCATCTATCCCCTGTAAATATTTTTTCGAAAAACAAAATACAAAATTATAAAACCTTAAAAAATCAAATAGAAAAATATAAAACTTTCAAAATCCATAAAAATTTGAAAAATTCGAAAAATCTTCAAAAAATATTGTCATTTTGTCATGTTTCTCTCGATTCGATAATATCTACGGTCTTAATGTTGTCATTCAAAGAATGACACGGGACATAAGATTTTGTTCGAATTTAAAAAAAAAATAAAAATAAAAAAAAAAAAAAAAATCAAAAAATCAAAAAATTAAAAAATATTTTTGGGAGAAAGAGAAAAAATGGTGTATTGTCATTTCAGGCAGTAACCCGCTTTTCAAAGATAGAACAGAGCCATGCTTTATCTTGGATTTTCAAATCTCATGGTCTGATTCTTTAAACTAATCCTTACTATCTTATGAAAACTAGTTGTTTTGAAAAATAACTCGAACTCTATTTTTGATAATCATCTGGACTTAAAAAGTTTGTCAAAATATCTATCTCTCAATCAACAACTTATGTCATTAATTGAGGGGGAGAATGATTTCAATTAAAAAAAAGAGTTATTTGTCATATAATTGTTTTCAAAAGATAATCATGCATGTTTATTCAATGGAGTTTAAAGTCTTAAAATCCGATCCTTATAAGATAAAACGCTTTCATAAACAAATCACAATTCTCCTTAAAAAGCTCTCAAAATCAATTTAAATCTACAAGAGATCACAAATCTCAAATGATTTGATAATTGTGATCGGGGGAGAATTTGTGATTTAAATTGGATTTAAACTGATAATTCGGTAAATGGTTTTATAAGGATGTACAAGCTCTCCTTCCCACATGTGCCAAACGATTTCAAATTTTCCATGCACATGTTGAGGGGGAGCATCTATCTTAAACCACAAAGATTTGAAACGTGATCAATGTGCAGGTTCCCTCTTGTATGTGCAAAACTCTTTCATACCTCAAGGCACATATTGAGGGGGAGCAAGCTTATGAAAACCTCATCCTTCCCCAAAATGCTTTATCTACTTGATTTGATTAGGGAAGTGATGTTGATATTTTTTAGAAAATAGTAATCAAAGAAGTTAATTCTTTCTCTTGCCTCCGTGTGCAAAATGATTTCAAACACTTGATGCACATGTTGAGGGGGAGCTCTTGTTCTAAAAATATCAAAAACAATTCAGGTACAAAATGCTTTGATAATATATCATAAGTATCTGGATTGATTTTCAAATGGTTTTCAATTGGTTCCAATGGCAGATGAACAATACCAAATAGACCGACCAACTTTACTTTATGTATGGTGATATAAGGATGATAAGGTTAGGTATTTGTTCCCCTGATCCGCCAGAACCGGAGGGATCTACCCAGGGACAATCCACTAGATAGTGTAGAAGTCCTTAGGTATATTGAAAAAAAGGAGAAAAATGAGATATGGGAAGAGTGCGGACTGAGACTTAGCTAGTACTGGAATAAACCCAACAAGGTTCTAGCTATGAAGTCTCGGTAAGCACTGAAGGGGTTGAAGAATGAAAAAGAATTGAATGAGAAAAGGGTGAAAACAAATAGCCCTCCAATTATTCAACCTTCGGGCAGATACCAGGTTCAATTCATATGCTACTGGTGGTTACCAAGGTAACATCAGTATTGAAGACAAGACGTCACGGACCCAGTGACGCACTGCATTTCAACTTCCCAAACCACTCAAGTTCCTCTTGAAAGGACTTGTTTCAATTCGCACGAGGAACCGACATTATCTATCGACTTTCTCTTAGAGATTATTGATATTGAAGAAGGAGACCCTCTCCCTAGTCTCCGATATAGGATCCAAATATGCATAAATTGAGTCTAGAGCCAAGAGATTATCAATAAATCTCTCTAGGACACTTTCAATGAAGACTCTCTGTTTCACACAATGTGGAAAGAGAGATTATATCTTGAGTCCTACGCATTATCCTTGTGGTATTGCCAGAACATCCGAGTGATATGCATACATATTCACAATGAAGATGGAAAGCCTTCTAGAGGCAACATCAAACAAGCTCCTGGTAGGTGGCATGTGAGATCTATTCTATAGATCAACCATGTGACAACTGAACATAAACAATGGGGCGATTCAATCTTTTGAATCAATCCTGGTTCATGTTATGGATTGACGGATACCTTTGAAAAACCGGTCATTGTGCTTAAAAACTCTTTTCTTTAGCACATCGACCGTGTTCGAATATTTCAAATCAAAAGGTGTTTATGTTTGATAATTCATTTTCATTAAAACCTTCGTTGTATTGCAAAAACAATTTCTATAGAGTGATACACGATTTTTTTTCAAATCTCTTTTCATCAATCAGTGAATCTCTATTCGCTGGTTCACTCACTCCATGTTGTCTTCTTTGAGACGTTCCGGTTTGAGAACAGCTAGAACAGCTGCGAAACCCTGTCAAGGAAATTCTTCAGAATTATACCTGATCACAGGCAGTACTTGTACTGATCAACGGGGAACCGTGGGACATGTACCTCAATTCAACGAAAGTGACCAAAGATACTTTCGTGTGCTTTATTGCCAAATGTTTTATGCAGGTACGCCCTACGTTTGCAGCTGATCAGAATGATGCGGTCAATCCATAGCCGCATGCTCACTCAACACATTCATCTCGAAAGAAATCATGATTAGTGCATCAATGTCACAATTCTCAAATTCCGGTCATTTCTTAAATTATATATGCATCATATTAATTCATTCATGGCATTTCATTTCACATTTAACGCGTAATTTTTATATTTAATAATTTTTATCGCGTGAGTTATTATTTTAAATATTTAACCCGTTACTTTCAAAAATGATCCCGAGGTATTTTTAAACTTACATTTAGTCTATAAAAACTATATTTTTAGTTTTCCTAGTGTTTCTAATTTATTTGGTACATTAATCGTTAAAGTTTAATTATTACGTCGTTTTTCTTAAAAATTGTACGATAATTATTTTATCACTCAATTTTCACAAGGAAAGTATTTGTACAATTTTTATCATCTCAATACAATCTATTTTGACTTATTAAAAACTTACTTGTACCAAAATTTCCATTTACCTTTACTTGTACATTTTCTACACAATTACTTACACATCTTTGACAAATTATATACAAGTAAATATATATACAATTTATAAAAAAAAAAAAAAAAAGATATTTTTGAGGACAACACCCCCCTAAAACCGGCCCAAGGGGGGAGGGATTGTCAAAGTGGGTAGATTTTCATTAATAACTAGATCTTGTACTCAATAATATATCTACTTGTCACTCATTTTTCATTCACCATCATCATACAAGTTTTTCATTTTCTCTCTTCTTGGTTCTCTCCATAACCGGTCATAACATCAAGAACAACCAAGGGATCAAGATTTTTACAAAAGCAAGTGTTTACAACCTAGATTATATCCTTTATATGGTTTTGAAATAAAAATCAAGGATATTTAAGTTAATCCTTGTTACTTACACCTCATCACTATCAATTGTAAGCTTGTTTTTATCATTTTCATGTTTCCTTTTCATTTTCATATGTTTCTTTTCATTTTTGGAGCTAGTATGCAAGTTATGTGATTTATACCATTTATTTCATGATTTTTGAGTTATATATATTTATGGTCATCCTATAATTATTCCCATGGTATTCTTTGGTCTTGATGGTGATTAGGAACCCATGACACCCTAAGAAGGTGTATGGTAGGAATAGATTAGTTTGGAGTTGATTTGAAGGGATTAGAATAGGTTTTGTCCGAGAAAAACTATTTTCGATATGTATATTTTTATGTTCTGTCCTTAATTCGAGTTTCTGGAAAAACCAACAGATTGTACGAAACTTTGGCCTTGATTTTTAGAAAATATACTTTAAAACGAATCCATGGCCGCTTGAACGGATTAAAACGGACTTATAACGAAGCCGTGGTGAATTTTTAAAGTTTGACGACGAAATGTATTATTTTCAGAAAACTCAGCTTTGCTGTTTTTAGTATTTTCGAGTCAAAAACGAGCCTTAAGCTTCACAAATTATTTCGACTAGTCAAAAATATATTAGTTTACTTCGATACGAAGCTAAGGACATATTATACGTAGAAAACGGATTTGAAACGACAAATATATGCACGTTTTTATAAAGTTGCCGTAAATATTATTTTCTGAAAAACTATATTATTTTACGATTCAAGTATTTCATTAGCTGTAAAGGCTATGTTTGCGGCAGTTTTTAACCATGATGTGGAACTTTTTGGAACGAGTTGTCTTCTAGTAAAATCAAGTTCACCGGCCATATTTTTCAAAACAAAAAGCCGTTTGTCGAGCGGAGTTATGGTAAATTATTTACGGGTGTTCAAACTTGGCCGAAACTCATTTTCTGCACACAATTAACAAAAACCACCATCTTTAGCCTTTAATATCTTTATGATCGAGACCTTTTGGACGAAAACTCCTGAACTGAAACTTCTAGATATCGATACAAACTTTCCATAACCGTCGAGTTCGTCCTCTAACGATCGACGTACACCATTTTACGACTACATTTCCGAAGCCATTTTTGTTACTTTTATAAAAATTCCGACGACATTGTTTTGCGACGAAAAGTGGTAATTTCACCAAAAATCATTATAAAACCATTGTAGGATGACATTTTGACGTAAAAACATGTAAAGTCATTTTGAAGGGTCAAGACGTCAAAAGAGTATTTTTCGACGATTAGTAATATTTTCAAAACTCGCTAATGGTATAAATAACATACGAAGTGCATGCATAACATTACATTGCAACTCATTGCATATCATAGCATTCGTGATAGGTCCCGGTTAACACATCACATTATACCTCGGTGTACTCACTTTTGTCATCGCCTCAGTTTATCAAGTGAGTAATCACATCCCCTTTTTACCGTTTTACTATATTTTGGGGCTGAATGCATGAACCATACTTGAATTAAATTGATCCTTACAATTGTGAACTCTTTTGACTTGAATATTTGAACTCGAATCAATCCTTGAACTTAATTACGAAATTATGACTTATTTGAACTTATTGAACCGTACGTGTTATGACCTTGTCCTAAAGTCTCCCATGTTCGGAGCATCACTATAAAGTCTCCCATGTTCGGAGCATCACTATATAGACACCTTTGTTCGTAGTGTATCTTTGGGAAGAGGCACCCAGTGTATCTTTGGGAAGAGGCACCCAGTGTATCTTTGGGAAGAGGCACCCAGTAGGTCTTTGGGAAGAGGCACCCAGTATAACTTTGGGTAGTGGCACCCAGCTTAATTTGGTTTCATCGGTAGCATTCCTGAATTATTATATTCGTGGTACTATATTGGGAACTATTATGACCACTTACACTTGACTACTTGACGCGCTATAATTTTTGTGCAATGGGTTGTGTACACACAGGTTGCAAGTTTTGTATGGGCGGAATTTGGAACTGAGTGGATACACAATGCCTTTGCTTTGAGAACTGTGTTTCGTTGACCGAAAGTTTTGTATATTTCTTACGAGTTTTCTTATTTCACTAAACGTGTTTACTCACCAACTATTTTCATAGTTGACCCGTTTTTCTCTCATGCATTTCAGGTGATCGTTAGTAAGCTTTTCTATCAAGTCTTGCATAAAGAAGTTTTCACTGGTCGCTACAAGTCGTATGTAATAAAACTCAATATTTTGGAATCTAAACTTTGTAATATATTTGCCGATGACGGCTAAACTAGTATTGTAATGGAGTATTATTTCTTTTTAATCTTAATGTTGGTATGTTCTATTATCTTGTGCTTATGTTCCCTTCCGTTACACCTCGTGTTTCCGCCTCCGGCGAGGGTGTGACAGATTGGTACCAGAGCCAAAGGTTATAGAGAATGCCGATTTTTCAAAAATAAAAATCACAGCTATAACCGGAAAAATTTTTATTTTATTTTATTAAACATTGAACATCATCCGAGTCAACTAGTCCTATCGTTGCATCGTTACTCATAAATTATACATAGCCTGATCAACTATGTCTAATTTATGAAGAACCATACAATGATAAGAGTGGTAGTTTTAAATCATGTTTAGTCGAGTCTTTTGAGTCTGGTCACCTGAAGTTGCATTGGTCGGGTGGGTATGCATGGCATGTTTTTACGTTCACGTCTACATTACCGTACCTTGTTCATATCTTCTCTTTTCCATCTTTCGACTTGCTAGACATAGCATGTCTCTGTTCCTGTCATGTTTCGATCACTATAACACATTACCACCGTTCTGCACCTCATCTGACTTCGTTAGAATGTCGTTTACTCAACCCGATGTTTTGGTCCTCTGTAGGATCATGGCTGCAAGAAACACACGCTCAGGAGGTAACAACAACGGCAACCCAAACAACAATGACAATCCAGACAACAACGCTGCTGGAATAGCGGATCTACTCACTCAAATTATAACCCATCTCGATGCTAGACGAACCAACAACGGAGAAGGTACTTCAAACGCTGGTCAAGGATGCAGCTACAAAACTTTCATGACATGCAAACCAATGGAATTTCATGGTACTGAGGGTGCCATTGGACTGCTAACCTGGTTCGAGAATGTTGAGTCGAAACTTAGTATCACGAAATGTGCTGAAGGAAACAAGGTTGAGTTCTCTGCTGGTCTACTACAGGGTCGAGCCTTGACCTGGTGGAACAATCAACTGCAGATAAGAGGAAGAGGGGCAGCAAATGCGTTATCTTGGGAAGCATTTAAGAAACTACCAACTGATGAGTACTGCAGAAAAGATGAAGTGCAGAAGCTAGAAGCGGAATTTTGGAATCACTTGATGGTTGGAGTAGAGATCGACAAGTACACGATCCGTTTCCACGAGTTAACTAGGATGGTTCCTCACATGGTTTCCACTGTGGAAAAGTTGATTGACAGATATATATGGGGATTGATACCAGAAATTAGGAGGGATGTCACCTCGTCGAACCCAACCACTCTGCAAGCCGCTGTGAGTATGGCGTATCGCCTGACAAATGATGTGATCAGGTCTGGAGAACTAACAAAAGCAAACGACAATGGACGAAAGCGACAGGAGGATCACCAGGGAAACCGAGACCAGAATCAGCAAAACAAGAGGCAGCGAATAACCCAGAACTATGGGGCGACCAACCAGGAGCGCAAAGGATATGCAGGTCCACATCCTTTGTGCACTCGATGCAATTATCATCACTTAGGAGACTGCCGAAGGTGCGACAAATGTGGACAGACGGGCCACTTCGCGCGAAATTGCTCAAACAGAACTGGGAATCAAGGACAGAGAAAAGCATGTTACGAGTGTGGAAGTCTAGATCACCTTCGCAATACCTGTCCAAAGCTGAAAAGAACTCCCAATCAAGGAGGAAATCGTCCAAACCTGGCGTTGGCAATAGAAGGCCCACAAGAACCGAACATTGAAATTCCTCCCGCACGTGGTCGAGCATTCTATCTGGGTACCGAGGAAGCCCGCAACGCTTAACGGGTACATTCTTTCGAACAACTACCTTATTTCTGTACGACATGATTTTGAGTGCATAGCTTCCTTCCAATCTTTACCACATTCACGTCATCGATTAATTTGAGACCTATTGATATCGACCTTAGTTGTTATATATTTTGTTGATTTGATTTGATTTGTGTAAGCAAATCCAATATCGAGCGAATCTTTCAAAAGACTTCATTCAAGGATGTTGATTCCTATCTTTCTAACAACTTGTTTTCTAGCTTGATCTAGTGACAGTTCTTGTTTGATGAGTTGCGAAAATCAAGCTAAGAGACAAGTTTACTCAAGTCGGTTTAGTTTAATCTCATGACAGTTCTTGTTTGATGAGTTGTGAGATTAAATTAGAATCGACTACCTAAAGGTCTTTTGAGAGCTACGTTCGATATTGGGCAAGTTTACCCTATCCAATCTAATCACGGGCACGTACTTAGTTGAATGGGGAACCTGTACGCATGGGCATTGATATGATCATTTAGACTGTTCGTACGATCATGAACTTTTAGAACTCTTGTCGAGGTTCGGACCATAGTATCGTTAATCGAATCACGGGGACGTGATTCCGCTGACATGGGAAGAATGTCACAATTCTCAAATTCCGGTCATTTCTTAAATTATATATGCATCATATTAATTCATTCATGGCATTTCATTTCACATTTAACGCGTAATTTTTATATTTAATAATTTTTATCGCGTGAGTTATTATTTTAAATATTTAACCCGTTACTTTCAAAAATGATCCCGAGGTATTTTTAAACTTACATTTAGTCTATAAAAACTATATTTTTAGTTTTCCTAGTGTTTCTAATTTATTTGGTACATTAATCGTTAAAGTTTAATTATTACGTCGTTTTTCTTAAAAATTGTACGATAATTATTTTATCACTCAATTTTCACAAGGAAAGTATTTGTACAATTTTTATCATCTCAATACAATCTATTTTGACTTATTAAAAACTTACTTGTACCAAAATTTCCATTTACCTTTACTTGTACATTTTCTACACAATTACTTACACATCTTTGACAAATTATATACAAGTAAATATATATACAATTTATAAAAAAAAAAAGAAGATATTTTTGAGGACAACACCCCCCTAAAACCGGCCCAAGGGGGGAGGGATTGTCAAAGTGGGTAGATTTTCATTAATAACTAGATCTTGTACTCAATAATATATCTACTTGTCACTCATTTTTCATTCACCATCATCATACAAGTTTTTCATTTTCTCTCTTCTTGGTTCTCTCCATAACCGGTCATAACATCAAGAACAACCAAGGGATCAAGATTTTTACAAAAGCAAGTGTTTACAACCTAGATTATATCCTTTATATGGTTTTGAAATAAAAATCAAGGATATTTAAGTTAATCCTTGTTACTTACACCTCATCACTATCAATTGTAAGCTTGTTTTTATCATTTTCATGTTTCCTTTTCATTTTCATATGTTTCTTTTCATTTTTGGAGCTAGTATGCAAGTTATGTGATTTATACCATTTATTTCATGATTTTTGAGTTATATATATTTATGGTCATCCTATAATTATTCCCATGGTATTCTTTGGTCTTGATGGTGATTAGGAACCCATGACACCCTAAGAAGGTGTATGGTAGGAATAGATTAGTTTGGAGTTGATTTGAAGGGATTAGAATAGGTTTTGTCCGAGAAAAACTATTTTCGATATGTATATTTTTATGTTCTGTCCTTAATTCGAGTTTCTGGAAAAACCAACAGATTGTACGAAACTTTGGCCTTGATTTTTAGAAAATATACTTTAAAACGAATCCATGGCCGCTTGAACGGATTAAAACGGACTTATAACGAAGCCGTGGTGAATTTTTAAAGTTTGACGACGAAATGTATTATTTTCAGAAAACTCAGCTTTGCTGTTTTTAGTATTTTCGAGTCAAAAACGAGCCTTAAGCTTCACAAATTATTTCGACTAGTCAAAAATATATTAGTTTACTTCGATACGAAGCTAAGGACATATTATACGTAGAAAACGGATTTGAAACGACAAATATATGCACGTTTTTATAAAGTTGCCGTAAATATTATTTTCTGAAAAACTATATTATTTTACGATTCAAGTATTTCATTAGCTGTAAAGGCTATGTTTGCGGCAGTTTTTAACCATGATGTGAAACTTTTTGGAACGAGTTGTCTTCTAGTAAAATCAAGTTCACCGGCCATATTTTTCAAAACAAAAAGCCGTTTGTCGAGCGGAGTTATGGTAAATTATTTACGGGTGTTCAAACTTGGCCGAAACTCATTTTCTGCACACAATTAACAAAAACCACCATCTTTAGCCTTTAATATCTTTATGATCGAGACCTTTTGGACGAAAACTCCTGAACTGAAACTTCTAGATATCGATACAAACTTTCCAAAACCGTCGAGTTCGTCCTCTAACGATCGACGTACACCATTTTACGACTACATTTCCGAAGCCATTTTTGTTACTTTTATAAAAATTCCGACGACATTGTTTTGCGACGAAAAGTGGTAATTTCACCAAAAATCATTATAAAACCATTGTAGGATGACATTTTGACGTAAAAACATGTAAAGTCATTTTGAAGGGTCAAGACGTCAAAAGAGTATTTTTCGACGATTAGTAATATTTTCAAAACTCGCTAATGGTATAAATAACATACGAAGTGCATGCATAACATTACATTGCAACTCATTGCATATCATAGCATTCGTGATAGGTCCCGGTTAACACATCACATTATACCTCGGTGTACTCACTTTTGTCATCGCCTCAGTTTATCAAGTGAGTAATCACATCCCCTTTTTACCGTTTTACTATATTTTGGGGCTGAATGCATGAACCATACTTGAATTAAATTGATCCTTACAATTGTGAACTCTTTTGACTTGAATATTTGAACTCGAATCAATCCTTGAACTTAATTACGAAATTATGACTTATTTGAACTTATTGAACCGTACGTGTTATGACCTTGTCCTAAAGTCTCCCATGTTCGGAGCATCACTATAAAGTCTCCCATGTTCGGAGCATCACTATATAGACACCTTTGTTCGTAGTGTATCTTTGGGAAGAGGCACCCAGTGTATCTTTGGGAAGAGACACCCAGTGTATCTTTGGGAAGAGGCACCCAGTAGGTCTTTGGGAAGAGGCACCCAGTATAACTTTGGGTAGTGGCACCCAGCTTAATTTGGTTTCATCGGTAGCATTCCTGAATTATTATATTCGTGGTACTATATTGGGAACTATTATGACCACTTACACTTGACTACTTGACGCGCTATAATTTTTGTGCAATGGGTTGTGTACACACAGGTTGCAAGTTTTGTATGGGCGGAATTTGGAACTGAGTGGATACACAATGCCTTTGCTTTGAGAACTGTGTTTCGTTGACCGAAAGTTTTGTATATTTCTTACGAGTTTTCTTATTTCACTAAACGTGTTTACTCACCAACTATTTTCATAGTTGACCCGTTTTTCTCTCATGCATTTCAGGTGATCGTTAGTAAGCTTTTCTATCAAGTCTTGCATAAAGAAGTTTTCACTGGTCGCTACAAGTCGTATGTAATAAAACTCAATATTTTGGAATCTAAACTTTGTAATATATTTGCCGATGACGGCTAAACTAGTATTGTAATGGAGTATTATTTCTTTTTAATCTTAATGTTGGTATGTTCTATTATCTTGTGCTTATGTTCCCTTCCGTTACACCTCGTGTTTCCGCCTCCGGCGAGGGTGTGACAGATTGGTACCAGAGCCAAAGGTTATAGAGAATGCCGATTTTTCAAAAATAAAAATCACAGCTATAACCGGAAAAATTTTTATTTTATTTTATTAAACATTGAACATCATCCGAGTCAACTAGTCCTATCGTTGCATCGTTACTCATAAATTATACATAGCCTGATCAACTATGTCTAATTTATGAAGAACCATACAATGATAAGAGTGGTAGTTTTAAATCATGTTTAGTCGAGTCTTTTGAGTCTGGTCACCTGAAGTTGCATTGGTCGGGTGGGTATGCATGGCATGTTTTTACGTTCACGTCTACATTACCGTACCTTGTTCATATCTTCTCTTTTCCATCTTTCGACTTGTTAGACATAGCATGTCTCTGTTCCTGTCATGTTTCGATCACTATAACACATTACCACCGTTCTGCACCTCATCTGACTTCGTTAGAATGTCGTTTACTCAACCCGATGTTTTGGTCCTCTGTAGGATCATGGCTGCAAGAAACACACGCTCAGGAGGTAACAACAACGGCAACCCAAACAACAATGACAATCCAGACAACAACGCTGCTGGAATAGCGGATCTACTCACTCAAATTATAACCCATCTCGATGCTAGACGAACCAACAACGGAGAAGGTACTTCAAACGCTGGTCAAGGATGCAGCTACAAAACTTTCATGACATGTAAACCAATGGAATTTCATGGTACTGAGGGTGCCATTGGACTGCTAACCTGGTTCGAGAATGTTGAGTCGAAACTTAGTATCACGAAATGTGCTGAAGGAAACAAGGTTGAGTTCTCTGCTGGTCTACTACAGGGTCGAGCCTTGACCTGGTGGAACAATCAACTGCAGATAAGAGGAAGAGGGGCAGCAAATGCGTTATCTTGGGAAGCATTTAAGAAACTACTAACTGATGAGTACTGCAGAAAAGATGAAGTGCAGAAGCTAGAAGCGGAATTTTGGAATCACTTGATGGTTGGAGTAGAGATCGACAAGTACACGATCCGTTTCCACGAGTTAACTAGGATGGTTCCTCACATGGTTTCCACTGTGGAAGAGTTGATTGACAGATATATATGGGGATTGATACCAGAAATTAGGAGGGATGTCACCTCGTCGAACCCAACCACTCTGCAAGCCGCTGTGAGTATGGCGTATCGCCTGACAAATGATGTGATCAGGTCTGGAGAACTAACAAAAGCAAACGACAATGGACGAAAGCGACAGGAGGATCACCAGGGAAACCGAGACCAGAATCAGCAAAACAAGAGGCAGCGAATAACCCAGAACTATGGGGCGACCAACCAGGAGCGCAAAGGATATGCAGGTCCACATCCTTTGTGCACTCGATGCAATTATCATCACTTAGGAGACTGCCGAAGGTGCGACAAATGTGGACAGACGGGCCACTTCGCGCGAAATTGCTCAAACAGAACTGGGAATCAAGGACAGAGAAAAGCATGTTACGAGTGTGGAAGTCTAGATCACCTTCGCAATACCTGTCCAAAGCTGAAAAGAACTCCCAATCAAGGAGGAAATCGTCCAAACCTGGCGTTGGCAATAGAAGGCCCACAAGAACCGAACATTGAAATTCCTCCCGCACGTGGTCGAGCATTCTATCTGGGTACCGAGGAAGCCCGCAACGCTTAACGGGTACATTCTTTCGAACAACTACCTTATTTCTGTACGACATGATTTTGAGTGCATAGCTTCCTTCCAATCTTTACCACATTCACGTCATCGATTAATTTGAGACCTATTGATATCGACCTTAGTTGTTATATATTTTGTTGATTTGATTTGATTTGTGTAAGCAAATCCAATATCGAGCGAATCTTTCAAAAGACTTCATTCAAGGATGTTGATTCCTATCTTTCTAACAACTTGTTTTCTAGCTTGATCTAGTGACAGTTCTTGTTTGATGAGTTGCGAAAATCAAGCTAAGAGACAAGTTTACTCAAGTCGGTTTAGTTTAATCTCATGACAGTTCTTGTTTGATGAGTTGTGAGATTAAATTAGAATCGACTACCTAAAGGTCTTTTGAGAGCTACGTTCGATATTGGGCAAGTTTACCCTATCCAATCTAATCACGGGCACGTACTTAGTTGAATGGGGAACCTGTACGCATGGGCATTGATATGATCATTTAGACTGTTCGTACGATCATGAACTTTTAGAACTCTTGTCGAGGTTCGGACCATAGTATCGTTAATCGAATCACGGGGACGTGATTCCGCTGACATGGGAAGAATGTCACAATTCTCAAATTCCGGTCATTTCTTAAATTATATATGCATCATATTAATTCATTCATGGCATTTCATTTCACATTTAACGCGTAATATTTATATTTAATAATTTTTATCGCGTGAGTTATTATTTTAAATATTTAACCCGTTACTTTCAAAAATGATCCCGAGGTATTTTTAAACTTACATTTAGTCTATAAAAACTATATTTTTAGTTTTCCTAGTGTTTCTAATTTATTTGGTACATTAATCGTTAAAGTTTAATTATTACGTCGTTTTTCTTAAAAATTGTACGATAATTATTTTATCACTCAATTTTCACAAGGAAAGTATTTGTACAATTTTTATCACCTCAATACAATCTATTTTGACTTATTAAAAACTTACTTGTACCAAAATTTCCATTTACCTTTACTTGTACATTTTCTACACAATTACTTACACATCTTTGACAAATTATATACAAGTAAATATATATACAATTTATAAAAAAAAAAAAAAAAAAGATATTTTTGAGGACAACACCCCCCTAAAACCGGCCCAAGGGGGGAGGGATTGTCAAAGTGGGTAGATTTTCATTAATAACTAGATCTTGTACTCAATAATATATCTACTTGTCACTCATTTTTCATTCACCATCATCATACAAGTTTTTCATTTTCTCTCTTCTTGGTTCTCTCCATAACCGGTCATAACATCAAGAACAACCAAGGGATCAAGATTTTTACAAAAGCAAGTGTTTACAACCTAGATTATATCCTTTATATGGTTTTGAAATAAAAATCAAGGATATTTAAGTTAATCCTTGTTACTTACACCTCATCACTATCAATTGTAAGCTTGTTTTTATCATTTTCATGTTTCCTTTTCATTTTCATATGTTTCTTTTCATTTTTGGAGCTAGTATGCAAGTTATGTGATTTATACCATTTATTTCATGATTTTTGAGTTATATATATTTATGGTCATCCTATAATTATTCCCATGGTATTCTTTGGTCTTGATGGTGATTAGGAACCCATGACACCCTAAGAAGGTGTATGGTAGGAATAGATTAGTTTGGAGTTGATTTGAAGGGATTAGAATAGGTTTTGTCCGAGAAAAACTATTTTCGATATGTATATTTTTATGTTCTGTCCTTAATTCGAGTTTCTGGAAAAACCAACAGATTGTACGAAACTTTGGCCTTGCTTTTTAGAAAATATACTTTAAAACGAATCCATGGCCGCTTGAACGGATTAAAACGGACTTATAACGAAGCCGTGGTGAATTTTTAAAGTTTGACGACGAAATGTATTATTTTCAGAAAACTCAGCTTTGCTGTTTTTAGTATTTTCGAGTCAAAAACGAGCCTTAAGCTTCACAAATTATTTCGACTAGTCAAAAATATATTAGTTTACTTCGATACGAAGCTAAGGACATATTATACGTAGAAAACGGATTTGAAACGACAAATATATGCACGTTTTTATAAAGTTGCCGTAAATATTATTTTCTGAAAAACTATATTATTTTACGATTCAAGTATTTCATTAGCTGTAAAGGCTATGTTTGCGGCAGTTTTTAACCATGATGTGAAACTTTTTGGAACGAGTTGTCTTCTAGTAAAATCAAGTTCACCGGCCATATTTTTCAAAACAAAAAGCCGTTTGTCGAGCGGAGTTATGGTAAATTATTTACGGGTGTTCAAACTTGGCCGAAACTCATTTTCTGCACACAATTAACAAAAACCACCATCTTTAGCCTTTAATATCTTTATGATCGAGACCTTTTGGACGAAAACTCCTGAACTGAAACTTCTAGATATCGATACAAACTTTCCAAAACCGTCGAGTTCGTCCTCTAACGATCGACGTACACCATTTTACGACTACATTTCCGAAGCCATTTTTGTTACTTTTATAAAAATTCCGACGACATTGTTTTGCGACGAAAAGTGGTAATTTCACCAAAAATCATTATAAAACCATTGTAGGATGACATTTTGACGTAAAAACATGTAAAGTCATTTTGAAGGGTCAAGACGTCAAAAGAGTATTTTTCGACGATTAGTAATATTTTCAAAACTCGCTAATGGTATAAATAACATACGAAGTGCATGCATAACATTACATTGCAACTCATTGCATATCATAGCATTCGTGATAGGTCCCGGTTAACACATCACATTATACCTCGGTGTACTCACTTTTGTCATCGCCTCAGTTTATCAAGTGAGTAATCACATCCCCTTTTTACCGTTTTACTATATTTTGGGGCTGAATGCATGAACCATACTTGAATTAAATTGATCCTTACAATTGTGAACTCTTTTGACTTGAATATTTGAACTCGAATCAATCCTTGAACTTAATTACGAAATTATGACTTATTTGAACTTATTGAACCGTACGTGTTATGACCTTGTCCTAAAGTCTCCCATGTTCGGAGCATCACTATAAAGTCTCCCATGTTCGGAGCATCACTATATAGACACCTTTGTTCGTAGTGTATCTTTGGGAAGAGGCACCCAGTGTATCTTTGGGAAGAGGCACCCAGTGTATCTTTGGGAAGAGGCACCCAGTAGGTCTTTGGGAAGAGGCACCCAGTATAACTTTGGGTAGTGGCACCCAGCTTAATTTGGTTTCATCGGTAGCATTCCTGAATTATTATATTCGTGGTACTATATTGGGAACTATTATGACCACTTACACTTGACTACTTGACGCGCTATAATTTTTGTGCAATGGGTTGTGTACACACAGGTTGCAAGTTTTGTATGGGCGGAATTTGGAACTGAGTGGATACACAATGCCTTTGCTTTGAGAACTGTGTTTCGTTGACCGAAAGTTTTGTATATTTCTTACGAGTTTTCTTATTTCACTAAACGTGTTTACTCACCAACTATTTTCATAGTTGACCCGTTTTTCTCTCATGCATTTCAGGTGATCGTTAGTAAGCTTTTCTATCAAGTCTTGCATAAAGAAGTTTTCACTGGTCGCTACAAGTCGTATGTAATAAAACTCAATATTTTGGAATCTAAACTTTGTAATATATTTGCCAATGACGGCTAAACTAGTATTGTAATGGAGTATTATTTCTTTTTAATCTTAATGTTGGTATGTTCTATTATCTTGTGCTTATGTTCCCTTCCGTTACACCTCGTGTTTCCGCCTCCGGCGAGGGTGTGACAATCAATGACTCTGATATTTTCACTCCATGCTTCTGCTACGCTACTGCCAATATCATGAATCAACGAAAGCTTCCGCTACTCTGATGAGAATATAGCATGATCCAGAATGTGAGCATGTCGGTCAATAAGTCACAAGACCATAATGGAAGAGTTAGAGATGTATTATTGCTGATGATCTTAAAGCTAGCTCAAAACTCATCATCACGTGGATCAGATAAAGACCTCCACTTGGGTTATCCAAACATGCATCAATGAAGAATCAATGACTACGGGCTTCAGAGCAAAGAACAGTAACAAGAATGCAAGAACAATCTTTATGTAAAATCTGTTTGTATTCAATGTATGTTTGAGGTGATCTTAAAGTGACCTCCCTTAGGGGGAGATTGTTAGGATTTAGTAAATCCATGTATTAAAGAGTCGGTCACCTCAAGTATATGTAATCGTTAGAAAGCTCGTAGTCGTAGATTATAATAAGTTAAGTAGTATTTAGTTTAAGTAACACCGTGGAGGACGGACGGGTCTTTACCCACTGTATGCCTGATCCACAGCCCGATAGGTGGCGATTTATGTAATGACTATAAATACTCTCTACCTCCCAAGGTAGAGAGTTGGAGCTCATAATAAGACTTTTCTTTCTCTCACTAAAGTTCCCTAAACCTCTAACTTTCTCTCTCTAGAAATCATAATACGCCTATTTGATCTTATGGTTTAGTGTTTGTGAAATCCAATATGTTACAGAGCAAAGGTGATCTTTATAATATCGGAATCTCGGAAGACCTTCAACAAGTTTGTATCGAGCAAGGTTGGTTACGGTTTGAAAGTTTAATTGTGAGAGACGACTGTGCCATAGCCAAGATTTTGTTGATATTGCCTTTGAAAGTAGACAGATGGGAGATGAAGCAATCATGTCTTGCATGGAGATAGTGTAGAGAATTGAATTGCGAGTGCCAGACATAAGATCGTTTCCTTGTAGATCACGAATGAAACAAGTTTTCTCCCGAAAAGCAACTTCCAAATCTCCATCACAGAACTGACCTACAGAGAAAAGATTGTGACCGAGGCCTTCCACATAATAAACCCTGCTAATTTCGATGTTTCCATTGATGTAATCTCCGTAGCCCAGGATAGCTGCGAAGTGATTATTCCCGAATCTGATAGTGCCAATGAACTTTGCAATAAAGTTTGATAACAGTTTAAGATTGCCTGTCATGTGTCGGGAACATCCGCTATCAACAATCCAAAGGATGATCTGTATCACATGCATTACACACATACGACACAGATGGAATAGAAGTAGATGTGGAACCCAAAGATTTAGAGGGTTCTGAAGCAGTTATAGTCGAAATACACACATCAATGATTTTAGGCATCCATTTAAATCCTAGTGTATTATGTATCCATTTCTGCCATCTCCAACTAGTCTTTGCTTTAGTCTTAGTGAATGCACTATGTGGTACTACATTCCTTGGAGGTGATACTGGAACTACAGAGACATCAATGCATTTCTTAGAATCTAAAGATGGCGGTTTACCAAGCACAGACTTAGAAGCATTAGTGGGCCTAGAGGTATTCCATTTCTTAGGATTCCATAAACGAGACAAGATAGCTTTAGCAACACATTTATCATGACAATCAGAAAGCATACCTTTACGACATATAACACAAGAAGCTTCAGACTTAATATCAAAAGTACTTAAAGGTTCTGCGTTTGTTACATCACTTTTTTCATTACATTTGTCAGACGCAATATCTAAAGTGAGTGCAACGTTGGTCTTATTCAAAGTCCTAGGGTGTTCTTCTACTTCAGCATTCTTTATTGTTCATTTCATAGGTCGCAACTTCCTATTCTTCCTTGTATTGCTCCTAGGCTGTGAAGTGCGAATGTTGGGAAAAGAGGCAACTATTCCTGTTTCAGTAGAACGAAGCACATTAGTATCTTGTTATTTTTCAGTAGGCATTCTAGTGTCACTTTTTCTAAGTGTTACCGGTGCAAGTTTCTTAATGTTGCTAAGCTGAACTTGTTCATACTTTCGTAACTTCTCATTTAACTCAATGATAGTGTGCAACAAATCTTGATTTTCAGAACGAAGGTTTCCATAAACATTTGTGACTTCTTTAGTGTGTGCAAGATAATGATCAAGTTTGTTTGATGCTTCATCACGAGTCTGTTTGAGTAAATCAAATATGACACCATATTCCTTTTTAACTTTTGCAAGTTCTTGTTCATATTTTGAGATATGACATTTCAAAGACACGTTTTGATCATCCAGTTGCTCAATTTTAGGATCAAAAGATTTTGAGCGCAACTGAGTGATTTTGTTTTGCAGAGAAAGTTCGCGATTTTGACAATCTTTTTGACACCATTAAAGACGACGTTTTGCATTTGAAAGTTCGTTTAACAATCGTTCATTTTCAACTTTTAAAGATTCGATCTGATGCACATTATCAGTATTCTCAACAATTTCAACAGAATCAACAAATATATAATCAAATGCATATGACAAAGAATGCAATAACACAAAATTATGAATATCAGCAAAGATAACATCTTCCAATAGTCGATCAACATCTTTTCGTATCATTTTCTTTTTACGTTTTGTATTTGAAATAGATGTTTATGTTTTCTCGAAAACAATTTTCATCAATCCAAGTTCCTTATGAAATTCCCTTTCCCAATACAATGCACAAATTTTCAAAATTTTAACATGGGGTAAAATTCTTTTCTGAAAAATACCTCTTTGTTCTCTCGCCTGAGGCGATTGAAAATGTTCAACTTTTATTTCAGAATGAAATTCAATCTCACGTTCTAAAAGTTTGAGGTCAAAAGTGAAAATGTCAAAATATCTATGAATTTGACGATTTTCAGGTTTTGAATTTATTTCACTGAGTGAAGGTAAAGGACCATAAATTTGTGCGTAGTTTGGTTGGGGAGCAACATTAGAAGACTCAGACGTATTGTAATAATCCTAGGTGTGTTAGAAGAATCCTTTGGTGTGACAAAAGTGACGGCTTTTGAATAGTTAAATGGTTTGTTATAAACAACATTTTCTAATTTTGATCGACCCTCGTCTTCTACATCTAATTCCTCTTGACGATGATATTCAACAACACTTATAACAGAATCATCAATTTTGTATTATGCACTGGAAACTTCAGGATTTGGTTTGAATGCTTTGGTTGAAAGCTTTGGTTTGTAATCAGCAAGATTCGGTCCATATCCATTTGGATTGGGTTTTAAAGTAAACTTTTGAATAGTTGTGATTGACTCACCATGTTTGTAAACAACATTTCGAAACTCTTTGAGTTTGTTTTGTATGCCGAAAATTTCTTCAAGATGGTCATCTATTCATTTCGTTGAATGCTTTTTGTATGCAGAGAACTATTTTTGACAATTTAACAACTCAGCTTTGGATTTTTGAGTTTCCAAAGTAAGAGCGTTAAGTTGTTTTGTATGTTCATGTTTCAGTTGTTCTATTTGAGACAACAAAGCATTCTTCAATGCGGCTAGATCACGAATCTGTCGTTCTAAAGATTTTTCGTTTTGGTGTGATTTAGCAAAAGCGACTTCAAAACCTTTTTCACGTTCTTCTTGAGTTTTGAAAAAATTGAGTTGTCGTTTTAAGCATTCAATATCCCTGGTTAACAGTGCATTTTTACTGTGCAATTGCTGATTTAATGCAAAACATTCATCCATTCGGGATTGTTGGTCTTTAAGTAAGAGATCAACATCTGGATTGGGCAAAGGTTCAGCGTGTTCAACGTGAGTCACAACATGATCACTATTCAGATCCTCAAGTATAACCACGGAGTCAATTTGAGTATCAAAGGTAACCATAAGGTCATCTTGATCGTCAAATGTAACTACGGGGTCTAGTTGAGAATCCTTAGAGTGAGATGTGGACAGCTCATGTTGAACATTCTGAGCCTCGTCGGATTCAGATGTTGGCTGAGATATTAGATCAGTGATGAATATGGTTTGTTCGGGTACCTGAGACAAGCCATCAGTGTCGTACACTGGGCCTGTGTCACTCAAGTGGAGAGCCTGCATTTGTGCCATCAACATCACTGCTGCATTAGCCTGCAAGTCCTCCATATCATCATCTGAGTTTGCATCTACCATAAAGCTTTGTTCTTTAGTTGTGAGAGTTCCACCAGCTTCATCCTTAAGAGCCAAAAGTAAAGCTTCCTTGTGATAAGCACTGCCTCTAGTCCTCGGCTTTGGGCATGCATTAGCCAGGTGACCCTTCTCATTATAGTTGTAGCAGCGAAGACCATTTATCCCATTCTGAGCATTCCCCTGTTCAACCACTTGAGCTCTCTGTTGTTGTGGAGCACCCATGTTATTTCTTCCCATAGCATTAAACCCTTGACCACCTCCCATCTGACGACCATAACCACGATTTTGAACTTCAACACGTCCATTGTTCACAACTGCCTGATTCCTTGTGTTTGATGAGGATCGAATGCAATTGTTGGATTTGTTTGTATACAGGCCGAAGGCTTTAGCAATCATAACAAATCCTTGTTGCAATACATCGAAAGCTTCGGAGTCCTCATTAGCTTCACTGTAAAGTGCTTGATCATTGTTGTTGTTGTATGGAACCAATTGAGTTTGTTGAGATTGTTGCTGTGACGGATCATATGGTGTAATTGTTGTAGTTGGTTGAGGAGCGGGTTGAGGAGTGGGTTGAGGAGGATAACTAGTTTGAGCCTACAAAGCAAGTTGTTGATTGTCCGGAAGTGACGGTGGGGCCGGGAGTCCACGGATAGTCCGTTCTTTGTCAACTTCTTTTTGGTGAGGCTTCAAATAGTCGTACAACAATCCGTAAGTAGCATGATGAAGATTCTTCGCTTGACGGATGAAAATGAAATATTTTTCCTACTCAGGACCAAGACTACTTAGGAACTTAGTGTTAACAGCAATTCTTGGCATGATGATGTTGTGTTTATCCAAGTCATTGATGATGTCTGAGAATCGATGATGATAAGACTCTAATGTCTCTCCTGGTTCAATCATGAAGTGTTCATAAGCCAAGTAAATTTTGGATTCCATATCCTCTTGTTTGAGTTCAGTGCCTTCCATAAGAAGATGAATATGTTCCCACATCTTTTTTGCAGTCTTTTAAGCATCAACACTTCGAAGGATTGGATTGGGTAATCCTAAAAGGATATATTGCATTGCTAGCTCATCAATTTCGTAGTTTAGAAGTTCATCAACAAAAAGGTCAGCGACAGTTGCAATGTTTGTGAGATCATCTCTTGGTGGAATAGCATTTGGATCTACGGGTGTAACGAGAATAGGCATCTGAAATGGACCTTCCAAGATGACCTTCTTTAAGAACTTTCCATGTGGCTTCTTTAGATCACAAAACCTAAAGAACCTAATCGCCCATTGATCATAGTTTCCGGGAGTGAGCATTGGAGGTCTATCAAGTGATCCTGCCTCATGAACGGATTGTTGGCTACTTAAAGCTTCACACATCTTTGCAAACCAAGTCGGTTCCTTCATAGTATTCCTAGATGGATGTTGATTGTAAACGTTTGTGTACGGTTGTACTTGAAGACTAGGTGGTGGTTGAACCATTTGAGGTGGAATTGCTCCTTATTGTGGATAATGTTGTTGGTTGAATTGTTGTTGATAAATTTGTTGTTGTTGATTGAATTGTTGATGTTGTGGACTTAGTTGTTGTTGTTGTTGTTGATTATACGTGTAAGGAAAGTAGTTAGAGTATGGTGGTTGAGACATGTTGAAAACTTGTGTTGTTAAATGGATCTTTGTAGTCGAATGAAACGTTGTTGATGAAGTATCCTTAGGCGTAGAAAACACGTTAAGGCAAAGTAACACTTAGGCGTAAAAACACCAAACTTACGCGTAAAAGCAATAGTTACGCGTAGGATTAGTTTACGCGTAAGAGTTGAGAAACACTAAAGTTAAGCGTAAACTAAAAGTTAGACGTAGAAAAATTATGCGTAGGATTAGCTTATGTGTAAGTCAAGGCTTAAGCGTAAGAAAAATCTTAGGCGTAAAGAGTTCTACGCGTAAATTTAAGCTTATGCGTAAAATTAGGGTTTTTGCCCAAAAATCCTTTACACTATCACAGTGTAAATGATATCCAAAGTTGAAGTGTTTTCAGGCTTATCCAAGCAAGAAAAAACTGAGTAAACCACGAAAACTGAAGATCAAACCAAGGAAATCTTATGCGTAAGACTAGGGTTTTGTTACGCGTAGAATGTAACCAAAACGGATTCTTAGCCAAAATTGATTCTAAACCAGATTTTTTAGATGAAACAACTTCAATATCACCAAAATAACACAAAGGTGTAAAACTTGATGATCCAAAACTTAGAAACACCTTATGCGTAGAAATGATCCTACGTATAAAACCAAGTTGAAAATCAAAGAAATACACGTAAAGTTTGAAACTTTTTGCCGAAAACAGATATTTTAACACTTAAAAACGTTGAAAGTACAAGAATCTTGGATTGAGAAGTGTAAAAATTAAGTTTTTAAGCGTGACAAAGTTTGAGAACCGTAAGTTACGCGTAAGTCAAAAATAACTTCAAAAACAAAATCTTTTCACCCAACTATTTGGCGAATGATACCACTGTTAGGTTCTCATATTTATAACATAAGCATCAATATAAGAAATAGAAGAGAAGAGTGATTGGTTGAACACGTTATCAGACACACGAATATAACTGATGAAAAGTTATGCGTAGAATGAAAGATTAAATGAACAACCAACCCTCAAGTGAGGGTTTACAAGAGTATTTATAAGAAGGAACTAGGGCAACATGCAAGTTCCCTTCCTTTCCTTTATGGGCTTGGGCCAAGGCTCATGGGCTTTCTACATAAGCCTTGGCATGATTACTAACATAAAAGCCATATTAAGCTAACTATTACATATTAATTACTAACACTTGAAATATAGTTTAGGAGTGATTCCAACACACTGTCAGATTCGAGAATGATTACTTCGCAGCTATCATGGGATACGGAGATTACATCAATGGCAACATCAAAATTAGCAGGGTTTATTTTATGGAAGGTCTCGGTCATAATCTCTTCTCGGTTGGTCAATTATGTGATGGAGATTTGGAAGTTGCTTTTCGGGAGAAAACATGTTTCATTCGTGATCTACAAGGAAACGATCTTATGTCTGGCACCCGCAATTCAAGTCTTTATACAATCTCAATGCAAGACATGATTGCTTCATCTCCCATCTGTCTACTTTCAAAGGCTACATCTACAAAATCTTGGCTATGGCACCGTCATCCCTTACATTGAAACTTTCAAACCATAACCAATCTTGCACGACACAAACTCGTTGAAGGTCTCCTAAGATTTCGGTATTCTAAAGATCACCTTTGCTAAGCTTGTGAACAAGGGAAAAGAACTCGTGCTCACTTTCCTTCAAAGGTGGAACACAGCTCACAGCATGTGCTTCATCTTCTTCACATGGACTTGTGTAGCCCGATGCACGTGCAGACAATTAATGGCAAATGCTACATCTTGGTAATTGTCGATGACTACTCAAGATGGACTTGGGTTTATTTTCTTCGGAGTAAAGATCAAGCTCCACATATGATCATCACCTTTCTCACAAAAATTCAAGTTCAGCTCCGGAACACAGTCAGACAAATCAGAACAGAAAAAGGAACTGAATTTGTGAATCAAACTCTTCGTGCATATTATGAGAAAGTGGGAATTGAGCATCAAACATCCATTGCACGAACACCGGAACAAAACGGAGTTGTAGAAAGACGAAACCGTACATTAGTGGAAGCTGCAAGAACGATGTTAATCAATGCTAAACTTCCAGATTACTTGTGGGCTGAAACCGTGTCAACTGCATGCTACACTCAGAATCGCTCAATGATTACCCAACGCCACAACAAAACACCTTATGAGCTTATCCACAACCATAAACCAAATCTCAAACACTTTCATGTATTTGGATCCCTCTATTATCCGAATAATGATCGTGATGATTTTGGTAAGCTCAAAGCCAAAGCTGACATAGGAGTCTTTGTTGTATATTGTGAAAACTCTAAAGGTTACCGGATCTGGAATCGTCGTACAAGGGAGATTATGGAAACGATTCATGCAAATTTCGATGAGCTTACTGAAATGGCTTCTGAGCATAACAGCTTGGAACCCGGTCATAACCGTTTAAACTTCCCTCAAACCCCATCATCAGCTGAACCTAGTTTACAACTAACTCGACGTCAAATGGAACAGCTATTTGCTTCTCTATTTAATGATGATATTGATGAACGTGCTCCAGCTGTATCAAATGTTTCCGCTGCTCAACCTGATCAAAATCCAATACCTGATACACCTGCTACAACAACTACTATTGAGAAAGCACCACCAGTTGATTCTACAACAACAGTTGAACAAACTACATCCAACGACGCTAAACCATCTCATGATATTCTAAACAATGAAGTACCCCCACCTGCAGATTATGATCCAAATGCATTCTTTAATCCGTTTGAAAATGAAACTGCCACACCTGATGTTGCGGAATCATCTACAAGCTATTTGAATCCTCCCAATCTGCAGAATGTTTATCAACATCAACCTTCCACATATCGTTGGACGAAATACCATCCTTTTGAAAACATTATTGGTAACCCGAATCAACCAGTCGTAACTAGACAACGTCTTCACACAGACGGTGAACATTGCATTTATGCACTCACTGTCTGCCAATCTGAACCTAAAAACATTAAAGATGCAATGACCAAAGACAACTGGATTGAATCCATGCAAGAAGAACTCAATCAGTTTAAACGACTTGTAGTATGGGAATTGGTTGAAAGACCAACAGGGGTCTACGTCATTGGTCTCAAATAGATTTGGATAAACAAATTGGATGCTGAAGGAACCGTAATCAGAAATAAGTCACGTCTGGTGGCTAAGGGTTATAGACAGGAAGAGGGTATTGACTTTGAAGAATCATTCGCTCCGGTTGCTCGTCTTGAGGCTGTACGGATTTTTTTGGCGTTTACGGCTCACATGAACATCACCGTTTATCAGATGGATGTCAAAACTGCTTTTCTCAATGGACAACTAAAAGAAGTGGTCTATGTTAGCCATCCAGAAGGATTCGTTGATCCAGAGTTCCTAAATCACGTCTATAAACTGAAGAAGGCTCTCTACGGTCTCAAACAAGTCCCTCGGGCGTGGTATGATAAATTATCATCCTTTCTTATCGCAAATAATTTTGTCAAAGGTTCGGTTAACCCTACACTTTTCATAAAATATCACGGGGCACACATTTTAATCGTTCAAATTTATGTGGATGACATCATTTTTGGGTCAACACATCTAAAGTACTCAAACGCTTTTTCAAATCTAATGAAAAAACATTTTGAAATGTCCATGATGGGTGAACTTACGTTCTTTCTAGGACTGCAAGTTCATCAATCACCCCGTGGTATTTTCTTGAGTCAATCCAAATATGCCCTTGAAATCTTAAACAAACATGGAATGCAAAACTGTGACGCCTGTGCCACACCAATGGCACATACCAAGAAACTGGACGCTGATTTGCATGGGAAATTGGTTGACCCTACAAAATACCGAAGTATCATTGGGTCTCTCATGTATCTAACAGCCAGTAGACCTGATATTGTCTTTGTTGTATATCTTTGCTCCCGTTATCAGTCAAGACCAACTGAAACTCACCTCTCTGAGGCTAAAAGAATCCTCCAATACATCAAGGGAACCATTAACTTGTGGATCTGGTATCCGAAGGATTCTGGTTTTGAACTAATAGCTTTTTCAGACGCTGATCACGCAGGTTACTTAGATTCTCGAAAAAGTACTTCAGGAGCTCTACAATTTCTTGGTGATAAACTGGTGTCATGGCAATCGAAGAAGCATGACTGTACATCGTTGTCCTCAACAGAAGCAGACTATGTAGCCATGTCGGCGTGTTGTGCTCCAGTCATTTGGATGAGAACACAACTCAAAGACTATGGTTACGTATTTGACGGAATCCCGATGTACTGCGACAATCGAAGTTCCATTGCGATCTCGTGCAACTCTGTTCAACATTCGAAACAAAAGCACATCAATCTTCGATATCATTTCATCAAGGAGCACGTGGAAAAGGGTACTGTTGACACTAGAACAAAAAGTGGATTTGGGCACACCGAATATGTGTGACGATATACATATAGTCACGTATGATTTTTCGGTCGTGTGTGACTAAAGGTCGCGCGACCATAGGTATTCTATGGTCACGTGTTTGACTTTTTTTTAGTCTCTATTGCAAAAGAGTAACCAAAACCGTAACATGTGTGACTAATTAGGTACAAATTTTGTTGGATTAATCCGTATTAGTGACCATAAACACTGTATAGTCACACAAAGCATGTTTGTTTTGGGTATTTAGTCACATACAATTAAGCATAAAGTGGCCAAAAGTATTAATAAGTGTGACCATATGTTTTTTAAGGTGAAGAAATATGTATTTTGTGTGACTATTGATCATCCAATGGCCACTTGAATTTTATGTTTGTGTGGCCTTTTGTAACATTTAGTCACACAAAGCATGTTTGTTTTGTGTATTTAGTCACATAAAATTAATCATAAAGTGGCCAAAAGTGTTAATAAGTGTGACAATATGGTGTTTAAAGTGAAGAAACGTGTATTTTGTGTGACTATTGATCATCCAATGGCCACATGAATTTTATGTTTGTGTGGCCTTTTCTAACATTTAGTCACACAAAGCATGTTTGTTTTGGGTATTTAGTCACATACAATTAATCATAAAGTGGCTAAAAGTGTTAATAAGTGTGACCATATGGTGTTTTAAGTGAAATAAATGTGTGTTTTGTGTGACTATTGCTCATCCAATGGCCACTTGAATTTTATGTTTGTGTGGCCTTTTCTAACATTTAGTCACACAAAGCATGTTTCTTTTGGGTATTTAGTCACATACAATTAATCATAAAGTGGCCAAAAGTGTTAATAAGTGTGACCATATGGTCTTTCAAGTGAAGAAATGTGTGTTTTGTGAGACTATTGATCATCCAATGGTCACTTGAATTTTATGTTTGTTTGGCCTTTTCTAACATTTAGTCACATAAAGCATGTTTGTTTTGTGTATTAAGTCACATACAATTAACCATAAAGTGGCCAAAAGTGTTAATAAGTTTGACCGTATGGTGTTTTAAGTGAAGAAATGTGTGTTTTGTGTGACTATTGATCATCCAATGGCCACATTAATTTTATGTTTGTGTGGCCTTTTCTAACATTTAGTCACACAAAACATGTTTGTTTTGGCTATTTAGTCACATACAATTAACCATAAAGTGGCCAAAAGTGTTAATAAGTGTGACCATATGGTGTTTTAAGTGAAGAAATGTGTGTTTTGTGTGACTATTGATCATCCAATGGCCACATTAATTTTATGTTTGTGTGGTCTTTTCTAACATTTAGTCACACAAATCATGTTTGTTTTGGGTATTTAGTCACATACAAATTAATCATAAAGTGGCCAAAAGTGTTAATAAGTGTGACCATATGGCATTTAAAGTGAAGAAATATGTGTTTTTAGTGACTATTGATCATCCACTGGCCACATGAATTTTATGTTTGTGTGGCCTTTTCTAACATTTAGTCACACAAAGCATGTTTGTTTTGGGTATTTAGTCACATACAATTAAGCATAAAGTGGCCAAAAGTGTTAATAAGTGTGACCATATGGTGTGTAAAATGAAGAAATGTGTGTTTTGTGTGACTATTGATCATCCAATGGCCACTTGAATTTTATGTTTGTGTGGCCTTTTCTAACATTTAGTTACACATCGAATTAAGCAAACTGTGACCAAAAAGTGTTAATAATTGTGACTATATGAATCTTTTAGTCACATATAAGAAATCAATATATATCAAAACAAATTCAAATATATATATATATATATATATATATATATATATATATATATATATATATATATTCAAAATATATTCAAATACAATAAAATTGGAATATATATAAAATTGTAATGTCGTACATAATAAAATTCTCAATAATTTAACGACTTCTGACTCTTGATCTTCTTAGCTTCTTTTTGCATGGTATCACTAGAGACGTAGCGCTTCGTTTGTATTTTAGGTGCAGTTCTGTTCTCACCAATCAGTTTTATGGTACGTGGCGGTGTTACCTGTAGGAAACAAAAGTCGGGGTATCAAACACTGAATTAAATATGAAGAATGATATATGTAGGTTTATAAAACACATCCATGTATGTACCTTTTCATCTAAAACCACTTGATCCTTTGGCCATGCATAAAAACCACCTACTGCATCCTTAAGTGTTTTGAGATCGTTACTTTCTACATCCGGTATGCACGCTGCATCCACTAAAGATTTTTCAATAGACACTCTGTAGCAATCCTTTGGGAGTGGTTTGTTATGAAGCATTTGTTTTCCATCAGTTTTGTACACGGTACCCTCCGCAATAATAGTTGATTTCTTTAAGTGCCACAGTCTGCACTTAATTACCTAAAAAGATAATTTGTTGCATGTGTATATGTATCAGTAATTAATTAAACTAAAGAACATATGAAAATGTTTAAATACATACTTGTGGTAGTACTGTTAATGGAGACTCCTGTTCTTGTGATCCGGAAAGTTGACGTGAAGAATCCTTTCATTTTGATCTAGTCGATTTCTTAGATGCGACAGATTTAACAGTTTCCTATATGTATAATACACGGTAAATAATACATGTATGTAGAATTCAAAAATCCCAGGGGGGTGATTTATTACTTACACTTATTTCCATTTCCTTTTCCAAAGTTGCAAGTCCATTAGACTTCTCAATGCTCGCAATTTTCTCACGTCCAGCAACACGTGGTCCGGCATCCTCATCAACACTGCTATTTATAAGATTAATGTTCACCGGAGACACCTGAAATATAAATTGTTTAAGAAGACTGCAGCAGTATTTAAAAGGGTAAAAAAAGATGGAATGTTACTTTCTTATGTCTTACTTACGTTTGTGTCAATGGAGTTGTAGTTGACTGCAACTGCCCCCTTTGTTCAGCCAATTGTTTCATCAAATCCTGTATTACCACCTCTTTTTCTTGACGTTGGCGCCTCTCATTATCAAGTTCACTTTGAAGTGACACCACTCTTTCATCAGATGCTTGTCTGATTCGATGCAGATCAAAATACCTCTTGTAGGTTACTCCACCTCCCACTCCTCTCGCATATCCTCCCTTTTCCTTACCTAATACAAATGTCATGGCATCAGTGCCATGATCAAGCTTCAAGGTTCCTTGTTTGATCTTTTCCTCCGTCTCTTTCTGCACACACAATATGGGAAATAGGTTATTTAATTCTACCATTATTAAATTATAAATAACAATATTAACTTATAACTAAGAGTATTAACTTATAACTAACAGTTTTAACTAATACACTATCAGTTTTAACTAATACACTATCAGTATTAACTTATAACTAACAATAAACATAATCATAAAATGAGTCAAACTTACAATTTTTTGTCCAACTGTTTTGATATCATCATCGTGAAATTCTCCGTCTTTATTCACCCTTCCTTTCAACCACAGCGTACCACGTGGTGGTCCTTCATCTGGTTCAATTTCTTTATTCTCGATCTTATAAACATCAAATACATACACTTGTAAGATAAACCAATATAAACGAAAGTATGATGCTATTAAATGCAAATGTTTAATGTTTAATGTTACCATTTTATCCATCACACGGGCGTATCCACCTCGTCCCATTCTATGCTGATAAACAGACTTGGAACGCGCCACTTTATATGTAGGTGATTTCACCTTGCAACACAAAATAAAAAAGGTGTTTAGATGTAGTAATGCCGATAGTATACAACTAATATATATGGAAACATCAAAATGAATAATTAACACCTTGTATTCCTCGGTGGCCGTGTAGTTTACAAAATTTATCTAATCTTCAGCTTTTATAATTGCACTATACTTCGCCGGGACTTCATTAAGTTTTGAAAGGGTATTTTGGTTGGGCAATATGTAGTTTTCGGTCAATTTTCTTCTGAAATTCCTTAGAAGTTGACCAAGACGATTCATTATCAGCTTTCGGACTGTCAAGTCAACATCAAAATATCGCTGCAAAGATTAACACAATGTTGTTAATTAGTTGCACATAATGTAAATGCAGAGATAAACTTATTAACACCTTGTACCTACGACAGCCAAGCCACTACTAGTTAAAAAAAAGTATATGTGTACCGTGATTTCGTCCCACATTTTATCTCTTGCTTCTGAATCAACCTTCCTCCAGGATAGAATCCTGACACCTATATGCTCACGAACCAAATCACCCAAAAAACTCGAAAACAATGCCCTGTTTTTTCCTGATATCCTATTCAGTGCATCGAAGGTTACACTGACCTTTATTCCGTCGGTTTTTCCATAATCCATGCGAAACTTAGCGAACCTAGTTATGCCCCTCTTAACAACATTCGCAATTGAATGGTTGTTTTCAGCATCCTCACCCTCATCAGAATACGCCTCTGATTCATATCCAAATGAGTTATCATTTTCACGATCAGAATAAACCAAATCATCCTGACAATTGGTTTGAGTTGCCATGATTCGTCAGAAGTAATGTGTTAAAGAAAATTAGTAAACTTAATTGGTAAATAATGGTGTAAAAATTGAAGTTCTGGTTGCTTTGCTTGAATCCTGATTTATTGGAGTAAAATTAGGGCTCATTATGGGGCAGTTTTTCAATTAAGGAAACCATAATTTCCTAAGTACTTTTAAAAATTTTGGCTGAAATTTGGCTCCAAATTTGATAATTTTAAAATATGGCTCCAAATTGATAATATAGAATTTAAATATTTCATTTTTGGCTGTATTTTGAAACCAATACACCCATGACAGAAATGGTTCTTACCCACAGTCCCAAACACCCATATAACTTCAAACCAGCTGTATCAAAGTCACATATAACTGCAGCTACACTAAAATCTCACCACATGGCGCATAGAAATGAAGAAACAAAATCAAAAAATGGAATTAAAGCAACTAATTAAGCAACTATAACTAATAAGCAGTCCCAGATAAACAAGTAAGCACAAAAATAATCAAATCCAACCCAGGACTGCTGACACAACAAACAGCCCTGATACCTTACTTTAAGCCTATAAATAAGCTATTTATAAGCACTTAAATAAGCTCTAACATCCTCCAACAGTAAAAACAAATCAAGAAATCATGTAAATGCAATTAACTTAAAGCAAAAACAACAACAAAAACACCCTAAAAATTGACAACAACCTAAAAAATGAACAACCTAAGCAAAGCACTTATGAACCGCATATCCATGCCTCAACATTGAACATGACACATGGGATGCACCACTGTGATTGGATCAACCTCAAACCTATAATAATACATTCTACCAGATATGAACTTAAACACCACAACCAATTCCTAAATGCAAAACAACATTAAAAAAAGATGAAACAAACTAGCGAGCGCCTCCCATTCCATTCCATTGGTTAAACCATCAAAAGATCCATACATGTTTCATTGTTAATATATCTACAAACCATAATATTAAACCAAGACATTAGACATTATAAACAGATGACACTAGAGCAAAAGAAACCATCCCTTTACATAGCGAGCAACCCTTCAACCATTCATCGACTTAATTTGTTCTTCCTTGGTCTCGATATCCTCCTCAGCTTGAGTAATGAGATAATTCAACCCCTGCAGCTTAGTCCTCGCAGCCTCCAGGTCATGCCTAAGATCCATCAATGTGTCAAAATATTCATCCCCATTTCCAATAGCTACCATCTCAGCAATTAAAGCATTAAACTGCGCAATCTCATTCTTTACTGTGGTGGCCTCTTCGCGCATCCGGTTTATAAAGCCACGGAGACTGGAAATTTGCTGAGCCTTGAAGAAACTCATGTAACCATCAACAGATGTCTCCCCGCTAAACTCAATTAGGTCATCAATAACACGCTTAGCCAAATGGTTTTGTGGTGATGGTGCTGCCATTGATAATGAAATTGGGTAAAATATGATATTATTGAAAGATTGATAAGAAAGGTTGAAGAAGAGTTGTGGGGATAGTGTGATAGAGAAGATACTTGTAACTCCTTATGAATTCAAACTATATAAAGACCTAAACTTTAAAACCGCAAAACAAGTCCTCCTTTTAAACTATCACTATAAATTAGGGGTGTTTATCCGTTTGGTTATCGGGTTGTTTGGTTTCGTTAAATCGGTAATTTTTTATTCGGTTCAACACGAAAACCGAACCGAACCGAACTAGAATTAAACCGAAGCGAGCCGAAAACCGAATATGAATTCACTTCGCTTCTTGGGTTGACCCGAAAAGTCTTAAAAATGGATAAAACGGACTAACGCAGACGAAAACGTGTAAGAACGTAAGAAAACGTATGGAACTTAAGAAAATGTACATTAATATGTAAAACATATGAAAGCGTATGAAAACGGATGAAGACGTCTAAAATAGATGAAAACGGGTAGAAACGGACGAAAACGGTTAAAAACTTATACAAACGGACTAAAACATGAAAAACTCAGCGACAAAGTGTAAACACGGACGAAAACGTGTAAACAAAAACGAAACGTATAAAAACTGATTAAAAAGGACAAAGTCGTACGAAAACGGTGGAAAACGTATGAAAACAGACGCAAACGTGTAAAAACGTATGAAAATGTGTAAAACTGTAAGAAAGCATATGAAAACGGAGAAAAAGTCTTCAAATCATATGAAAATGGCTAAAACGGACAAAAAAAGAACTAAAGCGGACGAAAACGTATAAGAACGTAATAAAATGTACATTAATATGTAAAACAGATGAAAATGGACGAAAACGTCCAATATAGATGAAAATGGCTAGAAACGGACGAAAACGGTCAAAAACTTATACAAACGGACTAAAACATGAAAAAACCAGCGACAAAGTGTAAACACGGACGAAAACGTGTAAACAAAAACAAAAACGTATAAAAACTTATTAAAAAGGACAAATTCGTACGCAAACGGTGGAAAACGTACGAAAACAGACGCAAACGTGTAAAAACGTATGAAAATGTGTAAAAGTATAAAAACGTACAAAAACGGACGAAAACATACGAAAAGAGACGAAAACGTGTAAAAACGTACAAAATCGGAAGAAAACATGTACAAAACTAAGAAAATGTATGAACACGGACGAAAACGTATAGGACCGACTAAAACGCACGAAAATGCACAAGGGTTGTGTTACCGTGCCCAACGTATCTAACGCAACCCTAAACACAGTTTCACAAAGTGTTTTGAGTAAGACACGTGAGTTAATGATTTTATGTCATCCTGAAATGTCAAAATTAACGTGCCCACCTTTAATAACTTTAATACAGTTCATATAACCTTCACACTATAATATGGGTCAAAAGCATTGGGTTATAGTTGCTTAGAGTGTCATGTTACGACATGATTCAATCAATAGTATATATAAAATTATATTATGAAAAACCCGACCGAATGGTCAATTTGCTGGCTACCCGAGAATGAAAATCCCAATTTGGTAAAAGAAATTCAAAACACAATATTTTCTAGAAATATGAGATATTCCCAGGTCGTTTTAAGTCCCAACGGAGTGTGAATGGAAATTCGCGTTTGGTTCGTGATCGGGTGATAAAGAATAATGAAAGATATTTGGATTTTGTGAATAAATTTATGAAACATAAACTAAAAACAAAAAAAGAGCAAGGTTAGATCAAGTGGTTAACACTCTTCCCTCTGGAGAAAGAGGTCAAGGGTTCGATCCTTACCCCTTGCAAGGCCGGAGGTCCTTTTCTACCTTTGGTAGAACCGAAAGCAGCCTCTCAAGGGTTTGATCCTCACCCCTTGCAAGGCCGGAGGTCCTTTTCAACCTTTGGTAGAACCGGAAGCAGCCTCTCTACCTTAGGTAGGGGTAAGGCTGTCTACGTCTCAACCTCCCACATACACCGTGGAAGACGGTATTGGGACCCATAACTCGTGGAAGACAGTACTGGGAGTTACTTTACTTTTTTTTTTAACTAAAAACAACTAAATAAGCAAATAAATCAACTAACAAAAGTCGAAATAACCTAAAATGCACTTAATCCTAAAAATACCAAATATTGTAAATTTAAGCATAAAATTTAAAATTATTTTTTAAAAGTCCTAAATACTTAAACATATATATATATATATATATATATATATATATATATATATATACTAGCCGAGTACCCGC
Source organism: Chrysanthemum seticuspe (assembly GCA_019973895.1). Lineage (NCBI taxonomy): Eukaryota > Viridiplantae > Streptophyta > Magnoliopsida > Asterales > Asteraceae > Chrysanthemum > Chrysanthemum seticuspe. Next base: position 131,614,185 of record BPTQ01000008.1, on the reverse strand, counting down.
GCCTAGCGGCAGCGGTGTCTAGTTTTTCACAAAATTACGGCGGCGAATGAATTTCTTTAAACAAATATTGTTAGTGCTTAGGTATCCTTTTCGACGAACTGTCCTTCTTATGACTTGGTTTAGTAACGGGGACAATGTTCTTCTTATGGCATGATTGAATAGCGGCGAAAATATATAGCGTGTTACCCATGCAATGGCGACGATAAATATTTACCAATAAACAACTTCTTCGAGACATTATGTTTTCTAGTTTCGTGTTTTAAATGAAAATGAAAACCCTTTCTCGGGGGTATTTAGGCGTTTTTGAGCCAAAATATTCTGCCCAAAATTGGGCCGATTGGGAAGGAAAGTTGATATTGAGTTATAAAGTAACCAAACTGTCCTTGCGTTGTTTTCATATATTCGTCTTTTCAACTTTGTTTCCACCGATAAGATAATAGGCTTATGGTGACAAAGGTTATAATGACACTAAAAATGTCACTAATTAAGCCGATAATGGGTAAAAGCTTAAAATTGTGAGATATAATGACAATTTTGTAGCATTATAAATAGACTTTTACTTACATGACTTCTACATACACTTTTTAAGTCTAGTAGGGTAGCACATAAAGTTTTGGTGATACATATTTTATATTTTTGCAGATAGTTTTTTTCTTTTCTTTCTTTAAGTAATTTTTTTAACGTTTAGTGACACATTTTTTTAATGTTGATAGCTATAAGGTTTGACCAAATTTATAAATAGCGTGAGGTGTGGCGTGACGGCATGATCAAGCCTCACGTTTTTGCGGTCAGGAGCAAATCTTTTGCGTTTATAACGCGTGGCATAAGGCGGCACAAATTATGAAAATATTTATATATTTATATTTTATTTCATATATATCGAGTTTATAAAAAAATGTGGCATAACGCCTCACGGCATGGAGTGGTGTGGCGGCTTGGAATGCATGGCGGCATCATGACCAAGCATCACGCTTTTGTAACGCCTATACCAGCCTTTTTAGAACCATGGGTTTGACGCTGTGGCGTTTTTGGGAAAAAAACAAATTCGTACAAATTATTTTTGACTCTTGCATTTGGTGACCTCACTTACTTTTATAAAGCCTTGTTTCAGTTTTTATAGTCCAGAACACAGGCCTATTATTTGCTAGAATTATTACTTGAATGTGCAAAAATTTCAAAAAATATCACTAACTATATTTCTTACGAATAAAATATATAAAAACATTTATCTACTAAAGCCTTTATTAATGTATTGATGATATTAAACGTGAACACTTAGATTATATACAAACCAAAAAAAAAAAAAAAATGTATTGCGTCACGAATTTTTTTTTAGCTAAATTCATAAATCATTAGCATTATACCAAAACTCAACAACATTCATAAACATCAAAGTACAAACTATTTGATAACAAGTTTTAATATAACACCGAATTATAAGAAGTTTCATCACTTTTCAAATTTACACATTTACGTTTTAAAATCTTATTATTGCACACACTCCAAAGTTTCAAATTATTCGTAAAAGCAAATAGAAGAATTTCCAAACATCAACGCGAAAACTTTTACCCATTCAAATTATTTCAAATTTTAAAAGTTTTAGATTATTAAAAATATATAACAAAATTTGAATATTAAAAAATTATAATACCTTTTACACTTTCAAGATATTTAAAAGGTTTCGAAGTATTTCAAAATCTTGTGCACATACTCTTTCAAATTTCAAAAAATTTATTTTCACAACTTGAAAACATTCAAAATGAGAAACTTTCACAAATTCAAAATATTTCAAATTTCAAAAGTTCAAAATTTTCAAATTTCAAAAAACAATACCGATAAGTTCAAATTTCAAAAGTTTTAGACAACTCATTTACACATCACTATCATCTTTTACACACATTAATTTACTACTCTTTCAACTATCACAATCTACATATCTAAATTTTGTACAACTCTTTCAACTTCCATACACTTTACACATCTATATTTACATAATTACTAAGAACTTACACAACAAAGTTAACTACTTTTTACTAATCAAGTTTAGCAACAAATAGAACAGATTCACAAATAAACTTACAAAAGAATAGATTTAAAACAAAAAAACAAAAATGAGTCTACATAACCTTTACATATAAATCATATTAAAGATTTTAATGATTGATATACTATGCATATTGGGAGAGTTTAAATTTGATTCTGCCTTTGGAGATGGAATGAGCATGTCAGAATACAAAACCACAAAGCCTTTGTGACGAAGTTGTGGGTCAAATATCATAATATAAATACTAATACTAATTTTTAGATTTTTATAGTCAGAATTCAGAAAGAACATATACTGTAAGTTATATAAACCAATGCAGTAGAGTTTTGTGTAAATAAAATTGATTGTTTTGTCTTCAACCACACAACCACCATTCATCCAGAATCTAATGCATATAAACTAACAAATCTACACAAACTTCAATAACAACCTTTACTTGAATTTTACATAAATTGAATGACAAATGTATTACAAAACAATCTTTATAACATAATACCAATAAAAAATCAGAGGAAACCACCAATTTTTGGGAGATCTGAAAAAGTCGACGACAATAGCAGATCTGAAAAAGTCAAATATGTTATATAAAAAAGTTTACATAATAAATTTTATAACGAAATTTACACAATAACCATTTTAACAAATATTAACAACTAAAGAAAAAAGCATACAATTTCCGGCAATAGCAAAAAGATCCGGCGGCGACAGCAAGTTTTTTCGGTGACAGCAACTACTCTTTCCGGCGAATAGCAGCGACTACAGCAGTGACGGCAGCGGTAAGTGGGATCAAGCGTTGGACTAACAAAAAAAATACCAAAAATGTCATTATACATAGATTTATAAAAATAAAAATAATAATAAAAAACTTATAGATCTAAAACAAAAATCTATAGATCTATAAAAAAAACATTATATCTACAAATAAAATAAATATAGAGCTATTTAAAAAACCTCAAAAAACTTGAAAATCG